>CM019073.1:50872000-52072000 GCA_009667805.1 Leptobrachium leishanense
ACAGAGAAACAGTTGGCAAAATTGAGTCTGCAGCATTAGTGATTACAAAGGAATTTTAAGTGTTTGGCATTTGAGTGGTCTTTTCTGATGAATATTGTGAAAAGGTAGAAGATAGAATGAGAGATAGATAGATAGATAGATAGATAGATAGATAGATAGATAGATAGATAGATAGATAGATAGATAGACAGGTAGATAGATAGATAGATAAACAGGTAGATAGATGGATAGATAGATAGATAGATAGATAGATAGATAGATAGATAGATAGATAGATAGATAGATAGATAGATAGATAGATAGATAGATAGATAGATAGATAGATAAACAGGTAGATAGATAGATAGATAGATAAACAGGTAGATAGATGGATAGATAGATAGATAGATAGATAGATAGATACAGAAAAACAGTTGGCAAAATTGAGTCTGCAGCATTAGTGATTACAAAGGAATTTTGAGTGTTTGATTGGCATTTGAGTGGTCTTTTCTGATGAATATTGTGAAAAGGTAGAAGATAGAATGAGAGATAGATAGATAGATAGATAGATAGATAGATAGATAGATAGATAGATAGATAGATGGACAGATGGAATGATAGACAGGTAGATAGACAGGTAGATAGATGGACAGATGGAATGATCGATAGATAGATAGATAGATAGATAGATAGATAGATAGATAGATAGATAGATAGATAGATAGATAGATAGATAGATAGATAGACAGGTAGGTAGATAGATAGATAAACAGGTAGATAGATAGATAGATAGAGAAAAACAGTTGGCAAAATTGAGTCTGCAGCATTAGTGATTACAAAGGAATTTTAAGTGTTTGATTGGCATTTGAGTGGTCTTTTCAGATGAATATTGTTAAAAGATAGAATGAGAGATAGATAGACAGATAGATTGATAAATGGATGGATGGATGATGGATGTATAGATAAATAGATAGCTAGAAAGGTAGATAGATAGATAGATACAGAAAAAACTTTTGGTAAAATTGAGTCTGCAGCGTTAGTGATTACAAAGGAATTTTAAGTGTTTGAATGGCATTTGAGTGGTCTTTTCTGATGAATATTGTTAAAAGATAGAATGAGAGATAGATAGACAGATAGATTGATAAATGGATGATGGATGATGGATGTATAGATAAATAGATAGCTAGAAAGGTAGATAGATAGATAGATACAGAAAAAACTTTTGGTAAAATTGAGTCTGCAGCGTTAGTGATTACAAAGGAATTTTAAGTGTTTGAATGGCATTTAAGTGGTCTTTTCTGATGAATATTGTGAAAAGATAGAAGATAGAATGAGAGTGATAGATAGATAGATAAACAGGCAGATAGATGTATATACAGGTAGATAGATACATGGATGGATGATGGATGTATAGACAGGTAGATAGATAGATAGATAGATAGATAGATAGATAGATAGATAGATAGATAGATAGATAGATACAGAAAAACAGTTGGCAAAATTGAGTCGGCAGCATTAGTGATTACAAAGGAATTTTAAGTGTTTGGCATTTGAGTGGTCTTTTCTGATGAATATTGTGAAAAGATAGAATGAGAGATAGATAGATAGATAGATAGATAGATAGATAGATAGATAGATAAACAGGTAGATACGTAGATAGGTATATAGACAGGTAGATAGATACATGGATGGATGGGTGATGGATTATAGACAGGTAGATAGATAGATACAGAATAAACTGTTTTGTGCCTATTCCCTATCAGGGCCCCTGAGTGAACCAGAAATAATCAGCCTGTTCCATGTCTAAAACATAACAAGAAAAAAGTTCTCATTTGCGCTCACTCCTGTAGCTCCATACGAAACAAAACACAATCAGAGGTTTTAGTTTACTTGAATGGCCATTAAAGTGTAAGCTCACCTGCCACGTCACGGCACCTCTGGTCAGGCGAGTACTTAATGAACCCAAGCTGCTTTTTAAGCATCCTCATATGCTCGTGCTGCTTTTCATTTATGAGAGACGCTTGTGGGTTTTCATTTATACCCTCCCCAGGAACAATTCCACTTTGGGATAAAAAGAAAACATGGAAAAGATGCAGCAGCAAAAAATGTCCTGGCTGAAAATACAACAAATATACATATGTACAGAAAAAATGGTTTTGCGCCTATTTCCTATCAGGGCGGCTGCGTGGACCAGAAGTATTCAGCCTGTTCCATGTATAAAACATAACAAGAAAAAAAGTTGTCACTTGCGCTCACTTTTGGCTCCAAGCGAAACAAAACACAATGGCCATTCAAGTAAACTAAAACCTCTGATTTTGTTTTGTTTCACATGGAGCCACAGGAGTGAGCGCAAATGACAACTTTTTTTCTTGTTATGTTTTATAGATAGATAGATAGATAGATAGATAGATAGATTGTTCAAGGCAGTCTTTAATTTCTATCTATGTAAGTCTTCATCGACCACTTGATCTAAGCTCTCCTAAACTGTATGTAATTACAGTGGCAAGAAAAAGTATGTGAACCCTTTGGGATTACGTGGAGTTTTCCATGAATTGGTCATAAAATGTGCTCTGATCTTCATCTAAGTCACAACAATTTGAAAAACACAGTCTGCTTAAAATAATACAACACAAACATTATATGTTTTCATGTTTTTATTGAACAGAACATGTAAACATTCACAGTGCAGGGTGGAAAAAGTATGTGAACCTTTGGACTTAATAACTGGTTGACCCTCCTTTGGCAGCAATAACCTCAACCAAACATTTCCTGTAGTTGCAGATCAAACCTGCACAACGATCTGGAGTAATTTTGGACCACTCCTCTTCACAAAACTGTTTCAGTGTAGCAATATTCTTGGGATGTCTTGTGTGAATCGCTCTCTTAAGGTTATGCCACAGCATTTCAATCGGGTTGAGGTCAGGACTCTGACTGGGCCACTCCAGAAGGCATATTTTGTTTTGTTGAAGCCATTCTTTTGTTTAATTACTTGTATGCTTTGGGTCATTGTCCTGTTGCATCACCCATCCTCGGCGGAGCTTCAGTTGGCAGACAGATGGTCTTACGTTTTCCTGCAAAATTTCTTGATAAACTCTGGAATTCATTTTTCCATCAATGACAACAATCCGTCCAGGCCCTGAGGCAGCAAAGCAGCCCCAAACCATGATGCTCCCTCAGCCATGTTTTACAGTGGGGATGAGGTTTTGATGTTGGTGTGTTGTGCCTTTTTTACTCCACACATAGTGTTGTGTGTTTTTTCCAAACAACTCAACTTTGGTTTCATCTGTCCACAGAATATTTTGCCAGTAGTGCTGTGGAACATCCAGGTGCTCTTTTGCAAACTTCAAACGTACTGCAATATTCTTTTTGGACAGCAATGGCTTCCTCCGTGGTGTCCTCCCATGTACTCCATTCTTGTTTAATGTTTTCCTTATTGTAGATGTGTCAACAAAAATGTTAGCATGTGCCAGAGATTTCTGTAAGTCTTTAGCTGACACTCTAGGATTCTTCTTTACCTCATTAAGCATTCTGTGCTGTGCTCTTGCAGTCATCTTTACAGGACAACCACGCCTAGGGAGAGTAGCAACAGTGCTAAACTTTCTCCATTTGTAGACAGTCTGTCTTACCGTGGACACATGAACATCAAGGCTTTTGGAGATACTTTTGTAACCCTTTCAAGCTTCATGCAAGTCAACAATTCTTGATCGTAGGTCTTCTGAGAGCTCTTTTCTGCGAGGCATGGTTCACATCAGGCAGTGCTTATTGAAACCAGTAAACCAAAACTGGTGTGTGTTTTTAAAGGACAGGACAGCTTTCAGCAACACATCCAATAATATCACACTGATTGGACTCAAGGTTGGCTCACTCCTGGCTCCAATTAGCTCTTGGAGAAGTCATTAGGCTAGGGGTTCACATACTTTTTCCACCCTGCACTGTGAATGTTTACATGTTCTGTTCAATAAACACATGAAAACATATAATGTTTGTGTTGTATTATTTTAAGCAGACTGTGTTTTTCAAATTGTTGTGACTTAGATGAAGATCAGAGCATATTTTATGACCAATTCATGCAAAACTCCACGTAATCCCAAAGGGTTCACATACTTTTTCTTGCCACTGTACATTCCAAATTTACCAATTACCACATAGATGCAAAATCACATTGCAATCCCAGCATCCTCACACTGTCACAACTAACACGCTTTAATTGAACATTATTATTCTTTACTGCACATGCTCAGCATACATATTTCTAAGCACCCATAACACATGTTTTTCATTTTGGGCGGCACAGTCTTGCTTCAATTATTCCACCTTAGGGGGGAAAAACATAGACTTGATGAAAGCTTCTTCGTCCATTTCAAAATACTGGTGCTCACATACAAAGCTCTGCATAACCGCGGCCCTGCCTACATCTCCTCCCTTATTAACAGGTACATCCCATCCCGACAATGTTGCTCTGCCATTGATCTGATGCTATCAGTTCCTCGTATCCGCACACCCAACTCCCGCCTGCAGGACTTCTCCTGAGCTGCCCCCTTTCTAAGGAAATCCCTCCCCCCGTAACAATAGACCTCCCCATCTCTCCAATCCTTCAAGGAGTCTCTGAAAATACATTACTTATAGAAGCCTAATGGCTCACTCCACCCCACTGTGCATTTCTTGCTCCATCTTCTCATTCAGCCCTCATGCACTGCGCTACTTCACCTACTCTCTTTACCCTCGCCTAATGTGTCACCCTCTCCTATTAGATTGTACGCTTTTGAGCAGTGTCCTCCCTCTTGCTGTTCTGTGTGTAATGTCCATATACAGTCAGGTACAGAAATATTGGGACATCGACACAATTCTAACAACTTTGGCTCTATACACCACCACAATGGAGTTGGAATGAAACAAATACAATGTGCTTTAACTGCAGACTGTCAGCTTTAATTTGAGGGTATGTGGGAGGCACATCTGCAAACTGCTGTAAGTCCTACACCGTTCACCTGAGTTGGATGCACATACCCTCAAATTAAAGCTGACAGTCTGCAGGTAAAACACATTGTGTTTGTTTCATTCCAACTCCATTGTGGTGGTGTATAGAGCCAAAGATGTTAGAATTTAGGGAAGCCTACCACCCAACTCACTGACGCAACCATCAATCACTCTCACCTTACAGTCCTCTCCTCCTGTTTCCAACCCCAACCCTCCCAGATTGTGAGTTCCTATGGGAATAGGGCCCTCATCTCCTCCTGTACTGTTTGTCAAATGTTGTTCAATGTATTGTAACCCTGTCTATACTGTGCTTATTGTACAGTGCTGCGGAATATGCTGGCGCTTTATAAATAAGGAATAATAATAATAATAATAATAATTGTGTCGATGTCCCAATATTTCTGGACCTGACTGTATATTTGTTATTCTGTCTTTTCCATTATACAGTGCTAAGAAATTTGTTGGTGCTTATATATACTTATAACTGTAACTGAGTTTATTGTATGACTGTTATTGTCCATGCAGTCCAGGGAATGCGGATACTTGGTTTGCAAAGGGTTACATGGTGTTCTTCAGCCAATTCAGTAGGAAGCCTAGCTGAAAACATTTAATCTCTGTTACATAGTATTTTCCAGGATTACATAAACGCAATGGTTTGACATTGATTTCTGATCGACTGTATGATAAGTGTGAGGTCATCTTGTTCTCCTTGTGTCATCGATTATAGAATGTTTAACAAACATTTGTTTCTGATTATTGCAAATGGCCTGCCAACAGTTTCATACCTGTGAACTATTTGGAACACTGAGTATAGAATATTAAAGTGAAAACTCATTCAAGAAACAACATGTAAGTAATTTAGACTGTATTATTGCCTTCCAAAACTCATACACCAAACATGTGCCTAATCATTTACCTTATGGATATAACCAAGATAGGGTTTAACTTTTGGTATACTCTCAAAAACTGTACTTCTCTTTGGTCAATCTAAGAAACTTGAGTCATCCGGATTTGGAAGTGACAACACATAGTTACATAGTTACATAGTTACATAGTTATATAGGCTGAAAAAAGACATGCGTCCATCGGGTTCAGCCTCTCCCACATAACCTACTGCTGTTGATCCAAAAGAAGGCAAAAAACCCAGTCTGAATGCTTGCCAATATGCAACATACTGGGAAAAAATTCCTTCTTGACCCCAGAATGGCAGTCAGATTTCTCCTTGGATCAAGAAGCTTTTACCCACATATTAAATATTATAACCCTTAATATTCTGTGTCTGCAGGAAGTCATCCAGTCGTTTTTTAAAAGTCTGTACAGACTCTGACCCAACCACCTCAACAGGCAGAGAATTCCACAGCTTTATTGTTCTCACCGTAAAATAACCCTTCCTATGCTTTAAGCTAAATTTTCTTTCTTCCAGTCTAAATGGATGACCCCTTGTCCTATGTATAGTCCTGTTAATGAATAGGTTATCAGACAATGATTGATAATGGCCCTGTATATATTTATATAAGGTTATCAGATCCCCTCTAAGGCGCCTCTTCTCTAAACTAAACAGGTTTAAGCTTGTTAGTCTTTCCTCATAACTTAACCCTTCCATCCCCCTTATTAATTTAGTTGCCCGTCTCTGCACTTTTTCTAGCGATATAATATCTTTTTTTAAGACAGGTGCCCAAAATTGCACGGCATATTCAAGGTGCGGCCTGACCATTGATTTATACAGAGGCAAAATTATGTTTTCATCCCGTGAGTGAACTCCCCTTTTAATGCATGCCAGTACTTTGCTGGCCTTGGCGGCTGCTGTTTGACATTGCACATTGTTACTTAGTTTGAAGTCTATGATTATTCCCAAATCCTTCTCCTGCTTGGATTTCCCTAACTCCGTACCATTTAGGGTATACATTGCTTGTGTGTTCTTCACTCCAAAGTGCATAACTTTACATTTATCTAGATTAAATTTCATCTGCCATTTAAGTGCCCAGTCCCCAATCTATCTAAATCCCTCTGCAGCGAAGTAACATCCTGCTCACATTGTATTACTTTTCCTAGCTTTGTGTCATCTGCAAACACTGATACATGACTTTCAATGCCTATCTCAAGGTCATTTATAAATAAATTGAATAGTATTGGTCCTATAACAGACCCCTGAGGGACACCACTTACCACTGGTGTCCATCTTGAAAATGTACCATTTATGACCACTCTCTGTACCCTATCTTTTAGCCAGTTTTCTATCCAAGAACAAGTATTTTCATCTAGACCATTTTTTCTTAATTTAAATAGTAACCTTTTGTGTGGAACTGTGTCGAAAGCTTTGGCAAAATCGAAGTAAATCACATCCACTGCGACCCCCTGATCTATACTTCTACTTACTTCCTCATAGAACGTAATTAGGTTAGTCTGACATGATCTGTGTTTCATGAAACCATGCTGATTTTTGCCAATTACATTATACCTCCCAATAAATTCCTGAATACTATCCCTTAGTAACCCCTCAAATACTTTCCCAGCCACAGATGTTAAGCTCACAGGTCTATAATTCCCAGGCACAAATTTTAAACCTTTCTTAAATATAGAGACCACGTCAGCTTTTCTCCAATCCTCTGGTACTATTCCTGAAAGAAAAGAATCTTGAAAGATTAAGAACAAAGGTTTACATATTTCAACACATAGCTCTCTTAGTACTCGCGGGTGAATTCCATCTGGCCCTGGGGCTTTATTAACATTCACATTGTTTAATTTGTGTAAAACCTTGTCCTGAGTCAACCAGTCACTTTGTATTAGTAAGTTTTTATTAATGAATTTCATGTCTCCTGTTATAGGTTTCTCTTTGATAAATACTGAAGAAAAATAATCATTTAAAACACGCTGCTGTTCTTTTTTCCAACAATCTCTCGTTTCTTCTACTCGGTCACACAATACACTCAAGTTACTATTAGCACCAACAGTTTCTGCAGTGCTTTACAATAATCAAAAGTAGGGAGATACAGATAAATGGACATATGATGGAAAGAAGAGGTTTAGAGGGCCCTGCTCATTGGAATTTACAATCTAGAGGGATTGGGGTTGAGGAAGACAAGGGGAATTTTATTGGACGGCAGGATCATTAGTGCCAGTGGTTTGGGAATGATGGGGCCATAGAAGCAGTTTCAATCAAGAGGGATGAGTTGCATCAGTGATGTAGTACGATAATCTGAAGAGATGGGTTTTGAGGGATTTCTTGAAGGCCTGAAGATTAGGGGAGAGTTTGATAAGGAGAAGCAAGTCATTCCACAGGACCGGAGTTGCCCTTAAGAAGTCTTGGAGGCATGAGTTGGCCGTGCGTGTGTAGGCAGATGACAGGTGGAGATTGCCTGTTGACCGGAGTTGATGTTAATTCTGCTTCTCAAAACGTGATTAAAAAAAACCCTGAAAACTAATACTGAAAAAAGTTGTAGGGCCCTATTCCATATAGAAGAGGACCCTGATCATTAAAACTAGTAGTAACCTGCAGTCGAGTCGAACTTTAATAGCACTAGCGATAACTATACTTACCACCATAAGTGTTAACATCAAATTGCAACGTCTGGTGGAAAAAACAAACAAATGGTGGGACTATTTTGACCTTGATGATTTTACTGTAGTATTCCCTTTTTAGAGTATAGGACATTCAGAGGGATGGAACCCTCATGAAATGGAATAACCAGTGGAGCAGTAATTTTTGTATGAGGTCGTGTGGTTATTACCAAGCCCCAAGCAATCATTATCTAGACTTGGAGTACTGGCCAAGTGTCTAGGAGGATGATGGAGGGAATGAGGTGATAATGGTGTAAACATGACTGTAGGAGATAAGGAATGAAATGCCTTACGTTTACATGCACACGAATGGACAGACTAAACAAATCGAAGTGACCTAAACATATTGATGGAAATAATGGACCTCTGAGGGTTAGTAAGACGATTACCACTGATCTCAAAACAACCACGAAATATATACATATCTAGTTATCTAAATTCTTCTTAAATATTTATTCACCTTGCATAAACTGTTACAAGAGGAGAAAGTCAGATGCAGGAACATGTTATGTTCCTAGCACTGGAGAATCAATGTATCATGTAGATATTTCCCCAATATATAAAAGGAATTCTGAATTGTTTTACTTAAATGTAATTGAATTTCAAATGGCAACATCAATTTTATCACATTATAAATGTAACATTTTAACAGCTGATAGATAACTTTTCATCATTATGTCAGATGAGCTTTCAAAGGGTTAAGACCTTGGGGCACTGTTCATTAAGAGGACCGGAGATAGACAGACTAAAATACTTTAATGGAATGTTGTATTGTGCAGGAAATTGCTATGCAACAGCAGTATAACTTGAATCCTTAAATAGCATTTCATATTATGCAAGAGACTTTCCATAACCAACAATATTTAGAGCACGTCAGCCTTTTTTTCTAATTAATTACGTCAACGTTGTTTAGTTGGATTAGTCTGTTATGAAACACTTGGAGTTTTTTCAAGTCACTGCAGATTTGCTTTCATTCCAATCAGCTGCAGCATTTGCAAGGAAGAAAGGCAACTTCATCATATTGGGGGTCTTCCACTGACCGATGTGAAAGCCCACATAACTAAATAAATGTGTTAAATAAAAACTCAATTTAAAAATGTGAGGAATTTACTGGACTGAATCTGGATTTACCTTTCTGCATCATAGACTAATAGTCTGTTTTTGAGCTAATTATAGGTTTGCTTGTTTTTAAAACTATATGGGCTGTATTCCATTGGAGTCAGTAATAAGGAGGCATTAATGGAAAAAATTGGCACTAGCCATTAACCATTAGTGGGTTCTTACTACCGACACTATTCCAAGAGAGCAGATCGACTTGTAGAAAGAAGAATCCACTAACATATACTGGCATTTTCTCCTTTAACCCCTTAAGGACCACTGGCGTACATAGTACTTCCTGGGGGAAAATTCCCCTTAAGGAACAAGGATGTACTATGTAATTCATGGTCCTTTAACCCCCCCTCCTTATACTCACCTTTCTGCCTGGGGTCCCATGTCGGACTGACTTCCTTGAAGTTAGCCAATGGTTTATGGGACCCAGCTGTCACGAGGACATCATTGCCGTGCACGATGATGTCACTTTCAGGCGTCCCCCTGCGCCTGCATGGGGAACCTGAAAGGGGAGGAGGGGAAGTCTTTGGATGCCTCTCCCTGCCGAACGGCTAGGGCTAGAAAAAAAGAAAGGTACCGCTGGAAAGGGCCGAGTCTGCCATTTTCAGTGGTGCCTCTCTTTAACCCCTTAGTTCCCGGATCATGATTCAAACCCAAAAGTGGCTGACATCTTGGTTGTCAGCCAAGTCTCAAGGTCACCCCCACCCTCTGACGTTGTCGCCGTATGTGTGATGACGTCTGTCGGCCAGTTAGCCCCCTAGCTGCCAAGTGGAGCTAGGGGGATCCTTTGGATCCGAGTATCTCCCGATCCATGGCAGCTAGAAGCCTTTCCAATGATGCCAAACATGACTAGGTTTGGTGTAACAGTAAAAAAATAATGAAAAAGAAAAAAGTGGGTTTTGAAAAAATAAAAAATTTAAATTGTCTGAGGGGTAAAATAAAATAGGACTTCAATTAAACATGATGAGCATAAAATGGTCAAAATGAGCTCAGCTCACAGAGGTGAAATGACTCAGCAGTGAAGGGGTTAAAAAGCAAAAACATGTAAAAATTGGGTATTTCTAATTTCAGCACAAAATTTCAAAACTATTTAGCTGGGGTCTTTTTTGGCGGTTGTAGATTATAGTTCGAAAAAGTGTGTTTTTTCAATTTTTTCAACATATTTCATACATTTTTTATAGTAAATTATATGATATGATAGAAATAATGGTATCTTTAGAAAGTCCATTTAATGGCGAGAAAAATGGTATATAATATGTGTGGGTTCCAAAAACAAGTATTAGATCTAAACACAAACAGCACAGAAACATAAAAGCAGCAGTGGGTACTGCGGCCAGACAATTGTAAAACTGCCTGGTCACTAAGGGGTTAACATAATTTTGATTTTGTGTTTTGAAAGACGTTACTATCATTATTTTTTTATTCAACACTGGAAGCTAGAATAACAAGTGACATTATTCTCTGAATTCGAATATATTAGCGCTTCCTAATTGTATACAAAGCACAGGAAGTGTTAATGTACAGTATTCTGCCAGAACAGCCAGAACAGCCAATCCGCAACAGAGGTTTACAGCTCAACTAGATTAGCAGGGAAGCCTATATCATTAATGAGTGGGGCTGTTAGTATTTATTGCTTTCTTGGTAACGCTAAAGGCATAGGTGGAACAGGTCCCTATCTTCCTTAATGCGTAAAAGCATCACAAGCATCTATTATATTGGAGCTGCTTTGCCAAATATGATTAAGTATTTGGATTTATTCTGAAATAACTGTTTACTGATAAATTGTTTTGCTCCATTAAACCACTGACCTCTATGAAAAATCTATAAAGATTCTCTGCCAAATGTTGAGATCATGATATATTTTTAGTAAAGAGAAAAGCTATCCTCATCATATTGTTACCTAAAAAAAAAAGCTGGAAAATGTATTTGATAGAAAAATGTGTTTTTTTAACATTATTCCACTTTTTGATACGTTTCTGTGTCAAGATTACATTGAACTGACACAAGTAGCAATGCGGAAAAGAAGAGCTTTGCATTGGGTTGTGTTTGTTGGCTGTTTAGAGTATAGAAAAAAGCTACACAGCTTATACCGTAATATATATATATTTCCTTCTACACTGCAAGTGCCACTCTATCAGAAGGAATTGAACCCAAACAATGTATGGAAATGTTTGTAATAGGGAAAAAAACATTACGATAAAAATGCACGTCGGGCAGAGCATGTTGCTTTGCTAGCAGCATGCTGACTTTTTTTCCCACTTAATTCCACCTTCGTTTCTCACATTCTGAGGGCTCACAGCTGTAAACGTTGAATTGTGAGTCTGATATTTAGGGTATTTTTCCCTTTAACCAGTTCGCTGCGGAGGACGCGCTCAGCGCGTCCACCCGCAGGTAGCGTTCCTTGCGGTGGACGCACTGAGCGCGTCCTCCCTTTGGGGCCAGCGTTCGGCCGGGTTCCGGCCGATCGCTGACCCCCCGGTGCGGGCTGACATCCTCGATGTCAGCCCAGCACCCGGAACCGCCGCCGGAGTAATTAGGTGTCATCGCGGGGGCGCGATGACACCTAATTCAGGCGCCCCCCCCATGTGCGGAGGAGGCGCCTGAAAGGGAGGGGGGAGGTCCTTCGGACCTCTCTCCCTCCTGATCGGCAGTGTGCAGGGTGTTAACCCAGGCACCGTTTGGAGGGGCACAGCCTGCCCTTCCAAATGGTACCTGGCATTAACCCCATGGGGGCCGGATCACGAATCGGCGCCGAAAAGCGCCGGTTCGTGATCCTTTCCCGGAGCTGGCCGACATCTTGGATGTCGGCCAAGCCTCCGGGAACTCCCCCTGAGGACTGGCGTCATTGTGCATAGCACGATGACGCCAGTCTTGGAGTTGACCCCTAACTGCCACCAATGGTGGAGATAGGGGGTTAAAAGTACACTGCTAGTACGTATCATTAATACTCTAAAACCTTTTGTGGATTTCTATAACCAAAACCTCCCATGAGGTGTTTTGGTCTGGTTCTTCATATACATGTATTATCCAGCCAGCACGATTGGTTATATGTAGTTTCCGCATTAATAACAAATCTATGAGTTTAGAATTATTAGACGTATAGTAACCACCTGCTTAGAATTATAACTGCATTCCAAATATCATCCTCTATCCCAGACCATGTTTTAACACCTTCACTATCAATTTGTTTTCTATAAACACTACCAGGACCCAGTGACAGTGTAAAAATTAACATACACTTCAGAGAATACATTTTAGATACATTTTGCAGACAGTAAGCTTTTCGGCTGACAGACTGCTCCCTCTGCTGATCAAAAAGCGTTACTACATGTATAATAATACAGCTGGATCTCTTTCTTTCTGTGAAAGAAGAACTGACCTCTAAGCTTTCTAACATCTTCAGCACCTTAACTGTCATATCCAAGGTCCTGAAAATTTGGGAGCACATTTCGGAGCCCATTTTCAAACAAATTTTGCTTTCAGTATTGAAAATTCTTTAGCATTGCTCCAGAATATGACCAGATCGCGTTTACTCCATGTTGTGCTCTTTTGGACATCAAGTACAATCAACTATGATAGGGTAGGAGTTAAAGTCACACTCATTACCTACCATGATGATTATTTTAATCTAGTTTAATAAAGTATTTACTTTTTATTCTCCTGTTTATTCACACCCTGTCACTTTTCAGGTCTCCAGAATTGTTTTTATTTCTGATTAGAGGACCAATGCCAAACATGATACCCAAATTCTTTAATCCTGGTAAAGTTTTATTCATATTCTAATTTTAATACTAACAAATTGATATGGGTAGAGGGATATGATCTTTTTCTCATTGTCTCTGCAGGCAGCTTACGATAAATTAAAAGAAAAACTGGAAATTCATGTTGCAAGCGGGAAGATAAAATGAGAGACCCTGCTTGCCTCCTTATTGACACTATTGCATGTTGTGAACGTAAACTCAATTCATCTGAATGAAATTTTTTAAAATCTAATTTAAAGACTAAATTAAAAATGCAACATGAAACAAAAATAGAATAGTGGGTTATTAATATTCAAGGTCAAAGACACACATTTCTAAAGTAAAAATAAAAAATAATTAATGTTTTTCTTTTGATTAGGAGCTTTCCAGATCCCATTTTTGCATCTAAAGATAAAACATGAGCCTAATTTTCTATGATATGTTTTGACTACTTTATAATTGTGAAATATTTCTGTAATTGTAAACCACTGAGCCATCAAATATGGTATTACTGAAACTATGAGCAGATCCCTTTTGTGGCACCTCTTGAGTTAAGAAGACCTTCTAGAAACTGACAACACATTGATGTGTTATTTTCTTTTTTAACAAGGGGAAAAAGGGAAAAAAAATACAAAAAAACTGTTGTTTGAAAATATGAAAAATATGACACAGTGCGCTCGCCCAGGCTTATGAAACAGCTCGTCTTTTGTGACCTTTCCTGTCTACATTACAGCACGAAAAGCACATGGTCCTAAGTATCTATCAAAACAGATGTGACCTCTGCATCTCTGAAGCTATTTTTATATTAAGTGACATCGCTATTGTAAATATTCCAAACCCATTAAATGTATCCCTGTCATATACAGTGCATGCTGTAAGTGCTGTGGTTTGAGACACAAAGTACCTTAGTCATTCTGTTATAAAATATGAAAATTATATATGTGTGTTCTCCTTCAATTTTCGTTTTTTTTTTTTTGCATATGCTTAGTTTCTAATTATTGTGAAAACAAATGAGCATTATTCCATTAACTTCTCTGCGAAAACCAAACATGTGAAGACATGAATGCCTATATGTGGTTTACTAAAGTTTTCTGATGGTCTTAGGCTAGGGACAGATGAGCGCATTTTCTGCAGCCACCGTCAAAATGTACGTCGATGCGTGCGCACGCATTTTTTCACGGAATACGCTTAAGTGGTCAGACGATGCGCAATTCTGGACGTATTTCATGACGGTGGGGTAAAAAGAAGTCTAGGGAAATCCGGCTGTTTGAACGTTATGTTGGCCGCACACTAGCAGCGTCTGACATCTCCTAATCACGCACACACGCTGCTATGCGGCCGCAGCGCACTTTGTACGTCAGTAGCAGCGGTTTCACGTTCTGATAAAAATGCGTTCATTTGCTGGTTGCGTGGTGTCGGCGCACTTTCGTACGCACGTACTGCGTATATTGGCCGTCATTGGCCGTTATGTGCTGCTACTGCCGCCGTGATTTAGTGCGTCTGCACGCGCGTTCCGACTGCCCCACTCTGACCCTAGCCTTAGACAATAGCAACATAGCACGTCGCAGGCCAACAAGTGCTGTGCTGGAGATCAATCATTTTTTCTTGTTCATCTGTTTTATAGATGCATTTTTTCTTTTATACTTTGCATGCAAAATGCATTAAATAGGGTAAAGGTGGATCACCCCTTACGCAAAATGCTCGGGACATCGAGCATCCTGGATTACAGATTCCTTTGGACTTCCAGACTACAAATCCTCTTCCTGCTGCAGGGTCTACACATGCTGGGAGCGCTGTGTAGGGGTTACTCTGTGGACATGATGCTCAGAGTCAGCGTGACTTCCAGCAGCATGTCATACGCTGGGGCTGCTGATAGTGTGACGTCCTGCGCCCCCTCTGGCAGAGGTGGGAGTTGCCAGTCATGCCATTTTGGACATTCTAGCACATCTGGCGCCCCCTCTGGCTTCTATGGACATTGCATTTAGTTCTGGACATTTGGTTCACGTCCAAGCCTGGACCTCACCTGGACTCTAATTGTTTTCATTTAGTCATTGCTATATAAGCAGGCATCGCCCTAAGAAGGGCGCTGCCTCATTCTGATGTTTCAGTCTGCTTTGTTCCAAGCCTTGATCTCCTTGATCCTTATTCACTTACCTTGCAGTTCAGGCAGGGATCTTTTGCTCAGGTTCTCCTACATGTGTTCTAGTTACCCTTTATTACTTTACTTTCAGGTTTTGGGTTTACTCCTCCGCCAGTTCTGTATTTTCATCTGTTTATAGTCTCCCAGGTCCTTGGTTATTCATACTGTTATGTTCATATGGTTCATGTTTGGTATTTATGTTTGCATTTCATGTTTCTTCTCTAGGTTTAAACAGGTTTATGTTTTCACTCATGTTACTCTAGTGTTTAGTTCTCTTATGTCTTTCTGCTTATAGTTTCCCAGGTCCTTGGTTGTTCATCTGTTAATCTATTGTATATTTAGTTCAGGTCTATGGTTTAATTCTAGTGCATAGGTCTTTTGTTTCATTGTGGTGTTCTGGTTCCTTGCTGTATATAGTACTGTTGTAAATAAATCCCTTGTTTTGTTTATACATCCATGGGTCATGTCTGTTAACTGCTCAAGTAGCTCACACCCCTTCTGTGCCATGTCAGGTCAGGCCCCCCGTCACAGATAGTCTCCGAGTGTATGCTGCAGTCTGCTGCAAAGCTCAGGAGCCGGGTTCCTGAGTGACAGCACCAGTCCGGAGTGCCCTTAGTAGTGACTTACAAAATCAACAGAATACTGGTTGTCATCAACACAATGTTCATTTCAGTTTTCTCCAGCAATTCCTCAAATGCGGGGAAAAGTTAACAAGGTTAGGCATGGAGCAGTAGTTCAGACGTCTAAAAGTGCCATGATGTGCCATGATTTATGTATGAGAGATTAGATCAGATGGTAAAAATGGCAATAGACTTCAATCACCAAATTGAGACTAAAAGAATAAAATGTGCGCCTCAGTTCTTGATGACTTCTTGATGAGTTTTCATCATGCCTAATACACACAAATCAAAAGTTAACTTGAACTAAGAGAGATTTCTCATGTTACCGGGTTACATGTTAGCCGTATGTACAAAATCTAAGATTGTGGAAATCCGACACATGATTGGAATGTTTTAGACAAAATTAACTAATATGAAAATATCACTATAGCAAATATTTTCCAAAACATTTAACCTAATATTCTCAAAAGCAGTGGTTACCGGAACACTCCAGTAAAAAGTAGAGGTCCCTTTTTTTGTGCCAATTTACTTACTTTTTCTCCCTTGCCACATACAGCTCTCCCTCTTTGGCTCAGGAACTCCCGAACCAGAAAGTCCCTGAGGCATTTCTACGGAATTTGCACTCCCTGCACTAATTGCGTAACATAGAAAATGCAAATTGCGCACCGCAACGGGAATTGCAAGCTTTACCTACGCAGGTTCTGTAGCACCTGCACAGAACGATGGATTGGAGTCCTCTCTGAGACCGAACGCTGACATGATTTGTATTAAAGATAGTGACGGCGCTACGCACTATGCGTGCCGACATTATTTGCAATCGATTAGTAACTGACAGCTGAAAAATTCAAAATCCCCGGTTGCTGGTGACACTGGGTGGGGTAGAGCAAACTCGTCCACATCACCCAGCTGTTTAGCACACATGGTGGGGGTTTGGAGGGGTGGGGGGCAGTAGAGTGTTCCTTTATGTACTCATGTGATTTGGGATCTACCCCAGGTGTTTCCAAAGGAGAAGGGATGATTTAAGAGATCTTCCAATGATTACCATTATAGTAATGCATACTAAATGTAATGTGGGAGGTCCTGTACCCACGTGCAGAATGCTCCCCTCGCCGTCAGTATCCCGCTGGAGTACTGATTCTGACCCAAAACCCAGGCAATAACGGGAGCTCCTTGCAGGGGAAAAAAACAAACTGGTACCGACTTTATTTACACTTTACAATCAGGAAAAACACACACAGGGGGACGGTATAAGACCATGGAAACATGCAGAGCATTGAAACAAAGGATCAGGAGGTAGAACAGGGATCCGGTTAAACTAGTTGCTGGGGGAGGGTAGAGGTTGATGGAAGCATGTGGAAACAAAGGAATCCATTACTCACAAATACACATAGGGAAAAAAGCACAGTATATACCACAGCAAGCAGACTTCACAATAAATACATGAGGGCATATTAATATAACACAGACATCAGGGAATAGGGTACAGAAAACACAAACACCCTGCATCTAAAATTGTAGATACAGGGTGATTTTGACAAAGGAAAGGGCAGGGAAATTATAGGAAACATCAGGCCCGCACCTCTCAAATACATTTCTAGGCCCATGTACCCCAAATCCAAAGTGACGCACATCACACTAAATATAGTACAGACTATAAGTAAAGCCACAACAAGAATGCTGGACTCCTAATGAGTGTTTCAGCATTAAACTGGGTGCATACTAGTATTAATTTTCCTGTGTTCAACATGGAACAATAAAAAAACAGATTTTCCCAAAATGTCTTTTCATGTAGCTGTTATAATTGAAACACATCCGCCCCAAATTTCATTATATCAAATATACAAGCTGGCCTGTACCAAAATGACCTCAGGGATGCCAGTGTCTATGCACCATAGCCATGATAAAAAGCTGAAGTGGTTATGGTGCTTAGATTGTCCCTCTAATGAAGTGGAACAGTCACACAAACTGTGAGAGAGTTCAAATGGTTTATTCCCAGATATACAAATAAAGCAGCTCAGTTAAGTATGCATATTTGTAGATTTAACCCCATGCTACCCCAATCAAGTAAACTCAACCTTCAGCAGAACCTTTAAGTGCCCAAGATCGAGTTATCTCAATTTGTACAATTCCTGGAGGAATGCAAATGGATGTGCCAAAGGCTGCAGTATATCGGAAATAGCAGGCAATGTAAGCAAATCCCAGAAATGCTCTTGTGTCTGAAATAGAGGCTTAGTGAGTCTGCAGAATCACCTGGACACAAGCAACAGTATCAGAATTAGACCAGCAGAGGTATCTGCTTACTTTCAAATACTTTACAAAATCTGTAAAAGCATCGTAAACCTATTTTAATACATTTAGGCCCCTATTACATTCCTCGCGCATTTGGTTTTGCGCCGCAAATGTGCATTTGCGCGAGGGGCAAAACCCTTTGCGCTGAACGTCGTATTACAACGTTCACGCACGCAGATGGACCTGCGCGAGTGTGATGAACTGTGTGCATCCTATACTTAACATTGTGAGCGCAAATTCGTTCGTGCGCTGATACGCGGATGGTATTACAATCGATGCGCATCTTTTTACGAACGACATTTGCGCGCATAATTTTAACGTCTTTGAAAAGCTTTTGGTAGCTGCAAATCGGAATGTTCTGGCCGAAACGAAATACACCAGCCCGAAAAAAAAATAAAGCACAGTATAGTTACACATTCTACACATACCCAAACAATAAAATTGTGAATTCGTACGTGTTTTTATTATATATATACTCAGATTTACTTTGACAGGCGCAAAAACTTAAGTGAGTCAATTAAGGTAAATTGATGTCAATTAAGGTTCTTAATTCTGATTGGCTGAATCCCGTGAAAAAAACAGTCACTGATTTACGTGCGCTACGTTACTGCATTACTACTCTTCATTTTGTGCGGTGTTTTTACGAACGTTATTTTTCGACGGTTGAGAAAATGTGTTCAGATCGTAATACCACCGTTAATTTTCACGCGAAAACGCTTAACGTTGCGCGCAAAAAAAATTGCACTGCGCGGATGAATTTGCGCGAAGGATGTAATAGGGGCCTTAGTGTGTGTATTTGTAGTTTGGTATGTGTTTGTGTGTGGTGATAAGGTTAAGAGGTATTATAAAGTGCTTTCCTATCACTGGCTCCTATCAGTATTTTAGCGAAAACCACTTAGCAGTGAAGAGGTTAAGTGATGAAAGCATTAAAAAGTTTATTAAGAATACCATACTTGGGGTCCTATCACCTCCTTAATGCTAGCGCTCTCATAAATGAGCGTTAGCGCTAGGTTAATTGAGGTGATAGCGTGCCACACAGATCACCTCTCGATCGCTACTGCGTTAAAAACCCATTATTGCATCGGTATTAACGCTATTTAGCGCAAACTTGCTGTACTTTGCTCTCCCTATGCTTAACATGGGGAGCACAAAGTGTAAGCAATCAGCAATCAGTAATTAGTGTTAGGATTACATAGTCCTAACGCTAATTACGAACAGTTTGTTACAGATTAGAGCTGCAGCTGATTCCACTTCCGCGAAAAAAATCACATACTCCCCTCTCATCCTGGCCCGATCTGCCGCTTCTGGCCACTGGGAGCAATGTGAAACTGGGGAAAAAAGCACCCAGTCTCTCTGCAATCACTCCGCAGACCTGCAGGAGCTCGCGAGATCCTGCCGGTCATGTGACCTGGCAACACAAGCTCCTATGGAGAGCTATGGACTCCAGGAGGGGATGTTGGGGACAGCACGTTAGTGCTGTCCCGAGCATCCTAGAGGCCGCTATGGGGCAGACTGTGAAATTCAGCACCTGCCCCGTAATCCACTCGCATGCTAAGGGGAGATTTGCGAGCACAAATTTTTCCCCTTAGCGTCCCCGTTTTAGCTTAGGGCAGATGATAGTGCCCTTGATAACATTTTTTTTTTCTTCCAAATAATTGTGCATTGTAAAGATGTGCAAAACATTCCGTATTCCGAAGAAACCAATTAATAATATTAATAGCCCATCCTCAATGGATTTGGAAATGTTAGCACTGAACGAGTTACAATCAGCTATTTTTTTTCACAGTGTTCTTCTGTTTCTTACTTGATAAATGTCACCAGTTTCATCTGTAGGATTGTACACAACTAAAGCTGAGCTCTACACCAAACTGATTAATGGTCCATTCTGGAGGTGATATTTTCAAATGTTTTATTTTTTTATATCCAACTGCACTCTACAGATGATAAATGTAAACATTAATAATTTGTTTTGCAAGCTCATGTATTGTTCATTTCTTTCAAAAATCCTGAAAAATAAATCTTAATAATAACATTATACTTCAAAAAAACGCAACTAAGTTACAATGAATATGAGATTTGTCATAATTTACGTATCTATCTATCTATCTATCTATCTATCTATCTATCTATCTATCTATCTATCTATCTATCTATCTATTCCTGTCTTTCTCTTGTCCATTTCTCTCTTTCTATCTCATTCTGCTTTTAATATTTTGTTTCTTGTTTTGTTGCTTTTATGTTTTTCCTCTGCTTTCTTTCACACTTTAAAACGTGAAGATGCTATATCTATCTATCTATCTATCTATCTATCTATCTATCTATCTATCTATCTATCTATCTATCTATGTGGTTATCTATCTATCTATCTATCTATCTATCTATCTATCTATCTATCTATCTATATTGGAATTTGTTGTACGCTTGTTTTCACTATAATGACTTCCAGCACACTTGCATAGGCAGAGGCAAAAGTCATCAATAATGGCGCTACCGGATATGATTATTGATCCCATTGACATCATTTTTTGGCATCATTGATTCTTCTGTATGCCAGAGCCATGTACAAGGCCACTGCAGCTGCTGTTATATTGAAGGACATTTGGTTTTGTGTAATGATATCTGCAACACTAGTCAAGCTAAAACCTATAAAATGAATTTCAACTTCATTTTAGCGAAATATACTGTTGGATTGGACAGCTCCGAATGCATTCAATTTTCAAAATCTCAAAAATAAATGTAGCTTTTACCAAATACATTTTTCATTCAAAATAATCAGTCTTGTGAAACAACTAATTTTTGTGTATTTTAGGCTAGGGACAGATGAGCGCATTTTCTGCGGCCACCGTCAAAATGTACGTCGATGCGTGCGCACGCATTTTTTCACGGAATACGCTTAAGTGGTCAGACGATGCGCAATTCTGGACGTATTTCATGACGATGGGGTAAAAAGAAGTCTAGGGAAATCCGGCTGTTTGAACGTTATGTTGGCCGCACACTAGCAGCGTCTGACGTCTCCTAATCACGCACACACGCTGCTATGCGGCCGCAGCGCACTCTGTACGTCAGTACCAGCGGTTTAACGTTCTCGAAAAAATGCGTTCATTTTCCACTTGCGTTGCGCGGCCGGACTTTTGTGCGACCGTACTTCGTATATTGGCCGTCATTGCCCGGCATCTGCTGCTAGTGCGGCCGTGATTATGTGCGCCAGAACGCGCGTTCGCACTGCCTCAGTCTGACCCTAGCCTTAGTAGGAGGTATGTTGGAGTTTGAACTGCATAACATGTTATGTTTTGGTTCATGGTTTGTGTTTTTTTTTTTACCATTTCACTGCTACAATCAACTGAATCTTCAAAAGCACCTTCAGAGACCCAGGATCGAGTTAACTCAATTTGCATGTACACTGAAAGAGTGTATGATCTTCCACTGCCTCTGACATTTGATACTGCCTATCAATTAACACTTTACATGTTTTTTAAGATGTTTGTCTTGGTAATTGTTTTGGAAATTTACAATCAAGTTTATTATGATGACTCCTTCTGAGCCTTATACTGGATACTAATGGTACCTTTTCCGGAATATTGTTCGGGTTGTGGAGTGTATTTTCCAGGATATACCCTGTTTTCCAGGCTGGAGGTGTGACATAATGAAAAATTGTCCATATGTAAACATAATGGCATCTACATTATGTAAAGTCACAACAACATTTTTGAACTGTAGATGACTAAATGAATTTGGGAGCTGCAATAGCAGTCGAGTATTCGATGCAAATTTACTCTTAATCCCAAATTTGGCTGTTAAAGGCAAGAATGATGTTTTTCTTCCAAAATTACAGTATCGGAAGAGAGACAGGGTAACCATTTAGGCTGGGGTCAGACGAACGCAGTGTTAACGTCCGTGTAGCCGCACTTTAGTACGTCCGTGGTAGCAGATAATCATGACCAATTAAGGACCACACACGAAGTACATCCGCACGGAAGTGCAGACGCGCTACGGACGCAGCAAACAGATGCAGGTTAGCAAGAACGTCGAATCGCTAGGACAGACATGCGGAATGCGCCACGTCCGCAACGTCCGCATAGCTTTGTGTGTGAGTGATGGACCGTGGTCAGACGGACTGCATATATACGTTCAGCATTTTTGACGGACAAAATGTTTTTTCATTTTAATTTATTTTCCCTCCTACATCCGTCAAAAGTAACGTCAGTCCCAAAAACGGACTGTGTTGCCACTACTGCGTCTTCCGTCAAAAAGTGCGTCCGTACTGCACGGGCGCACAGTCCGTAGAAAACGCGCTCGTCTGACCCTAGCCTGTCTCATTGTGAATATGCATTGGGATAGAAAAGATGACTCTGATAATTCTATTTCTAAAAAAAAAAATACTGGTTAATTACAATGCTATAGGGGGGATTGTGAACCAAGTCTCACAATGCACAGTTTTGTCTAGAATTCCAATATTACAAAAACAACGTGCAAAACAGCTGTTTACACATGCTTTTTTATTGTCATTAATATTAAAAAATAAGGAGGTTTTCCTTTAATAAATGGAAGCCAGAACAGTCACAAAAGGAGTTTGATCATGACAGCCATGGTGGAATTCTGATAATAGACAAATGTACTGGGCTTTCTGGTGAATGTACTTTGCTCAGTGACACACAATGTTATTTTGTTTGATTACATGTTAATTAGACAAATCATAATAACTTTGAATTACGACCCTAAGGCACTGAGTTTGACACTCCTGCTTTATGCTACTTAGATTAAAAAAATTAAAAAAAAAGGAAAGAAAAAAGAAATGTCACAACGGAAGCAAAGTGAGCATGCTGCAACACTAGAATGGCTGCAACAGCTGTTTGGGATTTTCCTCCAGTCTTAATTTTAACAATTAGCCCCAGAGTGCATAGATTAACACAATGATGCAGGCAGCACAGAATAGAACTAGTTCAGAGAGAAGGTACATAATATCTTTGAAAGAAGACATTCATTGTTTTCTTTTTTTCACGAGAATAGCAGTAATTCATTAGATGTTCATAGTCTTTCCTTTGTAAAACGATGACAAATCTAAGGCATAAGTGGTTAAATATATATACCCATTGTTAGTAAATACAGTAGATTCCGACACTGCATAGGTGCAGGTACGTAGTGGTATAATTCATCTTGTCTTCTGTTCCATCGAGCTTGCATCTGTACATTTTGTGTTTGAGCATGTTCTCCTGGGAAACCAAACATTCCACCGTGTTAAGCTGCATATGACTGCTTTTAGCAAAACTACTGGATCGTGAAAAATTGCTTCTCCTGTCTTTTGCATCTGTAAATGCATGGAAACATTATGTAATTCAAGCATATAGACAAGTCAAATGTCAGTTCTGTTCCCTGAAAACATTTTACTGATCGACAGTCAGAGCCATTTAATGACACGCGTCGCATAGGGGCAAACTGATGATGTCCTCAGATCAAGACACTGGGTTGATTGCCGACATGAATCATATAGTAGAAGACATTATCGTGTCCTAAAAAGACATAAGTATTTGTGAGTCTGCCTTAAGGATGAGCATATGAGAGTGAAAAAAATCACCTTTACTTTGTATGTACTATGGTAAGATAGTGAAATCGAAATAATAAACACAGCACAAGTAGAGGTGGTACAAGATTAACGTTAATTGAACTGTACAAGCAAAATTGGTTCATATTTTGTAAAAAAATGAAAATAATTTTATCAATTGCTTAACACATCCTGAAGGCCTTTTTTTAAAAACAATTCTTCTGCCCTTAACAATTTTTTTGGAGTCCTGGCAATACCAGTGTTAATTTCGTCGACTAATAATTCTCGACACAGACTTGGTCGACTAAATTTTTTTGTGACTAAAACTAAATAAAAACTAAATAATTTTTACTAAAACTATGACAAAATTCCATTGACATTTTACTTGACTAATAAAAACTAGACTAAAATGTTAAGGAGGGATTATCTGGGAAGAGAACCAATCAGAGGTAATCTCGCGTAAGAGAGAAAATATGAATATTCTATATTCAGATAAGTTGTTATTCCAGGAGTTTTTAATGAGTGCGGAAAATCTAGACAAATGCTTAAATAACGCATAATACCCTTTAAACACTTTACATTTTAGTTAAATCTACTCTAGATTTAGTAGACTGAAATCTTGTGACATTTAGTCAACTAAAACTAGACTAAAACTAAAACAATTCAGACGATTAAAATATGACTAAAACTAAATGGCATTTTAGCCAAAAGACTATCAGGGTTATTCAAAGAGATTCGAAAAGTCACCACACGTTTGGTGACTTTTCGTTCCCCGCACTTCGGGGCGATTTGGCGATCCTAGTTCACTGACCCTGCGGTGTATTCAGCGAGCACCGCAGGGCCCCCATAGTGCAGGGAAAACTTGCCGCAAACCCACCGAACACTCACCGAAACCCGCAGAAACAGCTGGATTAACCACGCTGAACACGCCGAAGAAACCCGACTAGCTGCCGATCACAGCGCAGAGCAGCCGCCGGAAAAAGCCGACACGCAGATGAACGAGGTGAAAAAGAAGAAAAAATGTACGCTTGAAAGTTTGAAATCTGAAATGCTGTTTGCAAAAGAACTACTGAACGAAAATGACTGGAATTTACACATAAGATCCAATGAATGATGATAAAAAGGTCTGTTACAGAAAAAAGAAAAATTAATCTAAAAAGAACCCCGGAAAGTTCCTAAAAGATCCTAAAATATCTATGCATAAAGAAACTTTTTACTGCATAATAAAATAAGAAATGGTTTATTAGATATTGAATTAAAACGGGAATATTTTTATAATTGAAGCCTATGGGATTCTCCTGTGAAACCTGTCGAATGAAACCACCGAATGGCAGGGCATTACGGCAACTTTTCTCAGCTGTTCGGTGGTCTCTGAATAGGGGGATTTCTTCTTTATGGGGGATTTCACTGCCTTCAAACAGGCACCGGACGTGCAGGCAATTCGTCACAATTTGACGAATTGCCTGCTCTCTGAATAGCCGACTGGCCCCGAAATGTCCCCGTTCGCTGAATTTCAGTGTCCGGTTACATTTCGGGGGCAGATCAACTCTCTTTGAATAACCCTGATTGAGTAAAACTGAATTAAAATTTGCTGTCAATATTAACTTTGGGCAATACTAGGAGACACTGAAAAATATAAACCTATTTTTCCACATTGCTGTATCATTAGAAGGTTAGTATTCCGAGATTCCTCAGCTCTGGTTACCAAATGCACAGGTTGTACAAGAGGGCGGAGACACAAACATTATTTCTGCTTTCAACTATATATACCATTTGCTCTGTGTAGAGACCGCCTGTAAAAGGGGTCATTCACCCTTTTAGTTCTTTGTTGTACACTATTATTTGTGTGTTTTGGGAATTTCATACACTGCTTCTTCACACTGCATGTTGATCAGAATAATACTTTGTAAGTCACCTAGAGTCACCTACACCACCCCACTTGTCTGTTACAAATAGGCTTTTTATATTGTAAAGAACAGATGCTATTATCGGCCTTTAAGTTTAGAACTCAATGAAAAGGCCTAAAATCAGGTCAACATAAGAAGGAAGAAACAGAAACAAACAGAACAAATACAGGGTTATTCAGAGAGAGCCGATCTGGCCCCGAAATGGCACAGAACAAGGAATTTCCCCATAAGGTGCAATTTTGTGGCCATTCAGCTATCCAAAAAGCAGGCAGTTCGCCAAATTTTGGCGAATTGCCAGCTAAATATGGTGCCTGTTTGACGGCAATGAAATCTCCATAAAGAAGCAATGGTTAACCTATTTAGAGAACAACAAACAGCAGAGAAATGTCAGTGTAATGCCCTGATGTTTGGTGGTTTCATGACAGGTTTAATCAGGCGAATCCTATAGGTTTCAATGTTACAAATATTTCTGTTTTTATTCAACATCTATTAAACTGTTTATTCTTTTAATCTGTGCAAAAAATCTTTTTATTTATTTTTTTAAAGATTTTGTAGGCATTTTTTGTGATTTTTTCGCCAAAAAATCTTATCCAATTTTTTAAAATAGCGTTTATTCTTTTTTCTGTAACAGACCTTTCTATTATTATTCATAGGACCTTATATGTTAATTCCAGACATTTTCGTCCAGTAGTTTTTATTTTGCAAACGGCATTTCGAATTTGACACTTTCAATCATTTAATTTATCTTTTCTGTACCCCGTTCATCGGCTTGTCGGCTTTTCCAGGCAGCTGGTTGTCGCTGTGTTTGGCAGGTCATCGACTTTTTCCAAAACGCAGGCCGAATCCGATCCAATAATTTTTAGAATCGTATCCGATAATTCCTGTGGATTTAAAAAACAAACAAACTGCAAAACTGCTGAAACTATCGGATCCGTTAATTTTGGCGGTTTTACGGCAGTTTTTCCCTACACTTCAGGTGAATGCTGAATTCAACGCAGGGTCGGGGAATTTGAGTCCTTGAAATGCGGGGAAAGAGAGAGCACCGAAATGTCGGTGACATTTCGGTGCTCTCTGAATAACCTCTATAGTCTTCAGTCTCTGATGTTTTCAATTCGCTTACGTTGTATTTAAAGTTTTATAATATATGTACGAAAGTTGACTCACATTTTTTAATGTTATCAAGAGATGTCACGGGCAAATATCCTAAGTTTCATATTTTCTGCTGCCGCTTTATTTCTGGGTTCACAGGGAGAGCGTTTTTCTCTTTTGTACCATAATGATATGAGCATCTAACAGCATATTGGAGATGAGCAATAAATCTCCTGGAGTGCGCCGGTGTCTCCCAAACCAGTATACTTAGATGATAAAACCAAGGATGTAATGGTGTATCTAATGTAGTTAGGTGCTTCATTAAACCACTGACTGTCTCCCAGAAAGAAGCTATTTTTGGACATTTCCACCAGATAGTATAAATATATTGATTCTCTAACAAAGAAGAGATATATTATGCCTCCTTCAAAGATAAGATGCAGAGTATCGTATATCATGTAAAAAATGGCTTTGAACATTTTCCCTGCGATTTTCATGTTTATTATACTGTTTTCATAAGTTCTCTTATATTTCATCTTGTCAGATATAATGCAATGTACCTTAACATCATACCATAGTCAGATTAAATCTATCCATAGCCTATAGAATTTATGCATTCACAAAATAAGAATCCAAATCGTGCTAAAAAAGGATACGGCTGACGCATCTCAGCTATTCATGACCATTCAATTATTTACTGCGGGGACGATGAGCACATCCCATGTATTCATGGCAGGTTGAGCTTTTGCGGTATGTAGGTTATCAGTATGATATAAAATGACATAAAAGGAAGAGTTGTGCCAGCTAAGCTGTGTAGGGTCATTATACATGTCAGGGAGCAGCTGTGTATTTACAGGCTGAATGCATGTGCATAGCTGCTTGTCATTGTGAATGCATGCATATTTCCTGTAAAGCCTGTGAGTGTGTATACAGTGGTGTGTTTATATTGAATGATAGCTTGTGTGAACAGTACGCTGACACTGTAAGTAAACATGCAGTGTTGTTAGGTGTCTTGAAAGTCAGTGCAAAGAGTGACATTTTTGTATGGTTCCAGTATTTGATTTTCTATGTTTATACATTGCCATATATATCTGTGTTTACCTAATCACCTTTTTCTTTGTTGTTCTTCATTTGTCTTCCTCTCTTATCTCTCTTCACATCTCTTCACAAATTTTGTGCCTGTTTCCACATTTTTACTATTCTTGTTCCTTGAACTTCATTACTTTAACCCACCCTATTTAACACTCTCGCTTTTTAATGTCTCATACTTAATTCTCTCACTCTCTTGAATCCTTCAATGCATACCCATCCAGCTCTTTAATTCCTCACGTATTTGTCCCTTGAACCCATCCATGTATTCTCTCTAAATTTCCCTTACCTATCTCTTTTCTTTCCTTGTGTTTCTTTTTCCTCTTCTTTATAACCGTTTGTGTATCTTTCCATCAGTTTAATTTACTTTTCTCCAAAGCGCATCTCTGACATGTGCCTCCATCCACCAACTTTTGATTATATATGTATACACTGAGTGGTCAGATTATTATGACCACCTGACTTTTTTAGGCAAATTAGCTATAATTTCGCGCTGAAGTTGCTAGAGGGCCAGACCATTATAAATAGGGAAGCAGGTTGTTTACCACGACAGTAGAAGTGATTTTTTTCTGAAGATATGGAAAACAATGTGATTTAACAGCCTTCGAACATTGGATGATTGTTGGCGCTCTGTGCCATGAAGCGAGTATCAGCAAAACAGCAGAATTCGTTAAATATTCAAGAGCAGCTGTTGTTAAAGTGTTTAAAGACTGGACTGTCAGTCGAAAATCTGGGTCTGAATGTGCGAATTGTGGCTGTCAGCGACTAGTCAATGTTAGGGCAGAACGGAGAGTGGCAAGACTGTTACAAGACAACAGAAGGGCAACAGTGCATCAAATTGCTGCAGACCTTAAGCAGGGATCCTCTCAAATGATCTCTGAATGCACTGTTCGCCGTACACTGCATCGTAAGGGATATGGAAGCCGAAGGCCTGTTCGAACACCATTGCTGTCTGCAGTTAACAAGATAAAACGTCTCCAATTCGCACAGGAACACAAGGATTGGACAGTCGAGCATTGGAAAAAAGTCATGTGGTCCGATGAATCACGTTTCCAGTTGCATCATGCAGATGGAAGAGTGAGAATTTGGTGGCAACAGCATGAAAGCATGCACCACACATGCATGAGTACAACTCTTCAAGCTGGTGGGGGCAGTGTTATGGTTTGGGGCCCTTTAATTTGTGTGGAAAAACGTCTGAATAGCACAACATACCCAAAGCATCGTTGCTTATCAAGTTCATCCTATCATGTTGATGGCGTATCCCATTGGAGATGGCTTCTTCCAACAAGACAATGCGCCATGCCACTGTGCTCGTATTGTGCAGCAGTGGTTTCAAGAGCATGAGGGAGAATTTACCTTTCTTAGGTGGCCCCCACAATCACCAGATCTCAATCCAATTGAGCATTTGTGGGACGAAGTTAAAAGAAATCAGACAGTTGGTTCCACAACCATCAAATCTCACAGAGCAGGACAGTGCTAATCATCAGGCATGGTGTCAGATTCCTCGCATCACCTTTCAACATGTCGAGGAGTCAATGCCAAGAAGAATCGCCACAGTATTGAAGGCAAAAGGTGGGCCAATGAAGTACTGATAGGGTGGTCATAATAATCTGGTCGCTTAGTGTATATATATATATATATTTCTTCTCGATATTCTGCCACACGGAGGTTGAAAATTCTTCTTTATTAAACCAACGTTTCAGTCCTCACAGGGACTTTTATCAAGATGAAATATATAAACAGGATTCACAATTAAATACATATCCATACCAATGATTAATGATGTGTATTTAAATGTGAATCCTGTTTGTATATTTCATCTTGATAAAAGTCCCTGTGAGGACTGAAACGTTGATTTAATAAAGAAGAATGTTCTACCTATATCAGTCTCCGTGTGGCGGGATATTGGGATAGAAATTTGTGTTGGCAGCCAGTTCCCAGCACCGGAGCAAATGATTTAGCAGAGACGGAGTGCGGAGCTCTAGATTCTATATATATATATGTATATATCTGTGCATCCTGAATGTGAAAAGACTGCCTCTTAGCACAGTAGTCTGCCACTGCTTATTTTCCTGCCCAGGTATTACAGTATGTACTTTAGCAGTGGTAGTTGGGTAACTGCTGTCATTTGCGATTTTCTTTATTGAACAAATTAATTTGATGAAAAAAATGGTTACTGACATTACCATTAAAGTATACAAAATTTATCCAAAAGTAATTCCATCTTGATGAAGAATTATTTATTTATTTATTTATTTATAAAGGATTTTACCAGGAAGGCTACATTGAGATTTCTCTCGTTTTCAAGTATGTCCTGGGTTCGAGAACATTGAAGTGTTACAGTTACAGAAATACAAAGTAATACAATATAAGATATTAACAACACAAATATACAGATTAACAGAAAATAAATATGTAGGAAATAGTCATTATGTTACATGTTTACAGTATGCAGGTGAAACACTTGTATCTTATTGGTAATGGTTCATGAGCAGGGTCCTTTGTTCATATTGGTCTTAGGGTCTAAATTGTATGTTAATTTGGTTTGGTGGTCATTGTACTGCAGTACATAATTTTTGGGCACTTTATAAATAATTGTAATCGGAACACATATAAATATTTATATTTGTGTTTGGGGCCCCTTGTTGTAGCAAGACCCCTTAATCTAAGTTGATTGAAGTGTACTGGAAGCAATGGATCAATACCCCTGAAAAAGAGGGCTAGTAATACGAATGTGTAGCCGTAAGGGTTGGGTGGGAGGGCCGCATCAACCTGCTGCATGCTTCTGCACATCTCCTGCGCATTTAAGACCCGCCATGTCCCTCTCACCACTTCCTTAACAGCTTTTCTATATATTTTTTGCAATATATTTTGTATTGGACAGTGGCAGAAAACCTTTGCTACAGAAAAACTAGGAACACCATAGATCATAGAATTTTTAGTATAATTTTAAGGATAGATATATGGGACATGTCTACGCCTATCCATTTAGAATGTATATTTTTAACATACTGATTGTTTACTATATGTTAGTGTTCCTATTTATTTCATGAAAGGCTTTTCTCACCAGTCATTTACCAAAAGACCTTTGTGGTTTGTGCCCTCATACTGACTGGTGCAAACAGGCAATTCTAAATTGGAATTGCCTTAATGAAAATTCACCAACTGTTTAGTGAAGGAGATCAAAGACGTATCTTTCTCAATTTCAGCATGAGCTTCCCAACTGCGTTCCCCCTCCCCACTCTGAAATAATGCTGAGTGGTTTAACATATGTGAGTAATGTTTCTAGGCATTGCTGATTGTGAGTAGGTTCACATGGGGATCAAAGCCAGACAGAGATTGATTCAAGATGACACATTAACAGTTTAATTTTTAAACTAAACCAGTTCCCTCACCCATAATTACAAGACAGCATCTCAAAAGCATTTTACTGCATGTGTACACCTTGCTTAAAAATTAATAAGATTCTTCGTTCAATCTTGCGACGGTAATTGTAGACCCTCACTGGGAATCTGCAATGCAAATGTTGTAACTTAAAATATAATTTTATTAATTTTAAAGAAATTAATAGAAAACAAGCTCAGTTATTGATGGACAAATGTCTTCATGCCTTAAACCAGAGATCTCAAACTCCAACCCAGCCAATGTTTGTTGCCTACAATTCCCAGAATTCTTTGACTGCAATAAAAGGCCAGAGAATCGTGGGAGGTGTAGCTCAGAAACATCTGTAGGAGCAAAGTTTGTGATCCCTGCCTTAAAGCCTTTCAAGCCAAGTAATTTCACATAAAATCTGTCTCTAGCAGACAACTGTCATGGCATGTCATCAACTAAAAGGGTTATGTTTACATTTTGACACTGAGATCACTTCATGATCATCGCTGCTTGCTGCCTTTGATAGGAGGTAGTAAAAATAAAATAATTCAAGATGATCAAAATATTAAATGCTGTTTTATTCCTCTGATGTAAGGGCAGACAACATTTCGACTTGCATAGGTTTTTATCATGTCTTCAAGCTGTTTGCATGGACATGACCCACCTTTACTCCGTTATGCACATGCGTGAGTCTCCAATGACATATGGATATGGGAACCTCCCTCTTTTTGCCTTGCATTTACAGTGGATGGGGACTCTGCCTCTTCATCCTGCGCATGCGTGGCTTCCTGGTATTTTCGATGTATGTTGCCGTGTATGTGCGGAGTGGGCAGTTTGCTGTGCCCACGTGATATAGGTCACTCCTACACAATGACATTGTTTTGCCACTCCCTTATTCACGCCCTCCTCCTTTTGGCACCAGAATACCCACACTCCTACTTCTTGCATCCCTCTATGAAGCTCATCATCATAAAGAAACCTCTTCCCATACTGGCCCATGTCCAAGACAACACCATATTCCAGCTATCCATAGATTGTGCCCTGTCTGTCACATAATACACACCTCAGCCACACCTATGCACTTGAGGTAAGTGGTAACCACCTACTTTGGGAGGTCCAGTTGTGCAGCATCCCTCCCCACTGGTTTAACCTGTGATATCACTTATGAGTTTAAATGAACAATAGCCCAATTTGTCTGTTCACTGCTTTTTTTTCTTTGTTTCTACACACGTATCCAGTGATACTCCTGATGATACACAAACAAACACACTGTTGTGGTCCCACCACAGGACTACAGGGTGGTGCTGGATAGCAGATCCCAAAGAGCTTAACCCACCTAATAACAGCAAAAAATGCACCTGGACGGCCAGATGCCAGCTGGGATCTAGGTCCCTAATCGTGAATTTTATTAGTCAAAACTGACAATACGATATATACAGTATATAAAAAAATGGTGATTTTATATATAAGACTCATATTGGTTTTCTTTATTTAAAGCACAATGTCCTGAACTATTCTACTTTTTGGTATTACTACAGCAGATGTTTCTGTATATAGATACTCCTGCTACAGCATCGCTTTACTGAATGGTTACATGCCAATCACCACTAAGGGTGATATTTGGGGTTGTATCTCTCTGGGTATATGGTTATGTCTCGGTGTTTGTCTGACTGAATGTCATAGATACTGGTGTATACTTTCCAGAGAAAACACTTGAGCGACTTTCCAGATGAGTTCAGATACAGTTGCTATCATCCTTTAATCATTAGCAAAGATTTCTCTGCTGTTGATCTTATGTGCACTTGATATTCTTTCCTATCCTCTTTCAATTCACATTATATGTTTTTTATATTATATTGTCAGTTTTGACTAATAAAATTCATGATTCGGGACCTAGATCCCAGTTGGCATCTGGCCGTCCATGTGCATTTTTTTACTGATACTCCTCATGACACTGTTCAGTTTACAGCGAAACGCGTAGAGTTTTTTTGATGATGGATCTTCATGCACTCTGATAGCGACTCATTCCTGGTTATCTTGATCTTTTTCAGTCTGTTTGAGCATTCACAGACTGTTTGAAGACACTATACAGCTAATCCCAGAAACCACTGGTTTAATATTGCGCACTGGTGGTGTCAACACAGCATATATATTTGTTTCTTGGATATATGTTGAATCATCTTTGTTCATTCTTCTAAATTGTCCTATACCCGCAGACCCAAGAAGGCTTGTTTTCCGACTCTCTTATAATTATCACTTAAGCAGTAAGTAAACGGGGGAAACTCTAAATATTGCCAGCATCCTTATATCACTGCACCTGTATTTACCTATATACCAGGGATTTTCTGCATGTACAATTGTGTTTTAAAGTAGGCCATCAGCAGCAGCTACCACTATAAATTTCACAGATTTTCATCAGGATTTTTGCCTGCAACCTTACTTTGCTACGGACGCATTATAGTTCCATACTTGCTAACCCTATTCATTTTTTAAACTACTGTACTACTGTCAGGTGGCGTGTGCGGTTCGGGTTTGAGCCCAGCAGGCGGCGACACAGAGGGGAGGCCAGACAGGATAGCAAGCAAATAATATGGGTTTAATGAACACAAATGGAACTTGGCAGCAGGCACTGGAATAAACAGATGATGCCCCTTCTGGACAGCACAGGTAAAAGTCTAATAGCATAGGATGGTGAGCTATGTAGTCCCAGACTGCAGACAGGGTCCACAAAGAATGAATCTGGATGGCTGGCAATGGTACCTTGATTGAAGGTCAGGGAAGGTGGTGAAAGCAGTATGAGCCACCGGTAGATATCCAGACACAGGATAATGAGCTACGCAGTAGAGAGAACCCACTTGTGCAGCAACCAGGAAGTTTTGGCCAAGGTCTGAACGGAGATAGAAGCAGGATACACTTGTGGACACAGGGTACACTTGTAGGCACAGGGTACACTTGTAGGCACAGGGTACACTTGTAGGCACAGGATACCTTTGTAGGCACAGGGTACACTTGTGCAGCAACCGAAGGTCTTGACCAAGGATCTTGGATACAGAGCAGGTGGAGATTGCAGGAAGTTCCAGGCAATGAAGGAGGGTGTACGGTGATGTATCCAGGAACAGCAGGGCAGAGTAATGGCAGGAATCAGTATAAAGACTGGAACTGAGATGATGGATACTGGAGACACTTGAAACATTGGAAGGCACTGGAGACACTGGAAGGCACTGGATGGACTTGGAGACACTGTACAGCAACAGGAAACACTGGTTCAGCTTGCAGGTATGCACACGGCCAAGTGACTTCAGTCAGAAACCTTAATGCAGAACCAACCTTGCTGGGTCTCTCTGCTATTTATGGAGGCTTGATAGCAGATGGGTTACAGCTGTAACTCCCAGGCTGGACAGGAAAACCCAGGCTGGATCTCCAGGAACCTGGACAAGGTGCTGAGCCTGGGCAAAACCTGGAATGGAATCCAAAAAAGAGATCCAGGGCGAAGTTCTTAGAGCCAGGCTGTGCATTATAGGTACATAAGCAGTCTTTCAAAAGGTGGGGCATGACAACTACCAATAAAAGTTATGTTTTATTTTTACTTTCTTCTCTCCAAACTCTAAGCCATTCCATTTTTTATCACTTTTGTGTCTCTTGGGATTACCTCCCTTATATCTACATGGCTGAGATTTTTCCTACCCACTCTGTTCTGAACTTCTACTTGTTTGCCACATTCCCTTGACTCCCCCTATTTCAGCGATCTCAACCTCTGGCCCCCAAGATGTTTATTGCTTACAATTCCCAGAATTCTTTGAAGGCAATAGATTGACAGAGAATCATGGGAGGTGTAGTTCAGATACATATGGGGGGCCAGAGTTTGAAATGCCTGCCCTATATTCACAATTACCTGCCAAGAGAAAGAGCACTGTTTCAAGAAACTAAACTAGTACTTGAAATATTTCTAATATAACGGTATGAAAATTGTATTTATCAAAATACAGACTCATTTCTATTTGCATATTGTAATCAGACATACAATAAAAATCTCTTGCATCAGACAGAGCAAGATGTGTGCAGACAGATTTTAAATGAAGAATACAACTTAATTCCAACTCTGTATTATTTGGATGACCTGAAACTACATTTTAAAGAATAATCAATAAGTTCTTGGCATGTGTTGTGAATACAGACAAAAAAAGACTGATCTGCATAGGTTAATTTAAAGGGGAAACACAATGGGTTTTTTTTTCTTCCTTAGCAGACATTTGTACTTTAGCAAATAAGTAATTCATGTGATTTTGTCCCTTGACAAATAAATTATACTCGTCATCTCTAATTGAATTAATTAAATCTTTGCAAAAACAGCCACAATAATAGGAGTGCCAGCGCTGGTGCCAAAGCTGAAATAAAAGCGTTTGGAAAGGGTAAGAAATACATTATTTCTGTAACCAAAATATGTAATTATAAGATATTACTATGAGACAAAATGTAACGTTGTGGCTTCACATGGAATGATAGATTGTAACTGCTCCGTGTCTCTAAAGCAAAACAAAATTTATGAATAAAGACACTGCACGAAATAATATTTTTGTGGATAGGCTATTAATCATCTCCATACTCATTAAGTGAACTTCACTATCCATCGATAGTGGATCTAATAGTGAGCCTGGATTTACTGCTCCAAAAAAAATGAGATTTTCATGATGATCGTCGACTTCATGATGAAGCAGCGATCTCCTCTTTGTGATAAGACTCACAATTTGATGTCTTACATTCTGCTTTAGGCCGGGGTGACACGAGCGCACTAAGTGCATCCGTATTGACCCCTCCTCCCTGCGTCCATTGCAGCTTTATGACAGCACGACTGGGAGGGCCACATGGTGTAACATGAATACTAGTATCGCACATTACAACGTGTGCTGTAATCATCCCCGTCAACATGCTACAATGGACGTTGTATGGGTCTACAAGGCCGATCCCCCATAGGAGGCTCGCACTTTGTATGGCTTAGCGCACCAAGGTGCGCATAGCGAGGTGGCCACACGGGTGTACGACTGGAAAGAACATCCATCCGTTCTCACGCATATATGTGCTCGTGTGACCCCAGCTTAAAATGGAGTTGTGGTGAGACACACCAAGCCAAGGAAGGATTTGATGATTGGCCAGGTGAAAGTTTAAAAGGGGTGGTGAAATGTTTGACTAACATTTATGATTAAGGCCTTTGTGGCCGAAATGTCACAACATCTTTTATTGGGGTAGCTCTGTCTCCCCTTATTAACGAAGCACCTTATAGCAGCCTGAGTCCTGCTTTGTTTTTGCTGTTCTATTGGAGGGGCTGGTTTCAGTGCCCCCAACGGAGGAGACTCGGCGCTCTGGTGCAGTGGGCTCCCAGTTCCGGAAGATCATGGCGCTTGTGGATGATACCCAACCAAATCAGACTAGTTTAGTGGAAGCAAATGCACACAAACATAGAAAAGAAAATCAATGTGTCTCCAAAACATTTGCAACACACACACAAAATGTCAAGAGCGAAAAAAAACGTGCACTACCAAAAATAAATGGATCTCCAAAGTGGTGAGACCTGACCGCAAGACCAACCCCTTACCAAAGCAAAGGCACGCTTTAGAGAATGCCAAGACCCTTCTGACACTCGCTGAAAAGCATTTAAGGGAATTCAACTATTATTCATTTGTTTCTTCTGAATGTATATCCCCTGTAGGGAAGTATTTGGCAAGTCATAGATATCTACAGGTATGGTTCTTTGTTAACCTTTTTCTTCACCAAAAAGTGAATACAGAATTTGGATTGAACGACAATAGAAAAAATTAATCATTACTTACAAAACCCCATTTACATACCTCTTTAATGTAAAATTAGGATTAGTCTTGCACAGAAACAAACATTTTCTGTGATATCTCACTCGTGCATTATTTTACAGAAGCTACAAGGAGCAGCCCACACTGTAACAAAATGTAAACAAACTTTAGTGCTACATTACATTCGCCAGGGAAAGGGCAAAATAGAGGGAGAGCTCTGGGGTCACTCACCACTTTACAGGGATAATATGTAGAGGCCAATAATTTTCTGAAAATCCCTGTGCAGTGCAAGGTGTTATTGTCATGTGAATTGCAGCCATTATGTTTCCATTCATTTAATGTACATATGTTTTTATATTTTCTTGTATTTGTGGAATTTGCTTTACTGATAATCTCATTATGATCACTGCAAATACCAATAAGCAGGATATCTGATCATTGATATTATACATTTTTATTACAAATACTTTGTCTGATACAAAGGCTATGTCTGTCTGCATGCTACTAATGCAGACCCAATTTGAAATTATGCCAGATAAGGGATACCATCTAGAGTTTAAAACCTTTAATCTCAAAAATAATTCTGTAAACAACAAACAAATATAATATGTAATTAATAGCAAACATTGCTAATTTACCCTGGTCACTATTCCATAGTGCAGATTTTCCCATAGTTACCTAATGTTAGTGTGGTATTCCGGGGCAAGTGCTAACTAAGCACCTTGCCCCAGAATGCAGCACTTCCGCGACTATCACCTCCTGGTGTCCATATGACTCCATGGAGGGTTGCACTTCCGGGCCACAAGATCGCTCAGCGTCGCAGAGTGCTCACCGAGGGAGACTGTGAACTATTTCCTCCCAGTCTCACTCTGCTCCCAACCAGAAGAAATGGCGGAACGGGCCACCATTCTCGCTGTGATGAGAGGTGAGTATGGGATTAAATGGGGGGATTTCAGGGGTGCTACATGATGCAAATGCAGAATAATTTGACACCAGCTTTTACGACTCGCTAAAATTTTGGCTTTGCTTGTCCTGATGATAGTTTGCGCCCACACTTTGTAATACCTTACTTATCAAAATGCTAATGTACGTTTACGCTCACTATGTTAGGTATAGGATGTAAAAAGTACAGTAAACTCACGCAAAAACCTATGCATAGACGGATTGCTAATGAGGGTAGCATTAGGAATGTAATATGGATGGCTTGTGTCAAAAACACTTATCCTGGAGCTAATGCTAACATATTAAGGCGCTACATCAGCGCCAACTATGGAACAGAGCCCTCTGTATTTAAATGTTATCCATGTATCAAATAAATTATACAGGGTTATTCAAATAGAGCCGAACTGGCCCCAAAATTGCGCCGAACAGTGAATTTCCCCATAAGGTGCAATTTTGCGGCCATTCGGCTATTCAAAAGCTGGCAATTTGCTAAATATTGGCGAATTGCTAGCAAAATATGGTGATCTTCGGCAGCAGTGAAATCCCCCCCCTAGAGCAGCAATGGTTAATCTATTCAGAGAACACCGAACAGCACCAAAATGTCAGTGAAATGTCCTGATGTTCATTGGTTTCAATCAGCAGGTTTAAACGGGCGAATCCAATAGGTTTCATTTAAAAAATATTCTCGTTTTTGTTGAATATTTATTAAACTGTTTATTGTTTTAATCTGCAGCAAAAAGTCACTTTATGGTATTTATTTTTTAGGATTTTTTTAGGCATTTGGCGTTTTTCTTTTTTCTTTCTGTAACAGACCTTTTTATTATTTTTCATAGGACCTTATATGTAATTTTCAGGCATTTTCATGCAGTAGATTTTTTGCAAACAGCTTTTAAAAGTTGTGGGGCCATATTACATACTTGGTGCTAACTTAACCAGAGCAGTTGTAAACTTAAAACCATATTACATAGTTGGTGCTAACTTAACCAGAGCTGTTGTAAACTTAAAACCTCCATAGGCTATAATGGCTCTGGTAAGTTTACAACAGCTCTGGTTAAGTTAGCACCAACTATGTAATATGGTTTTAAGTTTACAACTGCTCTGGTTAAGTTAGCACCAAGTATGTAATATGGCCCGTGGTGTTCATTGTTTTATTTTTACCCCATTCGACAGCTTGTCGGCTTTTTCCCGCGGCTGGATGGTGCTCTGTTCGGCGGATCATCTGCTCTTTCCAAATGTGTTAGGTTTTTTTTCTGCGGTTTTGCGGCGGATCGTCGGTTGCTTTCAGCTTTTTTTCTACAGTTCTGCGGCGATTTTTCCGTTCGATGCGGTGGTTCTGCAGCCGTTTTTCCATTCGTTTCTGTGGTTTTGCAGCGGTTTTTCAGATGCGTTCAGCAGATTTTCCTTGCACTTAAAGGACCCTGCGGTTAATGCTGAATTCACTACAGGGTCAGGGAATTTGATTCCCCGAAGTGCAGGGAACGTAAGAGTACATCAAGGTGTACATCGGAATTTCGGTGCTCTTTGAATAACCCCTATAGACTATTATATGTTTCAACTAAACGTGCTTGTTAGATAAATGGTAAATGGTTTAGGTCCTGTCTGAATTATTGCTAGACATGTTATAAGATTGCGAGCCATTTGTGCATACATCTAATGAAAGTATAAGGTTATCTTATTTTTTTATTTTCCTTATAGAAGCAGTATAGTTGGTAAAGGGTTAGGCCATTTTTCAGATATGTTTGTCTGCAGAAAGCTCCTGCACATTGTAACATATTGTTCCTAATTGACTGTTTTGGACATGGTAAATTACTAATTGCTTGCACAAAATTACTCCCCTTGAGGGAAAGTTCACAGAAGACAAAACATGGCAATTAGATTTTCAATATTTTGCAATCAAAATAAATGCTGGACGTTATCACAGGGAATTTCATTATGCTTTTGCATAGTTTTATACATTTATCATGATATTTAGGAAATTTGATGACAATGTTCAAAGGAGGCAAACAGGGCACCATTCTATACTGTTTTGATTTATGCCAAAAATATTTGACGATGTGTACTGACTATATTAACTTAAAGACTATAAATTATATTTGAATATTATCATAATTCCCATAATTTATTAAAAAAAAATGTTCAAATATGTGTGCATTTATGTTTGGATTGTTTACTTAAAAGACAAAATGTCCATATTTGTATTACCCCTTAGATCTATGAAGACCATAGAATCTTGCAAATAAATTGAGTCAGAATTTACTTGTATTGGTAAATTTTGTTAGTATCTGCTTCAGATTTAATCTAGACCTTAGACATAGCAATTAACAGCATTTTAATTTATGGACAATCAGTCTCCTGCAGTGTGCAGGTGTCTCCTACAACAGTAGATACTTTGAAATTGCTTAAAATAATCTATAAAATAGACTTGATAGGATTACGATAATTTACGATGACATCTAGACCCTGGCGACAAGAAAAAATACAGACAAACGATAGGGAAACAGAAATACTACTTGCCTTTGAAAAATAAAAAAAGACGTAAAAGAGAGACAGAAGGATCAAGTCAAGATAAGAAAAACAGGCAAATAATTGTTGGACTACCATTTCCATGAGACCATGAGATCTCCCTCAAGCTGATCCATTTGATATCTATGACTTGCCAAATGCTTCCCTAAAGGGGATATCAGTTGGAATTTGAATAAGCAGAGCTTCGCTGCTGCCACTGAACCCAAAACTCATGTCTACAAGCCTTCCATGATTACAAAACACATCAGACTGGGTTTTTTACCTTCTTTTGGATCAACAGCAGTAGGTGTTGTGTAAAAGGCTGAACTTGATGGACGTGCCTGTTTTTCAGCCTATGTTGCTATGTAACAATGTAAACTTCCCATTTAGAGTGATCCTGATGGCCATCCGGACCTTCTCAGGTCGCAGTGTCACGTTTCTACCTTCCAGCCAGGTCCCCTGGTGGTGAGAGTGTTCCAGGCCAGCTCTTCCCTATCTGGGCTTAGCCATTCCAACCTGTGCCGCTTCTGGATTCCCCTGTGGCTGTTCTGGCCTGGGATCACATGTCCTGTTTGCTAAGTCCTGTTTCCTATAAAAATGCAAGCAGCACACAGGCTCCTGGCTCTTGCATGGGTTTCTGTTTCCTGAGAGTCTGCTTCCTGAGTTATTGCTTCCGGTAATCGTGTCTTGAATATGCTGTGTATGATCTCTGCATTCCTGACTACATACTCTGTTTATGATCTTAGCCTGGTATTGACATTTCTTCCCTCCCTGAACTGGGATGAGGTCCTTACAATGGCCTCTATGCTAAGAATAAATAATGCTGCTGGGAAATACACAGAACAGGAAACAAGGAACATTTAATGCAAAATGTCAAAACCAGAGCCAAAGGATCAGGAGCCAGGAGGGTATGTCAGACAAGCCAAGATCAGATACCATAGAGGGATGTCAATACCTTCCAGACTGAACCCTAAGCAATACTCACATTTGACAGTATATGTGATAATAGTCTGGTATTTTCTAATTATTTCTAATTTAGCATAGGGACCAGTGTCATCTGTTACCTTCTTTGGCTTTGTTGTCATTCAGGCATCCCACTGAAGCCTGATAAGCAGCTTGACTCTGTTCTGGATCTCTAGGCATGATTCAGCTTCTGGTCAACAATTTGAAAGGTAACATTCCAGCTCAGCTCTATATAGGACTCACCACCTGGTGACTACTATAAAATCATGTTACCTCCTTCAATAGATTATGGAAATAAACAGCAGTAATCAAAAAGCAGCAATCTTACAGTTAAAGTGTTACCTTCTGTCAAGGACACTAATGGGCAGACGTTGGACACGTTATCCTAATTTTTGAACATTTGCCCACCCCCTCTTCAAGAATAAAGCCACTTACACAACAAGGAAACATTTAATGAGGAAATAAAGTTATAAATACAACACATGGAAATAATGATAGGTATATATTACCAGATAATACATGTACAACAAGGGTCGAAGGATTATTTTTTCTTTTTTATAGCTGGAGATATGACATTATCACCTGTCTCTATATTTCTAAATTAGTCTATTTTATTGCTATCCAGTATACAGAGAGAACAGGTGATCACTGAATCTCTAGCTATGAACAACCATCACTGTGATTTCATGTGTTCTTCTTCTAGAGGTTATAAGGCTCAGTCAGCTACAGAGGGAGTTCATTCTCTTGTTTATTGCAATGCATGGCCTGGCAGGTAAATTAAAAAGAAAAGAGAGGGAATTAAATTCACTTATGTAGATATCACCAGCATGACCTTGAATGAAGCATATACCAGAAAAAAAAATCTGCAGTCTCAGCCAACAATATTTCTAACAGGAAAGATTTATCGGAACGATGTACAGCTGACTGACAACATTAATGAGTGAGTTATATAGAATATGTTTAACAGCACAGGAGTGAATAATCTTCACTCAGATACATTGAAAGGTTTTATTACGTAGTGAAAAAGAGACCACTTGTTATGAATGTTTGAATATTGTGCTTGCTACTCCAGACAGAAAAGGGTTAACTCAAATTGCCTTTACTGAAATTATATTTTAAAAGAATTTCCGATTCCATTCGTCTGTCTTAAAGCCAAGCTGACCTTTAAGATAATTTTTTAGCATTTTGCAAATAATTTACCATTCACTCTTACATTTAACACAAATAAACAGGCAGATTGTTATTACCAGGTTTTATATATCAAAATGGCATCTATACGCTTTGCAATTTGTAGAGTTTTACACATACTTAAATTCAAAGACATTTGAAAGACGTGCTCTCCACCGCTACGGTTAGGAAGTGTTGTTGTAGATTAAAATCAGTCTATTTTCCTTCTTCCTCTTCATATCTATTTTATTTCTCGCTATCTTTGTCCTTGATACATTCCGATTTATACATGGTGCAATCAACATTACTACCTCCGCTCACTGGCTCAGACTACTTAGATTCAATATGCCAAGGGAATTTGAAAGATAAAATTGCCATAATAACAGGATGTCCACTTTGTTTATCTTTGCAGGGTATATATTTTCTTTGCAGGACATGATAAACATGGCAATACGTAATGTTCCTAAAAGCTGCAATGACTCTGTAATTGCAAGGTTATTAGGCTCAGAATTTTATGATAAATATATATTTTTTATTTTATTCTTTTTTTCTTCTTTATTAAGGGCTGATCTAATTCACATAAAAAAATATTTTTATATATTTATTATAATTCAATTTATATATTTTTTTCAATTTCATTTTCATTTATTCATTGATAGAGACTCACTAATAGTTGTCCAGTTGCCCAGGTTGCGTGGAGACTCTCCAAAATCACAATTCATCCCATATGGTGATCATGAGCTGATTGTTAATGGGTGCAACCATTCCTATTTATGATAAATTTATGTTCGAGTCACTTGCATGTCCTAACAGGCAGTTTATTTTGTGCCTTTGGTGACTTGTTCGTTGATAAGTGAAATCTACAGTGTTTCTTGCTTTTTGGGGGTCATGTCTATCAGATTTCATTGCATCCATAGTATTATCTTCAGGTGTCTCGCTCACGAGATTGGACACAGGACTGCTTCACCTATGGCCATATCAGCCTATACTTTTTATGGGTGTTCCACTTTTTCCCGAAGTGGGACTCAGAACGATCTAGGCGTTCTCAGAAATGTGCTTCAGACCTCCTATGGAGCTGGTCTCACAGTTGAGACTAGACACTTTCTAGTGGAAACTGCATGTATTTACGTACCTTTGATATTTTGAATGTGCCCTCAAGTATATTAGAGAGAGACACATTGTTTTGGGAAGAGGGAGGTTTGCATGTTTTAGTTGCTTTTCTTTCCACAATCCCAGCTTGACTTCATTGGGGGAGGGGTGCACTGTGACTCATTTTTGGCCAGTGCATTAGTCAATTACATACAATGTTGAGATGATTGTGGATCCACTGACAGGTGTCAGCTACAGTATATGGTGGGTATTGTGTGGAAATTTACAAATGGAACTGGCAACTCTCGCATAAACGTAATTCTGATAATTACTGTTTTCATGTTTTCCAGCCTTTGTATAGATACATTTAGTCTAAGCCACAACATAGTGACACATTTCTATAACATATCTAAAGTTCCGGGTTTAGGATTGACTTCTATAATTTTGGATTACGAAACCTAAGAAAATTTGTCCAAAAATATGCTGTGTCCACAGAATTTAAGCTGAAATACCTCAAAAAATTAACATTCTACTATGAAATACAAAACGTTTTAGATATCCCATTTCGATGCACGTTGTTAAAATGGTAGGTGATGGTTTTTGGAATAAAATTGAACTATAAAACAGATTTTGTATTCTTTTTTATACATACACACACACTCTTTCTGGACAATCTTTGGTTTATACTAGCCAAAGATCAGTTTCTAGAAAATAAATCACTGAAGATAAATATTTTATAGTAGGCACTAGAGGTGTGCACGGCTGAAAAAATCTGTGTTGTTTCGTTTTAAAATAATTTTGTTTTCAGAATTTCGTTTCGTATTTCAGAGCTTATTTTGTTTTGTATTTTGTTTAGTTTCGTTTTGGATTGATTAAAAATTGATTCAATATTTGATATTGATTCGATAGTTGATATATCAATTCGATAATTGATATATCAATTCGAATTTCGGATCACTAAATAAAACCCCAATTGATCAAATTTTGCTGTTAAAAGGCAAGCTAGGGTTGTCTCAGAGCTGTCTCACAGATTTAGTACCAGAGGCCAATTACCAGGGACAGGGTGCTTGTGAAACAGTAAAACGAAACTGATTTATTTTATAAAGTTGTTTGCTGACTGTAGTACTTGCATGTATTGTAGGTTAAGATTAATTCGATAGTTGATATCGATTTAATTTTCGGATCACTAAATAAAACCCCAATTTAATCAAATTTTTCTTTTATGATGAAACAGTAAAATGAATTAAATTAGTTATATACTGTTTAATATCGAATTTGGATCAAATCGATCTTATATTTCGGAAGTACTTCCGAAATACAAATTAACAAAATTAGTTACGAATTCCAATTCGCTATGAAGCGAATGCACACCTCTAGTAGGTATGGTAGTATGAACACCTTTTTAAGATCACATGGTAAAACTATGTATGGTCTGATTGTATAGAACGGATATGGTTTGTTTATCCAAAACGTAGAGTACTAGAATTATCATGTAGCATTATCTCTTAGGTAAGTTCCAAAATCAATATTTACTAGCAGCACAGTGGAGCAGCTATCACCTTGCAGTTATAAGTAAAGAAACCCATAGCTGCCAGAGGGTTTGAATTTACCAAAATGTAGAGATTATAAAACCAAAACTAATATGAACCTAGACTGGCTCAAACAAAAGAAAATAAAGAACAAAAGAAAATCATTAAGTCTAGAATTTTTGTAAACAAACTCATAAATTAACAAGAGCAGACAACATATAAGTTCACAAAAAACTGGCCACATTACCAACTCCAAAGTGCCCAGCTTCAAATATGAGGTTTACCAGTGGTGGCTCATCCATAGCGCAGATGGAGCAGTGTCCCACCATCCTTTTTCTTTGCAGTAAAAGATTTATACAATTTTTTTCTGTTGTTTTTTTGTGTTATATAACATGTGCCTGACTGATAAAATATGTTATATCGCTTTAAGCAGTGTCTTTGTCTCCTCAATTGTTGCTAGGCAGTTTAAGAAATATAGAGAAAATAACGGGGTTATTTGTCTTTGACCAAGTTTAGAAATCTGATAAGGGTTCTATGGGAAGCCTTGGCAGTCATGGTACACAGCTGCTATCAAGTACTATGCTGCAGGCTATTTGTACTTTAATGGGTGTCAAACAAACCTGACCAAAGTAAGCTCATCTGAGGCCTGATTGTAAATTTTATCTGCCTCACACAAACCGGGTGCCATTAATCTCGTAATGAAACTGTTTGCGCTATATAAATAATGACAATAATAATGATAATATTAATGACATAAAAATGCACAGCCACACTTGCCTTAATGTGCCAAATATCAATAATAAACAGGATTTTTTAATTTTAGATTCTGAAGTTTTGTATGCTCAGAATAAACTGGGTAAGATTAGTGTTCATGGATTTTTTTAGCAAGTAATAAAATCACTTTTTTCACTTTTAGATTTTTGATACTGAATAATGTTCTATGTATAAATGTTGTGGCTAATTTTTGGATTAAAATGGCAACAAAAAGAGAAAGGGGGTGGCGCTCACGTAGATACTAGGAAGGATTAGAGGTAATGTTCCATATATAGAACAAATTTAGAGAGTCAAAGTTATCTCATTTCTTTCTCAGGAAGAGTGAATTCGCAAACTTGAATTGGAATAAAGGGGAAAACTCAGTTTGCTAAAGTCCTAAGTCATTATAGTCAGTCCTGACAGGCGTATTAATTCCCAGCAGGAAGAGAGTTAACAGTAGACATGTGCATTCGTTTTAGTACTAAAACGATTTAGTCCGAATTTTGGGATAATTTAGTTTTAGTATGACTCAAGAGAAACGAAACTGCTCAGTACAAAAAACGAAAGAAACTAAAATAAAATGCACTACATTTTAGTTTCAGTCCTTTTTGTGATATTACATTGATGAGTGAAGGAGACCAGCAATGAAGATCGCAACATCGCAACATCCGAAGTTCTGCACCCTCCACATGCCAATGCAGTAGGATGTTCTATACAGAGAGTGGCATTAATTAATGCAGGAGTATGTTCTATACATTATACAGAGAGGGGTATTAATGCAGGAGGATGTTATATACATTATACAGAGAAAGGTATAAATTGAGGAGAATGTTCTATACAGAGAGGGACATTAATGCAGGAGGATGTTATCTACATTATACAAAGAGGGGTATTAATTAATGCAGGAGGATGTTCTAAACATTATACAGAGAGGAGCCTTTTTTTTAGCCCTTTAAATCCAGTGGCTGTGAGCGCTGAGATCGGCTGCTTGTTACATTATATCTCAGTACAATGTATCAGGCTCAGTTGTTACAGTAACTGACTGTAACAGCGCTCAGAGTTTCAGTAAGACAAGGAAATAATATTGTTCTAACCTCTTACATATAAAAATATTATTTACTAGTTTTACAGAAACTCTGAGCGCTGTGATGAGCAGCAGTCAGTTACTGTAACAGCTTTGCCTGACACGGGGCAGTATTACAATGTTGGTGCTAACTTAACCTGTTGTAAACTGAAAACCTCCATAGGCTATAATGGCTCTGGGAAGGTTACAACAGCTCTGGTTAAGTTAGCACCAACTATGTAATATGGCCCACATTGTGCTGAGAGTGTACTGTAACAAGCAGCGATCTCAGCCCTCTGAGGAGCCACCACAACAATAGTAATTGTATCCACTGGTTTTCGGATGAACGAAATTAGTTTTCATACTAAAGAACTGAAAACGAATTTCTTTAGCAACTAAATAAATTGCATTTTAGTACTAATCCATTAGTTCAAAACGAAATTTTGTGCTGTGCACATGTCTAGTTAACAGTACTCTGCCTCTTCGGTCTATCAGAGACCACAGAATTCAATGATAGCAGTCATAGTTCATCCAATAAGGGACAGGCAACAATGGTAGTGCACCTTTTTTGTTTAAAAGGTCTGTGGTTAGCCTGGATACATTCAGGAATAAAACCCACAGATCAGTCCAATATTGGTTTCATCGCACACCGTGGTGGCGTTTAGGCCATAAACTCAAATTCAGCAATGATAGTTTAGCCCTGTCTTACCGGAAACAGTTCCTCTCAGGCAGTTCAGTAGTTGGGAGGGTAGTGGGACCGTCAGGGCTTCTCTTTGATAAGAACCTTCTCCACTTAAAGACAACCGCGGGATGCTTGAAAGAACAGACGCTGCAAGCCAGTCTCCGCAGGGGAAACCACCTCTCAGGAGTTTTCGCCGAATCTCCCAATCACGTTCCCTATATTCACCTCCAATTTTTGGATTACACTTTGTAATCATTGAATTTGTGGCCATTTTATTTGCCTCCTTAATAGGAATATGTCTATAAGGTTTATTCCCTATATATGGGATCATCCACATATTTTGGAGGATATAGCGCCATATAGACATAGTCCTATTCATGATTAAAAACAATAATGCTTCCAGTCTGGAGATCCACCAACTTGAAATGTCACTAGCCTCCACCAAGCAATGACAATGCAGACTTTAGTGAATGTCAGTACCAATCTTAATAACACTGTATGAAAGCTGAGGAATGCACATTGAACGACTATGTTTTGTCCATTGGGAGATCATTGAGGAGAGCAATTTCATGTTTGCAGTTAAATACGAGATAACAGGATCTAGAAATATGGCAGTGCAAAACTGAGAATCACTATTGTGATTTTGGAGTATCTCCTCACAACAATAACTGCTCCCATAGATAGAAACCATTAGGGAATCTAGGACAAAGTTAAACAAAACCCTTTATTGCATAACATTTTATTTTACCTTTTGTTGCTATACTAAAAAACAACACATCATTTTTCCTCCCAATCAAAATATCCAACTTGACTTTCTACATATTGTCTAAAAGGTTAAGGAGTTATCGAAGGCTAAATTAGCATTATCCAAAAGTAATAACTAGATTTAAGAGGAAATATGTTTTTACCGTTGAAATATATTGATGATGCAATTATTTTTGGAAGAAAAGAGAATCAGTAGCTACCCTGTTGGGAGCTTAGATCTCTGACTGTGACAAACACTCAAATAAAAGCTAATATTTACAGAAAGGTAAGGAAAGCCAATCATTTCAGAAACCATAAAGCAATGAAATGGATGATCAGTTCCACCATATCAAGACCCTTGCCTGATACAGTTTTCAATAGCCCCAATTCCGATATATATTGCATGTAGTGGCGCACTATTTTTTTAATTAAGCCCTAATGAATCCATTATGGTGAAATAATAATTTTAGCAATTAAGCCTATTTACTTATAATTTGACTTTTCTCATTGACAGACTTCAGTAGCCAGATTGTGATCCTTATCTTTCTAGGTCACAGCAGGGGAGTCTGCTGATTTATTGAAAAGTTTAATGTATCCTACCATGAAGAGTAATTCCTATGGACCTCTCCACAAATCATTAGGTTATGTAGATGGAATTGACTTCCAAAATTAAAAGTACATGGATCTAAATTGGAAGAAAAACTTGCAGAGGCATAAAAGTAATATTTATTCCCACGACATGATTTCTCAAAACAGTAGAATATGGTGAATTTAAAACTGATTTCAAAATTAAAAGTACCGTATATACTCGGGTATAAGCCGACCCGTGTATAAGCCGACCCCCCTACTTTTTCCCAAAAAACCTGTGAAAACTTATTGACTCGCGTATAAGCCTAAGTGGGAAATGCAGCAGCCACTGGTAAATTTCAAAAATAAAAATAGATACCAAAAAAAAAAAAATATTTCATGGATATTGCCCCAGCTCACACATGGATATTGCCCCAGCTCTCACATGGATATTGCCCCAGCTCACACATGGATATTGCCCCAGCTCATGGATATGCCCCAGCTCATGGATATTGCCCCAGCTCACACATGGATATGCCCCAGCTCACACATGGATTTGCCCCAGCACATGGATTTTCCCCAGCACATGGATTTGCCCCAGCACATGGATATGCCCCAGCACATGGATATGCCCCAGCTCACATATGGATATGCCCCAGCTCACACATGGATATGCCCCAGCACATGGATATGCCCCAGCACATGGATTTGCCCCAGTACATGGATTTGCCCCAGCTCACACATGGATATGCCCCAGCTCACACATGGATTTGCCCCAGCTCATGGATATGCCCCAGCTCACACATGGATATGCCCCAGCTCATGGATTTGCCCCAGCTCACACATAGATATGCCCCAGCTCATGGATTTGCCCCAGCTCACACATGGATATGCCCCAGCTCACACATGGATTTGCCCCAGCTCATGGATATGCCCCAGCTCACACATGGATTTGCCCCCAGCTCATGGATTTGCCCCAGCTCTCACCTGGATATTGCCGCAGCGGCAGCCAGCTCTCACATGGATACTTGCCCCAGCTCCGGATCCAGCAGGGGTTGAGGGGGCCCAGATGCCGGGCAGCGGGAGTGCCTGCCCGGTCCGGAACAGCGTGAGTCCATCCGTGTTGAAGGGGATGCGGCTGCGTGCGTGCGCAGGTCACGCGGTCCAGCCAGTCAGGTGGTACAGAGACTCAGTACCACCTGATTAGCCGGACCACGTGACCGGCTGCGCCTGCACGCACCCGCATCCCCTTCAACATGGACGGACTCACGCTGTTGACTCGGGTATAAGCAGAATCACGTTTTTTGGACTCAAAATTGGAGTAAAAAAACTCGGCTTATACCCGAGTATATACGGTATTTTTTATCAAAATAGTGACCTTTTTTATCTTTTTGTCACATTACCTGCCCCACAACCACGGTGTCGTTCTGGTGCTCTGAGCTTTTAGTTTGTCACAGCTTCCTCTTTGTTCAAAGACACTCCTGACAGTATTTTTGACAAAGGACATTTGCCTGCATCATTTTCTTATACCTTCAACGCCCTGCATCATTGTTAGAGTATGGCATGAGCGGCGTCATTACATCTGCAACAACTACGGATGTTTTGTCACTCCAATCTGATGCCCACCAATGGGATCTCATCTACTGATATTTAGCTTTCACTTACGCTTCGTGAAGTTCCCTACCATGGTTCTATTTAGCCGGCAGTGCATATTATGTGTTTAAGTATCTGTGTACCCACCATGGTTATTCCTTTCTTACTAATCTGATTTCTGATATGCTTAATTTTGGCTTGCGCAACCACTCTCCGTGTCATAGACCGCTACTAGTACAACTGGTTTTGACCTCATTAAGAGTGTATTTTGCAATTTCAAACCCTGTTGTAGTGATTTGAATTACTGATATAGAAACATAGAAACATAGAAAAATGTCGACAGATAAGAACCATCTAGTCTGCCCAATTACATGGATACTTTACCTGGATTTATCTTTTGTTTAGGATAGCCTTATGCCTATCCCATGCTTGCTTAAATTCAATTACTGTTTTGGCCTCTACCACCCCCATTACAATTTATTCTCATCATTTTGTCAAGTAAAGAGTTAAAAAACCAAACAAAAGTACCCCCCGAAAAAACAGATTAACACATTTCTGAACAAGCTACACATGTATTAAAAAATAGTCTGTCAGCGAATATCAAGTACATGCAGCAAAGTGTTTGAAGACTTCACTGTTAATCGAACCAACGGAAAGAAAAAAACATATATTTATTATTTAATAATGGAGTTTATTTTTTATATTTAGAACCTAAAAGCTATACAACTCACCATAAAGTATTTTACAGTGCTGTTAGGATCCTGATAGCGTACAACTAGTCTGAGTCTTGCTCATGTTTCTTGTTAAATACCATATAAAGAAGCTGTGGCTCTGTTTAGAATTAGAGTAGATGCCAGGAAAGATATAAAGCAGTTTTAGGATTGATGTGACTGATCCTGCATACTGTGTTAATAATAAATCTCCAGTAAAAGGTCAGTAATAGGGAAGAGCTGCATGCTAGACTCGAGTGGTCATTTGTATTGGAGAGTCACAGATCCGTACAGTTCACAACCTATTTGAGCATAATTCACCAAGTTGGAAAACAGAAATATGTTTGGATGAAAGATAGATAAATAGTACATCTATCTTGGAAGATTGTATATATAAAAAATTTCTAGAGATCTGTGAAAAGGAACAAAGATAAAAACCACACAAGGCAAACAGATGTCTTTGAAGAGATAATAGAGATGCCATTTTCAGACATGAACAGTTTGTTCATCACTAGTAAAAAAAACAACTCTACGGATTTAAATGGTAATATACTTTCAAATAGTATAATATCTTATTTTACATTTGCTACTTTGCATATACTTGTTTTTGCACTCTTCAACTGGAATTCCAAAAACTTTAAGACTCCAAAGAAAAACAAAAGAGTCTTTCAGTCGTTACGTCCACACACTGATTGGCCTTCCATCGCTCTTCACTCTTCGCTCTTCTGTTACCACTCCTGACATTTTTCCTGGTTCACCAGTGTGTTTTTCAGCACCATTGTGTTCCGAGAGATATCCCTCTTGGATCTCAAGCCACAGCCTGCACTAGGCTGTCTGGATTACTGGCAGGATTCCAAAAACTATAACAATTCGAAATCAGAAATGCTTGCAGTCCTGTGTATTGTAAATACAGTGTTCTTACCTTAACCAGTAGTTCATATAATTGTTTGTAAAAAAATAAATAACTGTCACTTTATTTAAATGAGTCAACAAGAAGTGGGTAAAGCACAATGACCTACTCAAAGTGCAGAATTATTTTGGTCACATAAACATATACAGTAATGTTTCAGCCTTCAATTAGGCTTTCCACAACCAGAGGAAAGCCAAATTAAGGAATGGAATTTGCTTTATGTCATGCTCCGTGGTACAGGGTTTTTGGGAAGCTCATGATGCAGGAATTAGAGGCACTGAGGTAACTGATTCAAATGAGTAGGGGTTTTTGACAACAGACAGATGATTCACAGGCAACAAGAGGAGATTGTGGGTGTTCTGAGTGGTACAGAGGACTTGGCAGCACAGGGCGCACAGGAAACAGGACAGGTCATGGTACAGCAGGAGATAGGTTGCAGGGCTGGACCAAGGCAGGCAGGATGCAGAACTGGGGCACAGGGAGGCAGATGCTGGACTGAGGCACAAGGAGGCAGAGGCTTACAGCACACTGGATTGGAGAGAGAAGAAATACTGCAACAGAGGGACCAGGAATCCCAGGATATACCATGGATTCCTAACATATACAAAGGCATTGTGGATAGAGCTCATGCCCCTTAAATAAGAGGACCAAGTTCCTTATTCGGAAAAGCGATTCCACCTGTGGATCTCTTGGGGTGGAAGACCAGGGCAGAGGTTACATGGAACGGAATACAGATAAGCAACCTAGAAAGGCAACAGCAGAGTGACCCAAGCGGACTGGGTGGAAAAGAATCAAAATCTAGCAGAGTCAGCATGGTTCTTCTTCTTCCTTCTGCCCTTGGGTCTGGTGGGATGACATTGTATTTGTAGATGTGTCTAAACTAATTCTGCACTTTGGAAGAAGGTTGTTATGCTTTATCCACTTCTTGTTGAATCGATAGTTAATGTGGAAGTTGGTGGCTGTAGATTATTAACCACTGAGGTATATTCCTTTCATTTTCAAGCTGTGTCTGCACATACCTACACGCTTGTATTCATTTATTTAAGTGTTAGATACTCTGGATACATATCAAACAGGAACAACTAAGTACAGGAAGTGACATAATCCACATTTGGTCTGCAACTTCCATTTTGCTTTTACAACTGAAGGCAGCTACAGTAACGTAAGTGCAATATAAACAGTCACAGACACATGCCAGGTAAAGATATCATAGACAAGGGGTCAAAATTTGCACTCGCCCCCTCGCAATTTGCGAGTAGAAATTGGGAGAGGGCGAGCAAAAATTTGGCTTTAATTAGAATGCCAACGTAAGCATTGAGCCCTCACTGACATTCCCTTTGAGGCCCTTCAGTGGTGTAGTGAAGGAGGGACACGTGCGCCTGTAGGGGGGGCGGGTAGCGCAAGCAGGGACGGAATGACCCGAACGCTGGGAGAGATGTGCTTTCACATCTTCCCAGCGTCTTGTCTCGCTGCACTCAGCTTCCGGGTTGTCCGTGTCACATGTGACTCACAGCCCAGAGCCCAGAAGCGCGTTCGTTCCTGCAGGGGAAAAAAAAAAGCTGGAGTGAAGTGATACAATTCTGTGCGAGGGAGAGGAGGTGCTGCCAGGGGTGTGTGATTACAGGGGGTTGCCATGGCACCCAGGGCTTGACAGGGGGCCCTCTTCAGTGTCCCGATAACTGTGTAGTTACTCTTCTTGGCTGTTAGCTAAACTCCCCCTGCCCCCGAATTTCCGGTTGGCAGCATGGTGCTGGAAGATCAGGCACACGCAGGCTGCACCCACTGCCCCTTCCCCACCTTGCCAGAGAGCAATAGTGCCAGATCACAGAGGTCTGTGTCTGGGCACAAAGCAGCTGAAGCTGTGCTGCCTGTCTCCCCTCTCCCCCTTCACAGCAAGTAGCCTGGCCATCACCTAAAACCAGGAGATGCAGAGATAACAGATTCTCCACCTCCTGATTAAACACTTGGCTCAGCAGAAATATGTGTCATGGGGGGGGAATCTGCTGCATTCATGCTGTTTAACCCCTACAAGGCCAGAGTACTGAACAAATTCTCTACAGAAGCCTTAAGTTGACAGGAAAGCAGGAGGAATAGCTATCTGGTAGAATTTATTTATATATGTGCGTGTGAGCTGAGCGTGTATATGTGCGTGTGAGCTGAGCGTGTATATGTGCATGTAAGCTGAGCGTGTATATGTGCACACACATAAATATTAGGCCGTGTTAGTCCAGATGCCAAAATAATGAGTATAACAGTACGTAGTGATACTTTTTTATTGGACTGTTAGGCCAATAAAAAAGGTATCAATACGTACTGCAATACTCGTGATTTTTTTAATATATATATATATAAAGTTTATTATTACAAAGGTCATTTACACATCCCAGCAATTCAAAGAACTGCATTACAGAGCCCATGTGCTACATTCCCCATATGCAGCACAAAGCTCTGGGAAAGATATGCAAATGACATCTGAAATTTCTAAATTTTTTGCATCCTGGTATATGTTTGTATAGGTAGGAGCTTCATATATCTGAGTGGCGCTGACACAGGAATACGTAGTGTGTACTCCTGTATCAGAGCACCACAGCAATAAAACTCACAGTAATGTGCCATGTATGAGTGTATCACAGAGCTCCACAGCAATAAAACTCACGCTTATACACACACACACACACACACACAGCACATTACTGTGGAGCTCTGTGATGCGCGCATATACAAGGAACATTATTTTCCTTTAGGTTTACATTGCTTTGTTATATTGTTAATGATAATTTAAGAGGTTGTGTTTATGGGTGCAATTAAGGGTAGGGGTTGGGTGGGGCAACTGGTGGCGAGTAACTCTTAAGGCCTGGCTAGTAGCTCAGGACCTGAAATTTTGAGCCCTGTCATAGACCATAGAGGAGACCCGAGACTTTCCAGGTCGGATCAGGGAGAGCTTCTAGCATCTACCTCATGTTGTTGAGACTGTTGTGCAGAATAATTTTCGACAACCTATGGATAGATGAATGAAAGTGTAGTAAATTGTTGTACAAGTCTAAGCAAAGGTTAGAAACATTGTTCTATTAGAGTATTCAATGAGTGGCCACATTCAGAATTTGAGTGCCTGGTTCTCTTTTTGGATTGTTACAATTGTTACAAGAGTCGTGGCTTGGAATAAGAGCTAAGCTACCCATACGCCGACTCAAAAAATGCTACCGGTTCATCTGGAAGAAGGTCACAGTTGCCTATATCTCTGCAATGTCAGACCAGATATTTTATAATGTTGGATGTACTTGATTCTAAATTGTTTTATTTGCCAATTATTTGTACAGTACCTTGATAATGATTCTGCTTGAGCCAAAACATCAGTTGTTTATAATGTAATTTAAATAAAGCTTTATTATTTTATCTAAGACCTTGAGTGCATCCACAAAACTATATACAATATATATATATTTATCTCTCTATATAATATACCACAAGCTCCACACTCCTTCTCTGTTTCAAGTATTGCTCCGCTGCCAGGAAAAGGGCTGCCCCAGTATACCAATGCACGATATCCTGCAACATGGAGACTTGTTAAAAAGTAAAGACTTCTATTAACACTTCATTGTCGACATTTCAGTCCCGAAGGACGTTTTTCAAGACCAAGGTTTTGAAAAAAGTCCTATGGGACTGAAACGTCAACAATGAAGTGTTAATAAAAGTCTTTATTTTTTTAACACGTTTCTGTGTTACAGGATATCGTGCATTGGTATAATATATATATATGTATATATTGTATATTTATCATACTGCATTCCCGTGGGTCTACGTCCTTGAAGATATGATTAAAACTGATGTTGCACAGATTGACATCGTAGGACTGCTGGGCTTAGAAGCTGTCTGTAGTTCCATTGAATGTTAAAAGAATATTATCTGACACGTAACTAAACTCTACTGCTGCAATTGAGCCTTATTAAGATCTTTAGATGTGTTATATCTTTATGTTCAATGAGAGTTAAATTGAACACAGTTGTTCCTTTCTGTAGCTTAGGGTGAAATTAAAACCAAATCATATGCAGGGATTTTTCCCATCTTTAGCTCTTTTGAAGTGTATAGGCACTTAATTAGCAAAGAGACATCTTTGATCTGATTTGAGATTCTTATGAGATGACCATGTTTTACGTTCCAGATATGATATGTACACTAGGCCAATACCTACTATCTCCTTTCAGGGCCAGCTCTAGTGTTTGCAAGGTAAAATGTGGTGCCACTTATTTCAGTGGAAAGAAAGTGACTGAATGTGATGAGAATGGGGGGCTGTGTAGCATAGGTGTTAGCATGTGTGTCATAGACAGGGGCATAACAACCTTGGGTTCAGTGAGTGCCACTGCAGCTGGGCCCGGGGCCTTACCTGAGCCACACGGGGCCTTGACTGGGACACATGGGGCCTTGGCTAGGCTCTTCCACTGGACGAAGAGAAATTCAGCCCCTCCCTGCAAAAGGAGTGTTAACAGAGTGTGATACTGGCTTAGTGGTGAACTAGCAAGTGTTTTGGCCGTGTGCAAACTGCATGCACAGGACACGTTACACATTTACATCCACAATACACTAAAATACTACTCATAGTGCACACTACACATAGACCGGTGCTTGCATATGTTGCAAAGCGGAATAATGTGGCACGCTTTGGATTATTTAGGAATCTAAAAATATTGGTTGTTTGGTATCATTGGAAAGGCCAACCTTCTAGTACAGGATGTCAGCCTGCCGTGGCTGAAGCCCCTGCTAGGCACCAGATCATTGCTGAGCAGGGACAGAGACAGGACGTGAGGGGAGCATCATCAGCACTGGGGAGGGAATCCCCACGATGCTCCACTGACAACCAGATGCACCGCACCCCTCAGACCTGCCAAGTGCCAGCCCTGATCCTTTCATATGCAAGTCTAGATGAACTGCTATTGTTTTACAGAAACGTTCCACAATTTCTGATAAGGGATGATATCATACCAACATGCTTTTAAAAGTTATGATAACAATAGAAAATAAACTCAATATCAAGCCAACATACAAAGATTAATAATACAATAATAATCTTACAGTCTTTTGTTTTATTTTACTTGTTTTTTTATATTTAACTAAATTAATAGATTATTTTTACTTCTGTATATAACAATATGATAATATGCTCTGCAAACAGGCATAAAGGGTTATCTAGAGAGAGCCGAAATGGCTCCAAATTTGCACCGAAAAGTGATTTTCCCCATATGGTGCAATTTTGTGGTCATTTGGCTAGTCAAAAAGCTGTCAGTTCCCCAGATATTGGCGACTTGCTAGCGAAGTACGGTGTCTATTTGACGACAGTGAACTCCTCATAGAGAAGCAATGGTTAATCTATTCAGAGAACACCGAACAGCAGAGAAATGTCAGTGAAATGCCCTAATTTTCGGTAGTTTCATTGGGCAGGCTTAAGCAGTCGAATCCAATAGGTTTCCATGTAAAAAGTATTCCTGTTTTTATTAAATATTTATTCAACCATTTATTCTTTTTACTTGCAGCAAAAGTCTCATTATCTATTTATTTTTTAGGATTTCTTGGGCATTTTCAGGATTTTTTCAGCAGAATTTTTTAATGTGTTTTTTTAATAGCGTTTTTTTTTCCCCTGTAACAGACCTTTTTTTATTTTTTATAGGACCTTACAATTTTCAGGCATTTTCATGCAGTAGGTTTTTTTTGCAAACAGCTTTTAAAAGTTGCGCTTTATGATGGTGACCATCAGTGAATAGCAACTGTCAAATTTTTAAAACCACCTCGTCCTGCCTCCGCCCTAACTTCTGTCTCCAAAACATCTGGTCCAACACATTTATGCATGTGTGCAGCATACACATTTTCTACAGTACCTTTAAGTAACAAACAAGGCACTATTTTTTCAGTATCCAGGAATTCTAAAATGAGTTATTGAGTGTTTTCTAAAAGTGAAGATACTGGTTCTTACACAGACCAAGTGAATCTTTAAAATCATTTAATCAGCAAGATGGTTTCAAGCACAAAAAAATAAATGGATGAAACAAATCTGGCTGTTAGATTCACCTGGTATTGTATATTCAGGTGACACTATGTCCCTGTTGCAATACCACAGTGTTATGCAAATAATTGTTTTGTTACCATAAATGCAATCCAAGCTCTATGAAATGGCAGTGATGTCACAGTATTTTGGAAATCTAATGTAGATTGCAACCCAAAATGCAACCTCTGTTGGGATGTAGATAATAAGCAATTTCTTTGAAGTCAGGGTTATATGCAAATATCCCCTACGTCAGTGATGGTGAATGTTGCTACCCCAGATGTTTTGGAACTACATGTTCCATGATGCCTAGCGAGCCCGAAGGCTGTTGGAACATCATGGGACATGTGATTTCAAAATATCTGGGGTGCCAATATTCGCTATCAGTGTCCTAGGTACTTATTTCAGAATCTAGGGGCCATATTACATTTATGACGCTAAAACGGGGACACTAAGGAGGAAAACCTGTGCCTGCAGGTTTCTCCTTAGCATCCCTGTTTTAGCGTGATATTACAGTGCAGGCGCTAATCCAGCAGCCTGCCTCGTAACGTGGTGTTAAGCCTCAGGATGCTCGAGTCAGTGCTAAGCTCCGCCGCAAGCATACCCTCTATAGGACTCCATTGAAGTTTCCACTACTGGTTATATGACCTGCAGGATCTCGCCCCACGAGATCCTGCTGGTCGGCGGAGTGATTTGCAGAGACTAGGGGACTTTTTCCCCCAGTCTCTCTCTCTCTGCTCCCGGTGGCAAGAAGAAGCGGATCGAGCCACTGTTCTTGCCGTGGGATGAGAGGTGAGTATTTGTTTTTTTGGTGTTTTTTTAGTTGGTGCGGACTGATTCTGCAGAAACAGAATCAGTTAGCACCAGGTCCTAGCTGTGGTTAACTTTTGAGTTAACCGAAGCTTGGCGTAATTAGTGTTAGGACTTTGTAATCCTAACGCTTATTAACTCTTTGTGCTCCCCATGGTAAGCATAGGGACCACAAAGTACGGTAAGCTCGCGCAAGGGAGCGCAAGCTCCGAATCGCTAATGTTTTATTTTAACCTGTTAGCGTTTGGATTGCAATATGGTCCGCCCGCGCTAGGGCAACCAGGGCTAATGTTAACACTCACACAGCTGAGCGCTAACGTTAGCGTTAGGAATGTAATATGGCCCTAGATATTTCAGATATATTAGGCTATAAAAACATTCAGGATATTTTGCCTCCGTTCATGAAATATAATATATGAAAGGGACATCTTCATCATTAGAATTATACTGTTTTTTCTTTTTTTAATAATATGCGTAACAATATCCTAAACTCTTAGGATAATGTGATCCTTCACTTTTTCTTTTTACATCTCTATACGATTTTAGGGATATAAAGGTATTATTACAAGTTCTGGTACCGGAGTGCATCCCTTCCCTGACTCGACATTATCCACTTTCAGCCTATCACTTACAGTGTTATTCAAAGAGAATCGAAAAGTCACCGCACGTTCAGTGACTTTTCATTCTCTTCAATCCGGCTTGATTTGGCAATCTCATTTTGGCGACCCTGCGGTGTATTCAGCAGGCACCAGAGGGCCATCGTAGTGCAGGGAAAAGCCGCCAGAAAACCTGCCAAACACTCACTGCAAAACCCAGGCGAATGCACACCGAAACCCGCAAAAACATCTGGATTAACCCCGCCGAAGACGCAGGAGAAACCCGAGCAGGAGTCGATCAGAGCGCAGAGCAGCCGCCAGAAAAACCCAACACGCAGACGAATAGAGTGAAAAAAACAAAAACAGTACGCTTGAATGTTTGAAAAGTGAAATGATGTTTGCAAACAAACTACTGAGCGAAAATGTCTGAAATTTACATATAAGATCCAATGAATGATAATAAAAAGGGGAAAAAATAAAAAAGTAAAAAAAAATAAAAAAAATAGGAATTTGTTTTGCAAAAAATCCCGAAAAATGCTTAAAAGATCCTAAAAAATCTATAAATATAGAAACTTTTTAATGCAGAATATTAAAATAAATGGTTTATTAGATATTGTATTAAAACGGGAATATTTTTAACATTGAAGCCTATGGGATTCTCCTGGATAAACCTGTCGAATGAAACAACCGAATAGCAGGGAATTTCGGCAACTTTTCACTGCTGGTATTTGTTCTCTGAATAGACGAAGCTATGGGGATTTCACTGCCCTCGAACAGGCACCGCATGTGCAGGCAATTCGCCAACATTTGGCGAACTGCCTGCTCTCTGGATAACCGAATGGCCAGGAAAGGTAACCTTTCGCCAGCAATTCGAAGCGCTTTGAATAACCCTGTTAGATTTATTTTAAAAATGAACCTTTGTTATCGGATCAAACCAGTCACCATGGTAGAACATTAAATATGGTGCTTGGGGGATATTGCTAATGAGTATAAAGGACAATGATTTTTTTTTTTAGATTGTATGATCATGTTACAAGACTCATTGTGAAAAAACAAACAAAAAAAAAGAACAAAAGAGCTACATTTCTATGCAAGATAGGTTGTCTGCGTTTTAATGCTGCTGTTGCATGCCACAGATTAAGATGATAATGAAGAGTGGAAAAGCATGCTCTGGCTGTTTTTTTCATCTCAATTTCCATCAAAAATGCCTGACACGTTTGAAGAACAAAGGAATGCAAAAGTTGAAGTTTACAACACAAAGCTCTCAGATGAGATTATGTCTTGTAATTAAACATTCTCAATACATCTAATCAGCTGTTACAATCTACTCAGACCTGCTGTTACTCTCAATTTGTAACTGCCGGCAGTTTCTGTAGTGTGTTTGTGAGATAAGCACGGGAAACATACCCAGTGCGGTTTATTTTCTCGCGCAAATAACAGGATGAACCATAGGGGTGCAGTTTATCATTGTAAAATGACCCGGGGAGCATGGTAAAGAAATAAAGAGGTTGTAGATCTTTGTAAATCTGCACAATTAAAAAAAGCAAACAATAAAAAACAAGAAAAATCTGAGAATGGATAAGTCAAACTTTTTCTTAGAATATTGGGTGAAGATGTGAAGTCAACAGAGATCAATGAAAAATTTAAATATTCATATCAAAGTCAAGTCATTATAACACTTCATTGTATGTTAGTTTTTTAAAATCTAAGGTGTATTCACATCTTGATTGGGATTAAAGTTATGCAATAAGGTGTAAAATTTCTAAACTGGCTGTAAAGAAATCGCTACCCTATATTGTAATTTTTAAAGTATCACTTCTTTGAAAAAGGCAGACATCGAAACATGAATATTAAAAGGATACAAGAAGGAGATTAAAAACACAGTCACAGGTAGTTTGACTGGACATCCATATTTGACTTCAGCAATGCCCTCACCCCACGTTAGAAAGAAGCAGCAACAATAAACCCCTATCATAGACCTGCTGCCACTTCATCATCATGCACTTAGCATGAAAGAAAGAAGAAAGGCTATCAGTTCTAAAGAGGAGTCTAGAAGAGACAAGGATGAGCAGTGGCGTATTGATGAATGATTCCGCAAAAGCTGAGCAGAATACTATGTTGTGTACTGAAATTACTGTATTTACTTAAACTGATCTGAACTTCCTAAATAAAGGACTATATTACAATCTTCGCCCAAAAAGCCTCACCGCTGGAATTACAATCTTCATCAATTGCGCACGCAAACAGTACGCACACAAATGCAGTCACAGTGCCGTCTCACGCAAAAATCTTTGCGCGCACATTTTTTGCACCAATTCAGCCAATCAAAATGAAGAAACAAACCTATCAAACGCAACTGAATTGCGTCTGCAAGAGGCATCGGAGACGATTCTGCGTCTATGATGCAAAATGAGCACATATGCTACAGTAATAATACACACACACCTGCCATCATCCATTATATTGTTGCTGCATTACTTTTTATGGGCTGTTTTTTTTTTGGGGGGTTCGCCAGTTTGTTCAGATATGCCGTTAGCACCAGCTTTTTGCAGTTGCTAAAATTATGCACGCAAAGGCTATGCGGTAATTACCGTGAATAGATTGTAATACCATCCTCGTACCAGCACACATTCACATTCGCATTTGCGCTCAAAATGTTAAGAATAGGACACGCGCAGTACAGTAAGCTCGCGCAGGGTTCGCGCAGGTTCACCCGCGGTAGTCGATTGTGTGCAGTTGTTGCGCTGACTATGTAATACGGGATTAAGCGCAAATGGTTTTACCCCTCGCGTTACTGTTTTTTTGCGCCGGCGCAAACGTTGGCGTGAAGATTGTAATTTAGCCCCTACTGTCTTTGTGTAAGACGGCTCCCACCCAATGATGATGAATGGTTTGGATAGCATCTCTGGAAAGCTGTCTAAAAGGAGTGGCGCCATCAATTCAGAATTATTTTGTTAATAAATAATACCCTTAAAGATTACAGGGGGCTTGTCCCTCCCAGAATCTGAGCTCTGATCTCAAGTTCTGGGATTTTCAGACCTGTGTGACCTAGCTCTCATTGCGCTCAGGCATTGCTAGCCATTGGGTTAGATGGACCGTCGCTTGATTGCCCTGACTCCCAGTGGTGGTGTGACAGCTGCAGCTTCCCGGAAACTTGCAACATGTCATATCTGGGCCAGCACCAAGGGAACCAGGTGCTAGATTCAAAATGAGTTTAAAATCAAACTACAGTGTTAAAATAGGAGGTATGATTGGGGTGAGGAGGGCTTGAATTTTAACCCCTATGTTCTCCCTCCTCCCTGGATATCTTTTTAACATTTTGAGTTTTGAAATGAATAAAATGTGTATTGAACAAATACCTAGAGTACTAAGAAAAAGTTATTTTCTTACATTTAAACAGTGTTTAATATACTATATATATGCAGTAGGTTAAAAGTTATATTATTCAGAATCCATGTTAATATGTCATTTTTGAGAGGATAAACACTCAGTTGTAGACCCACATACTTTAACATCAAAAGGTGATGTGTCCAGTGAAAAGTCCAGTGTTTCCCAGGCCAGCCGCGTAAAAAGAAAGAAATGCATCGAGTAGAAGGGGAAAAAAAAAGGAAAAAAAGCTTGTGGAACATTTTATTAATCTCTTTGAAGAAGTAGTAAATCAATTTCATGGGAAAACATCACATTTGCATGCGAGCACAGTCATACTTAGAAATCTACCTCTTTATAAAACGGAGGCATATTTTCTGTTGCAATGTGTTTTGCAGCTGGATATATGGTGGGTAATATTTGTGTTGATAAGACATCAAACTTGTTTTACTAACGCTGTCACGAAGTAATTTATTTAAGGAAGCACAATGTGTTCCACGCATTAATATCCGAGCATGTCACAATCTTTCCATAATTTCTTAGAGAAATAAATTCAGTGTGAATAAGGTTGCAAGAATATTATCTAAGCACTAGAGATGGCTGAAAGGTCTGGATTTAAAAAAAAAGTAATAAAAAAAAGAAAGATCATTAACCCAACATAATTTATGATTTGACAGAGTAAATTATGTCTCATAAAATTGTGTGTGTACAGGGAAATAGTAAGTTACGCTGTGACAAGAAAGGGGTTATGGCCATCTGCACAAAACTCATATGATCCACCATGTAAAATAGCTTTTGGCTCAGACGAACAACTTCTACAGTGCATATTTTGGTGATATCTGGGCACACAGGTGTAATACAATAAGAGTTGTTATTTGGACAAATGCCTAAGAAATTTTAAGACCTGAAAAAGCTTCTGGTAAAGACGCAATGTAGTCAATGTAATAGAGCAGCAGGAAATGCTAGCAGAATGCTTGGTTGTGTAGGGAGAGGTATTAGCAGTAGGAAAAGGGAAGTGCTCATGCCACTGTACAGAGCACTGGTGAGACCTCACTTGGAGTACTGTGTGCAGTACTGGAGACCGTATCTCCAGAATGATATAGACATCTTAGAGAGAGTTCAGAGAAGGGCTACTAAAATGGTGTACGGCTTGAAGGAGAAAAGTTACCAGGAAAGGCTTAATGATCTTAACATGTACAGCTTGGAAAAAAGACGAGACAGAGGAGATATGATAGAAACCTTTAAATACGTAAAGGGAATCCACAAGGTAGAGGAAGGGAGTATATTTAAAAGGAAACAAAATAGCAAAACAAGAGGACATAGTCTTAGATTAGAGGGGCAAAGGTTTAAAAGTAACATCAGGAAGCATTATTTTACTGAGCGGCTGGTGGATACATGGAACAGCCTTCCAGTTGAAGTGGTAGAGGCCAAAACAGTAATTGAATTTAAGCAAGCATGGGATAGGCATAAGGCTATCCTAAACAAAAGATAAATCCAGGTCAAGTATCCATGTAATTGGGCAGACTAGATGGGCCGCAAGGTTCTTATCTGCCGACATTTTTCTATGTTTCTATGTGGTCACATCTGTCCAAATAAAATCTCCTATTGGATTATTCTGTGCCCAGTCCTCTTGATCTACACTTGAATTGCAGTGTGAGTTTAGCCAAACTATTGCTATACCACAACTGGTCTATTAGGCTATAGGTGGGATCCAATAGGCATATCAGCTCTGGTCGATAGCTTAAAGGATCCTGATGATATTACAACCAAGCCAGATCTTTTGGCAAGTTACTGTAAAGTAATGGTTCCTATACTTTTTATTGTAATTAATTTGTACCTAGAAGCAAATGAACAAGCTATTCCAACATAGCTCCTTCTTCTCCTTTAGAGCCAGTATTAAAGAAAAAATATCCGTTTTTACAAGCTGATATTATGTGATTTTAAGTTTGCAAAATCACTTAATACTTAAATTGTAAGGGAACAAAATATCCCTTACGTACCTGAGGTCCCACGGTGCAGAGGTTGGTGCATTCTACCACTTCTTCTGACTGCAAACAGTGGAATACTAGTAACAAAATAGTCCCCAGTGTCCTTACACGGTGCGTTTCGCAGCTCCTGCGCATCCCTACTCAAGAGACTTCTCACGGACTGATATCAGTTTACAGAGTGAAGAAGCAGGTATACACCATAGCTCTATAAAACCTAAACGATTATTCTCCTTTTTTATTTTTCAGGTAAAAAGAAAACAAAGTAACAATTTGACATGGCTTTCAATGATTTTATGAGAACCATGATGCAGTTGGTAGCAGATATATTTAGGGCACAACTGAACACGAAGCACATTGTATGCCAAATGTCTCGCTGTTACCACTTCACTAAGAAACAGTATTAGTAAAACGGAAACAGAAATAAATAGTTCACTTGATGCATTTTGGTTTTGAACTGTTCGTACGTAAAAGTAGAGAATAGCTATAAAAAAATAAAAAACTTTTTAAATGAAATGGCTGTAATGGTTTTACTGCGAGATGCATGACTGACGATCGATATGCTTTCTGGGTGGTAGAATGGGTCTCAGCAGGTACAAGACAAATGGAAGCCTAAATGTCAGATCATGAGGATATGAAATGACACCAGGTAGAAAAATCAAAATGATCATGCAAATGGAGAAGTTGGCAGGAGGGTTGCCTTTTTTGAAGTGACAGGGCAGTTTCATTTGGAGAACTGTAATTGGCACAGATGAAAGGCAATTTTGGACGGCATTTATTGGCACTTTACATTTTAGTTGCTCGTATATTTTATTGTACCAAACTACATAGCTGAAAGGTATTTGAAAAGGAGAGTCTGTCTTCTGATCTTTGGATCACTGGAGATTAGGGATATTAAAAAAAAGCGAGATAGATGTTCATTGTGCTTTTTGTTAATAGCGTTCTGCCTAATTCTTTTTTGCTGCAAACAGAATAACAGATTGATCATTTCCAAGTTAAAAAAAAAGAGATATCAACACCTGTGGCTCTTTTTTTAAACAAAGCTTTCTAACATATCTGGAGATGCATTGGAATTTTATTTCCAGCATGCGTCATAAAACTAATCTTCATGAAGAAATCTGCTTCTTCTTTTAAAAATTCACATTTTACATTAACAATAAGACACCACAATTGTGCCAGAGAGAATTCAGACACATAGGTCGTAAATGTTTATGTAGACGGTGAGGGTTGTCACTCTACTTAAATATATGATGTTATTTTTGGTGGTTTTTAAACCCAAGACTGCCACTGAGCTAAACCTCGAGGATGGGAGAGTAGCAGAAGCCTTTTCTTTTTCACTCAAACTGCTAATAAGTACCGGCTGGATGGAGTAGAGGTAATGTCACTGCTCTGCATGGAGAGAGCCTGTGGAGTCATGGGTTCAATCCCAGCGAGCAACCTCTCCAGTAAGTGTCCTTGGCAAGACACCTAACAGTACATACTCGCCACCCAGGACATACTTGAAAACGAGAGAAATCTCAATGTATCCTTCCTGGTAAAATCCTTTCTCAAAAAAAAAAAGAAGGAAAACCTATTGGGTTCTGACATTGATGGGTTTTTGTGGACCTCAGTTGCTACATTGGTCTAATTTCCAGATGAGCCATTAATATGTGAGTGAGCTGTTAACTCTAATGCATCCACTAGCAAATGCTAGCGACTCGACTGCCATTCCAAGTCAATCCACAACGTCAGTGAATGACAGATTCTGTGATTCACAGTTGCTGTTTATTGTAATGAGAGGTAAATCTGCATATCTCACAAAATCTGCATATTTCTTAAAATCTGTTGAAAAAAGTTGGATACAATTAGTTTCAATTTGTCACAAAGTCAAGAGGCCTTGTTTTGCTGTAAATGGGTTTATAGGGAGAACAAATAGTTCTCTGTTGTCCTTCTTTCATAAAGTACAATTTAGTAAGATCTAGCCAACTGATCATGCACAAGTCTTGAATAGCTCTCCATGGAGTGATATGTATTCCAGGAGGCAGTGTATAGTATAGTATATATAGTTGTTGATACTTGCAATCGGGGTGAACTAGGCCAGAACACAGCCTGGGAATGTGGTGAGGAGCAGGAAGGAACATATTCCGAGCAATAGCTATCATGTATACTGTATGTATGGGAAGGCCTTGACCAGTATTTGGGCAGGGTATAGGACAGGTTTGAGTAGCCAAGAGCCAGACATTTGCAAGTGCATGCAAATTATGAGCGTGGCAGAGCTGTGCCGAGACGCCGAACCCATGACTATTTGCATACTGTTTACATATGGTACCCAGGGGTCAGCACCCTTGACCCGCTAGATGTTTTGGAACTACATTTCCTTTGAGTCTTCACCAATCTAATGGGAGGCTGAACATTATGGCAAGATCTGGAAGCAAGGTTGCTAACCCCTGCTGTAGATATTGGTGGGTGGTTTGAAATTGGATTATATGAGCTAAACCCAGAAATATACCATGAAACTATTGAAAGCTTATTAATTAAAGTGATATAATTACATTTCTGGTATCTGCCCCTAAAAACCTGGTGGAAGAAAGTGGGTGATTTATTATTTCACATCATTTAGACTCTACTCATTTATCTGCAGTTTTTTTTTTAATAACCAAATTAGTATTCTGTAGTATATTAATGATAGTTTAGTAGTTGTTTTGCATTTTCTGGATAAATTCACAATAACTATTTGTTTTGACACATTCTTACTTCAAAGCTTGTAACTGGGAATAATAGAAATACAATGGATGATACAACTGGTAGGGTAACCTTGATATTCCTATAAAATAGTATAAATATAAAGCAGATGATGGAGACTATAATATCAGTATCAGGAAGTTTAGCAAATATAGAAAAATGGGAGAGGGTAGATTTGTAGAGAAAAAGGACTGAATGGGTGGATATTTACATTTGTCTGTGATCTTAAGCTTTTTTTGGATGGATTGGAGTCATCCATTAAAAATATTTCATGCTATTATTAGTGAGAGAAAGCAGGTGTACATCAGTGACACTGAGAAGGGGGAATCTATTATGTTACAAAAAGCAGCAGCAAAGAACTGTTAAACCTAAATGTCAATATATTGGTTGGAAATCTGTTTTCTGGATTGTTTAGGATGTCTAACGTTTTGGATTTCATAATCCAGAGGAATCTGAGTGTGCCAGTAGAGTCGCAGTCGCCTTCCTGATGCAGCTCCCAGCATGTACATTTGCTGGGAGAGCTATGTAGTGTTCCTGCACTGCCCAGAGGTTCCCAACATGTGCCGTGGTCTGCTTCAGCACTCGGGAGCCAGATTACATGGAGTGCACCTTGTCCAGAATAAATACAATCCTGGTGACTACGAAAATTCCGGTTTAGAATTCCATATAAAGGGTACTCAACCTCTATCCTTCAGATAAGATTCTACACCCGTTTAGTTTTATTTTCAATACCCGCATGTCCCTACAGGTATTTTTTTTCATCACCAGCAAAATAACCATATACTCATTGCTCCCAATATATGGAAAGCTAGGTTTCCAACATGACATGGTATGCGTTAATCCATTTAATTTTTGTGCTATAATATTTTTCTCATATTATAAAGTCACCAAGTAGTATTAACAGTGAAATATTACCAGATGAGCACTTTTTGTAAAAAAAGTTGTATTTTTATGCTCACTGTCTCTTTACATTTATTTTTTTATTTTCTTGTGTTGTTGTATTTCTTATGTTGTTGCTGTTCAGAAAGCCAATTACTGTGACTAAGAGAACGCTGTAAATTTTTTGCAAATGTGTACTGCTGTCTCTGTGGGATGCACAGCATATTTCCTAGGTTTTTATTTCACTCCCGAAATGAATGACTCCTGCATACCATATGGTTCCATGCTTTGTTATTCAGACATCATACAATAAAAGGGCATTAAAAGTCAAATTTAAACATATTATTGAGTATTAAACATGCCCAAATATTTACAGCCATACACAAAATGTATATGTGGATAGACAGAAGATAGACTTGAAACTGGAAAATAGCTGCTGTTTGGTAATTAGGAAAACAAGAAACTAGAAAACGATCTTCATTATTAGCAATCTGCCCTTTTTGTTGCATATTAAAACTACATATTATCAGATGAGTAATTGAGTATCAGATGAGTACCATATTTGTGCTTAAAATTCCATGAAAACAAACATTCAGTGTCCACATTCTCAAACCTATTGGTTCACCTATATTCAACTCTACAATTACTTCTTTTACTTGAAATTACTTGAAGTGCTTGATTATAGTCATTATGGACTTTGAGCTGGTTCTGATGTACCTATCCTGTAGGCTTGTGCACCGATTTTTTTTTCAGTTCGATTCGATTTGATTTTTCGGATTTTCAAACTTTTAGATTCGGCTCGTTTCGACCTATTTCTGTTTCGATTCGGTTCGGCTCGACTCGTTTTTCGTGTACATTTTTTTCTCGGAATATCGACCATTTTTCGTATTTTCGTGTCACTTAGCTCGTTTTTTGTATCGACTTTTCGTGATTTCGGAAATTTTCGTTTTTCGGAATTGTACATGTTTCCGGAATATCGACCATTTTTCGTATTTTCGTGTCACTTTGCTCGTTTTTTGTATCGACTTTTCGTGATTTCGGAAATTTTCGTTTTTTCGGAACGTCTTTTCTCCTCGTTTCAAAGCAATAAATTTCGATTTGACACATTTCAAGTCCATTCGAAAATTCCGAAAATATTTCGTTTCGGCTCGGAAAACTTTTCGGATCTGCCGTTTTCGGATCTAAAAATTTTTGGAAAATCGGCTGCATCCGAAAACACGAATCGGGAAATTTCGTGAAAATTCCGAAATTCCGAAACCCGAAACGCACATCCCTACTATCCTGCTCACTCCTGTTGTGCCCCATTGAGCTGTGGTCCTATCCATAAAATCTTATTGGGCACTTGTCCTATCAATACTGTCCTCGTTGTCTTATTGTTCTAACTATCTCATCCACATGGTAAAATTTGCTCTAATCATTTCATCTCTATCATGTCTTTGTTATATCCCTATGTAAACGTACAGGGTTATTCACAAAGAGCCAGTCTGGCCCGGAACTATCACCGAACAGTGAAATTTCCCATACGGTGCTATTTCGGGGCCATTAGTCTATTCAGAAAGCAGACAGTTTGCCAAATTTTTGTTAATTACCAACAAGTACAGTGCCTGTTCGACGGCAGTGAAAGTCCCCATAGAGAAGCAATGGTTAATCTATTCAAAGGACACCGATCAGCAGAGAAATGTTGAAGTTCCCTGCTGTTCAGTGGTTTCATTTGGCAGGCTTATACAGGCGAATCCCAGCTTTCAATGTTAAAAGTATTCCCGTTTTAATTCATAATCTAATAAACCCTTTATTCTTTTAATCTGCAGTAAAAAGTCTCTTTATCTATTAATTTTTTAGGATCTTTTAGGCATTTTTTTAGATTTTTTTCAGCAGTTTTTTTTTTGGTTTTTCTTTTTCCTGTAACAGACCTTTTTATTATCATTCTTAGGACCATTTATGTTAACTCCAGTCATTTTCGTTCAGTAGTTTTTTTGCAACCACTGCTTAAATTTTGACACTTTCAATCGTTTTTTTTTTAACCCATTCGTCAGCTTGTCAGCTTTTTCTGGCAGCTGGTCTAAGCTGTGTTCAGCGGCTCATCAGCTTTTTCTGGACATGTTCAGCATGTTTTTAGTGGCAGTTCGAGTGTTCCGATACTTCGGTTTGTATCAGATGAGGTTTTCTGGCAGAATTTCAGCGTTTTTTCGACGGGTGTTTAGCAGTTTTGCCATGGTTTTGCAGCATATTTTCGAAGCCCATCCCTACACTCCGGGGACCCTACGGTGAATGCTGAATTCACCGCAGGGTGGGAAATTTGATTCTCCGAAGTGTGGGGAACGAGAGAGCACTGAAATGTCGCGACATTTCGGTGCTCTGTGAATAACCCATATAGTGATGTTTTTTTAGTTAGACTCTACATTTGTATAACCATCTCATCCCCAATATATCTTTGTCCAATCCACCTCTAGTTATTAATTAGTTATCTTTACTTTGAGTCTATTTTGATGGAAGGGGCCTAAAGCTGCTGCTTCAACAGCCCCTCTGTTTATTCATCCTTTGCTTTGAAAGAAAAAGTCAAGTCTAGAACATCACACGTTAATCCTAGAATGCATAAAATAATACTAATATTTTAATACCACAATTCCTGAATTCACTAGTGTTTTCAGCTAGCAAGATTAAAAGGGGGATGTGATGAAGTTCTTGCATGACCTTCTGAAGCTATGGTAGACCTTCTTACTCCTGTTTTACACTTTAATAGACTTTTAGTGAAGGGTGCACAAGTTGAAAATATACAATACTTACTATATCTACAAGACTCACATACTTTTAGGAGGAGATAAAGGGTGCAATGATAACACATTGTATTAAAAAGGGAAAATTGCAACCATCAGGAAAAGAGAATGCGAGTGACCTGAAATGCTCCCTAATCTATGAATTCTATGAGAGTAAAACAGTTACATCTAATGATAGTGACCTACATAGTGTTTTCAAGTTGCTTCTCTTAATATTATACCCATTGTCATTAGAATAGTGACTCTAGCCTGTTCTGTAACCTTTTTCTCTTTCTCTTACGGTATGCTTCTATAGCTTTTCAGATCACGGTGAATCCCTAGTGTTGTATTTCATAGTGTGACAGCAGTTATTACGGAGAGAATCTTCTTTTATGTCTATCATTGACACATTTAATTCATTAGCTACAAAATCCACACGTAAATGTTTGCAGGCCATAAAGTATGTAAGGTAATTCTGGAAGCGGCAATAAAATGTGAAAGATTACTCTTTCCTAAATATGGGGCATTGCCTTTACTGTAGTGACTTTTCTGGTCTTCAATACCTTTCATCATAAATTTGATCCGTATTTTACTTTCCAGCAAGAGAACTCTTCTCATTTTCTAGAAGTCCTCTCGAGGGCTAAGACATTTCTCTACAGTTACAGTATATTAATAAATATTTCTTCTAGATCTCAAGTGACAGGGCTGAATTTACAGCTGTTGTAACAGCCATAACAGATGGGTGATTTCATATTCCTAACCTGTTACATAATAAGAGTAACGGAGAGCTGATTAACTACCCCTTGTGCACGGGTCAAGTCGTAAAAAAATAAGTGTGGGAACTCACCAACATTTCTGGCCATTCCGGTCTTAACCCCTTCACTACCGAGATCGAGATATCTCAAGCTTCAAAGGCGCCACCTGGTTCCCCAATATTGAGATATCTCGATCTGCTGATCTGCAGCTAAAAAGCAAATGGAATTTATTTGCTGCAAACAAATTTTGTTTTCTTTTGACCTGCAGAAGGCGCCCCCAAAGTTTTAGCTCTGTGGACATAATACCCCAAGAGCTAAAACTGTAAAATCAGCAGCTGAATGCTGTGAAATATCGAGCTTTCAGCAGCCGATGCAGGGAGAGAAAAAAAACATAGACCTGCAGCTCAAACCTCTGTAACTCAATTTAGCAGTAGATGGTGCCATCTACTGGCCAGGTAGATTATTTACAGTAATAATTAATTATGCCGTAATAAATAGTTAAAAAATCACTGGTTTCTGAAAAAGTTTTTTTTAAATCACTTGGTAGTGAAGGGTTAAAAATTACTGCGAGGCACAGCAGCTGCAGCACTTCTTTATGGATTAGAATGCCATTCCTCTGGCATACAGTGAGAAATTGTCATTCCCATGCCATCGCAATGTGCTTAAATTCGGGAATTTTTTTTAAGTATAGACAGTTTTATAATATTGTGTCTATATAGAACGGTATTGCAGCTTCTCAGTAAATCAGATAAAAGGGAACTAAGTGCCTCCTGCTAAAATAGTAAGGGAACTGCGTTCCCAAGTGTTCCTGCAGGGCTTGACCCCTGCCCCGCTGACTCATTTCCCTTCTAATTCTCTAATACTGCATTGTAATACAGCACCCAATGGATGAACACAGGAGATGGATCTTGTTTAAATTCCAGATCAACAGGACGTATATCGGTCTATAGAGTTTTACAGTCTTGGGATATAGAAATTTTCTTGCTACTGGATCTACCTGACCTTAGTTGTTGTCCTGTTGTGCTTCTAGAACTAAGAAGGCCTGATGTCCAAGCCTCCTGTATCCAAATCGGGTCTTGGGTATATATAATTTGAACAATTTAAAACATTTGAACCAATCTTTAAATAATTCCCTATATCTACAGTCAAGGAAAAACATCTTCCCAAAGACACCGTGTTGACTTCCACTGTCCATAAACGTTACTATTTTCTGGAAACCCATAAATAGAACCGACTCTTGTTCTAATAAAACCTTAATAGAACTGTTCCATTGTTGTAGATAATCTCTAACAGAGCTGTTTCTCTCTTGCAGGCCACAAAATGGTTCCATGATCTTATACAATCGGAAGAAGGTGAAATACCGGAAAGATGGATATTGCTGGAAAAAGAGGAAAGATGGAAAGACAACAAGAGAAGATCACATGAAGCTCAAGGTCCAGGGAGTGGAGGTAGGAAACATGACCATTATGTTTTCACATGCAGTAAGAGTCTTGTGCTATTTTGCAGAATACATCAATATGTTGTGAATTTGCAGCACACGTCGTGTTTATTAAAAAATGGATTAAATTCTGGTTTGCACATTGGAAATGTGCAAAGATTACGAATTGAAGATGGTAAAATCCATGGCTTCGTTGGCTCATCAGTCTTGACTTATAGGCATATTGGAAGACATTTCATAGAAGAAGCAGTAGTATATTTTATTCATATGCCTGGTTAGTTTGATACAGAGACAACATTGCCAATAAATGACATGGTCATAGTAAAAATGAATTAATACAACTAATACAAAAAGAAAATGGGCAACCAGAAGCAACAGAGAATTTAGAATTAAAACATTTTTTGCAAAGCAATGAATTATAATATTATACCATATTTTTTCTATATTATTAGACAAAAAAACTGCAAATTCTACAAATTCAATGGAAAGGATTTTAAATCCCAGCATATGTTGCGCAAGCATAAACATTTCATGCAGTGTCATGCACACCAAGCATTATTTAGAAAATAACATACGCGCTTTTTTTTATTTGCATCAGGTTTAACCATTGCTGCGAACATCAAGTAATAGACATGACCACGATGCTATTGTGTTTAGGTGGTAATTCAGAAAGTGCGGTCGTTCCCGATGCTGAATCACCAGGGAAAATCACCGTTGTTGCAATAGTGACAAAAAGCTTCTGTGGCTGTTTGGACTTCACTTTTGGGAGGGTTATGCGTTTTTCGCTGTTGCAACAATTGCGCTTTAGCTATTTGTAACATCGGCAAACACGTTGCTTTTAGAAAAAATACCATAGTGTGCTTCTCTATGGTTAGAGAAATGCCCCAACTGACAAACAAAATAGGTGAAATCCTTTGCCTTTAATTCTTTGCAGACGTTTAGTTTAACAAACAATAAACTTCATTTCTCACACCTTTAATTATTTTCATGATTTTGTATGAATTTCCCAAGAAATTGGAAACATATGATAAGTATGGATACACATTTCTGAAATTTCAAATTTGATCAACTACAAAGAGAGTACCGGAGAAGGTCTCTCTAAAGCGGGGGTCTCAAACTCTGCCCCCCCCATGTTGCTGGCCTTCAATACTCTGAATTCTCTGAATGCAACAGATGGCCAGAGAGTCTCGAATGTTATATTTCAGAAACATCTGGGGGGCCGGAATTTGAGATCTTTGCTCTTAAGATTCAAACATTGCTTTGTGGAATAGTGTTTTAGGTTTACTGGAACAATACCTTTTAGTTTACTGGAGAAATGATATTTATAATTGGTCCTGGCCCAGTAATGGCTATCAAAGGAACTGCAGAGATTTGCTTGAACCACATTTACATTGATGCACAACCAGCCTTCACTCCTGATTTTGTACAATGCAATTTACAATTTGAAAAAAAAAAATCTATTGCATCAAAAGTAGTCTTTATTGCCATAACGTAATGTTGTCTGCTGGATTAAAATATATCAATAAAGTATTTTGAATGTTCCTGGATAGATTTAAAGTTGTTGATACAGAGAATTTGTTTGTAAATGTGCTTACTTCTAATGTGATTAAGGCTAAGGTCAGACTAACGCAGTATCAACGTGCGTTTAGCCGCACTAAATCACGGCCGTGCTAGCAGCAAATGACGTCCAATGCCGGGCAGCATATGAAGAACGGTCGCACAAAAGTGTGGCTGCGCAACGCAAGTGGCAAATGAACGCATTTTTTTGAGAACGTCAAACAGCTAGTACTGACGTACAGAGTGCGCTGCGTCCGCTAGCGGCGTGTGTGCGTGATTAGGAGACGTCAGACGCTGCTAATGTCCGGCCAACATAACGTCCAGACGCAAAAAGTGTTTTATTGATGATCCGTACAAAATCACGGACGAAAATGCGCATCGTATGACCGCTACCGCGTATTCCGTGAAAAAATACGAGCGCACTTTTTCACGGACAACGTGAAAAATGCGTTAGTCTGACCCTAGCCTAAGTAACACTGATATACATAATATTTCTATAATGTAACAATGTTCACAGTGTGTCTTTGGTTTTTTTAATCTGTAACATTACAATTTATATGGTTTATGATATTAAAGATGAAGGAATAAATTCCAAGCCTAGTTTAAGAGTAACCAGAGTTCTGGTACTCTTAGTAACTCTATAGACTTTAATGATTGGAAGCTTTAAAACAGCTATAGCAAACTTTACACCAAGCTTGGAATATATGCTGTTAGTGTTTAAACCCTTTCATTACCAAAAATGTGTATGTATGATTTTGCATCGCAATTCAATGTAAAACAGAAATTATCATTTAAAACCTATTTCTATGTCTTTTAAATGAAAGATTAGTGTGTTTCCCAGGAAGAAACAAAATTCTCCATGAAATCTCAATCCTGTCACTCTGTATTACTATATAAAACACAAAAGGAGCAGCCTCCATCTGCACCGTAACAAAATAGCTAGGCAAACTACACCCTTGCTTTACGACAGCAAAGAAGAGGGCAGAATACAGGAAGAGCTCTAGAGTCACTGAGCACTATATAGGGATAATACTCGTGTATTTATAATCGATGAAAATCCTTGTACAACACAGATACAACGTGTTAATGGAATTTTCATATGCAGTCATTAACCACTTGGCTCCTAAGGACGCGCTCAGCACGTCCAGCCAAGTGGTTCTCCCGTGCTATGGACACGCTGAGCGCGTCCTAACACAGGAGTCAGCAATCAGCTGGGATTCCGTCCGATTGCTGTGTCCCCCCGGTGTGGGCTGACATCTTGATGTCAGCCCAGCACTCCGGGACCCCGGTGGGGACAATAGATGTCATCGCGCTAGCGCGATGACATCTATTTCAGGTGCCCCCCATGAGTGCGGGGAAGGTGCCTGAAAGGGAGGGGGAGAGGTCCTTTGGACCTCTCTCCCTCCCGATCGGCTGGGGGCAGTGGTGAAAGTCAGACACAGTTTGGAAGGGCACAGCCTGCCCTTCCAAACGGTGGCTGGCTTTAACCCTTTGGGGGCCGCATCACAATTCGGTGCCAAAAAGCACCGGATCGTGATCCTCTCCCAGAGCTGGCCAGCATCTTGGATGTCGGCCAAGCTTCCAGGAACTCCCCCTGACGACTGGCGTCATCGTGCATAGCGCGAAAATATCTGTTTTGGAGTTAGCCCCTAGCTGCCACCAATGGAGGAGATAGGGGGTTGCAATGAACCCTCTATCTCCCGATCCGCTAGGGGTTAATGTTTAGTATCGTTGGATCGGTCAGAGCATGACCTTTCCAATGATACCAAACATGACCATGGCAAAAGTTAAGAAAAAAAAATAAAAAATAAAAATGAAAATAAAAAAATATTTTAAAAATAATAATAATAAAAGAAAATAAACATTTTTTTGTTTTGGTTTTGTTAATGCAGCAATATTGTTCCCATTTAATTTATAATGTGAACAATGTTGCTGCACTAACGATTTTTGTATGGGGTGCGTTTGTTAAAAACAGTGTAATTTTCCCCCCAAAAAAATGTAGCGAGTCTTTATTACTATTTTTTAAACAAGTGCAACTCATAAAAAATATAACCGCAAACGCTCGCATGTTATAATGTGAAAAATACACTTTACACGTTGGAAATTATTGAAAATTTACATTTTATTGCATTTTTTGTTATAATATTCAGATAGGTCATGACGTATATGTTACGGGTAAAGCCAGGAGTGCGGTTAATCCTAGGATTACCCGGGTAATCCTGACATTACCCAGGCTTCATTAGCAAAAGTCAGAAGTGAAATAAAATTTCGGACTTTACCCGGGTAATCTGCAAAGTATCCAGAGGCCTCTGGGTACCCTGCTTTCCTGCTCTATTTTAACCGGGTAATTCGCACATTACCCTAGTGTTGCTGGATAAAGTGTAATGTGCAACGAAACATCAGACTTTATCTGGGTAATCTGCAAAGTATCCAAACGCCTCTGGGTACTCCGCTTTTCAGCAGGTTACAGGTGACTGAATTCCGAGGATTACCCGGATAAAGATGCAAACTGTTATCTCTGACTGATAACAAAATTGTGTTTTTGGTTATTTTTAATGAAATTGTAACCTCGGTCACAAACCACACTAAATAACCATAAATTTACTCTGTGCATTAATTGTCTGAAAATGTATTTATGAAGATAAAGATATTATATAAAGAGTAACCTAATGCTTATTATGTTTTATAAATGATATATAAGCACATATGACACATAATAATAGCAAAATTCACTGTTACCCAAGCAGGGTTGGATGCTCTGCAGATTACCCAGGTGCAGCTGTGGATAGTCCTCCGATTACCCAGGTGAAGCTTCAGTCTTGCACATTATCCGGGTAAAGTGTGGATTTTTCAGCTCTTCCAGACCCAGTTACCCAAGGGCAGTTGGTTAGTCCTAAGATTACCCGGGTAAAGTCCGAAATTTTCATTTTTTTGCAGCTTTACCCAGCGGTTTTGGGTGATGTTAGGATTACCCGGGTGATCCTAGGATTAACCGCACTCCTGCCTTTACCCGTAACATATACATATAATAGTGATATATTATGAATCTGCCGAGTCTGCCGGAAATAACGATATATAATATGTCTGGGTCATATAATAAAATATGGCTTAAAAACTCGTTTAAACATGATGAGGGAAACCGGTAAAAATGAGCTCAGCACACAGGTGTGAAATGGCTCAGCAGCGAAAGGGTTAAGCCATATACCATATATTATTATTATTTGATTATATTTTATATATTTTGGGAGGAAACTGCATTGCTTTTAATCTCATTATGTTCACTACAATTCCCCATAAGCAGGAGAGCTGCCTATTTTCATCATCTATCTTTCACATTTACTGCATTTAGCACAAAGGCATGAAATTGTGCAAGATAAAGGACACCATCTAGAGTTTAGAACTTTTCATGTCAGCAATATTTGTTTAAAGGATATATGAATACATGAAAATTAAAAAATGAATAAATATCCCATATCTCAAATAAATGTTACGATTATATTTTTCTTCAACAAACAGTTTTTTGGTAATGAAAGGGTTATCTTATTCCATATTAAATTCTATAAGAAATCTAGGTTCGCTGTGATTCCAATGCCAGATTAAATTATATATACTTTAAAGAAAAAGTTTATTTTCATCAAACTTAACCTCAAAATACTATGATCTCGGTTGTATGTATGATCATTTTCATTATAGTATTTCTTTCAAGATGGAAGTACAGTACTTACTGGTCATATTTGTTTCAAAAAGTCAATTCATCTATTTTTACACACAGGAATTAAGGTTTTGTCACATCTGCTGTTTTATGTTACCTGGGAATGGTGCATATTTGGAAAGTTAACTCACAGTATTTACTATAAATAACATTTAACGTTAATTTGAAATTAGTGGTTATATTAAGGTAATCTTCCATAAAATCCACTTCCGTAATAAAGTACATCGTTATTTATTTATTTATTTATTTATCGTTAAATGTATACTAGTTATTTGGAATATTTTTAAGTCGTCATTTTTTTTACACCAAAATTATATGCGGTGGTTGACATCTCATCATTGTTCTATGTGCGAATCTCTCTGCATGTAGGCTTCTGCTCACTCATAGTATTCAGCCAAAGCAGCACGTTCTATTTCTATGCTCTGAGGAAACAGGATTTTTGACGTATTGTTGAGTACCCATTCATGCATTTGATTGACATTGCCCTAGAGCTTGCAATCTAACATAAGTAAAAAGACAACCTTGGGTGCAAAACAATACACGCTGCACTTATAAAGAGTCCGGCTTATTCTTCAACATTTTAGTTCTTCGGAGGAGTATCTTCGGGGAAAATTTTGAGAAGAGGTCATGACCGTAAGTCATAGTGATAAAGAATTTGAATAGGTCAGGACTCAGGAGCAGAAGAAGAAAAATGATTTGAGGTTGAAGACAACTGCTGATACAAACTATATATTTATAGTTTATACTGCAGGGAAATCTCATGTTGCACTACCCAGTTTCAATGTACAATTAATAAATAAATAAATAAACAAAAAACTAATCTTTGAACAAATAATTTTTCTAAATGCTATATTTTAATTATGTTTTCCTCCCAATAAATTGTAGAGATGTCCGAATCCTTTTGGTCTGAATCAAAATTCAGATGAAATTTACCGATTCGCATTTCGTGAGTGCTTCCGAAATACAAATTGGTTCTGTCTGAAATGGTCCAAAAACGAATCTATTCGGACCGAAATGTAACGAAAACAAAACATTACAAAACAAATGAATTTTGTTTTTATGGATCAATTCGTTATACTGTTTCACTTAGACTCAGCACTGCAGCCTTGTCCATTGGTCGTGGTGATGAATCTGTTGTATTCAGCACCACAGGCCATGGCCAGTGCCAAGGAGCTGTTCAGTGTGATTCAGCGGCAGTAGAATTCCCCATAGACAAGTAATGGTTCATTTATTTAGAGAACGCCAAACAGCTCTGAAATGTCCTAATTTTTGGTGGTTCGTTTGACAGCTTTAAACACGCAAATCCCATAGGTTTCAATGTAAAAAATATACCCATTTTTACTAAATATTTATTTAACCGTTAATTATTTTCACTTGCAGCAAAAAGTCTGTTTATTTATTTATTAATTAGGATTTCTTAGACATTTTTCAGGATTTTTTGTGAAATTTTTGGATTCCTAATTTGTTTTAAAACAACGCTTTTTTTCTTTGCCGAACATTTTTTTTTTCTTTACTTCAGTGAAACCTATTCAACACCAAGGACAGGAACCCCGCTAAGGGGAAATATCTGCACAACCTGAAAAACCTGGCTCCCTGTTACTGATTCTATTATGAATAAGCCACTGTATCAGCAACTTGAGCAGTAATAATAGGTAGCTGTTTTAAGATACCAGCAGCACTGGTACTGGTTCTTGGTTCATAGGTCTCCATGCAGCCAAGCCCAAACCTGCGAGAGCTCTCAACGAGGTTGTGTATGCTGACTCTTTCAGATCACAGAATGTGACTTTCAAGTCTTAAAACTAGATCCATATGATATCTATCAACACACTGGCTAATGTCTAACAATCTCCATATATGAACATTGTTGATGTATCTATTGTTTTTATAAAGAATGTACTTTGGCTTATATGGATAATGGATCTACATTATGAATTTCTTTATTATGAGCATAACATTGGCCAAAGTTTATTGAAATCTTCTTCTCATTGGTGTATTAAGAACCTGTCAACCAATTAAAAACTAAAAAAGAGCCTTTTTAGCTGTTTCAAGATTGATAAAAAAATTATATAAAATCAGGAATACTTTACAATACTTTTATGAAACCAAAGCCATTTAGCAAAGAATTGTAAATTATATGTATATGTAAAATAAAATGTTATCTTTCCATATTTTAATTTCAAGACGTCCAATAAACAGCATTAACAGTTAGTTAATCAATGTGAAATCCAGCCAATAGTGGAGTAAATTCCTTGCCAGTTATTAGTTTAACCAGTGCTGGGGTAAGTTTACCAGAGATCCGGTTACCTTTATACCCAACTTGGAATCCAGCCCACCGTAACAGTAAGGTTCTCTCAGCTGTCACACAGATACCATTGACTAAATCATAAAACTCTTACATCCCTACTAGAGAACTAACATCAAGCATCAACATTTTGTCTAAAATGTTTACACCGGAAGAAATCTAGGTAAACTACGTATATCTTGTAATTTAGTTGTCCAGAGACTAGATACCCAAGTGCTTGTTCTGTGCCCACAATTATTTACACAAACGTGTATTTATATAGTTATTTGAAAGCCCACTTTTAATTAGAAAGAAAGCACTGACACTCAAGAAAAAAAGCTTTAAAACAAAAATTAAATATCTTTTCCATCTTTGATATTGAACGTTATCTCTCTTCTGGGAAAGCCATTGTTAAACATAGAACCCTTTATTGGTGAAGTAAAGGTTTTATTAGTTGTTTAATTAACAAACAATAAAAAATTAACACTGTATTGTTGTAATGAAAGATACATATCATCCCCAACACCTGAAGGTCTACTCATATAATACAAATCTGGTGAAGGATCCTGGGAGGATATTGATAAAGATCCACAATGGTCATTGGAGTCTAAAAAGATCACTACGCTTTCTTAGCCCCATATGCAGCATACATTGATCTGAGGATGGCGTACGGTGGGGGGGGATCTGTGATGTCTTCCAGTATATTGAGTCCTGGGGGCTTTTACTCATTTATAAAAATAAATTTTTAATCATTATTTCTATTGGCTTGCTGACTACAAATAACATTGAGCTGTCAGTTTGATAACCAACTTGCATTATGTGCAATAGCAAGATTGCTATTTTTCTAGACCAAGCCGCTTGGGGCAAGTTGCAATATGCATCTTTGCAACCAGCTTGTATGCAATGCGTGGCAATTTACCCTATTCAGCATGTTTCTGTCACGTCCTGCACCATCTTGGTAGCTCGGCAGCCGGCAGCGCCTTCCATGCTACTCGCTGACTGGCCACCGAGTGAAGTATCAGACAGAAGTGATCACGTGGTGAGGTCGTGAGCGGGGCATGGCGTGACAACGAGGTGCGCACCGGGTTTAAAATTAAAAGCCTGAAATATGTTCCTTGCCCTGAAGTGGTTCTCACTCCTCTCAGTGCTTGTGATTAATATCTGATTGATATCTGTGTACTGACTTGGTTTGTCTATCGTTATTCCTGACTGTTAACCCCTTGGCTCCTATTCTGACTACCTTTTCTTGAATAATGACCCTCTGCCACTTGACTGATGACCCTCTCTGGCATAATGACCCCTGGCACTCCTCTCACCACATGTCTGGTATTTACCCCTTGTGTCTGGCTCACGAGCAACCCCAGTATTCCAAGCATCCATGGAATTAACCCCTGGTGTCTCTGGTTCTGATTCTGTTTGTTAATGGAAATAGGTAGTATTACCAACCTTTCAAATGATTGGCAGTGTAGGATAGCTCGTCTGTGTGTAGGGATCAGCCATTTAGCTAGGAGGTACATAACAGTTTCTCAGAAGCTGCATATGTGACTGGTGCATCGTATACGTTACCAATAAGCCCCGTTTTTGTGTTTGGTTTATGGGCGTGTATTTGACGCCCTAATATTTATAGCTTTTTGAAAGGGGTTATTAAATACTCATACCTGTTATTTTAAATGCAGTTGGAACCTAGAAGATATGTCAAGTGTAGGAAAGATATGTCAAGCATGTACTAAATAAAGATGCATCTCATCTGGACCACCTGAAGGTCTACTCACAAAATACATACAGTATTTGGTTAATGATCATGTGAGGATATTGATAATGATCCCCAATGGTCATTCGACTATATAAAGCTCACTATCATTTCTTAGCCCTATACTCAAAATGCATAATTGATCGGAGGATGGTGGTAATGGTGGTGCAGGTCAGGGGGGACCTGTGATGTCTTCCAATATATTGGGTCCTGGGGGCTTTTGCTCATTTATAAAAAAATAAATTTTTAATCATTCTTTCTAACTGTTTGCTTGCTGACTACGAAGAACATTGAGCTGTCAGTTTGATAACCAACTTGCATTAGGTGCAATAGCAAGATTGCTATTTTTCTAGACCAAGCCGCTTGGGGTAAGTTTGCAATGCATGGAGATTTTCCCACACAGCTTGTTTCTCGGAATCTGCATACGTGTACGCTATGTCGTATCCATAACCAATAAGCCTAAATTTTGCATTTGGTTTATGGACTTGAATTTGACACCTTTATATTTACAGTTTTAGACAGGGGTTATTATATATTCATAACTGCAGAGCTGCAGTTTAAGTCCAATTGAAACTCAGTAGTCAGTCATAGGGCAAAAGATATCTTTCATTACAGAATAACAGACGAGCCAGGCAAACTTTAAGCAGAAAGACTTTGTAAATTGCTTGAGCGTGATGGCACCAGTGTTTGATGAGATTATGAGTGTCTGATTTTTTTTTTTTAATGAAGCATATATGTTTTGAATAACTGGAACAGCATTTAAATAATAGCTAACTTTTCCGTTAACTGCAATTTAACAATGCATCTTTGTTATGAAACATTTACATATTTGCATAAATGCTGTGGATGTTTATTAGGCATCTGTTCTCTTTTAAAATTCTTTTATATTTAACATACAAAACACATTTAACGATTGCACAAATACAATTTCTTCTTATTTTGTCTATTTTTAAGTTTCCTCTTGTTTGTCAGTATAGGACTGAAATGTGCCTGTGGATGGTGTAATTCTACCATAAGTATTGTGTCAATGTTCCATAATGTCTAGTATTCGCAGTCATCTTGTTTTTTTGTGGCAGAAAAAAACATACTTACCTTATAGAAATTGTACATCAATGTATAAGTTTAATTTACATACTTTGCCAGGCACACATTTTATGAATTAAAGGTTAATGTTATAAGCAAATTCAATGTCATTCAGCTCATCAAAGCAAATGTACCAAAGAGAACAGTAATATAAGACTTTATACTATATATAGTGTATATATTCAGTATATATATATATATATTACTCTCTTGAAAGCATGTCTTTTAAATGTAATGCTAGTCCAATAAAAAAGGTATCACTGCGCACTGCTATACTCTGATATATATATATATATATATATATATACCCTGAAGAAAGTTCCATTGGGAACTGAAACGTTGATGGTTTTCTAAATAAATATTTTTTATTTTTATCTAAGCCAGTCTCCGCGTGCGTGTGAATCTTTGGGAATATATATATATATATGAAATATATTTATCATATATTAGACAATCTCAAATATTTTCAAAATAGTACAGCGACTGTTTCATGTAATATTCTATATCTATGCAGCCATTACAAACAACAATACTATTTCAAGGGAAAAAAGCGTTGTGATAGACCCACCTCTTTCTTGGTGTTCCTGTTGGGAGATGGGGTTCTTTAAAGGTCTGTGTTTATAACTCTTGTGTGCCCCTCTTTTAATTTTAATGTGTTTTAGGATCTACTTTATTGGAAAGAAGGACAATAGGTCAGTTCTTTTGCTGGTGCAGAACCACAATTGTGTGCTTTAGCGAGTTTCTTGACTGTGTTTTTTTACTATAGAAAGGATGTAGGGATGTCCTCATTTAGAAGACCTTTTCACCCTCAAGAACAGTAACTGTGATCAAAGTCCTAGCTACAAGCTGTATATATATCTCACTTTCCCCAAGACTCATACAATATAGTTATCTTTTGAATTAAGGAAAACAAGATTGCTTTATCATAACCTAGGCGGCTGCTCATTTTTATACACCTCTTTCAATAGAATGGGTTATTTCAGCCAAAAGATACATGAGAACACTATTTTTACATTTTCCTTACATTTGTCTGTGACTGCATATGCAGTAATTGTAGTAAAGCTTTGTGGTTCTAGGAGAGTAAAAAATCCAATCCGTCCCCCTTACTGAAAAACGTACAATCCTGTCTTTGATCCAACCATGAAATGTTAAAAAGAAAACAGTGTAATGCTGACAACATTTAGATAAGTTCTACAAATAGATATTTTAAGAAATTAATTTAAAATGGGAAGAGGCAAACATGGTGAAAGTGGCAAAAATACTTATGTATTTTTCTAAATATTTAGTTGTATAGTGTGTAACGGTTACTGATTTATAAATATCCAAGGCAGTTCTATTCCCCACTTTGCTATCACCGAGTGGGCTGAAAGCTCACATGAGTAGGGAATCTAACTTTTGTGTTTGACTCAATTGATTTGTAATTTTGTTTCAGAAAAAAGTGTTAAGTGCAACAATGTATTGCCATATAAGTAATTATGTCAATAATAGCTAATAGCTAATAATTATTAGCTAATAGCTAATAATAGCTTTTGATACCACATGCATGCATGCTGCATGCGTACCTTATAATAACACAGTGCACTAACGACCACGTTTCAATTCAAAAACCTACGGGGAGCATTTTGGACTCCATTTGCATATGGGTATGATTTGCAGTAAACAAAATTCCTTTGCCTTGTTCCAGAATAAAACCAGATCGAGTATACTCTATAATGGGGCACCGGCAGGTACTTTTAAAGTATGATCATTCTTGATCTTGGTAGTGAAGGCGGTTAAGGAAGATGGTATAAAACATAAGAAAAAAATGTCATCTGCGCTTATTCCCATTATACCGTGTGAAACAAAACACAATTAGAGGCTTTGGTTTCTATTAATGGCCATTAAAAGAGTAAGCTCACCCGTCAAACGTCAAGGCACCTCAAGTGAGGGTGAGTCCTATCCAAAAATGGAGCCACAGGCTGCTGTGTAGCGAACCATCACTGCTCACACTGTTTTTCAGTCATGAGGTAAACTGGTGGGCTAATAATTTATGTCCTCCCAGAAATCCACCTTGGGATCAAAAAACAAAGACATGGAGTGGAACATGCTGCAAAAATGACCTGGCTGAAGGTACAATAAAACATACATAGTACAGGAGGGGTGGGGTCATGCTTATTCCTGATGGGGCGGCTGCAACCACCAAATGCATCCAGCCCAGCAACATGTATAAAACTAAAAAAATATGTCGTCTGCGCTTATTCCCATTATACCGTGTGAAACAAAACACAATTAGAGGCTTTGGTTTCTATTAATGAATTCAAATTTTTTACATAGTTTTGAAAGATATGAAACATTAATTTGCTTTATATGCTACGCACATTCGCGTAGCATTGTGTTTACTTTTAGACTATATATTTTGGAGCTTTATGCTCAGGGCTCATTTATAAACGAGCCCAGGCCTGTGCATGTTACATAAGGGCAATGATTTTGTAAACAGCTATTTAAATTCAAACACGAATAAAAAAGATTTCGCTCATCAGCAATATACGAAGCTCTGTTTCTACACAACAGCGGTTTTAAAGTTCAGACGCTTTGCTGTTGGGCCTTAGTGTTGCATTGGGATTTACACTTTGCAGGATGTCATTGCTAATACGCAAGAAGGACTCTTTAGTAGTCATGTCAGGTCTGAGCAATAGAGTAGGACGGTCAAGACGAATTTTAGCTGCGATGATCAGTAGGACAATGATTGCTATAGGGTAAACATTTTCACTTCAAAGCATTTATCTCACTCTAGCTTTGCTTTCACCAGGCTGGTAAACATCCAGAAAGCACAGTCTTAGGGGGGTACATCACATTAATACAACCCTAGAGGGAAACCAACAGAGGTATCTTTCCCACATAAGGCATCATGAAAATTTACAAATGTGCAAGATATATATTTAAAAGTTGTTAATTTGTCAATTTGCCTAAAATTTTATTTAACGGAACCTTAGATCGGAAAAATTATGTTCATACTAATAATTTTTTAGGTATTCATTTCAAATAATAACCTTAATTTTCATTTATTACTTAAAAGATGCATTCTAATAAAAAACAAGTACACATGGTTCTGTGATCATTTTATTTCATATATAAAAATATAAAATAAGTACGACATAAGGATATTCTACCTCCATTCTCAATGTTGGAGGCAAGATATCTGAACCGCTGCCAATTAATGGAATATCCGGCTCATTTATCTTGAATTTCCATTACAAGAAATGCCCGCCTGTGAAAGGCTCTGCAGAAACCGCAGTTAGTATTGCCTGTAGACTCCACACTCTTTGAGTGAGATTAAATCGAAGCTTCCAGCTGGGCGGCCATTTTGTTCCAGATTACAAATACACGAAAGGAAAAATGGAACCGTTTACACGAGGGGATAAGGAAAATGACTAGTTCTGAGACCTTACATTTTGCACATAACTGATATTGTTTCTGTAAAGATGCTTATTATTATTGTGGTTATGTACTGCTAAATATCTTCATTAACTGTTTAGGCGACCCTACTTTTTTTGTATTCAGGGTATCGATCGAGTAGTAAATGTAGGATTAAGATGTATGTGCTTCTCGTATTTCTGACCCCTAAATCTTAATCTTGCTAGTGGTCATTATTACGTAATGCCTAATTATTCCTTTCAATAAAGTTCACTCGGTGTGGATCAATTGATTAAATCTGCGAAAAAAAACGTAGTTTGTACAGATAACATTTCCGAGGAAAGTGATGCAGATGAGGAAAACAAAGCTGTTGTATGACAGAGTATTTAACCCCTTCACTACCGAGATCAAGATATCTCAGGCTTCAAAGGCTCCATCCAGTGCCCTATATCGAGATATCTCGATCTGTACCTTTGCAAATGAAATTAGTTTACTCCAAACAAATTTCATCTGCTTTTGGGCTTCAGAAGGTGTCCACCAAAGTTTTAGCCCTGAGGGCATAATGTCCAAAGAGCTAAAACGGTGTAAAATCAGCTAACTGAATGTCCTGACAGCAGCCATTCAGCAGTCGATACAGTTGCAGTCTGTGGTTCCGTTCAATGGCTGTAACTAAAATTGGCAGTAGATGGTACCATCTACTGGCCAAACATGTTATTACAGTAAGAAATACATTGGGAATATGCCCACATATTCCATAATTAAAAATTATTTTTTTTAAAAAACACTGGTTCCTCACAATGTTTTTGGAAAATCACTTGCTAGTGAAGGGCTTAAGGATCAGATTATGATATACGGCAAAAGTATATATGTCAGAATGGTTCCATGAAGGGTTAAGAAGGATGAGCACTCCAGGAAGCTTAGATCTGAGTTAATTAAGTATGCAAGTTCTATAACAACACAGGAATTCATCATTTTCATATGGTGAAGTGATATTAATCATAAAGATCAGAAGCGGGTTCAGATTTTGGTCATTTTGCGTACATTTATTCTATATATGTGGAATTACACATATCTGACTGTTGTCCCAGTTAACAGCAAATGCAAACAAATAAAATGTAACTGAGTCTTTCACTATTTTTATATTTTCGAGAACTAGTTGATACTAATGCAAAGATATTTATGAACTGAAAATTTTTAAACTTGTCATAAATACGACTTTGCCATGCCAGATTTACAATGCTTCTGTGTTCTTTATCGGGAGATTAATCCTGACAGATTTAACGTGCAGATCCATTGCTGCTTCTCAATGAGGAACTCGGCTGAAATATATTACTTCTGAGGCTAAGTAGATTTGGGCATCTATTTACTAAAAAAGCAAGTGACGCGAGGAGAGCCCTGGAATATAGAATCTTTAATAGACGAATAGGAATAAAAGACGTCTCCTACTTGTGTTAGGTGAGAAATTGTGGTCCACAATTTCTCACCTTTTTGCATCCTGGGTCTGTTTTATCACAGAACCCTCCTTGCCGGTGCCGTGCCACACTAGATGGCTTTTCAGCAAAGGTCAGGTTATGCAACGAGTCACAGCCACTCCTGTACAGCTGTTTCAAGTTTATTATGCCCCCATCAGCAGGAGATAGGCCATGACTCATTGACAATAGCTTCAAGACCTGAAGAAGAAAGGTACACTCAGGAAAACTTGTCTTTTACATGTAATGTTAGTCCAATAAAAAAGGTATCATTACTACTGCTATACTCTGTTGATATATAGTATATATATTACATTTTCAGAGGGATATAGCAAAAATATTTTGAGAAAGATGACTATAGTTGTATAATTGTCTCCAGTACCTGAAATTAATTTTGGTGAATCAGTGTAGATTACTCATATGGCCATTAAAAAGATGGTCTTCTTTAAGAAAAAGAATGCCTGTTAGCTCATTATTCATATAGGCGATCATTATTCTTATATGGAACATGTCTATTTCCATATTGTGACATAGTCAATTGCATTCACTGAACTGTTTAATAGTTTGAACTAAACATTAACAGAGGATCTGGGGAGCACTTTTTGGTTGAATTATATTAACTTTATTCAGAAAATCTTCATAAAAAATTCAAAGCCAGATCAGGCAGCATAATATATCCATGATAATTGTGAAAAAAAGACAAGCATTGTTCTTTGCGGACCTTTAAAATGAAACCATTAACATTCATCCAAGAATGGATCCATGGTGAAAGGTCACTCAGATATTACTGACGGTCTCTCCGGCGTGAGACATGTACGCAAGGATGCTTCATTTAGCGTAATCCTCAATTTGTCTTTGCTTGTTCTTATAGTCATTCTACGTGTCAGAGACTTATTTTCTCATGACCTGGACCCCAAACTCACTATTTATTGAGGGAGTATTGTGTAAATTAAAAGAAAGCTGTTAAAATAACATTATCGTTCAAAAATATGTCTTCCTTATGGTTTTACTGTAAAAGTAATGCTGTTGCTTAGCAATGCTGCCCTAGCAATCTTAAAAACTCTATTTTGCTCAATTTAAGTGTACACGTGAATCCGGACATGGACTTCTTGCCAAAGGTGCCTGGAGAGGTATCCACTATGACCTTGTGACTGAAGCGATCTTTGGGGTTCCGGTCTATCATGTAGAGGATCGCAAGTATATATCTAAAAAACAAAATTGTACACTCACATATTCCAGCTATATAGATTGCCCATCATCCCAAAGGATGATGTCATTGAAGATTGGATCCCCGTTTGGGATGATGGGCATATTACCCTCTGTTGTTTTTTTCCTCTCATGTAGAGGAGCCTGCTTTGGAATTTCATTACTGGCCACCACCGTAATGGTACCATCAAATCTAAAATCTTGTGAGACCTGAGCGGGGACACAAAGTAGAGCTGGCCACTAGTGCTGCTGCCCAGTCTCAGCATCTCATAAGGCCAATGTCAGACGAACTCATTCTGAGCGCACTCTGCGTACGTGCATAACGGACGGACGTACTGACGGAAAATACTGTAGACACCCCACGGTCTGTTTTTTCTGACGGATGTAGAAAAAAACAGGGAAATATGGGAATCAAAATTAATTAAAATTGAAAGACAGGTACAGTCAGCCAGACCAAAAGAACTTCTGAGCATCAATGGGATGGACGTTGCAAATGCGCTGCGTCTGACGTTACGTCGTCATGCACACAGGCCGCTAAACGGCGCACTCTGGGCGTCCGTCATAGCGCTTTTATGTTGTGGCCTAAATGGCGTCCATTGCCACCTGCGTGGAACATGCGCAGTTCGGTATGCATGTACTTCATGTGTTGGTCTCTATTGATCACAAATCAGTGCTACAACGGACGTTAAACTGTGTCGCGACACAGACGTGATGACTGAGTTCGTCTGACGCTAGCCTTAATCTTGCAACAGGTTACAAAATGTTTACTTAAACATATTTTGTAACAATATAACTTTGAATTCTTTTTTTTGTAGTGTCTGTTTTCTAGTGTTTCTGGAAGCCTGCCTCACATCACTTCATGTAAACATTTTAGTATATCTTAGTAATGAATGAGCAGAGATATCTCAGTTGGATAGTGCCCCAACTGTGCAAATTATTCAAACCTTAGACTTCTAATTTTTATCTAACAAAGGTCACATCAAATCTTCATCTTTTTAGAGAATATAAAATTAGACCCGCTGAGATAAGTAATGATATATTTTTCAACTGCTGATTTGGTTACCTCATTGAATTAATACTAGACAAGTCTTAATACTTGACCTACATATTGGGCGCTATACCAGAATCCAGCCGAGCCATCAGCATTAATGAGTGAGCTGTTAAATGTAATAACACTGCCTGTTAATACTGACGGCTCCACTGCTGTTACAGCCAAGCCTCAAAGTACCCTTGCCACTTGGCTGTTACAGTAGGATGCTGTACATTCATGCTTCCTATGCTTTGTATAGGACGTTATAATGAAGAGACAGCCAGAGGATAACAACCATTTGCAAGGTTGCTCGTTATTAACGTCTTGATCATGTATCTAAGAAAAAAATATCCGCTTTCAAAACGTCTGTTTCAGCTTGGTATCATTTCAGAATGCTAAAGGGTGTAACATCAACCAAAATATAGGAAAACAAATTCTATTTACAGCTCTATTTTTTATTTAAAAGAATGTAATTTTCCAAGATAGATTAGTAAAGAATGATCAATTAATGCAAATGTTAATAAAAAAAAGGTTTTGTTTTATTTTATATTAATCGGAAAAACACCACAGTGAAGACCTGATAAAACAAGCTATGTATCATGGTTATAGAGACACATCCACATTGTTACATTTCCTGTTAATTAGAAATGATTTGTTCTCGAACACTTGGGCTGCAGAAATGGAAAAAAATAAACGAAACCTTCCTAAAACTCGCAATGAATTTAGAGGTACTGTATTAGAGATTAACAGGCCATGTAATAACTGTCTGCCTTGTGGCACTTCGTGATCATCTCAGCTCTGCTTGCAGCTGCAAGATAAATAGGTACCATACCTGCTGCTGAAGGAAAACACTTCTAAAGTAACCAGCCAGGAACAATTTTAGTATCTAAGTAAGAACTTTGAAATGAGTAACTGACGGGCAAAAAAATAAAATAAAATTATATATACAGTATATACAGTATATTTAACTTTTTCTATGTTTAGTAATTCATGCGATATCAGATGTCGTTTGTCTGGGTATGCGCATGCAGTATGTTTGTAAATATATAACAGTTATAGAACAGAAATGATTAAAGGGCGGCGGGCCACTACCACTAAAAATTAAATGTCCTTATTATGTTTATTTTATGTTGCTGATATGTTATATGTGCTTTGTTTTTCTCTTGCAGATTTAGTTAAGAAAATATTTTACTCTATATGTGTCACTGGGCGCATCGATTTTGTGATAATTTGTGATGTAAACTGCCCCCCCCAGTATCTTTACCTCACTTGGTCCCCACCTTGTGGTTTCGGCCATAGAATGGAGTCTATGGGTCAGGCAGCAGGTGACTCACATCTTTGTAGTGTATTCAAAAGGACATCACCAGGGGGTAGATTCAAAGTCTTTTAAACTCCCTCTCATATCTTGTTCAGCTGCCAGCTCTTATCTTGAGTGGCTTAGAGAACTATAGCCTTATTTAAACATTCCAACCTCCACCTCTTTACCTGGTAAAAATTGTAGATTAGAAAACAAGAGCCACAAAGCAAAGCTTTTGGTAAATGTTGCATCATGAGAAAAATCCAGAACCTGGAACCCCAATATACCCCCAATACCTAATTTTATTTTTCCTTTTTACATCAGACAGGGAAAAAAAAACCAGCCACATGTGTTCTACAACGTGATTTATTTGTAATGCACAAGTAATCTAGTTACAGCTTATGTAAGTGGTAGTCTCCCTTTAAAGGAGTTTCAAGTTTTATTAAGAGTTAATGCATAAAAGAGTGAAAGAGTTTACATGGATTGGTATATGAATCTTGCTGCAAATGGCAATGTCTTTTGTAATGTTGACTGTAAGGCATAAATATTTTACCGAAATGTATAGGTAACTCCAGAATGTCAGGATATGGCTGTTAACTCTTTCACCTCAAAGTGATTTTCTGTGAAACGATTGGCAAGAACAGTGGTTCTTTTTTTACTAATATCTTTTATTTTAACCCTATAGCCAACACACTGACACACACAAACACAAACACAAACACACACACACCTCTCCCCATCAGTATCATTCCAGTACATTCAGGCTGATGAAATGTATTTGACAGGCAGAAGACTCCCTGTGCCTTTAAATCCAGGTATAACACTGATGCTGCCAGATTCAAATTCTTACCTTCTTTGGCTGATAGGTCCAATGTACTGTAACGTTAGGAGCATAATCTGGAGCACATTTGCAAACAAAATTAGCAATTTTCCAGAACATATCCAGATTGAGTTAACTTGGTCTCAAGCACCTAAATGTGCTTTTTGAGGACTGAGTAAACTCGATCACAATAGTGGTTTGAATATCGGATTGGAGACTGCGTATTTGGCAATTTTCACTAAAATGGCTCTGTCCTAGGTCCTCTGCTATTCTCTATCTACACCTCCTCCCTGGGCAAAATCATTAACAGCTTTGGCTTTAATTACCACCTCTATGCTGATGATACTCAGATCTACCTCTCCACCCCTGATCTCTCTCCTCCTGTCCTTTCCAAAGTCAATGACTGTTTATCTAGCATCTCCTCCTGGATGGCCTCTCACCACTTTAAGATTAACATGTCCAAGACTGAGCTCCTACTAATTCCTCCCTCTAATGCCTCCCCACCTCCTGACTTCTCCATCATGGTTCATGGTATCGCTATCTCCTCATCAAACCTGGTTCGCTGTCTTGGAGTTACACTTGACTCAGCTTTTTCCATCATCCACCACATTCAGTCTCTTTCCTCCTTCTGCCGATACCAACTACATAATATTTCCCGAATTTGGCCATTTCTTATCGCTGACACCACAAAGCAGCTCATCCACGCTCTAGTAATCTCCCGACTTGACTATTTTAATAATCTTCTTGCTGGCCACCCTCTCTCCCACCTCGCCCCACTACAATCCATTCTGAATGCCTCTGCCAGGCTATCCACCTCACCCACCGCTCAGTCTCTGCTGCTCCTCTGTGTGAGTTCCTTCACTGGCTCCCCATCCACTGCAGAATTAAATTCAAAATCCTTATCCTTACCTACAAAACCCTCACTAACTCAGCTCCCCACTACCTGTCCTCACTAATCACCAAATACACCCCAGCCCGCTCCCTAAGATCAAACAGTGACCTGCACCTAGCTTCTCCCTGCATCACCTCTTCCCATGATAGACTGCAGGATTTCTCACGGACAGCCCCCATCCTCTGGAACACTCTACCTCATACTGTCAGACTCTCCCCTAGTTTCCCTTCCTTCAAATGCTCCATAAAGACATTCCTATTTAGGGAAGCCTGCCACCCACCTCACTGACGCAAACAGTCCATCACACTCACCAGTCCATTACTCTCACCATGTAGTCCTCTTCTGTTTCCACCCCCAACCCTTCTATATTGTGAGTTCCCACGTGAATAGGGAGCCTCTTTTCCTCCTGTACTGGTTTGTTAAATGTTGATCAATGTATTGTAACACTGTCTATATTGTGCCCATTGTACAGCGCTGCAGAATATGCGGGCACTATATACAGTAAATAAAGAATAATAAGAAGAAGATTTATAGTTTAAAATGAAAGCCATGATACTCTAAGCATTATACGTATAGGAGCAGTAAATTTCTACAAATAGGAATTTGAGATAGAATAGCAGGCGGCTTTACAATGAAAGAAAAAAATGCAGTCTACATCTGAATCAAAGGCTATAGCCAAAGTAAAAAAGAAAAAGAAACCTTTAATGAAAAAAATCTGAATTAAATAACACTAAGAAATGGCAAACTCAGACTCCTTTCAATGTCTTGGGAATATAGACTGTATCACCCATGCAGGCACTCAGACTCCATTCAAATCAAGTCCTATTAAGATTGCCAGAAACAAAATAAATGATCAGTTTCAGTGGTACTTCATGTTTTAATATATAATTTTTTTATCTTCATATGATTGTCTGAGTATTTTTAAGCCGTCTTATATTTCTCATCTGACGCTCCTCACATACCTCCCCCCATGCGTCCCTCTGTTCTCTTCCTGTACCTTTCAGGATACAATTTAAAACACTGACACTCTTATTCAAATCCCTCAGTAACTTAATCCCTCCTTACACTACACCCCTTCTAGATTACTCTTGTCAATAAGCAAACTCTGCCTGTCCCTTGCTTCCATCCATACAGCCAACTCTTGCGATCAAGACTTGTTAAGGGCAGCTCCAGTCCTATTGAATGACACACCTCACCCTTTTCAAATTTGTGTATCACATTACTCATGCTAACTTTTCCCTCTCCCTCCTCATCCACCCCACATCATGATAGATGTCATTTCCAAACCTTCAACCTTTCTGAAACACTAGTGTGATTGGTCCTAATAAAACTCCTCTTGTCTTTCTACCCCCCAACTCCTCTAGATTGTAAGCTTCTCTGGCAGGCCCTCTACACTTCTTGTTTTTGTTCCGCTTTTGCAGAAACAATTAGCACCCCCTAACCCCCCAATGAATCCAATACTCACCTCTCATCCTGCAGTGAGAATGGTGGCCCGATCCACTGCTTCTCTGGCTGTGAGCAGAGTGAGACTGGGAAGAAATAGTTCTCAGAGTCACTCCGTGATCACTCTGTGACGATGCATGATCTCGAGGGAGCGAGATCGTGCAGGGCTCACACCCTGGAAGCGCAATCCTCTATGGAGTCCAGGAAGTGATACTCGCAGCATTGCGGAAGCTCTACCATGAGTATTACTTAAGGGTAGTACTGCGTTCCGGGGCAAGGTGTCGAAGTAGCACTTGCCCCAGAATCTGAAGCTAAAATGGGATGCTATGGGGAAATCTGCAGGCTCAGGTTTTCCCTGTTAGCGTCCCCATATTACTGTTAGGTAAGGAACAGGGCCCTATATGTTTTAAGAAAAAAATTGGTAAGTAAACAAAGTTTCTATTGTGGCTTTATTGAAATCTACATTTTCCATGTAATTTAAATGTACAAATACACACAGTAGACAGCTCCTGTCATGTTATCTTAATTTTCTCATGTAGGAAAGCACAACAATATGTCATATATCCCTGAGACACATCTCAAAAGACATAATATCATTCCTCCCTCCAAAAAGAACCCAATACCAAATATCTCTCAACAAGTAAATGGAACGCTCATTAGCCCAATGCCTCAAGCTCGCTGCCTTGGTGTCACTTTTGATTCCGAACTAACGTTCTCTCCCCACATCCAGACAGTGACCAAATCCTGTTACTTTCAACTCAAAAACATTGCCCGTGTCTGCCCCTTTCTGACACAAGATACCACGAAGGTGCTGGTTCATGCTCTTATCATTTCAAGACCTGACTACTGCAACTCACTCCTCTTTGGCCTCCCCAACTCCTGTATTGCCCCTTTGCAATCTGTAATGAATGCAGGTGCCAGGCTTATTTTTCTCACCAGACGCACCTCGTGTACCTCTCGCCTCTGCCGGTCCCTCCATTGGCTTCCTGTAAATTCCAGGATACAGTTTAAAATTCACATTCAAATCGCTCAATAACTAATCTCCTCCCTACATTTCTTCATTACTCCGCAAGCACGTCCCATCGAGGCAACTTCGGTCGGCAGGTGATCTCCTCCTGTTATCTGTCTACATGCGCATGGCCAACTCTCGCCTCCAAGACTTTTCAAAGGCAGCACCAGTCCTGTGGAATGACTTCCCTTGCCCTATCAAACTCTCCCCTAAGCTTCAGGCCTTCAATAAATCCCTCGAAACCCATCTCTTCAGATTAGCGTACCATATCACTGACGGAACTCATCCCTCTGCATAAGATTGACTCACACATGATTGAAGCTGCTTCTATGGCCCCACCATTCCCAAACCACTGGCACTAATGATCGTGCTATCTAGTTAAATTCCTCTTGCCTTCCTCAACCCCAATCCCTCTAGATTGTAAACTCCTATGAGCAGGGCCCTCTACACCTGTTGTTTTCATCATATGTCCGCTTATCTCATTCCTTTTGGTTATTGTAAAGCGCTGCAGAAACTGTTTGCGCTATATAAATGATGACAATAATAATAAAAATAATTTGATATAATTAAAGCCAATGTTTTTCTTCATTGAAAAATCCTGTTTAAAAGGGACATTTCTGATTCAATGCAGGTCAACTATAAATTTTTGTCTCTTTAGAGTCCTTTCAGAATTTATTAGTACTCAACATGTAGACATATTTATTATTTAAAATTTCTACTTTTTAAATTATTTTAGGACATTATTGCTGTTAAATCGTGCAATGAATAAAGAAGAAAACAAAAATTAGGACAACAAAACAAGATAATTAGAAGAATGACTTACATTAAATGCTGTATTTACACGGATAAACATATTGTGCTTTACAATCGATAAAGAACCCCAGATCTATAGTCCTTATAGATCTGTGCTGCTGTTGTTCATGGTTGGTCGAAAAAAGCCAATATATTTGTTGTATCTCTGAAACGTTGCTATTTTTCTTCTTTAAGCAAATAAAATCTGATTCTCTGAAATAAATGTTCCTGCTAAACAGAAAATATCATTCTGGATTAAAAGGAACTTTATTGCCTTTGGGAAATGTTTCTTTTTAAATTACTTATAGTATATGTTTTATGGGGCAGTGATTATTAAAGTGGCTCTATCATCAGAAATAGTCTATACACCATCTATCAGAAACAAATATATATTGTGTTAATAACAGCAGTTTTCATAAACTAAAACAATGTCAAATTAAACTGGAATTCAGAGAACACAAGGTGCTATCAATAGCCACTTCCTGTTTCCTGCATAGTGGAATGCTGGGAGCTTTTTAAACCAAAGCTTGATATATCATTTGCTACAAGTAGCACTGAGGTTTAACTGTAACCTTTGGAAAATAATGATGTAATTTGAGGAGAAAACAATGACAAATGTTCAACTTTTTTATTGCTTGGGTATGTAGAAAATTTAAATCTATTTGGAATGCTCACATGGCAGCTCTTCTTTTATCAAATGGATAAAATAAGCATACAAGTGGTTAAAATCTTATTTATTGGGTGGTTTTTAGCTGGTGCTAACTGATTCTGCTATCAGGGTTATCCAAAGAGATTCGAAAAGTCACCGCACGTTCGGTGACTTTTCGTTCTCTTCAATTCGGTTCCTTTTGCCGATTGCATTTCGGTGACCCTGCGGTGTATTCAGCAAACCACAGGTCCCCGAATTGCAGGGAAAAGCTGCCGTAAACTCACCGAAACTAACCGAATGCACTATGAAAACAAGCAAACATCTGGATAACCTTCGAAGAGGAGCCGAACAGGGCCGAAAAGGAGCCGTCACACAGAGCCGAAGCAGCTGTGACGTAGAGGAGGCAGTGAATAAATAGAAAACCATTTGTATGAATCTGGGAAAAAGAAACGTGTTTGCAAAGAAACTACTGAGCGAAAATGTCTGAAATTTTCACAGGAGGTCCAGGGAATGATAATAAAGGGCTGTTACAAAAAATAAGCAAACTGAAAAAAATAAAAAAAAAAATCGGACTTTTAATTTTTTTAAAAAATTCAGAAAAATGCTTAAAGTATCCTAAAAAATCTATAAATAAAGAGACTTTTTGCTGCAGAATTTTATAATGACGGTTTATTAGATATTGAATTAAAACGGGAATATTTTAACATTGAAGCCTATGGGATTCTCCTGAATAAATTTGCCGAATTAACCACCGAATGGCAGGACATTTCGGGAACTTTCACTGCTGGTTTGTGTTCTCTGAATAGCCGAAGCAGTGCTTTTTGATGGAGATTTCACTGCCCTCGAACAGGGCCGAACAGGCACCGTATGTGCAGGCAATTCGCCAGGATTTGGAGAAATTGCCTGCTCTCTGGATAGCTGGTGAGGAAAGGTAACCGAACGCTGATTTAGCGTTCGTTACCTTTCTCAAGCAATTCGAATCTCTTTGGATAACCCTGTAAGTCTAGGGTGTGCAAAGTACAGAAAGCTCATGCAATTACCGATACACTAACAATTTTTTTCCCTGATTAATGTTAGGGATGTAATCAGAGGGGCATGCATTAAAGTCACTTATCCTGACGTCAATGCTTACTCACCCAAAAGCTACAGTTAGCGATCACTAGGGAAAAGGGCCCTATGTTTTTAATTCCATGGAACTTATTGCTGATCATCAGATGTAAGTTGGATGGGCTCTGCTGCAGCCTACTATTTGTATTAACCCCATTACCAGGTATCTTGGTGAGGAGTAGAAATAGGAGGAACCACAGAAGTCATTATATAATTAACCTCATGAGGTGAGCATAATGTAAGATTAAACTGATAACATTTTTTTGCATTGTTATTGCAGGCTACATAAAAAAGGTATTTTAATGTATCATTACCCCACATATGCTGGATGACTTAATTTTATCTTATACATGCCATAAGCATCCCAGAATCTTACGTGGCTGTCTCTCCTTAGTGAAGTCCTCAGATCGTACAATAATCCAATTCATGGTAAATATCACGAAGCAATAACAATCTTTAATGACACCAGTCCATTGTTTATAGCTTATCATCTAAAAACAATATTTTCTAAGAATTTTTTTTATAAAATTTTACTCTAAAACCATTGTGCTCTTCCTCTACTGGGTAAGGAATATAGTAGTAATATAACCCCTGGCAATTGAATTTATTTGTGTATACCCTTATGGATAAAACGTCATGAAGTCTATAGATGCTCAGACTTCAAAACCAACTGTATGTATGCTCATATGTTAGGACGCACTATTGGGAAGTGACCTGGTGTGTTGAAATTCTTCTAATATTACAATAATACAGTATAGATTTTTTTTCTCAACTCTGTAGGGTTTTACCAGACCCAACTATCCCCTTTAAAATGTACAGGCTCCCGAAGGCTGCTGAATAAACAGGAAAAAAGGATTAACTCCCTGTGGCTAAAAAAGTGAACAGATTGAATTGCTGAAATATGTCTTTAAACAAACAGTGTTCATTAAGGTATGCTTTAGCAACCAATAGAATTGCCCTTTAAGTGGTGGCACACAAGTGTTACATACTTTTGGTAAAAATAATTTTAGTGCAGCCTGTAGTATATATACACAAACTCTATTACACTCTTAACGCTAACGGTAGCGCTCACGCACTACCGTTAGCTGCGGTATTTACCGCATATTACAATCCAAACACAAACGGTTAAAAAACCCGTTTGAGTTTGGTACCTTGCGCTCCTCTGCGCGAGGTTACTGTACTTTGCGCTCCCTATACTTAACATGGGGAGAGCAACGTGTTAAGCAGCGCTGGATTACAAAATCCCAGCGCTGATTAACGCCTGGCTCTGGTTAGCGAAAAGTTAACCAGAACCAGGATTTGGTGTTAATGGATTCCGCTTCTGCAGAATCCGTTAACAGACTAAAAAAATAAATAAAAAGAACAGATACTCACCCTCTGTCCCGCGCCAAGGACCGCAGTTCTGTCCGCCTCCTTCGGCCGGCGGGAGCAGGAAAAGACTGGGGGAAAAAGTCCCCCCAATCTCTCCCCGGGAGGCGCGATCCGGCTGGTCATGTGACCGGCCAGGAGAAACTCAGAGGAGTCAATGGAGTCTTTTTTGCACTGTCACGCGCACCTGCATTGTGATGTGGCGTTACAAAGCGGGAGCAAGGGGGAAAACTGCGGGCGCAGTTTTTCCTCCTTTGCGCCCGCGTTTAACGCCAACATCTAATAGGGCCCTATATCTTTAGGAAACAAAACGACTGTGGTTGTCCTATCTAAAAATTAAGTCGAAGAAAAACAAAAGCATCAATTTCCTACCAGGGTGATAGGGAAGAAATGCTGTTATAGAAACTCACGGTAAAAGGATGTTGTTGCCAATTCATTTTGAAATGAATTATCCTTTATTTGCATCAGTGACATTATTTACCTTAGCGTGAACATTTTCTCATGTGTGATGAGCTGAGGTCCATGCATAAATAAATAATTACTAGTGCCTTCATAAGTCTAAGTAATAGGAATGCTCAGAACAAACATAAGCATGTTTGTGCCCCTTCTAAGGGCTCTCCGAGGACATAGAATATATGTTAAGGTCGAGGTTGTATTGCAGTGGCTTTGAATTATGTGCTTTGAAGAATTGAACATGCCATAGGGTAATGAGATAAGATGTTCTATTGAGTATACATAAAAGAAAAAAAACACCCTCCATTCCTTCAACAAATCTAAAAACAACAACGTCTACCACAAATAGGTTGCGTACGTGCAAAATAAGACATAGAATTTAAACCTGGCAGTGCACTCTATAGGACCAAAGAGAGTAAAGTAGACTAAAAAGTAAAGCTCTTTCACAAGTGATTGACATTTTCCACCAGATCTGAGACCTGGTATTTTCCTTTTTTTTTAATACAGGCTTGAGACGAGAATAAAGAGCAAGCTTGGAATCGTTCGCTATTCTCCAGCTGTCTGTAAAATTGCATTTGGCTGGAATAGGGGAAGGTTATCACACACAGATAAATGGACAACAAACAAACAAAAAAAATAGTGCACTCAGTCCATAATTGCTGAATTGCTAGTATGGAGAATACACTCTGGCCCACCCAATGCGTAAATCAAGAAACAACATAGGTACTTGGCACTCCAATGCTGGGTATTTTTATTTGGAGAAAAGCAACAGTTTGTCTGCTTTCACAGCCTTTATCAAGCCAGGCTTCTGCTTTGTACTTGGATTACACAGAAAAATGGAAACACAGGTTATGTGTAATCTATTATATATTAATGTTGCTTGTATTTACTGAACATTCTTTTTCTGTTATTTTAGTGTTCTAATCTCATATATTACACTATTTAGTTAATCACTAAATCCACTATCCCCAGAACACACAGTAATCATTTGAGTATATTGCAGACCAATGATATAGCAGTTGATATTGAGCAAAGGGTGTAACAGGATGGATCAACCCACACAATTCTGGGCTAGTCTATGAAGGTGGTACAGTTATAAAAGATCTGGTTATGTTTACACCGCAGGATTTTTTTTTGAGAAAGCATTTAACTAGGAAGGATACATTTAGATTTCTCTCGTTTTCAAGTATGTCCTGGGTGGCGAGTTTGTACCGTTAGGTGTCTTGCCCAAGGATACTGGAGAGGTGCTCTTGCTGAGATTCAAACCTGTGTCTCCACGATTATAGAGCAGTGATGGCACCTCTACTCCACCCGGCCGAAACTATCTCCTTGTCGTATACCCATTTTCTGTCTTTTACAAACATATGAAATGGAGTGAAGAATTCCCAGTTTTATTTTTTAGGTAATTTGGTTATTTTGTCAGTAGTCCATTAGGATCAAGATCAGTGTTTCCCAAACCTGTCCTCAGGTCCCCCTAACAAGCCAAGTTTGACAGATATCTGAAGCATAGCGCAGGTGTGATTTGCTGCTCAGTGATTGCAGGATTCAGTCTGTATTTCCCCAAGGTGATTGGCAAAATACAGACTGCTTGAGGGTCCCGAGGAGAGGTTTGGGGAAAAACTGATCTAGATGAATGGCAGCAATTGCATGTGGTTCTATCAACCACATAAACTGTTCAAACCCAAACACATTAATACTCATTTTTGCAGAAAAATAGAAAATCAAGCCGGCAAAAAATCACCAGTGACACTCTCTAGTGTCCAGCTGTTTTCATCTCACCAATAAATCTGTAAAAGAGGAATGAATAATTTCAAATTTTTATGATTTTTAAATTTACATTATTTTTGACCTTTTAACTATCCCGAATAAGATTCGATATACTCAAATTCATATTTTATCTTTTGTTTGACTTTTAAGGGGTTAAGAAAAAAAGGAACGAGGCACGGCTCAACAATTTTAAAAGCAATAGCATAACATACGTCCAGAAATTAAATTGTTAAGTTGAGTTATTCTAAAATGTTGGAAAACTTTAGAGTCTATTATACTGATTTACAAGACTACAGAGCAGATCTGCCAGCAAACACATCTGCATATATTACTTTTTTTTTTCTTAAGCATTTTGAAACATGAAATCCCCAAGTACAGGTAGGGAAGTGAAATATCAATTTTGTATGCAGAAATGGTATTTAATTATCAGCACAAGAGTCCCTTAACATTATTACAGATTAGCCCTCAAGGATGTGTATGGAAATGTAAGAGTATTCAGTTACAACATAAATCCTACAACGATGCTTTAAAAAATTCACAGAGGGGGGTTCCTTTGGAATTCAGAATGTGGGTCTGTGTTGCCTTGTTGTACATTCACACAGCGCACAAAGAATTCAACCCTGATAAGTTGCAAAATCAAACACTTCAATTGCCTGGTACAGTAAGCATTGCACGTTTCACTATTGATTTCAGTTCTAATTTATATGGTTGCTGTGTGACTTATAAATAGGAGGAACAAAAAATAGCACTGAAAAGGGCTAAAGAAGAATGGATTGTCATTTATCACAATGAAAGATTCCCATGACATGCTATCCCCTTCACAGTAGTGGGAAGTGACCTAGCGTCTTGAGATTCTTTTAATATTACCTTTATTTCTTTTGAAAAAACTTCCAAGAAATAATAAAAATAATACAATTATAGCATTTTTTTGGGCATTTATAAGAATATATATTTTTCTTTGGGACGCTATTGGTAAACTAAGATTAAACAGATCAAGATTTAAACAAAAGAGTCCTCACATTTAAAACATCTAGTAAGATTCTTGTCATCACTAAAATAAATTCATGGGTTTTACTGATAAATGTGTTTGGAGGCAAAGTTTGCTGCACATTCACGTAAACATACCACGCTCTCACGTAAGCAAAATCACCTTCAATTTCAACCAACAAAAATGTTGAATTAGAGCATTTATTGGGTTATAAACAACAGCAACTCCTGGATGACATAGCTTGATAAACAATAATTAATTTAATTGCCCGTTAGATAATAGACAAAAGCCTTTGGATTGTACATTTAGGACTCTTAGGGGGTTAATCAGAAAATTGCTGAAAATGGCATAAATTCGCAAAAGAAGAATACAAACAGCTGTGGAAGAAGCTTCACAGTGATGAAACATCGAAACACAACAACGCTTTATAAATAATTCCATTACTACTTAATACCCTTGCTTCGGTCCAATTGGTGATGGCATGACATGAAAGGATCAAAAAGTGCAATGTCCTTTTTTATCACCCTGTTATGTGCAAGGAAATTTTGGGCTACATGGATAGTCTCAAGGATAATGTTCATGTGCAAGTCTAATCTCAAAATATTCTCTTCCAAATGTCCCCTCAATACTATACCCGAGAAACAGCTGTCATGTTTAGTTTTGTTTGCAAAGGTAAACCATATTTGTTTATAAACACTTTAATTAAACAAATATCTTCATTTTTAATGTCCAAAAACTGATTAGTGCCATTTTTAATTAATATTATAAACAATAATAAGAACAATCAAAATAAGTAATTATTGTTTTGGGTCTAAATAACCTGCTCTTAATTTCTGCTCTGACTCATGAAGCCTCTTTAATTTTGTAGCTGTTTAATATCTCTAATACAGCACTGCAGAATATGTCTTTGGTTTATGACTAAAATAATAACAACAATCATAAACTGTACTTGCCATGCATTCCAAAAGCAAGTTAGTCATAAACAAAACTGCAGAAACGTACAGTCAGGAATGTAAAATATAAAACTTTTATACGGAAATGGTATTTAATTATCAGCACAAAAGTTAATTATAAATTTTATAAAAATTAGAAAAAGCTCACTATTTCCATCTATATTTTAGTGGTACTGAGGTTTTTTATTACAATATAAAAATTAAAAGAGCTCTTTTCAAATGATTTTAAAATCAGTGTATTACGCATAACAGAACGTTCTGTATTACATATCGTAAAGAATCTCAGACATTCCTCAGATTTGCAGCAGCATATTGGATTTTTATTCTTAGCCACAGCATATTATGTAACCCATACAGTGTTTTATTTACTCATTCTTCTTCCACATAACTAGGTGTTGGTGGATAGTAGATTTTTTTAATGATATTATAGACTACATCCAGTATATGAAATATTAGCATAATATATGATTATAATGATTATAATATTAATAATAATAGTACAAGTTGAGTAGTAGACTACTGAAGTGTGGGACAGAAGGGCATCCATCCAAAACAGCAGGTCAGGAAGTGTATCAACAGACATTTGATGCACTGTGCATGCACAGTGATGTCCCGTCATTGCCGGAGGCAATTTTGGCTATGACTGCCGGAATATTATAGGCAGTGCACTTGACTGTTTGCTACGAGTGGCAAAAGGGAATATTATGACATTAAATATCCCTTATCTGAAAAGTTTGAAATGAAAAGTGTTTTAAATTTTGGATTTTGGAATATTTGCATATGAGATATCTTGGGGATGCAGTCCAGGTCCAAACAAGAAATTAATTTATGTTTCATACACACCTTATAACACAACCTGAAGGTAATTATTATACAATATTTTTAATAACGTTGTCTGATGTCTCATCAGGTCATGTAAGGAATGTTTCATTATGCTGTCACTTTGATGCCCAAACTAACTTCCAATTTTGAAACATTTCCAATTTTGAAAATTTTGGATAAGGGATGCTCAGTCTGTATATCGTGATAAAATTTAGGCACATATATCAGTTCCTCATGTGTAGTAGCTATGACAAAAGTAGACTAATACAAGTCTTCTCAAAGTTTTTATGACAGAAACCTTTCAGAATTCCTTGAAAATATGTAGAGATCCAGGACTCTTCTCCGAGCAAGTTGCTAGCATTGGTGAATAAACTGATAACTCCTACTCCACTCCTCCCTAATGCTAATGACTCAACTGCTTCTCGAAGTCGAAATGGTATCTTCTATTAGCTTGACTTGGCCACCAGCTTATGGTACATTTTTGAATACTATAGTTTATATGTCTATGGGTACTATACTATATAAAGAATCTATAAAATGTACTCGATGAATAACGAGGCAAACAATTTTTATAAAACAAAGGGCTCCCAAAGCTGGTGTTACTGGACTTTGTATTGAAGCAGAGTAATGGAAAAAAATATTTTACAAAATTTGCCTCTCATCCCTTGGTGAACAGAAGGTTACAATCCACTGACTTCTCTTAGCACTGAATGAAGGGCACAGTGAGCAAGTCATTCTTTGCTGTCTTTCCACCAAAAAAGTGTGATCATGCCAAATTGAATATAAGAGATCTTGCACGAGTCTAATTCACAGGTATCAGCTGCTGCCAGTGTGTGCAAGTGCAAGACAGCTTTTACATGAATCCAACAATAACCTGTTAGAGGGTTATTTTGAATGGTGTTTTTAACCCCTTCACTACCAAGTGATTTTCCAAAAAAACCTTTTTCAGAAACCAGTGTTTTTTTGTAAAATCATTTTTAATGAAGTATACAGTAATACATAGTTATTACAGTAAATAACCTATTTGGATCTACTGACAAATTGCATTACAGAGGCTTAAACAGCAGGTCTATTTTTATTTCTCCCTGCATTGGCTCCTGAAAGCCGATATTTCAAAGCATTCAGCTGCCGATTTTACCGTTTTAGCTCTTTGGGTATTATGCTGTTACATCCTCAGCCCCTGCTGTGCTTCCTGGGGGGTCTGGGCATGGTTTGGTGCCACTAGCTGGTTGAGTGTCAGCACCTGGTAATGGCCGAGCGGCGTCTGAGGGGGCGGGGCCTGACATGGTCACGAGGAGCCACCGGGTTTAAAGCAGGGCGCGAGGAGTTGCCTTGTCACCCTGATGTCGAGTTCATTCCCGCATCGCTTCCTATTGATTCTCATTGCTGTTCTAGTTGCCGACCCATTTTTGTCTACGATTCCTGCACCTGATTTTGACCCGGCTTCTCTTTGACTATTCTCATGTTTCGTGTAGGGATGAGCCGAACACTCCCCGAGTTCAGTTCGAGCTCGAACCCGAACTTCCCATTTGTTCGGGACCAAACCCAAACCCGAACCCCCATGCAAGTCAATGGGGCTGAAAATTTGTTTTTTTGGAGTGCCCTCCAAGAGGGCATATATGCTACATATTTGCCATAAAAGGTGTATGGGGGTCCAGGTAGTGCCCTGGGGGACAGGAAACAAGGACAAAAAGTAAAAAAAAAAACGTTTTTAAAGGGACAGTGAGTTTTCCATGAAATAAGGGTTAAAAATAAAAATTAAAAATTCCTTCAAATATCGTGCCTAGGAGGTCCCCATAACCTGCCCGTGAAGTGGCAGATTTCTAGGGTGTATAGAAATATGTAAAAACCAAAAAATTACATTTCAAATGACGGTAAATGCTTTTCCTTTAATCTATCCATAAACAACTGCTTGGGGCGGCAGTCTGTATGAAAAGAGGAGCCATTTTTTGGCGGTGAAAAGTAGGAGAATGGAAACTTCTAGACCAAAAAGCCAATTTGGAAAGTGAGATAAATGGGAGAATTTTTCTGGTTCGGCTATTTTGACCTAGAATTTTCCATTCTCCAGTCATTCTCCTGAGTTTCACCTTTCTCTGAAAAACCCTGTCAGGGTTATTCAGAGAGCGTTGAAGAGCAGGAGAATGACTGGAGAATGGAAAATTCTAGGTAAAAATAGCCAAACCAGAAAAATTCTCCCATTTAGGCTAGAGTCAGACTAGCGAATTTTTAACGTGCGTTTAGGCGCACTTAATCACGGCCGCACTAGCAGCAAATGACGGGCAATGACGGCCAATATACGAAGTACGGTCGCACGAAAGTCCGGCTGCGCCACGCAAGTGGAAAATGAACACATTTTTTCGAGAACGCAGAACCGCTAGTACGGACGTACAGAGTGCGCTGCGTCCACTAGCGGCGTGTGTGCGTGATTTGGAGACGTCAGACCCTGCTCATGTCCGACCAACATAACGTCCAGACACCCAAAGTTTCTTGGTTTGGATCCGTAAAAAATCACGCACAAAAATGCGCATCGTATGACCGTTTTCGCGCAATCCGTGAAAAAATACGGCAATGCGTTCGGACGCACTTTTTGACGGTCGCTGCAAAAAATGCGTTAGTCTGACCCTAGCCTTATCTCACTTTCCAAATCGGCTATTTGGTCCAGATTGTTCTCTTTTCCTGCCATTCTCCTGGTTTTCACCTTTCTCTGAACAACCCTGAGAGAAAGGTGAAAGCCAGGAGAACTGGCAAGAGAAGAGAAGAATCTAGACCAAATAGCCGATTTGGAAAGTGAGATAAATGGGAGAATTTTTCTGGTTTGGCTATTTTGACCTACAATTTTCCATTCTCCAGTCATTCTCCTGAGTTTCACCTTTCTCTGAATAACCCTGTCAGGGTTATTCAGAGAGCGGTGAAGAGCAGGAGAATGACTGGAGAATGGAAAATTCTAGGTCAAAATAGCCAAATTAGAAAAATTCTCCCATTTATTCTCCTGCTTTTCACCGCTCTCTGTATAACCCTGTGAATGTTTAATCCCGAGGTGAAAAATAACATTGCTTTAGATTTTTTTCAAACACCAGTTAAATGCAGCATATTAGGATGTTTTAGGGAAATTAATTCTCAAATCTCAATCAGAAGCAGACACCACCCAACCCTCAGTATATTGTACAATGTATCAAATTGATTACCAGACTAAAAACACCTGGTGTTATGCCCGTTTGTGAACAGAGGTCATTTAGAGTTGATAATCTTTCCACGTACACATTAGTTTTTAATTCAATATCTAATAAACCGTTGCTTATAATATTCTGCAGTAAAGAGTCTCTTTATTGCTAGATTTTTTAGTATTTTTTTAAGTATTTTCTATACTTTTTTAAAAATTTCTTTTTTTTTCGAACCCGAACCGAACACGCCCAAAAAGTTCGAAATTCGCGAACTTTCGAACTGCCAAAGTTCGGGTCGAACTCCGAACCGTCCGAACCCGAACAGCTCATCCTCAGTTACGTGCCATAGCGCTTGCTGGGACTGTGCGTCATTGGTTTAACCCTATGCAGGCTGCTTGGGGTTTTACTCGCTTCTGGGGGTTATTCTCATCTCGCTCTGGTGTACTATCTACAGCCCTATCGGTGTTCTGCTCCAGGTCTGAGGTTCATGATCTAAGGTCATGTATTTATGTATAATCCATAATAATGAAATACCGTTTGTTTTCTGCCTATGTTTATCGTGCTCAGTCTGCCAGGTGTATTCAGGCTTGTAATAGCCTTAAACCTTTATGTGTGTCAGTAGACCCTGGTGATTACAAGGTACATCATAACCATTTGAGCTTATCAGAAAACGCTAAGTCTGTCAGTTCGGTGACTGCCCTGCAGTCTGCACAATACATTGACTGTCGAACGAATTACCTGAGTACACTCATTCAAGTATTGAAGCCATCTGTATTGTTGTGTGCTCTAAGTTGTCCGTTGGTCTCAAAACCTTTGGAACTTAGTAGCAGTTCAGTTGTCCGTTTATACTCCTTGGTTTTTGAGTATAAGTCTGAAAATACTGTGTATTTTGCTACCGTCAAGCAGATATTTCTGTCCAACAAGATCTCAACCTCGCTACTCTTGTGTGAGAGCCACTGCGCCCGTTACATATGCCCTTACCGTTTTAGCTCTTTGGGGGCACCCTCTGCAGCCCAAAAGCAAATAAACAAATTTCATTTACTTTTGGGCTGCAGATCAGCAGATCGAGATATCTCAATATAGGGGCACCAGATGGTGCCTTTGAAATCGGTAGTGAAGGGATTAAGAGAGGTGGAAACTGTAATATGGTCCCCAGTTTCCAAATAATAAGAGAAATCAAAAATAGCAATATCAGGGTTATTCAAAGAGATCCGAATTGCTTGAGAAAGGTAACCGAATGCTGAAAATCAGCGTTCAGTTAACTTTCTTGGCCATTCGGCTATCCAGAGAGCAGGCAATACCCCAAATCCTGGTGAATTGCCTGCACATACGGTGCCTGTTCGGTGCCTGTTCGAGGGCAGTGAAATCCCCATAAAAAAGCACTGCTTCGGCTATTCAGAGAACACAAACCAGCAGTGAAAGGTTCCCGAAATGCCCTGCCATTCGGTGGTTTCATACGGCAGATTTATTCAGGCGAATCCCATAGGCTTCAATGTTAAAAATATTCCCGTTTTAATTCAATATCTAATAAACCGTTCATTATAAAATTCTGCAGTAAAGAGTCTCTTTATCTATAGATTTTTTTAGGATATTTTAAGCAATTTTCTGGATTTTTTTTTAAACTTTACTTATTTTTTCTGTAACAGCCATTTTTATTATCATTCATTGGACCTCATATGTAAATTTCAGACATTTTTGCTCAGTAGTTTCTTTGCAAACAGCGTTTTACTTTTCAAACATTCAAGCAAACTGTTTTGCTAATTTATTCACTCCATTCGTCTGCGGTGTCGACTTTTTCCGGCGGCTTCACTGCGTGTGATCGGCTCCTGCTCGGGTTTTTCTGGCATTTTCGTCAGGTTAATCCAGATGTTTTTGCGGATTTTCTGCGTGCATTCGCTGGGTTTTGCAGTGAGTTTTCGTCGGGTTTGCGGCGGCCTTTCCCTGCAATTCGGGGACCCTGTGGTGTTTGCTGATTACACCGCAGGGTCGCCAAAATGGGATCGGCAAATCAAACCGAATTGAAGAGAACGAAAAGTCACCGAACGTGCGGTGACTTTTCAAATCTCTTTGAATAACCCTGTATGTTGTGTTAAACCAAGTACCTCTACTCTACAGTCATCCAGTGGAGATTGCCCATGTAGTGATACATCTTTTCAGCCGAGATAAGCCTTTGTCAAAGCTTGAAAAAAGTCGATCTCAACTAATACTTTGCAGGTTCCTAAATAATAGTTCCCTTTAGTTAACATTTTATTGGAGAGCCTGGATCCTCTGGTTTTCATTTGAATGATACAGTGCATGACACACAGTGTTGTATACTGTGGGGGATTAGCCCACACTCCATATATGTGGACTGGGGTGGGTTTTAGCTTCAGTAATTGTCTGTAATCACTGCATTATGAATTTAATGCAACATTTTGGATTACTTTGTAATAATCACATATATATATATATATATATATATATACAAATTAAGATTCTGAAAAACACGTCATCACTTTACACTATTACCTGTATCAGGACATAGGTTGGTATGGTACTTGGAATGTACCTTTACATTAAGAAATCCATTCTTCAATCCCTCTTTTAACATTCCTATTCATTTGCTTAATGTGACAAAGTAACAAAGCATCCAGTGAAATTTAGATTATATGCTTTATAAGGTATGATTAGAGCAATATCAGGATTAATAGCAATCGGTTGATAGTAGAGTGATGAGGGACTGATAATGTGGATGACACAGCACATTAGGAAGGGAAACCTTGCATCGAGGGACAAGAATAATTACTGATTAATGCAAACTGATTGCTTTCTTGATTGCTGTAATTTAATAGTTGTTGACATCAGCAGTTAAAATGACAGAATTTTACAATGCCACCTAGCCCGGCGTGTGTGAGAAGCTTGCAAGGACTGGGGAATTAGGATAAATGGATCAATAGCTAAACTTCACCTGAGTGTAAACCTGCTCCGATGCTGAAAAATGCACCGTGAGTCTTTCTTTTTTTTATTTATATAACATTTTTATTATCCTGTTAGACAGCCCACGTTCTAATTGACCTTGAGCATAGCAATATCAAACAGTATAGGGTACCTGTCAGTATTCTATGGCTTTTCAGAAGAATAAGATGCGTCTAGCACTTTTGAAAGGCTTATGCAATGTGTAAGTCAGACGAAGCAATCTATTTTTCTGGCAACATAACCTATAAAATGACTGTCATTGTTTCTGGGAGTGGCAGGTGAGGTCTTTTTTTTAGCAAATTAATTTCTGATAATTTTTTCTGGTTAGTGCAAATGTGTCATAAGGTAACTCTATCCACTTATAGGTCTTGCTGGTCAGACAATACCTTAGCATTTACATCATATGACATGGCAACATTTTATATATATTTTTTATTTTAAATTCGATAGGTCGTGTTAGTCCAGATGCCAAAATCACGAGTATAGCAGTACGTAGTGATACCTTTTTTATTTAAATTAAAAAGGTTTCACTACGTACTGCTATACTCGTGATTTTTTATTTTATGTATACAACACGCTAGTCAGTCAGTTTATTACAAAATGTGCTTAGAAGTGAAATTGCCATATCTGACTCCTTTTAGCATAAAAAGCTAAAATATAGAAATTTTGAAACTAAAAATAATAATATATTTTTAAAAAAAATCTAAAAGTTAAAAAAATTAACTTACCCCACTTGTCAATAATTTTATGTTATTGAAACAAGCTATAAATGTTCTATAGTTACATAGTTACATACGCTGAAGATAATTTGTGCGTCATCGAGTTCAGCCTTTCACACAATCAGCTGTTGTTTCAAAAGAAGGCAACGCCCCCCAGTCTGAAGCTCTTTCCAAATATGCATCAAACTGGGAAAAAATTCCACCTTGACCTTAGAATGGAGATCAGATTTCTCCTTGTTTGAAGCAGCTTTTATCCACATATTAAATGTTATAAACCTTAATATTATGTTTTTGCAGGAAGTCATCTAGTCGTTCTTTAAACGTCTGTACAGTTTCTGACCCAACCACCTCAACAGGCAGAGAATTATACAGCTTTATTGTTCTCACTGTAAAAACAACTTTTTCTATACTTTAGGCTGAATTTTCTTTTGGCCTTTCTATATTCCTATGCTGGGAAAGGAGTGACAAAGAAAACAGAGTCTGACAGGGACTTAGTCACTCCACCTGGACTGATGTGGTGGCAATGAATCTAGAATGTCAGCAACAGTGTGGTCGGCATGCCCTTTTGGAGATTTACTTCAAAGTGTAGAAGATTAAATAAGAGTGGGCAAGACTTAGAATGAAGGTGGGTGGGCTCTACACAAATCGAAGTGGAGGTGATTAATTAAATATATTAAATATAATAAAAATTGCACTTAATGAAACAATATAAAGCAAAATTTAAAGTATTTAAACTCACAATATACTGCTCTTTTGAACCAGAACCGATGATCATTGAGATTTAAATTCCTTCATCCTCTTCCTCTTTTCAATGAAAGTATCAAGGTCTACAAGCTTTATTTCTGCATTACAAGCAGACATCTCTTAAGCGGACTCTGAAACCTGAAGTTTTTGGAGGCTTTCACTGATGGTCCTTACCTTCTTGCTACGTCTGCCTCCTTTCCCTAGTTTCTCCGGCATACAACTTGCTCCTTAGTGCTCGCGAGGAAAACACAGGGAGCCACTGTGCAACTCCAGCAAGAAAAACACTGACGCTGTGCAGCATGTCCCTAGCTGGTCTGAACAGTGTGTCCCTGGCTGGCATGTGCACGTTCTCACTTGTGACCCTCCTGCCATGTCCTTCCCACCACTCCGGTTGCATGGAATCCTGGCCACATTCAAAAAACTAGAAAATCTTGAAATCTGAAGCACTCATGGTCCCAACCATTTAGGATTAGGGGTGCTCAAATTATACAACATTTTAGATAGGACAGAATACAGTGTAATCTATTACTTCACTCGACATTATAGGGATCAGCAACTTTGGCCTTTCAGATGTTTTTGGAATTACATCTCCTATGATGCTCAGCCACTCATTAGGTTGATGGAGACTTCTTCTGGAAAATGCAGTTTCAAAAAGATCTGGAGGGCCAAAGTTGCTGACTCCTGCTGTACAGGGATAAGATTCAGAAATCCCTATATATAGCAGACGTATGGTGTACTGTATATTCTTTATGCAGGATTTTGCCCACATGCATTTCCATATGTTTTTACTGTTAGGTGGATTGCTTATAAACATATCGGATCATTCTTAGTGATCCGTCATTATCATATTACTTCATTTAATGTAAATTAATTTCAGCCTGAATTACAATGGTGTGCAAATACTTTTAAAAAAAGTAAAAGATAAAGGGCACCATCAACTGTTTAGAACTTTTCATCCCAACTATAATTCTGTAAGGAAAGAACAAATAGATGGAAACTGTAAATTGTATACATTTACATTAGTTTTTATTTACCTCAGAATACTACTCTTAAGGACAAAACGCATTTCTGCTCTTATATTTTTGTATTCAGTTTCGAAGATGTATAAATTTTCCCAAATCAATAACAAAGAACAGAAAGTAGAAGAAAAAGAGAGAATGTATGGGGGGAAAAAAAGAAAGAAACAGAGAGAGAACAAAAATTATATTTTCATTTCTCTTGCCATAACTTATTTAGTATAGAATGTCAGTGACAACAGACACGCGTTAATTATTATCATATAAAACATTGCAAGTGGATTGATTATTTAGAATTTGTTCTATTTAATAGTTTGCTTGTCTTTTAGAATGCGGTTCTTGTGTTCATTAAACATTCTTAATGATTTATGATTTTTTGGCACTGCTAGTGAAAACAGAGTGGTTTACGGTTTTTGATGAGAGCATGTATAATTATTACAGCTGCAATGGTCCCCTGGAGATAAGTATGAAGGAATAGATCAATATTTATTATGAATGTTGGGAACTCTAGTGAACAAAGTATTGTGTGTAGCCTGACGTTTCTCAATGTACCTAGACGTATAGGGGAATTCTTGTGTCTCATATGTTTATTATTCTGCAAAAATTAAACATTCACTATCTAACATCATCTCATTTTCAGATATTACACTTCTTTGAGTCTTTTCACTACCATGTTACATAAATGAATTGACAATCAATGCTTTATTATTCAGAAAAAACAAATAAAGTGTTTTTCACCTTATTTTCTGTAGGTTGCCATTTTACCCTCTACAGTAATACCTTGGATTGCGAGCATAATTCGTTCCGGAAGCGTGCTTGTAATCCAAAGCGCTCTTATATCAAAGCGCATTTCCCCATTAGAAATAATGGAAACTCTGACAATTGGTTCCGCAACCATTTATTCATAGGAAAATGATTGCAGTAATACAAAATACTGTACAGTATAAAGTAAAAATCAAACAAATTAACCTGCACTTTACCTTTGAGAAGAATTGTGGCCGGTGGAAGGGAGGGAGAGAAGAGAAGAGGGTAATTGTGCAGGAAGTTTATCACCAACAGGATCACTGCTATCTGTTGGGGAGGGTTTCAGCACGTCCGCTGTAATGTGCGATACTATTACGCACGTTACACCGTGTGGCCCTTCCCATTAAGCTGCCAGAATGCTGCAACGGAAGTAGGGAGGAAAGGTGACCATGGCCTCAGTTGTGAAGTGACGCTCGGCAGACAAAGCGTACGTACTTTTTATATTTAAAATTTTTATTTTGCAGAAAGAAGGTCGCAATTCAACCATCCGGGTTGGCCTCGCAGGGCCAAACAGCATGTATTCATAAAACATGTAAAACGTAAGAGGGGGGGAATCTCAGAATAAGCTCTGAAAAAATGCCAGTAAATGGGGGGGGGGACAAGAAAAAGTCAGCAGGTACATCACAGGGAAAACAAAGAGTCAGCTTTTACTCCGTGTACATCAGGGACAACAAATCTCAGCTTACGATAAAGAATATAAAGGGGAGGATAGAGTCCTCTTCAATGTCAGTCAAAAAGGGGCAGAAAGACCTCGTTAAAAGGAAAATAAGAGTCCTCGGGGGAGGTGGGGTGGACATGAAACCAAAACAAAAATACAACATCTCCGGGAAGCAAAAATGTATCCCCAGCCGGGGATAATCAGCAGGCAAAAGAAAATAAGATGATGACCAAAGCGTCTCTAAGTTGGAGGGGGGGACAGCAGTGGGAGCATATCAGTTTGCCACTAAACAGGCAAAGGGGGAATAAATGCAAACCTAATGTCAGCCAGTGTCCCGATACAGCTGGATTCGTGGTACAGGCAGGGTAAGGCAGAGCAGGTGAGGCCTATCAGCGAAAAAGAAGGCTGGCAAATCAAGAAGGCCCTCACCCGCAACGCCGCCAGGGTTTCTGGCCCTCCAAGGTAAAGCTGCAGGTAGCTCCAAAGCATGGGACCGCAGCAGGGAACCAGACGGAATCCCTTTTTCATCGATCGGGAGAAAGTCGACCTCCAGTCACTGGTCGGTGCCAGCGGGTGCCTCCAGCACACCCACCAGCTGCTGCTGGCCAGACGATCCTCGACACGCGGGCATCGCTAAGGCCTGCCACGTGATCAGATCTCCCATCGGAGGAACAAACTGCGGATTTGGGTGGTCCAGCTCCCTCTCCACATCCTGCAGCTCCTCGGTCTCTGCCCTCTCAGTCATCACACCACCATGTGGATCCCCCACGGGCTTCTCGCTCCTGGAGACGCTGCTGGCCGATTCTTCAGGTCTCCGGCCGGAGCGTAGCACTGCCAAGATGCAGCGCATATCACCCCGGGTCACAGGACTCTCGTTCCCCCCCCCAGTAACTGCAGCACGGCATCCAGTACATCCGGGAGACGTGGGCCCCCGTCACCCCAGAAGCCGGCTTGGACCCAGCGCAGAACTGGGATTTAATAAGATCTGCGAAGTAGGCCTCAAAATGGCCGCCAACGGCATCCTTCAGCCGGAGATGGCATCTAACAGGCGAGTCTCTGGATCGGAGGGGGGGGGGACACTGGTCAGCACAATCCCATTGACCAGCCACCCACGGTCCCCAGGGAGGGTACTCAGCGGTTTAGATTCTCAAATAATGCCTGGGGAAAATAGAATGCTGTGGAGCTCCATCAACATGAGTCCTTTCTCCTCGGCAGCCGGCCACGCCTCCCAAAGCGTACGTACTTTGACATCGCTTGTATACCAAGACATCGCTTGTATATCAAGTCAAAATTTATAAAAAATTGTTGCTCTTCTTGCAAAATGCTCTCAAACCAAGTTACTCTCAATCCAAGGTTTTATTACTTACTCCTCCCGTGTTTCAAGAAAATTATATAATAATATGTTTTCTAACAAGAAGTGTTTGAGTGAATTAACCTACATATTTGTTTTTCAGTGAACTAGTGTCAGGTAAATTTCCAAGTATTTGCTGGCTTACCCTGGGAACACAGATCTCATGATTCCTTGTACAGGAGATACATAAGGAATTGATACAGTGGCAGTGGATGAGTGGTGCCAAGTAAATATAGACATAGATTGTTTTTGTCAAGACAATGCCTGAAAAATTTAATTTAATTTAAAATCGGAAGCGGGATGATAAAAAAGAGCCTTGAGTCATTCATCCATTCCTGAGATAACTCTTATTTTCTTTGGAAATTATCAGATGCAGAGGTCCCTGCTTTATTAGAATACAATATAAAGGAACGTAATATAATGTTACTTTTCATCCTGTCTATGTCCTTTCATTTACTACGGCAAAATGCTTCTTGAGGGACCCTCCCAAAATAACATTTTTCAAGAACGTCAAAGATCAATTAAATTTGTAGCTGTGTTTACTCATTTATTCATAGCATGTGGGATCTTAGTTCGAATGAACTGACATTTACTGTGTCTCAGTCACCGATAGATGAACAAACCTTTATTACTCAGAAAAACATCACAAATAACTTGTTTTTTTTTACCTTATGTTTTGTGGAGTCTACAAGCTTACGAAGCTAATATTTTACGCACTAAGACAAAACAATAACATTTTCAAATGAAAATGAAAAGTGCAGACGAATCACATCCTATTAATATGTCTACCTTAAATGTATAGACATCTGAGCATATTTTCTATACTATAGCTAGTTTGTCTTTTCTAAAGAGAAATAGATGTCTTGCTATTTTATTTTGCCAAAAGTAATCAACTTTAAAATATATTCAGGTGGGATAACAAGAGCCAAGCACCGTCCAACAGCTTACAAATAGGAAAAAAATAATTGAGATTCTCATTATCACATAAAAATCGAAGTAAAGTCCAAATAAGATGATTCTCCTCTAAAGATCTATGGTACATGACAGATACCAAACTTGAAAACTGGTTTTATTAAGAATGCTTTTTACTTAAATATTGAAATCTTTTCATTAATTGCAGGTTATCGCTATCGGTTACTCGTAAAACATGCAGATGGATAATGGCTAAATGTTTAATTAACATTAACAAGTGTTCATGAAGCAATTCAATTGGTGGTTTAAAAGGAAGCTAAATTCTGTATGCGTGTGTGTTTTAAACACCCCTTACAACGTGCAGATGCTTTTTCTTAGAAGCAACCGATAAAGCTGCCATCAAATTGCCCGATAAATGCATGTTAATGAAAAACATAAACAATAATTAAGTAAAAGGCATCATAATTAAATAAAAGAGCTGCTAGTTAAACAGTAGACATCCGCTAACTTCCAGCTCCTAAAACCAGGAACATTTATGGTGATTGTATCTGTTAAGGCTTAATGGGTTGTCGAAAAGCTTGCCCTTGATGCTTCTATAGCTAGGGACTTTGTTGTTTTGTCATTGTTGTTTTTTCTCTTTTTATAGACTTTTATGACAGTTTGATACATTGTGCACTAAAGGTCTTTTCCCTATAAACAAGGAAGGAGTGGTAATTTCCAACGGAAAACAACCTGGATACCACCATAGCAAGAGAGTTTCATTTTATGGATGATAACTTGTAGCCTATAAAATTCTCTTTCTTGGAGGCTTCCAGATGGGATCTCTTCTCAAATGTTAGCAGCCTGAGAGGGGGGAAAGACTAAAATTCATTCCGCAAGAAATAAAGAGTCTGTTTCCTCCACATTCTCTTTTAAATGGTGTTCCTATTGACATATTGTGAATGGACTGAATCATAACAAATAGAAATGAACCAAACCCCTAGGGGGAGAAAGAACAATTGTTACACATATTTGAACTGATATAATGCAACCCAATGTTTTTTTACACTCAATTAATTTGCACATTTTCTTGGACATAAACCAAAATGTAGATCTTTGTGGCTTTAGTTCTAATTTCCAATTTTAAATGATTAGAGACAATACGGTTTTGCATTTATAGAGGTTGCTGCTGGTTCAGGACTATAGGATGGCCATTTAACTATTTTATTACCAAATCTATTTTCTTCTCCAGTGCTTTTTTTTTTTTAAATTAGGGACCCGTTTTAAACCTGCAGTTAAGATAACGTCTGGAGCTGCTAATCATAATGGCTCTACCTGTTAATGGCTCAAGGCAAGGGTCGGATTAAGATCTCTGTGGGCCTGGAGCTGAATATTTTGGTGGGCTTTGTTTTCGAATATAGTGAAATGAAAACATATTTTAGGTTATTTAATAGTGCAGATACGAGTATATCTAACAGGTAGATACTGTGTGAGGAAATTTCCATTCAGATTTCAGTCATTTACAGTGTGTAAAATAATTTTTTCAGGTTTTATCATCCAAACCTTTGTGGTTATACGGCATTCTTGTTAAAAAGAAAAATGAAATGGGAACTTGTTACTGTATTTTCCTGAGAACATATACACAATTTTAACCAAAACTGAAATTGTTCCCTTGTATTTTGGAGGATGGTGTTTTATGAATAATATGACTATGTATAAAATACTGAACTTGCTCCCAGCGTGGGAAATGAGAATAGCAGTGGTATTGCTCATTTTATACGTAGCAAATGGACAATGCCACTGCTTTTGAACTAAAAATAAATAATTGGAAAAAAAGTTTTTATTTTCGATTTTACATGGTCATGTTTGGTATCAATGCAAAGGCCAAACTCTGACCTGTTCGATGACGCCTCACTTGACCTTGTGCGGTGTAAAGATTACAGATGCAGGGTTCCAAAGTCCCCCTGTCGCCTCTGCAGTGCGGCAGTTTAGGATTTTGATGGAACAGTGCATAATGACGGATTGTGCCATCACCTCTACACTTGTTGGTGACATGAGAAATATATTTCACATATTAACACTAAAGGGGTTATTTAGAAAGCACCAAATTTGAGTGACATTTTGGTGCTTTCTGGTTTGGCACACTTCATTGCGCTTCAGCAATTCCATTTCATCGACCCTGTAGGGAATTCACTATTCACTGCAGAGTCCCCAAAATCTACCGAACATGGGGCAGCTGAACAGACCAAACGCCATTGAACTGCAGGGAAAAAAAAGGAACTCTGCTATTCTTCTAATAGGTGCTTAAACTAATAAAAATGACTTAAAATGTAAAAATATGGTACACCATGAAAAAAAATGACTTAAAAAAATCTAAAATTTTGTTTAAAAAAATATAAGAAAATACATAAAGGTGTTCCAAAAAAATAAATAAATAAAAGACATGTTTTCTGAAAATGAAAAAAATAAATGGCTGAATTAAAAAAAAAATTTTCTTTTTTAACATTGAATGCTATGGTTTTCGCCTGTTTAAGCCTGTCAAACTGAATCACCGAAAATCATGGCATTTCACTGACCAGTGCAGTTTGGCATTCTCCGAATAGATTAACCATTACTTCTCGATGGGACAATTTAACTGCCACCGGAAATAGTCAAATTGCACCGTATTTCGCTGTCAATTCACCAGTATTTGGCGAATTGACAGCTCTGAATATCTGAACTGCCACGAAGTTGCACCGTACTGTGAAATTCACAGTTCGGTGCAATTCGGTGGCAAGTTCGTCGCTCATTGAATATCTCTTTCAAACTCACTTTTAACCCCAACTTAAGTATTCTAAAGTGTCAGAAATGTAAGTAGGAATACATTCAGATATTTATGGTCATATTACTGTTGTGTGTGAATGCGATAAACTCAGGATTAGGATAATCTTTATATTCATGAAGAGGTCACCAAAGATATCTGGAAAAAAGTTATGCAAAGAAACGGTAGCCTTTGCTTGGAGATGCTATTATGCACAAGCTATAACCATGGTTATCTTTATTTAATGAATATTAATAAAACAAGAGAAGGTATAATACCCAATTAATTTTTTATTGTTAAATGTACAAAAAATGCAAAAATAAATAATACATTCTAAAAAATGCTGCGGCATCAAGTAATTTACATAAATTATACAACTCATTATCTTTGTTTGTAAAGCTTTAGCTAGCTTTCTTAGTTAATGGCTGTTCTGCAGCCACTTTCAAAGATTTTTTTTTCTTTTTCCATACATTAATATGAAAATAGAGCATGGCAATCATTCAGCAGCTCAGAGAAGGTTTTAAGAGAAATACGATCCTAAGAGCAATATCTAAACTGTCCTATCTAGTCCGAATAGTATTTTAAGGGAAATGATAATACTTAAAGGGATACTCTAGGATTAAAAAGGGTGGGGGGAACAGAGGGGTTAAATTTAAACCCTCCAGACCCCTCTGCACTCCACTTTGGTTTTACTCCCTCATTCATTTTTAAAACTCAACTTGAATCCAGCAAGGCACTGGTCTTTAACTCTCTAGATGTGACATGTTCACGACTTGCTGTGAAGTGATTCCAACATAATTTAAAGAGACCTCTAAATGTAGTGAGTGGTCATAGTAAACAGAGTGCCATCACCAATTTGCCACCTCCCGGGAGAAGAGGGGTTTGAACGTCTGGTTGAGCCTCTGAATCCAGTGGATTAGTCCACCTAGTACCTACCTAGTCCCTAATCTGAGACTCTGAAATTTAGGGACCTTCAGGGCCCAGTTTGCCCCAATAGGTTTCCACGCAGTCCAACATAGAGAGCTATTGATTGGTTGGATGCTTATTTGAGTGTCCATCCTTCCCTTGGTCACATGACTTTACATGACTCGCGTAGACCATGGAGTAAAAAAACAAAGATCAGACGGACAAAACATATATCATTTGAAAAGGCTTGTACGTACCCTTAAAGTACGTACCCTTAAAGTGGGTATGTAGGCATCTCTGGGGAGACAGGGGCTCCCTAGCATGGGGCTACCATACTGGTTGCTGCTAATAGACTAACTCTGGTTCATTTATGAATAGGAGGTCTAAGTACCTAGACAGAATACTATATGAAAATAGGAATGCAGGCCTTCATGAGTCTGCCTGAATAGGACAGTAGGAAAGGAATGGAAAGACCTTTTGGGCAGGCCAGGGAACAAGCGCAACCACAGAGAAGTCAGTACGGTCAGAGGTCCTGTGCTATGAGCGCTATCTAGTGCACGCCTCTTGGGGCAATCAAGCAACCATATTGCAGAGATGCCAGCATTAAGAGAAAGAGAATTTTTTTGAAAGAAAATTAAAACTGTATTGCTAATACTCCACGCGCTATGCGTTTCACCTAAACTGGCGTCCTCCAGAGAAGTAGGAGAGTAAGTGCGCAGCAGAGAGTAAAAAGCCTTTTTTGGGCTTTTTTACATTGTATCGTACTTGAAAACGAGAGAAATCTCAATGTATCCTTCCTGGTAAAATACTTTATAAATAAATAAATAAAATAAATGCTAAGGTTTACTTTTTCTTTCTGTATCTAGGAGAAATATGTTCTATTTGAGATAGGGTTACTCTGTGTTTTTACACTAGATTCAGTTTATCTCCCTCTCGTGGTTGGAGACTACTTTACCTGACGATTTCCTGCTTTATACACAGCTTTGAACTGAAGTACTAATAATGAAACCACCTGATTTGAAAATGTCTTGACATATAACAGAAGGACAGTACCCACAGACTGCAAGCTCCATGATCGCTACAATAACCTGTAGGTTTCTGTGCTTTGTGACCCTTTTGGGTATAGACATCCGTTACTATTATTCTTTCACTTTACTGCCCTGCGTAATCGGGAAACCTAAACATGCACATGGTCTAGTATTCAAGACTCAAGCTTTAAAAATAAAATAATTTACTTATTTTTCAGGCCAAAGATGCATTGTTAGTTATATAAAACCATGTACGCTAGCTGCTACTTCCATCAGGAAAGGTGTTTTTTTTATATTATTTTTATTTTTAAAGCAATCTAACTATCTGTCAGGGAGTCTGAAGCTTCATCTACAAAGAAGATTAAAAAAACAGAGTGTGTATTTGATTCCAACAGCTCAGAGGATGGCATTTGGGATGGCTTGATGGATTTGGAAGTCTTTCAGATTAATGTTTGGATAAATGCTTGGTAGTTACTGGTACAATCATTCAGTAAGCCTTTGCTTTATTGTCATGCAATAGCTTATACTTTGAAAGTTGTTGGATCTTGTTATTTTCTGGCTGCCCCTTGTATAGAGATAATAGATACTTTTAATAATCAAAAATACAATAGCCATGCTACAATGTACAATATAAATTATATGTATCATACTTAAGCTTAGAAACTGTCTGTCTACCACAACTATATGTTCTACAGGACTAGTATGCAATGATTATTTACAAATAGTTCTCAATGTGCATGGGGAGGACTGATTTTGAGCAGTTTTCACCCGAGGATGGGGGTGAGGTCCATGGTCAGACTTTGGGCAATAGGCTCGATATGTATTGGTGGTGTCAGGGGCTCCAGCCGTCGCTGCATAAATCAAAACCCTGACTCATGCAGCCGTGACCTTTTTCAAGCGTTGCAGCTCAGTTACCTACCAGTTGTATGCACAGCTAGTTATATTTGTATATCTGAGAGATAAGTGGTCCCAGCTGACTCACGGCCCACCAGGAACTGCCCAGTGTGCCCAGTAACCAGTATGAGCTGGTATATTGAGAAGAATGGTACGCTGTCCCAGTTAGTATCAGTCTATTCGGCGTACACCTGCTAGATGTTCATAGCTCTGTGCTAGCTTAGATTGCCTTGGATCTGGTTATTTCCCACTAATATAGCCAACCAAACTGATTAGCAAGCATATTCAAATGTTCCATTAGGATCGTGCTTTTCTATCGAGTTACCAAGCTGACACTCTATTGCATAATACAAGACCAGAGCCTATCAGACATATAATGCATTATCATACTGGTAGTCAATCAATGAACCAGAAAATATTTCTTCCAACCCATGCAAACACTTCTAAATTCGTCTGAAATGCCATCAAGTCTTCAAAATTTTGCTGCTACAACAAACAATTAATTGGAAAGACCAACCCCAATTAAGATGCTTCTCAGGGTGCCGCGCTTATGGGCTTTAAAAAACATCTTGTGGTTTTCTTGGCAGTAAACGTCAAATCAGAAAATGGGCTTAACCATAGCCACTGGTAATTTGAGATTCTCATTGCTATCATAGAGTTTTTTTTACTGAACCTGTAATCTCCCTGATTAAAATAAGCCATATTTCACTGCAATTATTAGACTGTAAATGCCTTTGCCTTGTAAGAACAATAGTCTTGTATAATTTTGTATCTGCAAATTACTATTATGTGCCCAGAATAAAATAGTGAATCTAAGCTTGCAAGCTGGATAAGTCTTGTTAAAAACAAATACGTACTGAAAACGAGTAACAATAATTGTGCTGAATAGTTTTGCACAAACTATATAACTATGTATCCCAACTAGCGATGAAGGAGATACGTTAGAGTCAAAAATATATTAAATATTGGAATGGTATACATGATTTGAAATATATAGGTGGCAACATTATTCTTAGTAGTTACAACCGTACATCTTTCTTGTTATTAAATACTTTTATTGAGTTCAGAGAATTAACATCTATTCAGACATACAGGATTTTCAATGACTGCCGTTCTTTCTCCCTCTGCCTCAGGCAACGTAAATAGAATGGCGAGGTGTTTGGAGGGGGGGCTCAGCATGCTGCATAAATTGTTTGGATGTGTATGATCCCTGTACACTTTAATAAAACCTCTTCATTAATATCTCACCAGGACTACATGATGTAGACAGAATATGAGCAGAGCCAAGAGTAGGGAAAGAAAAGCTCATAGGAAGTATTACACTATCAGATACAAACTTGAAGAGATGTTCTATTTGGTTTTCAACTTTAATCATGTCCACGTTGTAAAGCAAGCACTTTCCTACTTTACATCTGTTATAAGCATCTACATTTAGTGACTTATTCTTGTTTAGAAGAAGAGTCTACAGATGTCTCCCTCGTTAAATAAATTCATGTGCTTCACTTCTCAAACGTGGTTCCCGATTCTTCTGATTATGGCCACACTTGTTTTAACATGTGAGTTGCATCACAGCAAAATCAGCAATTGGTGCTGGGACACATGTATTTTGGACAGAAGGGGAAGTCTGCAGATGCTTCTTAGACAGGAATAACTCACTAGAGATAGCATATAAATAACGATTGGAAATTAGGAAAATATTTGTTTTATTATCAGGGTTATTCAAAGAGATCCGAATTGCTGGCGAAAGGTAACCGAACAGTGAAATTCAGCGTTCGGTTACCTTTCCTGGCTATTCGGCTATTCAGAGAGCAGGCATTTCGCAAATGTTGCCGAATTGCCTGCACAGACGGTGCCTGTCCATTGCCTGTTCGAGGGCAGTGAATCCCCATAGAGAAGCAATGCTTCGTCTATTCAGAGAACAAAACCAGCAGTGAAAGTTGCCGAATTGCCCTGCTGTTCGGTGGTTTCATGCGGCAGATTTATTCAGACGAATCCCATAGGCTTCAATGTTAAAAAATATTCCCGTTTTAATCCCATATCTAATAAACCATTGATTATAATATTCTGCAGTAAAAAGTCTCTTTATTTATAGATTTTTTAAGATCTTTTATGCATTTTTCGGTATTTTTTTTGCAAAAATATTTTTTCGATTTTTAAAATCGTTTTTTCTTTTTTCTGAAACAGCCCTTTTTATTATCATTCTTTGGATCTTATATGTCAATTTCAGTCATTTTTTGTTCTGTAGTTTTTTTGCAAACAGCGTTTCACTTTTCAAACATTTAAGCGTATTGTTTTGGGGTTTTTTGCACTCCATTCGTCTGCGGTGTCGGGTTTTTCCGGCTCTGCACTGTGATCAGTGGCTGCTCGGGTTTCTCCGGTGTGTTCGGCGGGGTTAATCCAGATGTTTTTGCGGGTTTTGGTGTGCGTTCCCCGGGTTTTGCGGTGAGTGTTCATCAGGTTTGCGTTGGCTTTTCCCTGCACTACGACGGCCCTGAGGTACTTGCTGAATACACCGCAGGGTCGCTGAAATGGGATCGCCAAATCGCACCGAAATGAAGAGAACGAAAAGTCACCGAACGTGAGGTGACTTTTCGATTCTCTTTGAATAACCCTGTATGTTGCAATATGTGAGCTTGATAAAAGCCAGTAGGCTGAAACATTGCTGTTACCTTAGTGTCACTAAAAAGACATTTCAACAGAGCCCAGGAGATCTGGTGTCTTTTGGTTTCTTGTTTTAAAATGTTCAACTGATTTAGATCAGTAAAAGAAGTACTGGAAGACTCCTTTATATATGCCTTCATCACCTGAGACAAATGGGAAATATGGTCCATTGTAACGAAAGAGCAAAGTAAGCTATGTCTGACCTCTAATACTAAATCTGGCCCCATAGGAACAGATGGTGGTTTATTAGAGATATGTATTGAACTCTAGCATAGGTCAGGCTATACCTCACAGCTGTCTGTTGTGAGGATTCCAAGATTCAAAAAAGGGAATGGAGATTCCTATAAAGACTTCTCTATATCATCATGAATTATGCAAGGTTTCCGGTGCACGGAGAGCCATGCTTTTAGCAAACTGTCATTTAGTGACTTCTTAAAATGGCTAAACCCCACGGTAATTATATTGACCCAGCTTAGCCATGCAGCTAGTGTTTTTCTTTTTTTTAATCAGCCAAGTCAAGAGCTTGCCATTCACGCAATGAATATGCTGTTGGCATTAATGCTGGTGGCCACCTAGCATGCCTGCAATTATTATGATTTATAATGAAGCCTTCCTCTCATTTTTTTTCCCCAGATTCTGCTTTGCTGGCAAATGTTTCAACGTTACCTTTATAATTGGATTGACTTGAAATATGCGCCTTGTTGTCTTTCTAAGGTCGGCCTTATTGAAGCAGTTTGTTGTTTCTTATTTTTCAGCTAATACAGGCAATTGTGTTAGCAAAAAAATATCAACCCCCGGAGAATTGCTTTTGTTATTTGTGTATGTAAATTTCTCTTTACATATTGTTTCATAAACCGGACAGTTTTGTCAGACAAGTGAACACATTGCTTATTTCTAACCTAATAAGACAGGCCTCGGGGCTCGTAAAATGATTGTTCCTCATATTTGAGTCCTGGTACTGAATACTGAGACGCGCAATGCCAGGGGGCTTCCCGCAGCTCCTGCTTTCACAGGCATTAGTAAAACACTTGGTACACAACATCAAGACACTGCTATGGGATATGGTAACCCTTTCAAGGCCTAAGATGTCTTTTCTTGCACTCATTTCATTATAACAGCTAGTCACATCTATGAATATATCATTTTTTAACTTTTTTTATTTAGTAAACGATAATAGATGAATGGATAGATGATAGATAGATACATACAGCTGATCAGTCAGTAGATGAAAAGATAGACAGGTAGATGTCCCAATTTGTGCAGTTTATGGGAAGCATTTTACTATTCAGACAACAGAGTAGTACTTTCCGTCGACCTCTTATCAGTTCCACCCAAACTTAGCCTAATTCCATATCTACATACATTTGACTTATGCGTTTACATTTGTTTAACCCTTTCCCACCACAGGGCATACTATGCTATCCCTGTGGCGTGTGGGCCTAGAAGACGTGGGGGCGTAATAGTGCACCCCATTGACTTCTATAGGCTGCCTTGGCCCCTCACTGCTGTTAGCACGCGCCATGCGCCATTGGCTACTGTGAGACAGCCAGAACTCAGGCCGTTCCCTGCAGCCTATGATGCGCCTTGTGCGTCAGCCGCATGGGCAGGCCAAAGGAGGGGTCAAGGAGAGGCCCACTGTAGCACCTGGTGGCGGGGTGTACTAGTACGCCCTGATGGCTTTAACCCCCTCCCGACGGGTGCCACCTGTTGTTAAGGGGTTAATAGTTTTGCTTCTCCATGAGGTAATTTGCAATCATTTCCTTGTCTTAACACAGGCCGCACAGAGCCTTGAGGCTTTACATCAGTGTTTCCCAAACCTCTCCTCAGGACCCGCTAACAGGCCAGATTTTACAGATCTCCTTGTGGAAATGCAGACTGAATCCTGCAATCACTGAGCAGCAAATCATATCACCTGTGCTGTGCTTCCGATATCTGACAAACCTGGTCTGTCAGCGTGTCCTGAGGACAGGTTTGTCAAATACATCATGCCAAAATCACTTCCAACGGATTTTTGGGTGGCATTCATAATTTTTTCATTTTTGAGCCAGCAGCAAGAGTATCATGCAACTTAGGATCGCTCATTATTCTAGTGTCCCTATTGCACAACCTTTAAAATGAATTTGAGGCAAAAAAGAATGGCATCTCCATTATGTTTTTGGCGTTCTATATGTGGCTTGTGAATACGCACACACTTTCAGCAACTGCAGTTCCTAGGAGCAACACAGAACCTTGAGTGTAATTAATGTAATTTGTTTGTATATCTTGCCTCAAGAGACTTTTTCCACATCTGATACCGTATCACCATGAATTCTATCCTTGCTACCCTACACAGAGTACACAAACGCATGCCATCCACAAGCATGTGTGGTCCAAAATTTAACAGAAGCATAAAGTTACATACAAATTAAAGGTAAAATGCTTAAAAACATCATCTACATGGATCATGGAGGCTTCGGAACTAAAAAAAACCTGCTCTGACCCCTTGTTTCATTAGTTTGTAGGTTTCTCGTAGAAACTGGTTTTGCTGCCTTAGTGGGATAGAAAATATTGATCATACAATGAGGTTTATTTATCAAGCTCAGGAAAAGAACAGAAAAGTTCAAATGGGCTTACGGTTTTGCAGAGCGGTTTTTTTAAGTTTTTTGGTTTTCTTTATAAAATGTGGTGCTTTTTTCTCTGTGAACTTGCACAAGAGATGTTTACGTATTAGTCCCTCCTGAATTGATACCCTTGGAAAGGGCTTTGGTAATGCAACAAATTAGACAATGTCACATCTAAGGAGACTTAATGGGTTTACTACTAAGATTAATATACTGCTAGGAAAGAGTTATTTGCAACAGCAGGTTGTTAATTGTTACTGGATGTTGAGTTTGTTTCAGGAAACTGATGCACACCATTTTTTTTTTCCTCTCTCTGGTGGATCTCATTAGCATTTTTTGCAGTTAAGAATTTATTGTGTTCTCTTAACCCTTTCTCTAATGAGCTTTTTTTTTTCCTTACGTTAAAAATAGCATAAGAGTTATTTTAAGGTCTAGAATGAATAACTGGCACATAAACTTAGGGCAGCGCAGCAATTTCACTCACAGATTACTGTTCAATTAAATCTAAAAAAAATAAAAGCAAACAGACAATATTTATTTTCCAGTATATGTAATCATTTTACAGAGGTATTGGGCATATATATATATATTTATGGAAGGTATTGTTATTTCTGCTATAGCTTCAGATACAGCATTTTCCCATTTATTTAGACATCAGCAAAGTCTTAAATAATTGCATATATGTACATTTCACTGTATGATACAGATAAAAACCCGTGTTTTGTTTTTGTTTTTATTGTTAAATCTGAGAGGTACAAATGGGTGCTGAAGTGGAGGGGGACATCTGCTGGCTTTTATAGGTTATTTTTCGGTGAATATAATTTTGACTAATATATAAAAATACATAAAAAATCCTACATACGTGTAGTGAAGAAATCATGATGTGAAAAATATACATCCAGGTGCTAAAACTCTAATAGAAAATGCTAAAAATGTGCATAAGCACCACAAGCACTAGTGGTAAAAATTAATGTTACAGTGAATATTTCAATATTATATTAAAATACATATATACATATATATGTAAATATAAAAAGGGGGAGTCAGAATACTAAACAGGTACATACATCTGTATGAAAAAGGTTTGAGTAAAAATAAGTGCATAAAAACGTGTGACATGTAGATAATATTAATGAGAAATGCTAGCTTGAAAGCCAGAATGAGTGCTGAAGATCGATAACCCCTTCACTACCGATATCGAGCTATCTCGGACTTCAAAGGCACCATCTGCTGCCCCGATATCAAGATATCTTGATATGCTGATCTGCAGCCCAAAAGCAAATGATATTAATTTGCTGCAAACGAAATTCATTTGCTTTTGGGCTGCAGAAGGTGCCCCCAAAGTTATAGCCCTGTGGACATAATGCCCAAAGAGCTAAAACTGTACAATCAGCTGCTCAAAGCTGGGAAATATTGGGCTTTTAGCAGCCAATGCAGGGAGAAATAGAAGAAAATAGACCTGCTGTTTAAACCTCTAACTCAATTTGGCAGTACATGGTGCCATCTACTGGCCAAAATAGGTTATTTACAGTAAAACATACAATGAGTATATGCTCAAATCTTTCTTACTTTGAAATTAATTTAAAATGATTTTACAAAAAAACACTGGTTTCTGACAATGTTTTTTTTGAAAATCACTTGGTAGTGAAGGGGTTAAGTAAGCTACAGACTACCTGATATTTATTTAAATCAAATGCTATGGTGGGTTTATCAACTAAATGGGTAACTTATAAGATAAAATATTACTAATTCAGTGCATGTAAGTGCAAGTATTAAAATAGGAATAAGAGATGGACTTAAATAAGCCATGAGCGGTCTAATATTCATATGAATCAATGAATCAAGTACTAAAGTGGGTACATCAACTAAATGGATCACATCTAAAATATTAATATTTGCTGGATATAGACACCAATGGGTAAAGCTGCTTTAAATAGGAAACAATTCTTCTATCAGAGAGGAATGGTGTATGTAAAACTTAACCATTAATTGGAGCCTCTTGGCATTACTGTATCCAGAGTCCTAATCCAGAAGGACTCCCTCTGTATTAAGAGTCCTGCCCTACTGCCTCCTCTCTTCATTGGTGGTGCTTAGTCAATGAGTATGAACTTCAGTGTTGGAAGATGATGTCTCTGTTTGAGGGTTCCCAATCCTGATTTTAGCTAAAGGATCGGGACATTCGTAATATATATATATAATATTTATATATAATATATAAACATTGAAAAAAAGATAACCTCTGCAGTACATATGGGTTAAGTGATACATTGTTTATATTTTCATACCCTGTGTATAGATTTGCATGAAAAAGCTGTTAATTCCAACCTTTTGGCATAGCATTCTTGGGGCTCGACTTTAATTCTAAAAGTAGATTTATTTTGGAACAAATATTGTCTACTAGTTGCAGATATTTTTTTACAAAATATACAGCTGATTCAGTTAAAAACATTTGCCCAAAGATGATAGTTCCAGAAATTATGCAGATTTTTGCCTTTAACCCCTTCACTGCTGAGCCATTTAACCTTTGTGTGCTGAGCTCCTTTTGACCGTTTTGTGCTCATCATGTTTAAACGGGATTTGAAATCATGTAAAATTGGAGGACCCAGACAAATTATATATTCTTATTCTCAGACTCAGCGGCTTCATAATATATCATTATTATCTGCATATGTCATGTCCTGCCAGAATGCTATACCAAAAAATATAAAAACAATTAATTTCCATTCAGATTTCAAACAATTACAGCGTGTAAAATTATTTTCACATTTTATTTGTGCTTATCTATTCTATAGGGTACTCTTGTTAAAAACAGTTAGAAATGGGAACCTGTTTGTGAGGGATGACTCCTCCGAAAACCCCCAGTCAGACACTTGGCCAGGCTATATTTTTTTTATGGTGTATTCTGGTCTGCGTTTCTATGTTACCATTCTAATTGTCATAATCGTGTTCTAAAAAATTGTTTCTGAGTGAAGGTTTCTGTCTCCGTATTGTAGATGTAGTTAAGCCCATTCCCTCCCCCGATTGAATTAGACTGTTTGAATAATGGGATGTAATCAGCAAGATCTCTACTTACAGAACAGCACAAGGTTGTAACCCTATTGTTCTCTTTACCCCCTCCCCGTGAACAGTTTAAAGACATTGGGTTTTTCTAAAAAATAAAGGCAATCTGTTTTTGAATTCTCAATGGTCTCCATCCTTCTCTCAACCATGGTTAAAGTTTGGGTGGGCTGTGAGAACTGCTTTAACAGGAGAGAGCCCGCTGACAGAGGTACTCAGGGTACGGATGCTCCATTACACTGTTACTGTATTTTCTGAGTCCTAGGAACTTCGAATTCTGTTACCCCCACCCAAAGTCAAATACATAAAAAAACATGAACTTCAACAGGAAATTTAGTCAAATATTCATGACCCATCAAATATGTCAATAAAAGGATTGGCATGTAGAAAGGGTGAGATTCTTGGTATATAGATTGGATGTTACATCAAAAATTGTTTTCTTTTTGATAGGTTAATAATCATGAAGGAATTTTTTGGAAGGATGGACCTAATCACAAATATATGGCAAGAACTGAGTCATACAACACTAGGTGAACACACATGCAACATTTTCCCCTTTTTGGTTCCAAAAAACTCAAAATCATTTTAAAAAATAGATTGACAGATGGCAGACTTATGGATAGATGAAGAGTGTACCCTCCCACTCAACTGCATTTCAAAACTGTGAAAGGAAATGCAACATAAATAAACTTTCGCAGAACAACTTCAACAAATGACTTTAATTCAATACTTCACAGTCAATTCACGATGATCTATTGTTATAAACCTGCAGACATTCTTGTGCTTTTGAAAATATATTGTGTACACAACAACATCGCATAATGTACAGCTTGTATGGGTAATCGCTTAACACAAAATTGAATGAAAAAGTACTGTGTCACAAAGCTAATGAAAAAAATACACAGAATGTCGATTTCTTCTGCATATTAAACCTTTAGTCAATCAAATGTCAGATTTCACTTTTAATCTTATTGGTAATAATGTGACTTTAATCATGCAATGCATGTCTGATATTTACTTCTATGGATCTTTTCTGATTCAATTAAAATGTATTATTTATTTTCATTATATCCCTTGAACATTTTTATTTGATTATTGGGATGAGTAATCCATATTCTTTTTCTTTTTTGTGTAGCACTCTAATATGTACTATATTTTGGATGGTAATTGACTTCTGATTCAACTTTGATTGACTTTCAAGCCAAATGATCTGTGTCACTTACACCTAAATTGTTCTTGACCACAGCATGCATCAAATTCTACTGTACTCTCACAAATTTTCCCTATTTTAGCCATATACAGACCCTTTTTTATGGCAATAATAGTAATAATATTATTATTAATAATAATAATAATTACCTTTAAAGTTAAAGGTTTGTGTAAATATGAAGGATTGGTATATTAGATGTGCTTGGGACATGATCGTTTAATCGCAGTTAAATTTAAACTGTACCAACCCTTCTCCCTTTTCATGACCTCATATAATAGGACAGATGCTGTCAGTAGCATCTGCCCAATAGTTTTTTCCTATTATTTTTAATTGGGGAGTCTCCCTTGTCTCTTTTGGCATGCTCTGCTGGCCCTCATCAGCTCAGGGCTTCCAAAATGCAGAAGTCCCTGCAGCTTTTTAAGTCAATTTGCATAGCTATGAAATTTGCATTGCATAGGATGCGCAAATTGCATATTGCTTGGAGCATGCTTACTTCTTTTCCATACGTTCCATAGGGTCTGTGCAGAACAATGGATTGGAGCTGCGCACAAGCCACACAGGCATGCCCAGGAACAATTTATCGGCTGTCTACTCTCAGGACACTCGCTATTGTGGGCGTTCTGAGAGTGGATGATGTCAGCATGGTGATCGGTGACTGATTTGGTGGCCAGCAGCTGGGGAATTCAAAAATGTAAAATCCTGGCTGCCTGGTGAAGCATCTGTGTCCTGTTATAATTTACTGCTGGGACACATTAGCCCGGCTCTTCTGATCTCACATGAGAGGTAAATGTCAGAAGCTTTGACTAGCCATCAGTTTGCTACGCCAATGCTATCTCCAAGATGGCAGCACACGATAAGCAAATGTGACAGGCGGACTTTAAAGTAATTATGTCAAACAAAAGGATCATTTCAGACATTTTGCAGAAAAACTTGTTATCACAATCACAATAGAAAAAAAATAAGAAATGCACATTGAATTACAATTATTTTAAATTTGTGTCAGAGATAAAGAATATGTTCTATACAAGTATTAAATAGGTAAGAACCTATATCTGTTTTGTTGTAGAGATGGATTCAAAACAAAGACGTTTTCTATCTGTCAAATTCTGGACTTTGTTTGACAAGTGGTATAGTTATGCATGAGTGATTCTTTTTATGTAAAGATAAAAAAACACAGGAACAAATCATGACACTTTTATAATTGTGGAGCAGAATGTAGATACAAAAGGGGAAAAAAAGTTGTTATTCTTTCAAAAACTGCCATTTGGAATTTTTACACAAATAATGAAATAATGCGGCAAGATAGTTTCTTGTGGTATGCATATTTAAAGTGACAAAATAATTAATACAATGTACAGGACTAATCATCCAAACTGTTTGTTGAAAACTGATGACCGAATTGGAAGATGTTCTTATTTTGGCTTTTATAGCATACTTTATGCTGGTTCTCTGGTACATTTTCAAGGCTTTCACTTTAGTGAATAAGTGTGAAGGCATGAAGGAGAGGTAAAGTGCTCTGACCTTTGAAGAGAAACTTTGGCAGAGATTCTTTAATTATCATTATAGCAGTGATAGGAGTCCTCCATGGTGAGAGCAGACTCTTAAAAATCACAATACACACTGTATGGGGGACATGTGAGTTGATCACTAATGGGAGTAGCTGCCAGGAAACAAGCCGGCTTCAGTGGATGCATTTTATAATCTAACCCGACACTGGCCGTAAGAGTTTACATAACTGCATGCATGATATCACTGCAAGGAAATCATTATCACTCATTTTACGTTTATGTTAAATTTGCTTTATGATCTTACAAACAGTTCGTTATATGATTTTGGCAATTTGGCAGTGTGTTGAAAAGTGTCATTTTCAGTATTTTGAGGTGGTTTGGGTCACATCTGTCAGTTTTTCGCACATCCATTTCTTTTTTGGGTTTTCCCACTTTGGTTTAGGGACACAGAATTACTTTCCTTATTGTGTACCCAAGGAGCAGAATGTAGGAATTCCATGGACATTCCATCATTTTCTTGCAGCAGGAGAAGGTACAGTCTCTACAGTCTCAATAGTGTGCCTTTGTTTTGCTAAGGTGCTGGCCTCATGGTCAAGGCACTTAAGAGTTGGAGATTTAGCCATTTACTAGGTGGTTTCCTCATTATTCCATTTTCTCAGGCATGTAGGTCTACTCACAGCTTTTTAAGGTTTCGTGTTCCTATACTTATAATGGCAAGGTAAACACACCTACGCTGGATGGTCTCAGTTTCTATTGTGACACTGGCAGGTTAATTGTGGAGATTTACCCACTCTTAACTCTTTAATTTTAGCCAAATTGTGGAATGGTGAATCTCTGGTTTAGTGACTCTAGAGGGGTTATTCAAAGAGAGCCAAATTGTCGAATTGCCAGCGAAATTCGATCCAATTCGGAAGCAGTGAAATTCCCCATAGAGAAGTAATGATTAATCTATTCATTGAATGACGAACAGCTGTGAAAAGGTGATGAAATGCCTAGATTTTCAGTTGTTTCATTTGACAGGTTTAAACAGGCAAATCCCATGGGTTTCAATGTAAACAGAATTCCCCGTTATTATTAATATTTTTATCAAACCATTTATTCTTTTCATTTGCAGCAGAAAATCTCTTTATTAATTTATTTTTTAGAATTTTGTAGGAATGTTTGATTCAGATTTTTTTAAATATTTTTTGTTCCGTAACAGACCATATATATTAATTCCATGCATTTTCAGGTATTAGTTTTTTGTAAAACTCCTTTTAAAAGTTGCGTTTTATTTATTTATTTTTTACCCCTGTTTGGCAGCTAGTTGGCTTTTTTCAGTGGCGTTCCGTGGCCTGTTTTTGTGGGTCGTTGGCTGCGTTCAGCAGTCTTTCAGTGGCGTTCAGCGAATCGTCTGCTGTGTTCGGCGGTTTGTTTGGTGTTTAGCACGTTAATCATGGGCATTCGGCGGATCCTTTCAGCGCAATTCCAGGACCCTGCAGTGAATGCTGAATTCATTAGAGGGTCGTCGAATTGAGGTCGCTGGAGGGCACCGAATTATAGAGCACCGAATGTTTGCTGAAATTTCAGTGCTCACTGAAAAACCCCTTAGGTCAGTGGTTCCCAACCGCAGTCCTCAAGTACCCCTAACAGGTCAGATTTTAAGCAATACCTTGGAGAAAAGCAGACTGAATCCTGCAATCACTGAGCAGCAAATCATATCACCTGTGCTGTGCGTCAGATATCTGGCAAACCTACCTGTTGGGGGTACTTGAGGACCGCGGTTGGGAACCACTGCGTTAGGTGATGGAGAATGACAAGAAAATAAACACGGGCCAAAAATGTTTAAACCAGTCATAGTAAACTACACAGTTTAATAAGTGAAGAAAGGTGCATAAATAGAGCTGTTTTCGGCATAAACTAAAATAACTTCAATCATTAAACATCATCAAGTTATATTTACAAGTACTAGTATATACAAGTACTATATTTTCAGGCATTATACATAATGTTTTTGTGTTTTTATTTAATTATATTTCATGTTAGTATGCAGCATTTATGATTTGATGTTTTGCTTTCATTGAAAATGAATATTACATAAAATCAAACTGGTAAAACTGATAGATTTTTATATTAATAAGCAGTTTTGCAACTGAATTTATAATGCACATCATTTAGCTTTGACTGATGAAATATATTTTAATTAGCGGAATCTTAAAAGTGTGTGAATTCTCAACACTATTGTAGGGCAGGTTTGTCAGTATCTATTCCTCTGTAAAATATATTACATTATTGAAAAAGATGTCATTACAGTATTTTAATCTTTTTCTCTTTGAATGCTAATAACAAAAAAGTAAATTAAAATGACTTCATATTAGCTTAATCCCAATGTCAAATCAACTGTTTTCAACATCTGGAAGTCAGTAAAATGCCTACCCAGCACTATAAAAGAAGTAATTGTGCCAATAAATTTAATGATGTGCTCTTACAGTATACCTTTAAATTTAATACATTGTAATTAATCCTTGTACGTCGGTGACTTGTCTCGCATTTTATTTCTTCATGTATATTATTTTGCGGTATTTTGTCACATTTAAATGTGTTCTCATTGAGCTCCCAAAAACATCTTACAAATGTCACAGGTAACTTCCAAAATATCATAAACATGTGGAAGGTTTTTTGGATATTAATAATTCCATATCTAAATGTGTGCATTTTAGACGTATCGTTTTTGCAAAATCCACTATGCATGAAAATTCTAAATCAATAGATTTATCACCCCTATCCTGACAAGACGCCACTGTGAAGTCGAGGGAGTTAAATTCACTTATTTGCAATCTTATATGGGTTGGAGTTTTTTTTATCTGAATTTGTTTATATTATCTATAAACATATATTTTCATATACAGCTGTGGATCGAGGCTTGTCCTTCAGGTACCTATCTGTTAGTGAGGGCTTTCAGTTGAAATTTTTGTTTAATTGCGCTATACAGTAGACATGTGCACAGCACAAAATTTCGTTTTGAACTAATGGATTAGTCCTAAAATGCAATTTATTTAGTTGCTAAAGAAATTCGTTTTCAGTTCTTTAGTATGAAAACTAATTTCATTCATCCGAAAACCAGCGGAAACAAATACTATTGTAGTGGCTCCTCAGAGGGCTGAGATCGATTCGCTGCTTGTTACAGTATCTCTCACTCTCAGCACAATGTGGGCCATATTACATAGTTGGTGCTAACTTAACCAGAGCTGTTGTAAACTTCCCAGAACCATTATAGCCTATGGAGGTTTTCAGTTTACAACAGCTCTGGTTAAGTTAGCACCAACATTGTAACACTGCCCCGTTTCAGGCAAAGCTGTTACAGTAACTGACTGCTGCTCATCACAGCTCTCAGAGTTTCAGTAAAACTAGTAAATAATATTTTTAAATATAAGAGGTTACAACAATATTATTTCCTTGTTTTACTGAAACTCTGAGCGCTGTTACAGTCAGTTACTGTAACAGCTGAGCCTGATACATTGTACTGAGAGATAATGTAACAAGCAGCTGATCTCAGCGCTCACAGCCGCTGGATTTAAAGGGCTAAAAAAAAGGCTTCTCTCTGTATAATGTATATAACAGCCTCCTACATTAATGCCCCTCTCTGTATAATGTATAGAACATCCTCCTGCATTAATTAATGCCCCTCTCTGCATAGAACATCCTACTGCATTGGCATGTGGAGGGTGCAGAACTTTGGATGTTGCACTCTTCATTGCTGGTCTCCTTCACTCATCAATGTAATATCACAAAAAGGACTGAAAATAAAATGTAATGCATTTTATTTTAGTTTCTTTCATTTTTTGTACTGAGCAGTTTCGTTTCTCTTGAGTCATACGAAAACGAAATTATCCCAAAATTCGGACTAAATCGTTTTAGTACTAAAACGAATGCACTATGTCTACTATACAGGCATAATTTTTAAAAAGCCTTTGAGTAGGGGTTAATATGAGAGCTGGTAGGCCAGAACACATCCCACCCGCTCTCCATGCAACAATCCATGGGGGCTACTGTGTTAGTCACTTTGGGGGGGGCATTGATCTGTGAGGTCCAGGACATCCTTTAAGACTGGGGTCTTGATGGTAAATTAGCTTTATAGGCCCATTAGTATTTAATTTGGAATGCTTAACTTACATTTAAGCCAATGAGAGAGCTCCATCTATGGAGCTCATCTCATTGGTTTGACATAGGGTGGTCATGTACACCAGAATTACCCAATCAGAGAAGAGGTGAAAGAGCTCTACTCAGATTAGTCCATTTTGTACACATGACCACATTACATCAAAATAATCAGAGAAGAGCCTTCAAACCTCTGCTTTTATTGGTTTGACATATTATAATCATGTGTATACGGGTGGCATAGTGTGGCCTTATGTATATTACATACATCCTCTCTGCAGTAAAAAGGTTTAAATGGAACATGCGATGAAGCAACTATGACTAGGTGGAGTGCAAGCCCAATCAGGGTGCAAGCCCAATTCCAGCTAAACATGCATTCCTCATAGGGGTGCCTCTGAGACCAATGAATACAACAAACCAAAATCTTGAAAAACACCTAATTTAGGTTTTATTGATGGGGATTTGGTAACAAAATATTATCTTATATTACATAAGCCTATCACAACGTTGTCACAACAGTATGGTTTCCTGACCTAAATTATGTGCTCATGTAATTTCTTTAGCAATTATCACAGGGCTTGTGATACTGTTATAACAATTATTGATACAATTTTTAAAATTTACATTTCATTACCTTAGTTTACTTATATAAATTTGCACCAAAACACACTATTATTTTTTACCTTACTTTTAATGTATGAATGGCTGAAATAAGTGTAAAATGAAAATGAAAACACAGAACCATGTACTAAAATCTATTGACTATAGCATAAATAAGTATAAACATATTTTAAGAGATTACATGAGCCTTAATGTTTTAATCTATTTAACGTGAGTTAAAATTGAACCTGTAATGTGTTCAATTGTAAAATATCTGATTAATGTTCTTGTTAAACAGGTGATAAAATATTCTCAAAGTAGAAGGAATATAGATTAACAAATTTTCAGTGTTATGGCCGTCTCAAAGATATTTAAGGAAGCACAATAAAACCATAATACCTCAAACTAGCAACAAATTAATTTTTCTTTGTATTAAAACTCATATTCAGTACTTTTATACGTTGGATAATCTGTGTTTCCTTTTCCACTAGATTTATCTAAAGTGTGTATTTTTTTTTACGAAGATATCCTGCAGAGGTTGGAGAATTATACTTACTCTACTCCCATTGCTGTTTACCATTTGACCTTTTGCCATCCTCTTATTACACAGACATCTTCACTCTAAATTATTAAGCATCAATTGGTGTTATACATTGTATGAATGGCATGAAAAAGCCTGTTAATGCATTTGTTTTCCAATTGACCTCCTAACCTTTTTCCCAAAAAGCCACATGTGGTAGAATTATAATGCAAATTCCATTTACTGGTTTAAGCATTGCTCATTTTCTACATAAAAGTAATTTCTGTGTAAATTAGACTGAAACAAATGCTATGGGTTAATGATATTAATGTTAAATTAGATTGAAAATATTTTGGTAATAGATCCCTCAGCATCATGATCATATTATAGTAATAATTTGCTTATTGTGCGGGTTCTTTCCCATGTTCTTGTTATAATACACGTCTTATTTGTAATGAAATGCTCTTAGAAGAGATTCTTTATTATCTGAAGACCTGCAAAGAAGAATTTAAGATTTTTGATTATTTTCTTTGAAAACTTAATTTGCCCAGATTTTCTTTTTCTCTTTTTCTCATATTACCTGGCCTCAATTCAATATAATTCTCACTCCTGTCAATCTGAACTATTGTGAAACAATCTTAAAAGGAAAGCCCTACCCTCACTGTCTCAAAACAATGTTGAGATTGTTGTAATTGGTGGAAATCTTTGTACAGTACAGATACAAGGTGTAGCAGATTAGAGATGGGAGATGGGGCAGATTAGATCTGTATTTCTATCTATATAAGGGTCTGCCTGTGTATATGTGTTTATGTGCCTGTTTATACATATCTCCTACATATTTGTGTCTGACCATTTGGGGAACATGTCTCTGTGTCCACAGCTGTTGGGAGTGGGTGCTAAAATGTAATTAAAATGGTTAGCTTTCTCCCCTGGGGGAGGATATAACACGTGGGTGTAAAATGGAGTGTCTTTTGTGAACTGACATGTCGTGTAGCCTGTTAGTCACACCTTGGGAGCCAGCCCGGCACCAAGATTTAGGCCCTATCTTCAAAGAAAGGAAGCACATCCCTTGATCCCTAAGGGGAGTCTGGGGGAAAGATGGACACCTTTGGGCAATTAAAGATTAACGACGAAGCGTACTGAGCATGCTCCGGAGAGGGGAATTCTGGGGATTGTAGGCTAAGGCTCTGCCAGCTAGGAGGCTGGACTTAGAAAAAAGGCAGCCCTTTATATATTCTGAATCAAGCATGGCTCGGGGCTATTTCCTTGGGGTCAATTGAGGATTGAGGGAATATTGCCAGCTCTTAATAGAGCCTCCCTATCACTGACACTAGCTTATGGTTTGTAAGTAATGCTCTGTGCTTAATCCTTTTCTTTTATTTACTGTGTAGTGTGTAATTAATTGATTTATTCTATCTATAATTTTTCCTGTAACAAATGCACTGTGATATATATATCTTTGTTTCTATATCATAAATAAATATAACCTATTTAAGTTCTGCTTCTGGCTGATGAGATCCACGCTAACTAAGAGATTGGAGTATTGCTGATTGTTTTAAGCTCGGGTAGATACGAAAGTGTGCGTTGCGGTCGCTGGGGACGGCAGGGATTGTGACAGTGCGGTTGCTTAGCCCTGCGTCTCTTGCTGCAACGCGCGTAGTGTCCATGAGGACTGGTGGCAGCGTAACTAATAGAATAGGAAAGTGATCCCAGGGATTGTGGGAGACGTAGTCATTACCCGCTTCAAGAGAAGACTTGTACTGCGTTGCAATCCTGGGATCATTGTATCGCGCTCTACGTACCTGTTGCGAGAGAGAAGTGTGCAGAGACAGATAGTGGGTGGCTTAACGCGGCGTCTTTCGCAGCAGCGCACGTAGTTGTCGTGACACAAGGTGTTACTCTAATTTCCATACACAGGCACTAAGCCACATAGAGATATTATTTTTATATTCTACTGGTATTTGTGGAAGCTACATTGCTAATAATCTCAAAATAATCACTGCAAATCCCCATAAGTAGGAAATCTGACCATTGTTGTTATCTGTCTTTATTACTTTAAATGCAACTTGCACAAAGGCCATTTCTGCCTGTATGCTAATAATGCAGACCTGTTTTCTAACAATGCAAATTAAGGGACACCATCAAGCGTTTAGATCATTTTGTCCCAGCAATATTTATGTAAACGATAAATGAATGAAAGAAAAATGAAAAATTAGCAAATTTACATTATTTCGATCTTTCATCTAGCTCAGAATAATAATCTTTACACACATATTATAAAGGCGATAGGGGTTATTCACAGTGCACCGAAATGTCGCCGACGAAGTGTCAAAATTGAAACGCTGTTTGCATAAAAACTACTGAACAAAAATGTCCTGAATATAAGATCCTATGAATGATAATAAAAAGGTCTGTTACAGAAAAAAGAAAAAACGCTATTTAAAAGAAAACCGGAAAAAAATTGCCAAAAAATCCCGAAAATTCCTAGAAGATCCTAAAAAAAATCAATAAATAAAGAATAAATGGTTTATTAGATATTGAATAACAACGGGAATGTTTTTAACATTGAAGCCTATGGTATTCGCCTAAATAAACCTGCCGAATGAAAACACCGAACAACAGGGCACTTCGACAACTTTTCACTGCTGTTCGGTGTTCTCTGATTAGATTAACCATTGCTTCTCTATGGGGGATTTCACTGCCCTCGAACAGCACCGTATTTGCAGGCAGTTCACCAAAATTTGGTGAACTGCCTGCTTTCTGAATAGCCAAATAGGGAAATTCACTGTTCGGTGCCATTTCCAGGCCAGATTGGCTCTTTGTGAATAACCCTTTTTTTTTTTTTTTTTGCAGCATCAACGTTTCAGCTCTATCCACAGTTTTTAGTCACAATATGTTATATTAAGGTGCCTTTTTATTTTGATAAAAGCTTGGTCTACAGCCAATATGTTCATGTTGCAATAAATAAACATGAAAGCTTTATAATATGTAAACACCTATGTCTAATATATATGACAAATGGCAATAATGTGTGAAAATGCAAAGGGTTAAAGTTCAAATAACTTAATAAACCTGACCTTTGTGTAATAAAAGAAAAGATCAAATAACGCACAAGATAGAGAATTTACTTAACCTTCCTTTTTTCTGTAAAATTTATTCACGTTTCAAAAACAGCTTAGATGAAAGCAATAAACTGCAGATAACAACATTTGCCGATACAGTTCATGAGTTCTGTCATACTCACAGGCCTTTAAGTAAAATACGATTTTAGCCGTTAATATTCTGGATGAATCATGCCTCTTAAATGAGTTTTCTGACCTATAATACAGATTTTGATATTTTAGCTATGGCCATCAAAATAATCTGAGACGTAATTTAGAAAGAGCAGACCTAGTGATGCCTGTCCCAATACGTCGCCCGAACCAATTCTATGCTGATGACAGTTTTAAAAGATAGCTCTTGAAAACCAAGCACCACAAATGGAAGCAGATTAAGATCTCCTGTGTTATTTATTTTGTATTCTTATATTGTTTGACTTTAATATTAAAAGGTGTTCAGTTTGTCAGAGCTAGTTTCTTATTTAAGTAAAATATCTTTTCTGAGATGTGATTACATACTTGATACAATACAGGGCATTATTAGAAAGACATTTTTAAAGCCATATCTTGGAAGTCAGACTAGTGTTTTCAATAATTTGATTGACCTACTGTACCAAATTACAGTGAATCAAGAAAAAAAGGAAAATGATATTCTGTATTTCTGAAAAATAACACCGCTGAAATGACTCAAATGGCATTATTCATTATTCTGAAGTTGCCTTCTAATCCTCATATTTTTTTTTCAATCTGCAATGTGTATTAAAATCAAAATCTAAGATTGGTGGGACAGTATTTTGCTATTACTATCAAGCTTTATTAGTATCCAACAACACCGTTTCTTTTGCAATAGTTATCTGATATCACAATGGAGTATTAGCATTGCTTTATAATGAGGTAAAATTATATATTTCTTGCCCAATGCATTGATTTAACCAAACTTGTTTATTGACTTCCTGGTGTTATAAGTTTAGAAACGGGTTTTGAAAAGTAAATTTAAATATATTCTGAACATCTTCTGTGGTTTTGTCTGGGAAATTAAGAAAAAAAAACAAAAAAAAGAGTGCTTTGCAAATATAGGGCTCCATTACATTCTCTGCGCATTTTTTCATCCATCAAAAAATAACGCGCGTAAAAAGGACATGCAAAAACGTGCGCGCATTAACGTTGCGCACAGAAATTGGTGGGTAGACTGTTTTTTCACGCGATTCAGCCAATCAGAATTAAGAACCACAATTGTCTCCCGCTCAGTTTTACCATCCGCATACCAGCGCACGGACGCATTTGCGCTCACAATGTTAAGTATGGGATGCGCTCACGAACTTGCGCTCGCGCAGGGTTCGTTCAGGGTCACTCACGTTAGACGTTAATGCGCATCGTTTGCGCGATCATCGTAATACGATGTTCAGCGCGAAGGGTTTTGCCCCTCGCGTTAATGCATTTCTGCGCACATGCACATTTTTGCGCGAACAGTGTAATAGAGCCCATAGTCTATAAATAATTCCATTAAAAATAACTTTATTATTAGTTACTGAGTTTTGCTATTGATTTCAAATCCGATGTTCTCCCTTAATTTGCATGACATATAATATAATAATTTGTGCTAAATAATATTTATTCATATACATATACACTTATCAGACATAACATTAACCCCTTGCCGCCCCCGGACGTACTATGCTGTCCTGGTGGTGGAAGGGCTTTGACGGTGAAAGGGTACAGGTATGCCCTGTTGTCTTCAATGGGCCACATTGGCCCCTCCCCACAGCTGTAGCGGGACGGCCTGAACTCAGGCGGTGTTCCAGCAGCCAATGACACTCGTTGCAAACCTGCGGCTTGCGATGGCACCTGTCGGCAAGGCGTACCTGTATGTCTCGCCGGCATTAAGCCACCCCCAACGAGCGATGCCCACTCGTCATTAAGGGGTTAAAACCTCCTGCCTAATATTGTGTAGGTCCCCCTTGTGCTACCAAATCAGCTCTGATGTTTGAAGGTATGGACTCCACAAGCCTTTGAATGTGTCCTTTGGTTTGCGACAGCACGACATTAGCAGCAGATCCTTTAAGTCCTGCAAGTAGTGAGATGGGCCCCCTTTGATCCAATTTGTTGTGCGGTCACATTCCACAGATGCTCAATGCTCAGATTGAGATCTGGAGAATTTTGAGACCAAGACAGCATCTTGAAATCTTTGTCATGTTCCTCAAAAAAATTCCTGAATTTTATTTGCAATTTGAAAAGGGGCATTATCCTGCTGAAAGAGGTCACTGCCTTTAGGGAAAACCATTGCCATGAAAGGGTGTACATGGTCTGAAATCATCTTTAGGTAGGTGGTATATATCACATGTGTTCTGATCCCTTTCTGTCATGACCAGCATTAGGTTTTTCAACAATAGGAGCTAAAGTAGCTCTCCTGTGTGATCAGACCAGACTGAGAAGTCATTGTTCCCCCGTGCATCAATCATCAATGGATGAAATAATGCTAGGTCACTGGTTGCCCTTCGTTGCACCTCTTTTGGTAAGCACTAACCACTGAACCCACAAGACTTGCTGTTTTTGAAATGCTCTTACCCAGTAATCTATCCATCACTAGTTGGCCCTTGTCATAGTCACTCAGGACTTTTTGTGTGCCCATTTTCACTACTTCCAGCAAATAAAATTCAAGAATTGACTGTTCACTTTTTGCATACTTACATAACCAATATTATTTACGTCACCTGTGAATGGTTTTAATGCTGTGCCTTATCAATTTAGACATCTTTGACGGCTGCAGGAAGGACCAAAACACCCCTACAAGCAGCACCAAAACAGGAATGGTAACAATCCTTAAAACAGCTGGCTTTGACAATGGTAGTAAAGAGTAGACCTGCACCAGTTCCGATTACCAGTCGTTCAGGTTCAGTACCGGAGGGGTACCGGCCTTGCTGGTATAAGTCCGGTATGCAGTGGTCACGTACACATAGATGGGTGGAGGGTACTGGACTGCAGGAAACCAAGTACCAGGAGCTGTCTGAGAGTCATGGGAGTCACGGAGAGGCTGGAGTTTTTGGTAATGCTGGGGTTCACTGCAAGGTAGCAGAGTACAGCATATAGGAACACTGGAGAGGTACCAGGAGGTTTGGGGAGTACAAGGGTCTTGAGAGGGCACGTGGGTCTTGAGAGTACACATGGGTCTTTTGGCACAGCGGGGGTCTTGAGAGGACATGAGTACCTTGGAATCTGGAACCAAGGGAGGCCAAGGAGCTGGCTAAGGGAACAGTTTGGCATGTAGGGTAAATGCAGGTTTTCAGGAGCAGATAAGCACTTGTCACAGAGAACAAATTAGCAACAATAATGGAGCACCAACTAGAGGGAGGTGTGGTCCTTTATTGGGAGCTAATCCGTGCTAATAGCTAATCTGTGAAAGGGTGCAGAAGGCAGGGAAAACCAGGGCTGGTGTGCTGAGCTAGGGCTGGAATATGAGGCTACACCAAAACCTGGGCAGGAATTGAAATAATACATGAAGGTTCCTGCCTTCATGTGAGGGCACGGTTCCACCCGCAGCTGGAAGCCTGACACAGTCCATTTAGTTGTTGGGCTTATAACTTGAGGCAAAACAAGTCCACAAGGGGATAGACAGAAGTCCCGTACATGTAGCTACCAGTTCATAGAATGGCTGATTCACACCAAAATAAAAAAGAGAAACAAGCCAATGTCGGGAATATAGAGAGCAGAAGAAAGGGACAAATAGGCTGGGTCAGTACTCAGGAGATGAGATAATATATTGGCCAGATAGATGGCCGGGTCGGATAAAAGGGTCAGTACATAGTAGAGAAACAGTAATTCTCGCTAGTGGGTACCACAGTAAACCACAACAAGGCAAAGAGTATTGGGCAGGTTGGGGTTTATATAGGTATGAGACAACTCCTATGATGGTGTGATGTTTGCGCACCAAAATATCAGCACACAATGGATAATGGGGTGATGCTAGGTCATCTGGATCATTTCTTTTTAGAGTGGTTAGGATGTATGGTACAGGCATTCAGCATCAAAACGAAATGACGTGTGTGCACGGAACGGTGTGGAGGACGATTAAGTCATTCAGAATGACATGGAAGTGTGACAACCAGAATGGCGTGGACCCTGGTTTCAGTTATCTGAACAACAGCGGGAAGAACCCCCAAGACCTGTAGGCCTTAAAACATCTCGTTATGAGAGAGAACTACCAGAAGTACTAAGTATATTACAGGATTTTGTACCCCACATTATTTTTCACTCCCTTCGATTTATCTAGTTCCTGATGTAAAACAGACAAATACTTGATTTAATACATTGACTTGAATATAGTAAACTTCAACTAGACTAGAATGATGTATCAGCCAATGTGCGTGACATAAGTATATATTGTAAAACAGATGATCTGTGAATTTGTTACAAAGTCTTTTGTCATTTTCATTTGATCTAATCATATAAAAAAAAAGTATAAACTAGAGGTTTTCAGATTTATATTGCTAATATGATTCATAAAAACAAATGTAATATGAAATATTTCTAGAATATTATCTTGTTTTATTTTTAGGGTTAACAGATTTATGAATTTTATAGATAAGTTTTCAAATAGCAACAACTAAATGTTGTGTGACCAAAGCCTCACGACAATTAGATATAAAATATAATAAGAATACTGATATTGACAACTAAGTCACCATGAAATTTGTTTTTGGCATTTTATGTACTATGTAGAGGGCTACCAAGTGACCCAGGTAATTGAGGTTTTTATGCTTTTCAGCTCTTGCTTTGATGTATCCTCATATCTGTAATGTAATAGCAGGTGATGGCTGATAAATAGCTGTAAACAGAAACACGCATTCATTGGAATAAAACCACAAAGCCGTATCCCTGACAGAGGTAAGAACAGTCACTCATACTGGGTTAAAAGTGCCAGCAGAACAGTGTCTTGAGGGCATTTATGGGTGGTGCCAATCACTGCGTAGCTAGAAGCAAAAGCAATGATTTTCATTGCCCTCTTTACATTTAAACATAGCCCGATGCAGTGGAATGATTTAATATTTAGGTTAAAATAAATACTATTGCAGGTATATTATTCTGAAATCCAAGAGTACACTTAACCCTTCACTACAAAGTAATTTTCCAAAAGACCACTGGCAAGGCCCGGATCACCTGACCGGCAGGATCTTGCCTCTCGCAAGATCCTGCAGGTCGGTGGAGTAATCACGGAGGGAGACTGGGGACATTTTCCCCCAGTCTCACTCTGCTTCAGTGACCAGAAGAGGCGGATCGGGCCTCCGATCTCGCCTCAGGATAAGAGGTGAGTATTTGATTTTTGGGTGGGGTTCCAGCTTCAGCTAATCGATTCTGCAAAAGCGGAATCAGATAGCTACAGCTAACTAAGCTATAGCAAACTTTTTAGTTTGCGACAGCATGGTGTAATTAGCATTAGGACCTTGTGATCCTATCGCTAATTGCTCTTTGCTACTCTATACACTCTCCGTGTTAAGCATAGGGAGAGCAAAGTACAGTAAGCTTGCGCTAAAAAGCGCTAATACCAATTCGCTAATGGGTTATATAACCCATTAGTGATCGGGAGGTGATCTTTGCGGCACACTATCACCTCAATTAACCTAGCTCTAATGCTCATTTATGTGAGCGCTAGCATTAAAGAGGTGATAGGGCCCACTGAGTGGTCACACTCAGAGTATCCCTTTAATATTTACAATATCGTAGATACTCGAGTATACCGCGGGATATTTGTGAAAAAATGCAGATGTCGTGGTATACTAGAGACATCTGCAAAAATCTGTGTGAAAAAAAACTCGCATTAGAGTATCGTGGCAGGCTGCCTCGGGCTGTGAGGGGGATGCGGCGGCAGCGGGTGAAGGTGGCAGCAGACAGCCAGTCCTGTGTGTGGTCCGGGGAGGAGGAGCTGCCAGAGCTCGGTGTCAGGCTGCCTCGGGCTGTGAGGGGGGACGTGGCAGCAGACACCCAGAACCGGTCCTGTGTGGTCCAGGGAGGAGGAGCCTCCACAGCTGCCACTGGGCCTGGAGAGCCGAGCCATGTCTCACGGGACTCTGTTCAGCCCACAGCTCAAGTCTATGCAGAGTGCTGCCTTGTATATCCCACACTTCGCTTCCTTGGCAATCGAACACTTCCTGTCTCGTGACTGGTGTGTCATCACAGGTTTGTCCACCACTCTGCCATTGGTTGCATTGCTTTAGGCTAAGTTGTGGATTGAAGGCTTCACACTGCACACTGAAGCTCAGGCATTGCTGTGCTGTGTCTCACCACACCCGGAGCTGGTATAAGAGAGCCTGGTGCCCCGAACTACAGCGCCTGGGGAACCCCTGCCAGTTGCTCCTCGCGTTATACATGAGATAACACTGTACTCACATCTTCATAATAAATGTCTATCCATAGCGTTATACTCGAGTCACGTTGTACTCGAGTATCTACGGTACATTAGACTTTAATCTATGGAATGCTATGGAAATCTATGCATAAAAGTAACACTTTTATGGATCTTGTTATTCAGAGCATGGCTGAATACATATCATTCTTGTAACATGCAAATTTTATTTGTGTTTTTTAACATTTCATGTAAACTTCAAAAACTAAAATATATTTTAATTGAATATGCATGTGTTTAGAGTACACATCAAGATCTTTACACAAAGAAGACTTGGAAAGTATTTGTCATCCAGGTGGAAAATGAGTGATTCAAATATCTGACCATGACAGCTATTTTATGGAAGTCAATAGTTTTTGTCTCTCAAAAGAATTATTAGGCACACGCCGTGGCTTTCATATCTCCAATAATGTAATTGAGATTTAAGATTTATTTTACTTTTGAACAATCCTTATTTTTACTGGGATTCAAACTCTGAGACAGCTTACTTGAAATCCATTTAATTATCTGCAATGTTCTGTTGCATAATGCCACTTAAGTTTTTTTTAAGATATGTTCTTCTGCCAGGTAGCCAGTGACCCTTTTTGTAGCAAATTACTAAGGTTGTGGCTCTATCAATGAGTGAGAATTAGTTTTCCAGAAATCTATTATTACCTTTTGTCCGCCCTTTCCAATAAGAAAGGAAAAAGATCAGAATTAAGACAAAAAGTGTTAACTCTAACAAATGTCTTACAGGACACGTATAGCTGTATTGCTATTTACGTACTCTTTATTGGTAGAACATGCAACATAACTATGCATTTAATTGCTTATACATTGATAATTTACATAAATAACACAATCTGGAACTTCAACAGGACAATGATTAGAATGACAGATAACAGAAAAATACAGTAGCTTCAAATAGGAACATGATGTATACATGAACACACAAGAGGCTGAATACTGATGCAGTGCCCAAGCCATAAAATGCTTACAGCTGCAGAGGTAATATTAAAAGCTTAAACCACTAATCCATCCAAGTCACGTGCCTTACTTTGGGCTTGGCTTTAATGGCTCTTTTCTTATGTTAATGCTTCCTCTACTATGTATAGGAAGGGTTTAATATCAGCTAGCTGGAGAATAACAAGTTATTCCATCAAGCTCATTATTCTCGACTTGTACTGTGCGAAAAATGAATTTTTTGCTTTCAAGATCAGTTAACACTTGAATATAAAAAAGCAAAAAATACTATTACCTCTCGTTCCACGGAGCAAAGAGCGTTTTCAATCCACTGTCCCCTCTGGCCATATGCAGTAGAAAACTGGGAACATAAGATATGTCCACAGAGCCAGCACTAGCCCATGTATGCGGAGCTTGTGCAGAGCTCACATGTGTTCGAGCTTGTCTCAATAGAGTAATATTTATGAAACCAAATCTGAGGCAAAAACTGGTCTGCAGCAAACTCACCCAGGAACAGGATGACATACAGAATGGGACCACACGCTGCAACAAGTCCCTCTGCAAACTGTGCCAACATATATGTGACAGCAACACTGCCTGGCACAACAACACCACATACAACATCAAGGGCTCGTACGGCTGCACGGCTGCCAATGTGGTGTACATGATCCAGTGCACGGCGTGTGAAAAGGGCTGCTATATTGGTGAAACCAGCCTTAAACTAAATCTCAGGATGAACTTGCACAGACACTCCATCAAGAACCATCAGGAAAATACATATTGTACCCCGTTGGGACATCACTTCAATCTAACAGGCCACTCCATCCAAAACCTCAGAATTAAAATCCTGAAAATAAATTTTAAAGACCGCGTGACCGCAAGACATATGAAATTAAAATGATCACATATTTTAACACTCTAAAAGAAGGACTTAACGTGGATTCTGGATTTTTAACCCATTATCATAACATCACATTCAGAATTCTGGCTGGGGTTCAGCTTTCCTTCATTTTCTTTTTTTTTTTCTTCTTCTGTGTCTTTTGCAGACTTGATTTTTTTTTTTTCAAGTGGTCATGATCTTATCACTGTTTTTTATGGGCCTATGATCCCTCAATATTTTTTTTTTGTTCTTCTTTCTGTCCCCATTTTGACCATACCATTTGGCTATTTACAACATCTAACATCCCACCCATGTGCCCAATAATGTCTTAATGTTTAATCCTATGATTTTGGTCAATAAGCTTCCAGACATATAGAGGAGAGGAATACTCTTGAAAGTTTGTCTTTTAAATGTAACGTTAGTCTGATAAAAAAGGTATCACTACAGACTGCTATACTCGTGATTTTTATATAGATATATTTATATAATATCTAGCTTCCTCGAAATATTCCCAAAGAATTCTTCATGGCTCCCAATGCATTTGGTAAGCCTTGCTTATTGCCTTGATTATATAAGAGTTATATATAGGCAGCTTGATTTCTGCTATACTATTTGTAAATAAATGATGCATGGTTGCAAATGAAAAATGTGTAAAATCAATTTCTTTTCAAAATATCCTTAATTATGTCTACGAATTATGACAACGTCCGTTTAATAGAAATGTGTTGTGCTTTTTTTTACCGAATACGTCTGCTCTTTATGTTGAATGGTATTTAAAACCACAAGTTTTGTTTCTCTAGGATACTTACAGACTGAAAGCAAACCGTACACAATGTGACTGTTATTTTATACTCAGTCAACAATCCACTAACACCCACCCTCCCCAGACGTCGCTAGAGTGAAAAGAAGGTCAATGAACTAACAAACACAATTTGTGGGGCTGCCTTTTTCTCCCTTAGTCGTTTTTGTTCTCTTTTATCTCTACCGAGTCATGGTCTTGTGGTGAACAATTGCAGAGAATGTCTCACCTAGTTTAATGTATGCAGATGGGAGAATAAATATATGCATTTCAGAGAACATTATGAAAATGTCATTAGTGTTCTAGAGATACTAGACCATCCTTTCTCTGCGGGCTAACACATTGCAAGCAGCTGCCACACAGACTCCCCCATACTGATTTGCCATTAACCTCAGTCTTAACTTCCAGGGACCACCCTCTGCTCTTGGAAAAAAAATAATGTGGTCTTTTTCGTTAGCTAACTGCTTGCTCTTGTATCCATTCCAAATTTCTCTGAATTATATAAGGTTGTTCTGTGATTGTAAACTACTGTTCCCTGGGGGCCTAAGTTGATGGCACCAAAATACATTTAGCTTATGAGTGTCTTAAATCGAAAAAATAGTCCCAATGGTACAGTTTCAAATTGCTTTTGCCCTCTCTCGCCCTCTCCATCTCTCTCTCTCTAGTCTCTCTAGTCATTTAGTGAACTGTAAGGCAGGGACCCTGCCCTGAGATACACTTTCACGGAATGTCTTTTCCGTATGTATGAGAAGTTTCGGCTTTTGTCGGAACGTCTTGAGCTTGGGAACTTCACAAAAGGGCTTTTTTTTAGCAAACATTTGTATCACATCCTGCATTTTATGGCTAAATTAGAAAATCACAGTTCTATTGCTGAAAGGCTAATTGGGGTAGACCAAGATGCTGAGAAACCATTAAGCTGCTGTATATTATTATAGAGAGAAGGCTGGCAGGCCCAACTCTTCATTTTGCAGTGTCAGCAATCTTCTTGTAATTACTGATCAACATAGAACGCCTTTGAGATAGAATGTCAAAAAATTTGTCTGGAGCCAAAAACAAAGTTGAAACGAAGGAAAAAAATAGTTGGATCTTGGAAGATAAGGCGAAAACTGTGCATTATTAATTCAATAATGAATGATGCTTAAGGCTCTTTTTTAATAGGAAATGGGATCTCACTTCTTGGTATTCATGATTAATGTCTCTGTTTTTTTATATATCAGAGTATAGGATCCTTAACTTGTCTACATGCCAACCGCACTATTCTAAATTTTTGAAACTTTACTGCTGGAAGTCATTAGAAAATAAATAACTAATAAACATTTTGAGAGAATAAGGGCCCATATGAGATCCAGTGGGCTAGAATATGCGACCCTCAATTATATTGTATTTTTGTGTTACCGTATTGTGAAGTATTGTTACATTGTGTGGGTGACAAAGCTTAAGCATGTATAAAAGTATAAACCTTTTCTAATAGTTTCACTTAATCCAGGGATGTCCAAACTCCAGCCACCCAGATGTCCATGAACTACAACTCCTGTGCTTCTCCATCCATCTAATGCAGTCAGAGATTTCTGAGCGTTGTAGTTCAGGAACATCTTGGGGGCCGGAGTTTGGAAATCCCTGACTTAATCCATGCTATTCTACTTGAAACAGTGGATTTTCAAGCCAGTATTTAGCATAATCACTGGTCAGGTTCCAGGTAACCTTATACCAGTAGTAGGCTACCAAGTGTAATAGTAAAAAAGTAATTAAGTAAAAAAAATAGTAATAAAGTTGGTGCATTAGACTTTTAGCACCACTGTTGGTCTTGACTCTGGAATTCTTGAGACTCCACTGAGTGTCAATGTGATTTTGTATGCTAGCTCAGGCAGGTCCAGCTATCACTGATAGTGACAAGACGAGGGTGACCACTCTCTCCTCTTTTTTGCAAAGAGAGGAGAGAGCGGATGCCCTCACCTTGTCACTATTAAACCCAGTAAATTTCTTTTTACTTTACTATATTTTCTCAGTCAAGTATGATCAAAAAATTACTTTAAAAAAAGCTTCAGAACATTGGCATTTTTTTCCAAATAGGTGGAAGACTATCAAAATGACTTGGAATTGCTCATCATTTTTCGGCTTTCAAAACCTACCTTTATATAAGATGTGTGATAAGGGAGCTTGAAAACATCTCTTTATGCTTAGGCTTAACTGATATTTTTTTAAAAAAAAATTCAAAGCATTGATTGTACCCCTGATTGTAACATTGATATAAATTTAAGCTGTTCATGTTGTCTGCTGCTAACATAAACATTCTCATAAGAATTACTGTAACATACGCAATTTTTTAGGATTATTTTAATTGTTTATTGTTAGGATAAAATATACATAGATAGTTATTTATTTTTCCATCTTAAATTCACCTGTGCTTAATTAACTGAGTTTAACTCAATCCTTACACATCCCTCCCCCTCCCCCTGATCCTAGTTTTCCATCAGAATCTAATATATCAGATTTATAAACCAACATCTGGAGTGTTTGGTAATCCTTTAATGGAGTGTCACTAATGGCCACTTAAATATGCAGGTCACTACATTTATTATTGAAGTCTATTAAATGGCTATATAGTTACATATTAATTACCATTATTAGCAGGTTATCTCACTTTAATTATCTTCCTATGGCTGATTGTAGGGCTTATTTAAAGAACACCTAATTGTGTTTTAAAAGATAATTGCATGTTCACCTTATCATTTTTTTTACGAAATCCAATATTGTTATTTCAGTGTTGAAAAGAGGTAAACCTTGAGGTTTCTTATCTGTGAAGAGAAATTGTAATACATTATTACCAAGATTGAGAAAGAACAACAGCTTTGAGAAAGTCAGTAGCTTTTCTTTCAGTCTCCTCTCAAGTATGAAAAAAAGGTTTAGCTCAATGGAGTCACATCAGAGAAAACTAATACTATGGGTGGGATTTACCAATCGTCAGTTCTTGCGGATTTCCAATCTTCCATTTTCTCGCGTCTGTCTCGCCAGGAGACGTTCAGAAGTTTCATTAAGCAGTAAGCCCACCATTTGAGGGCTCTATTCTCTAATGAACGCTAGCTGTAGCGTTCAGGTGAGTAAGAGTTAACGCAAGGATAACTGATTTTAACGCATGCCACCAATATTACATACCTAACGCTAAACCCCTGATAAATCTGTTACATCGGTGATTGCGCGAGCTTGCGCAAGCTTACTATACTTTGGACATCCTATGCTTAACATGGGGATCGCAATCAGTAATTAGCGTTAGGATAAGCAAGGTATTACAAAGTGCTAGCGCTGTTCGCGCTAGCAGAAATTTTAGTAACACCGAAAGCTGGTGCTAACTGACTGTGCTTTTAAAGAATAATTTAGCACCCTCTAACCCCCCCCCCCAATAAATCCAATACTCCCACGCTGAGAACTGTGGCTGATTCCCCTTGCTGCAAGCAGAGTGAGACTGGGGAGAAATAATCCCTAGTCTCCCGCCTGGCAGCGCAACCCTCCATGGAGAGAAAAATATAGACAAAAAAACAGGGGTGTGTGATGTATGTAAGGTGGAAAAGGGGGTGGGGCATAGAGGAAATGTGAAAAAGGAGGAAAGAGAGACTGAAGTGTAAAAGTGCATACTACGTGAACGAAAAGATATACAGGGTTATTCAAAGAGCTCCGAATTGCAGGAGAAAGGTGACCTTTCCTGGCCATTCGGCTATCCAGAGAGCAGGCAATTCGCCAAATCCTGGCTAATTGCCTGCACATACGGTGCTTGGTCGGTGCCTGTTCGAGGGCAGTGAAATCCCCATAGAGAAGCAATGCTTTGTCTATTCAGAGAGCAAAACCCAGCAGTGAAAAGTTGCCGAATTGCCCTGCCATTCGGTGGTTTAATTCGGCAAGTTTATTCAGGCGAATCCCGAAGGCTCCAATGTTAAAAATATTCCTGTTTTAATCCAATATCTAATAAACCGTTCATTATAATATTCTGCAGTAAAAAGTCTCTTTATTTTTAGGACCTTTTAGGCATTTTTTGGGATTTTTTAGCAAACAGTTTTTTTCCGTGGTTTTTTTTAATCGTTTTTTCTTTTTTCTGTAACAGCCCTTTTTATTATCATTCATTGGACCTCATGTGTAAATTTCAGATAAATTCTGCTCAGTAGTTTGTTTGCAAACAGCGTTTCACTTTTCAAACATTCAAGCGTACTGTTTTTTTTTTCTTCACCTCCTTCATCTGCAGTGTCAGGTTTTTCCAGCGGCTGCTCTGTGATCGGCTCCTGCTCAGGTTTCTCCGGCGTCTTCGGCGGGGTTAATCCAGATGTTTTTGCAGGTTTCGTGTGCGTTCGCCCTCGTTTTGCGGTGAGTTTTCGGCGGATTTGCGGCGACTTTTCCCTGAACTACGACGGCCCTGTGGTGCTTGCTGAATACACCGCAGGGTCGCCGAAATGGGATCGCCAAATCACACCGAATTGAAGAGAATGAAAAGTCACCGAACGTGCGGTGACTTTTCGATTCTCTTTGAATAACCCTGATAATGTGAAGTGTCAGAAAGATATGACTTGGAAGCAAAAGTGCAGAGAATGGATGAAGTAGAGTAACCTGAAAGTGAAAGAATGTGAGAAAATGGCGTATAGTGGGGATTGTGAGAGAAAAGAAAGTGTGAGGAAATAATGTGTGATGAAAGAAACATAAGAAACAGTGTAAAAAACTTGTAAAAAGTGTGAATAATGTAAAAACTGAAGGAAGAGTGGAGATATGAGGAGTGTGAATGAAAAAACATGAATGCTTGTGAGAATGTGTAAAAAGAAACACGTGTGAAGGGAAAAAGATGCTGTGATACGTGTGGCACAGAAAAAACAATAAAAAAATGAAAAAAAGATAAAATAGGAAAAAAAAGAATATATAGGAAAAGTAAAAAAAAAAGTGGTGATGATATGGGGAAGAGAGGAAGCTTTTGGATATGTGAAAGGTATGATAGGGATAGGGAAGTGTACGAAGGGATTAGCAAACAGAACGAAAAGAGGTAAACGAGATATTGTACTGTTTTCAACGTACGTATCCAAAAGTCTCTCTGTGTAGTAAAATTTGAGAACGACTTCCGTCCTCGTCAGAGTGGAGGAACATGGTCGATGGCAATAAATTTCAAGGATGGAAGTCTGTGTTATGCTGATAAGAAATGTTTGGCCACAGGTCAATCTTTTTCATTTGATATAAATATGTATATACCGTATATATATATATATATATATATATAATTTTTTTTTCAGTTGCTCAAATTGACTAAATTAATGAAATCTAGGTTCATTTTAATATAATTCATCAACTTGAATCAGTATCCTGCAAGGATCTGCTATATTCATTCATTTCCCCTGCCCTCGCCGTAGTTGTAGCAAAGGGGATTTTTAACGTTGTGTGCAATTATGGTTAACTTTGGTGAAACAACGGTGCTTAGTGAAATAAACCTTAGTATTAATGTATAAGGAACACACATATCTGTAAAGCCAATGATTTTTCTAACCCCTTCATTACCAGGTACTTTTCCATGAAACCACTGTCAGAAACCAGTGTTTGTTTGGAAAAATAATTTTACATTAGCCATACAGAATGAATCTGCTGCACAATCCATGTTGCAGATACAAAGTCCCAGGCTTCCAGGGGTTAAAACACCTGCAACACCTTGGGCGTCATGTCTGAAGTGCTGAATCTTTAGGGGTATAATTTGGAGCCCATTTCCTAATGAATTGAATTTGCAATAAACAAAATGTATTTGCATTGCTCCAGAATAGCTTAGAAATAGATACCAGTGCCAAAAAAAGTAAAAAACCTGTGCACCTGTCAATTCGCACCAATATTATGCTGCCTCTGCCGACACAACTCCAGAATAAAACCAGATCGATATAACTCAATCTCAGGGTCCATTCTGGAGCTTTTAAAGGACGAATTAAGTCACTCTTGGTAGTTAAGACTTCAGATTCCACACATAGTCATATTCAGATGCACCATATTATCATACAGTCCTATATTCAGAGGGTAATAAAATGTTCAATGCTATTAGAATATCTGTACACATAACGGAGTGCTCCTTAATTGTTTTGACAATCAGCAACCATTGAAATTCAGTCTGCGATCATGTAAAGTTCACAATGCATTCAGTGATATAATTCTTACACATAAGGGGTTATTCAGAGACAGCTGATTTGACCCTGAATTGTCACCGAACAAGGAATTTCCCCATACAGTGCCATTTTCGGGGCCTTTCAGCTATTCAGAGAGAGGGCAGTTCGCCAGATTTTGGCGAACTGCCAGCAAATACGGTGCCTGTTCAAAGGCAGTGATATCCCCCATAGAGAAGCAATGGTTAATCTATTCAGAGACACCGAACAGCAGTGAAAAGTTGCCGAAGTGTCCTGCTGTACGGTATTTTCATTTGTCAAGTTTATAAAAGGCGAACCCCATAGGCTTCAATGTTAAAAATAATCCAATTTTTATACAACAACTAATAAAACGTTTATTATTTTAATCTGCTGTAAAAAGTCTCTTTACTTATTGATATTTTAGGATCTTTTAGGCATTTTTTTGGATTTTGTTCTGCAATTTTCCCCCTTTTTTAATGCCTTTTTTCTTTTTTCTGTAACAGACCTTTGTAGTATTATTTATAGGACCTTATATGTAAATTCCAGACATTTTCATTCAGTAGTTTTTTTGCAAACAGCGTTTTCAATATTGACATTTTCAATCATCTTTTTTTTTCTTTTACCCCTTTAGTCAGCTTGTCGGCTTTTTCAGGCAGCTGGTCTGCGTTGTGTTCGGTGGCTCAGCGGCTTTTTCTGGATGTGTTTGGCGTGTTTTTTTGCAGCAGTTCGATTGATCCTATACTTTGGATCATATCGGATGCATTTTTTTGCCGGGTTTTCAGTGGGTTTTGTGGCGGGTTTGCGGCAGATTTTCGGGTCCATTACCTGCAATCCGGGGATCATGTGGTGAATGCTGAATTCACAGCAAGGTGGGGAAATTTGATTCCCCAAAGTGCAGGAAAGGGGAGACCACTGAAATGTCGGTGACATTTCAGTGCTCTCTGAATAACCCCCATAGAGTATGTTTTGTTTCTTTTGAGCACCCCTGTTTGCTAAACTGAGGATTGAGAGGTGACACTTAACTTGAAGTTGTCTTTAAGGAGGATAGATAGATAGATAGATAGATAGATAGATAGATAGATAGATAGATAGATAGATAGAAGCAAAACCTTACATTATTTTTTAAATATTATTAATTATATTAATATATTAATTTAAAACATATTAATTAAGCTGTTTTGAATCCAAGTACGCTTTAGTTTTGGTTTATACCTGTATATACTTATTTTATGCTTTAAACACAATAATAATTACAATAAAAAAAGAATAAAGTAGCGCTGAGAAATACAGCAAATGATAAATTAAATAGACATGAGAAACTTATTTTTCCTCTCCATCAGCTCAGTTAAGTTAAACAATTGTATATTTTACTGTGACAGAATTTTTAAATTTTAAATTATTCAGTTCAGTCTAGTAGAAGAATCTGTCCGTTTTTAAAGTCAAATCATCGGCTCCGTCTCATGATGTGGCTGAGTGATAAATCACCAGTCAGTGCCTACATCTATATCGATGATTTGGTACACACACCGCACTCTAGATGGCAGCTCATTTAGACTATGAATAGGATTAAGCCTAACCGAAAGCCCTGGGGGACTACAAAATCATAACTAGATTATACTAAATTTTTCCTTGACAATCTGTGCACGATTAAATGAGGATGATTTAAAAGCAATTCATTGTACTCTCGGCAAGGAGTTCAGTTCTAAATAAGAGTTTGGACATTGCCTTTGTTATTAAACTGAAATTAAGAAGAACAATTAATTAAGGAGCCGACTGCTTGACTGTTTTTAATCTTTCATGATCCTTCCAAGTTCCCACAATGTCATCTACTCAAACGTTAGCTTAAAAAGTTGCTGACCGTATACATCGACAATTTGAACACTTAGAAAATTACAGTTATGATATGTGGAATGGCTCAACTTTGTAACCACTTGTCGGAATGTTTAGGTAGATTCTTTTCATTCTCATATTCCTGTGCGGACTTGGTTTTGAAAATTACCAAGGTAATTAAAATGGCTGGATTAAAAAGTGGCACGTTATTCATAGTGGAGTTTGCACATGCCATACACAGAGCATTATTTAGCAATACTTGAGTATCTCGTGTAGACTTACTGTCATTGTAAAATAGCAAACAAGTCAAATTATTATCCATCAAGACAGTTATCGAAAACCTAATATTTGCCACAATTCGTAATATTCTGTGGCCCCACAGCCAAGCAAATGCACTCTTTAGACTGGTCTGATCAACACTGTGTAAAAAAAGAAGAACCCCCATGCAACACCTACTCTCTGTCCATCATCAATGGAACAACGAAGGCAGCAACCCTGCATCCGCAATCCAGTATAAGAAACCCAGAGCAAGAGTAATTGATGCAAGCAAAACTAACACATGCATCAAATGCCAAGATCACATGTTACAAGCTGTACAACGAAATGGATGAGAGTAAAACTGACACTGGTGCCCCGAACAATCTATACACGCTGCAATTTTTGACATGCAAGTAACCAAAGTCACAAAATAAAATATCTATAAGAACATTCAAGTGAATTTAACATACAGCTAACATGAGTAATAAGGGTTTCCTTCTGTGAGATCATGAATGCAGTCACCCCGACTCTCATGGCACGTGTTGGGCTATAGGGTCCATTTGCCAAGACTTTTTTTCCAGGCTGTCACCCATTAGAATATTGCTCACAACTAAGGTTGTTGTGACTTTTGAGAGTCTCCTCGCACTATGATCAACTACCACCATGCTCGTAATAACTAACAGAGAATCTTTGGCCAATGTCATTCAGAAAGCTCTTTCCCTAATATCTTCACTTCCAAAAATGTGTTTACATGCACAATCAATAACATTGAAAAGAGAATTTTAGCATTCAGAGCCCTATTGGCAGGATCAATTTAATGAAGAATCGATGTTCTCCCTTGGAGAAGTGAAACCTTTATGTATATAATATGTTTCTAAACCGGTAGACTCTGTAAGCACAGTATAGGGTAGGGTTAAATTGTGCAAAGTTTGTAGGGCTAATAATGCTTTAATTGTGTTAGGCTTTACAGTTTGATCAATATTGTATTTTAACATGCATATCCTTGGTGATTTAGTCCTTCTCCATGCTCTGTGGCTGGCAGATCCTGGCATGTTCTACCCATGAATCAAGCTGTAATTCAATGCATCATGACTCCCGCACGTTGATATTGTGGCACATTACACAGATATCGATGCTTATTGAATTCCAGGCATTGAAAGATACCATCAAAAATAAACACACCCATATGATATAGGTGCCAGGCTTATCCACACATGTACAAGGACATACTGTCCATAAAATTAAGATGAAAAGAGACTGGTTCTGAAATTGTCTTGCACGTATGGCCCAGAGCGTTAATTCTAATGGTTCGGTTTCCATAGCATTCACCATATAATAGAAATCGCAAGTTGAATGTCCTCAAATGCTAAAATCTATTTAAAGTCTAGTGAACTTTTTAAACTTTTATTATGACTTGAGGTTACCTGACTACTCTGAAAAATGTGTAATATATAATATGGGAAGGACAGCTGGTCATTCCAAATGAAATCTACTCCAGGCATTACTACGTGTAGCTAATAAAATATGTTTGAAATATCGATGTCTTATTTTGTCCCCAAAGTCAAGCCCTAAAGATATAATTCTAATTTTGTGTTCCACAGATTCCACATGTCTTAAAGTCTTGATTTAACTTTTAGTGGCTATATTTTCTCTTCATTGTTACTAAGACTCAAGGGATGAATGTGCCTAGTACGAGCGCTGCAGTTTTTCAGTTCTCTGAAGCACATGTAAGCAAACATACTACCCAATGGACAGCTCAAGAAGTTGGATTTTAAGAGCTGCTACAGTATTATTGATGTAAAAAAAGATCATTAATCTAGTTAGCATCTCTGGAATGGTTCTCAAAAAGAGAATTCTGGAAAGTTATAGTCAAAACACCAAGATGTACAAAGAAAAAATAGAGTAACTTGAATGAATAGATTCAAGGAAGTTGTCACTGCTTAAAATTGTTTAATTATCAAGCGTATTTAGATTTTATTTTTTTTATTCTGACCAATCATCAATTATCCAGGGTGTCATATCATATTTTTTCAAATCTTTGCTGTGTGAAATTTATTAATCCTTTCTGCATTTGCCTTTAGAGACATTGTTTAAAAAAATATATATATTTTTTAGGGATTTTAAATAAGTTGTTTTATTAATAAATAATTAAAAATAATAATGCCACTATACAACTATTAAAATTAAAATGAAATGAATAGTAAGATAAAAAAATCATATTAAACACTACACTACATTTTGTTGAAACAAAATTGACATAACATTTTATTGATAATGTAACTTGCATCCTTGGCAATTAAATATAGGATAAAGAGTAGAAATTTTATAAAAATTGTTATTATTTAAGATAATTAAAAAGTCCAAATAATATAAATTTACACATTTTCAATGTTTTATTTAATCAGGAATAGGCAAATATGATTTATTTGGGGTGTTTGAATGGATACTATAGGATTTCAATAGGCCAAAGCATCCAGTCTAAGTTTTTGAATGAAACACAATAACATAATGACACATAATAACCTTACAGCAGGAACACTCATGTGTTTGAATATCTATCTATCTATCCCACTAGTGTGACCGTTTGCCATTTTACTGGCAGTTCCCGATATCGCGATATCTTGATCTGCAGATCTGCAGGCCAAAAGCAAATGAAATTAATTTTCTGAAATCAAAAGAGCTAAAACTGTCTAAACTCGACTGATGATGCTGTGACATCGGGCATTCAGCAGCCGATGCAGGAAAAAATATTGAACTGCAGCAGTACTGGCTGTAACTCAGTTTGGCAGTAGATGGTGCCATCTACTAGCCAAGTAGGTTATTATGGTAAGAAAAACAATGGGGATATGCCCAAATATTTCTTACTATATAATTAATTTAGAATGATTTTACAAAAAACATCTGGTTTCTGATAATGTTTTTGGGAAAATCACTTAGTAGAAAAGGGGTTAATGACCCTGCATACAACAGGGATACTGTGCAGGGAAGAAGAGCTGAGATATGAAGAAAGAAACAAGGAGAGAAGAAATGGAAGGAAAATAATTACAGAATAAATTATTCCCCTTTTTTGCACTCACCTACACTGCTTCACCAACACCCAACAACCCTCACACAGAGCCACTAAGCAACCAAGGGTCCCAGATTTTATCATAGGTATAGGTATTGAGAGTATTACGTAAGAGACGGATACGAATCTCCCTGATGATCTGTAAATGTTTCCTCCAACATGGAGGACACATGGACCACCAGCGCTTAGCCTCAGTCTTTCTTGCCAATAAAGCAATTTTAATTAGGAGATTTTGATGCACAGACGAGTGCAACTCACTAATAACTATCACCACAAAATGACCAGCGCTATAATGAAAAAATGACATAGACTCTCCAGGACCTTGGCAACTGCAGCTTGCTGTAATGACTATGGTGTTTTATACTTGTAGGTGCTGTCCACGTGTTCTATATTTACAGTTTATCTGAGTTTGATCATACTGAATTGTCATTGGTTGTTTTCTGTGTCACTAAACTGACAGACTCTATTTCCACTTGAAAATTATTTACCATTGATCCGATGTATAGAACGCACAAACTCTGAATACCTCTAAAGTCTCCATCCTTCCTTTAGGAAGTGGATATCAAGCTGTTTCTGTTAAAGCAAACAGCACTTTAGACTAAAGAGAATAGAATCAACTAGGAAAAAAACCTCTGATATGTTTTTAGTTGAATTACTGGATTTAAAATATTCCATTTAAGGGACTGTTGGACTTTATCTTGAGAAAGGCACGCTATGCTATAATAAATGGAGGTCATGATATGGTGCATTCCATTGATTGTACAAGATGGCATTCTGCCTTTGAATCTCGCAATCCATTAACTCAATTATTGTCAAGAAAAGATATCAAGAAAAACTGTTCTGTGAAAGCTTTGGAGGACTGTACTATTAAACGCATTTGGAAACAAGATTAACAGCATGTCACAAGTACTTGATTCAACCAGACTGCTGATTTCCTACTTACTGCCATGATAAAGACTTCCACTAGCAGCTGAAACATTGACCTGCAATTATGTTTGTTCACAAATAACCACATTAATGCATAAAATACGTCTCCTTGTGCGATCTTGCTATTTCTCGCCACTTGTCTATCAATTAACATCAGTTTGAAAACCAACAAGTTCAGGTCCAGTATACTTACATGAAATCACACATAATTCTCGTTTCTGAGAATGTTCCGCATCTTAGAAGCTCTGGTAGCAATATGAGAGGTACAAAAGTAGATATTTCAGGAAAGGTAGGTTGTAAGCACATTACATCGTATGCTGTCAGTTGCTGTATATGTTTTTTCCAGCACTATGCAGGAAATGTAACATCTTTGTGGAGTTTAAACTGCTTCTGATTCTCTAGCCATCTCACTCACACCCACTCATGATTGCTGCCAAGACAATAAAAAGTCCTTTGGATTATTGGAAAATACCAAATTATAGGTCCTATTCCCAAAATGGCGTTATGCTAAGCACTCGAGCCATATAACATAACGGCTCAAACAATTGTCTTAATTATTTTTTTGTATTGTAATAGATAGCTTAATTTTAACAGATTCTTTTCCAGCCGTGATGCAAGCTCCACTTGTGTTTCAGTCATCGCGGCTCCTTACTGTACAGTAATGTATCATATATTTTATGTAGGGCTGTTAATGTTTAGATCGCAGATGAAGAACGAGCTATTCCAACCTTGCTCATTCTTTACCTGTGCCTGGAGTTATTCAGCAATGAATAACAACTTTTAAAGGCTGGTGTTAAGTGATTTCGCTCCTGCAAAATCACTTAACACAGTAATTGAAGGACAGTAAACAAAATCACATAACCATCACAGATCCCTTGGTGAAGAGAGTGGTGCAGTCCGTTGCTTACTGTCTGTAGGCAGCTGAACACTGAGAACAGATATTTTCCAGTGTTCCTCCACAAATCCATCTACTGTCCCATAGTGTCCCTGCTCACACGAGCTCCTGTGGACCGCCAGTGGGGTTGTGCCTGGCTCCATGGAGTCCTATTGAATCCCTGAGCTGATACCAGCATCAACGCAGCACTGCTGCCATTACCCTAAAAGAGCTCAGGAGTTTTATGACTTGAGCTGCCCAAAAAGCAGATCATCAGAATATGGGTGTGCAATAAATGAAAAGGCATTAACAGTTCTGATACAATATGGCCATACATATGAAAGGGATAGATGACATTCATTTTGGTTAAAACATTGATGGACAAAGACATGCGGAAGAGTGGGCTTTGCTCATATGGAGTTGACAAGGAAGGTATATTTTATTAGAAAATATAGAAAATGTAAATAATCACAAACAGTCAATATTTATGCTCTTCATTGTGAACCAAATAAGAATCACCTTAAAAGTGTAGGTGAGGGCTTAAAGGTTGACAAGCAAGATTAATTTGTCCAGACAGTACCACCTTTCCTCATGCCTAGGAGTCGGCAAACCTCTCGTTTGCCCACTAGGAAAACCTAAAGCTATATTCACGTCCCAGGTAAGAGTTGATTCCTTTCGTTTCTACCAGAAATCAGTTTTTGGTTTGCTCTTTGAATAGTGTTTCTTCGCAATTCCGCTCATCCTCCCACCCTCAAAATCCAAACGATGCTGTCTTGTTCTAGTGCTTCTGTATACAACTTGACATCTCTGAAAAGCTATATTCTCGAGGCCTTTAAAACAGGCCACAGATTATAACCCATTAGCTTCCATAAAAGACAAGTAAACTCATCAGCGTTTTGCAGAGCATGATGTTAAATTGAGGGAGGGAAGAAACAAGTCATTAGTAAGCAATACAATTTTCTCCCTCTCTAAATTGTGTATCAACTTTTCTCTAATTAGTAAAACTTGCAAGATTAAGACAAATAAATAAAAATAAAAAAAACACTTTATTCATTTCGGAAAAAGTTTTGACATTTGCGTCTTTACCAATTCTCAAATTATCTCACTGCATTCTGGTTTATGGATTTTATCTTCATTCCCATTTCATTTGCTCTTAAAATCTGATTTGTTTTGCACAGAGTAAAACCGTAATATTTTTTTCCCCTCTTTGTTCCATGAGAGAAATAAAGCATAAAAATATAACACATTTTAACTTTGTTCGGAATGTGTATGAATACAAAATCTTACAGTAATTAGTAGACGGGTAATTCAGGGCTAACAAACAATTGCATAGGGTATGCAAATGAATTAAGACAGGACACAATGCACCAAACGTGTAATTATTAAGCTTGCATGCACAACATTAAAATGTTGCTTTGGTCTTTGTTTTATTCAGATGAATTTGTATCAGAGAGCTTTCAACTACATACTATAATTATTGTCAGTTAGTATCCCGCTGTGTTGCCAACTTTTTTCTCAGTTGCAAAGCGGAAAACGTGAGGCTGAGCAAAATTCTCAATTTTAAAATTGTTTTACTTTTCTCTTAAGTTAAATTACTGAGGGCATGTGAGGTGCCTGTGACACAACTGTTAACTATTTATTAAATAAATAAAAAGCAAGGTTCCCCATGACCTCAGCAGGGACAGAGTCATAAGGGGTTATTCAGAAAGGACTGAACCGAGAATAACAGCTAGGACAAAGCAAAGTGTAGGTAGCCTGGGGTACTTGTACACCAGCTAGGACAAAGCAAAGTGTAGGTAGCCTGGGGTACTTGTACACCAGCTAGGACAAAGCAAAGTGTAGGTAGCCTGGGGTACTTGTACACCAGCTAGGACAAAGCAAAGTGTAGGTAGCCTGGGGTACTTGTACACCAGCTAGGACAAAGCAAAGTGTAGGTAGCCTGGGGTACTTGTACACCAGCTAGGACAAAGCAAAGTGTAGGTAGCCTGGGGTACTTGTACACCAGCTAGGACAAAGCAAAGTGTAGGTAGCCTGGGGTACTTGTACACCAGCTAGGACAAAGCAAAGTGTAGGTAGCCTGGGGTACTTGTACACCAGCTAGGACAAAGCAAAGTGTAGGTAGCCTGGGGTACTTGTACACCAGCTAGGACAAAGCAAAGTATAGGTAGCCTGGGGTACTTGTACACCAGCTAGGACAAAGCAAAGTGTAGGTAGCCTGGGGTACTTGTACACCAGCTAGGGTAGAGAAAGGCACAGCTGCGGATAGTGGGTTATATAGTGTAGGAATCTTTGCAAGCAGGGATGGTGAAGCACGCAGTGCAGGTCTTAGTTACAGGATACCTTGCGTCCTCAAATGTTGAGACACGTAGTGCAGGTCTTGGAAACAGGATTCCTTGCAGCCACGGATGGTGAGACAGATAGTGGGCATGCTGCAGGTCTTGAAAGCAGGATACTGGAGCAGAGGAGCACTGGATGAAGCATAACAGTAACAGGGCACAGGGCCAGGTAGACCAAGGCTGATGGAAACAAGGGACAACACAAGACAAGGGAAAGGCTAAGGCTTAACAGATAACGAGCTGGACCACAGGAAGCACCTTCAAACACCTTAACTGAGACTCACTGAAAGAGCATCTGGAGAAGGGCATGATTCCCTTACATACCTCGATACAGAATGCACCTGTAAACATGTAACTTACAGGGTTATTCAAAGAGATCCGAATGGCTGCTGAAAGGGAACTGAACGCTGAAAATCAGCGTTCGGTTACCTTTCTTGGTCATTCGGCTATCCAGAGAGCAGGCAATTCACCAAATCCTGGCGAATTGCCTGCACATACGGTGCCTGTTCGGTGCCTGTTCGAGGGCAGTGAAATCCCCATAAAGAAGCAATGCTTCGGCTATTCAGAGAGCAAAACCCAGCAGTGAAAAGTTGCCGAATTGCCCTGCCATTCGGTGGTTTCATGCAGCAGATTTATTCAGGCGAATCCCATAGGCTTCAATGTTAAAAATATTCCCGTTTTAATCCAATATCTAATAAACCATTTATTGTAATATTCTGCAGTAAAATGTCTCTTTATTTATAGATTTTTTAGGATATTTTAAGTATTTTTCGGGATTGTTTTTAAAAAAAAATCCGATTTTTTTTTCTTTTTTTAACTTTACTTATTTTTTCTGTAACAGCCCTTTTTATTATCATTCCCTGGATCTCATATGTAAATTTCAGACATTTTCGCTCAGTAGTTTGTTTGCAAACAGCGTTTCACTTTCAAACATTAAGGCTGGGGTCAGACGAACGCAGTGTTAACGTCCATGTTGCCGCACATAAGTATGTCCGTGATAGCATACAATTGTGTTAAATGGAGCCCCACACACGAAGTACGTCCGCACAGAGGTGCGGATGCATGACGGACGCTGCAAACAGACGCAGGTTAGGCAAGAACGTAATACTGCTAGAACGGACGTGCGGAGTGCGCCACGTCCACAACGTCCGCATAGCTTTGTGTGTGAGTGATGGAGCATGGTCAGACGGACTGCATTTATACGTCCAGCATTTTTGACGGACAGAATGTTTTTGCATTGTAATTTATTTTCCCTGCTACATCAGTCAAAAAATCCGTCAGTGAAAAAAACGGACTGTGTGGCCACTACCTTGTTGTCAGTCAGTAAGTACGTCCGTACTGCACGGACGCACAGTCCGTACAAAATGCGCCCATCTGACCCTAGCCTTAAGCAAACTGTTTTTTTAATTTATTCACTCCATTCGTCTGCGGTGTCGGGTTTTTCCGGCGGCTGCTCTGCGCTGTGATCGGCTCCTGCTCGGGTTTTTCCGGCGTTTTGGGCAGGGTTAATCCAGATGTTTTTTGCGGGTTTCGGTGTGCGTTCACCCTAATTTTGCAGTGAGTTTTCGGTCGGATTTGCGGCGACTTTTCCCTGCATTACTGCGGCCCTGTGGTGCTTGCTGAATGCACCGCAGGGTCGCCGAAATGGGATCGCCAAATCGCACCGAATTGAAGAGAACGAAAAGTCACTGAACGTGCGGTGAATTTTCGATTCTCTTTGTATAACCCTGATAGTGAATATATTTCCTACATATTTATGTTCTGTTAATCTGTATAATTGTACTGTTTTTTAATATCTTGCAATTTATTACTTTGTATTGCTGTACCTACTGTAACAATGCAATGTTCTTGAACCCAGGACATACTTGAAAATGAGAGAAATCTCAATGTATCCTTTCTGGTAAAATACTTTATAAATAAATAAATAGCTGGTCCAGCCCCAACAGGTGACAGGTAAGTATTAAAAAGCTGGCAGAGCAGAATTCCTGGGGTGGAGAAATCCAAGAACCAGAGCAGGGAGGAAGAACCGACACGGATTATGGTACAGGGTGGAATCACTGCCCCTCCAGCGGGCACCAGGACCAGAGGCATGACATTCATATAAAGTATAAGTAAATGCTAACAAGATATAACATCCTGCGAGCATAGAGTAATTAAGTCAGCCTTACTATGGATTAACATTGAAGGGCTGCAACACTCAGGAAATATTTCAACCCGTCATCCCAAAAATTAACAATTTAGGGTATTTTGTTTTAGAAAACAATAAAAAAAAGAAGTCAGACTGCCGGTTTGGGTAAATCTTGCCTAAGGAATTGTTGCACTACCTTCCTTTATATTCCCAGGGGATACCTAATTAACTGTACAGACATGGCTCAAAATGTAGTTTCCAGATGTTTGTAAAAAATGACCTATAGCTGGCATCCGGAATAGAAAAGGCTGACCATGTTTGATGCCATAATGTAACCTTTTTGTAGGCTGTCATTCTGTATGCTAATGAAGCACAGCTGAACCTATAAGCTAGATCTGCCAAGTCATAAAACAAACTGCTTTGAATGCAATGCATCAGTAATTCCTATCACCTGGCATCTGGAGCTCCTGTGAAAGCCTCTTCTAGCTAAAAAACACGGCGCATCATGACTCCAAATGAAAATCACGTTCAGCAATCTGCGGCCAATTTATTCTGATGGATCTGCGTGTGAGAACTTAATACTGAGCTAGGTTGGGCTAACAAATTAATCTACTTAGCCATGCCTTGAAACAGAAATCCAAAATTATCCTTGGGTTATTATTGCAATGAGCAAATATTTGTAAATTGTACAGGATAGAAGGGGATCACAGTAATTCATAGGATAAAAATATACTGTTGCTGAAAGTGTGTCTATAAGATTGAAAGATACTTGTAAAATAATATTTAAGGGGTTATTAACCCCTTAGTGACCAGGCGGTTTTACACAAATCCGTCTTTTAGTGACCGCTGCTGTTTTTACGTTTCTGCGCTGTTAGTGTTTAGGTCAAATTTTCCTCTTACTCGTTTATTCAACCCACACATATTATACACCCTTTTTCCCCGCCATTAAATGGACTTTCTAGAAATACCATTATTTCCATCATATCGAATAATTTACTATAAAAAAATATGAAATATGAGGAACAAATGGTAAAAACACACTTTTTCGTAATTTAATCCCCAAAATCTACAACCACCCAAAAAGACCCTGGCTAAATAGGTTCAAAATTTTGTCCCGAGACTAGAAATACCCAATTTTTACATGCGTTTGCTTTTTAACCCCTTCACTGCTGAGACAGTTCACCTATGTGCGCTGCGCTCATTCTGACCATTTTGTGCTAATTATTTTTAGATGGCAGCCTAGGTCCTATTTAACTAAACCCCCCCCAGACAAAAAAACTTTTAAAAATAAAAAAAAAATTTAATTTTTTTTTTTTTTAAACCAAACCTGGTCAAGTTTGGTATCATTGGAAAGGCCATAATCAGGATCGGGATCCTTAGGATCCCCTTATCTCTACATGGCAGCTAGATGGTTAACTGGCCCACTGACATCCTCACACATATGGTGAGGTTGTCAGTGGGTGGGGGGGGACCTGGAGGCTTGGCTGACATCCAAGATGTCCAAGATGTCAGCCCCCCTTCAGGTTCGAATCGCGTTTTGGCGGCAATCGGTGCCGAAACGTGATCCGGCGGCGAAACAGTTAATGCTATACACCGCTGAAAAGGGGAGACTCTCCCCTTTTCAGTGGTGTAAAAAGCATCTCCCTAGCTGCAATAGTTGGGGAGATAGAGGGCTCCGAAGGAGCCCCCCCTCCCCTCCATTGCTTTGCATGGGGATGCCTGCTGATGACGTCACCACACAGCGTGGCGACGTCATCAGCCTCGCCTGCCCATGTAAATCACATGGGTAGGCTTCCTCCCTGCCAGATCGCCGAGGGATCCAGCGAGGGAGGTGAGTATCGGGCGGGAGGGGGATTAGGCGCCGCTGACGTACACTGTACGTCCGCGGGTCTAAGGGAGACTAGAGGACAGGACATACAGGGTACGTCAGCGGTCCTTAAGGGGTTAAGAGAGAGACGGTCTGGCCCCAAAATGTCACCGAACAGAGAATTTCCCCATACGGTGACATTTTGGGGCCATTTGGCTATTCACAGAACAGGCAGTTTGCCAAATTTTGGTGAACTGCCAGCAAGTACGGTGTCTTTTCAACGGCAGAGAAATCCCCATAGAGAAGCAATAGTTAATCTATTCAGAGAACACTGAACAGCAGTGAAAAGTTGACAAAGTGCCCTGCTGTTCGGTGTTTTCATTCGGCAGGTTTATTCAGGCGAATCCCATAGGCTTCAATGTTAAAAATATTCCTGTTTTTATGCAAAATCGAATAAACCATTTATTATTTTATTCTGCAATAAAAAGTCTCTTTATTCATTGCTTTTTTAGGATCTATTAGGCATTTTTTGGGATTTTTTAGTCAAAAATGTTTTCCGTTTTTTTTAAAAGCATTTTTTCTCATTTTTGTAAGAGACCTTTTTATTATCATTCATAGGACCTTATATGTAAATTCCAAGAATTTTCGTTCAGTAGTTTTTTGCAAACAGCGTTTCAATTTTGACACTTTGAAGCATATTGTTTTTTTGTTTTTTTTATCCCATTCGTCGGCTTGTTGACTTTTTACGGTGGGTGGTCTGCGCTGTGATCGGCGGCTTGTCAGCTTTTTCTGCTGTGTCCTTCTAACTAACCTTCCTACACAGATGTTTTGCACCTTTTGGGCTTGGTTAAGTAAATGTTGAGTAGTTGCCGACAAGCCCAGGTTGGCTGAAATAGGAGTGTTTGTACATGTTACCTGGGGCTAGGCGAAATTCCTAGGGAAACTCATCCGTTTTGATCATGTTGATGCTTGCTGCCTATACTATATTGTAGTCTATGTGGTTCATAACTCTCAGAAAGGTTATATGAAGAAAAGCAAAAACTCCTGCATCTTTCCCAGCTACACGTGGGTGCAGAACCCTGGACAGAGATCAAATCCAGAAATACATCCAAAAGGCGAGAATGTTTCCTGAAACTCCAATGCAAGTGAATCTTTCAAAAACCTAAACCTCATTTCGTGAAAATGTTGCCAGGTCCTTTCTGATTATTACAATGGAATACATTTTTCAAAGATTCACCTGCAATGGAGTTGGGGAATCTTACTTCTATTTTGGTTGCATAACTCTCAGGGTCAAAGATGTGTGTTGGTGATTGACAGGAAAAGTCCAGGATGTGGGAATAAAAGCACAACAAGCAGGAGCTCTGGTGAAGTTCCGAGGGTTTATTGTAAACACAGGACAAAGGGTTTCATGGCATAGCAGGAATTAAAAATTAGTATGCACTTTCCATATGCAGCTCCTTGTATGCTATAAGGTCTTTACCTCTTTATGAAATATTGGCGATTTGCCAGTGAAATACGGTGATCTTCGACGACAGTTAAATCCCCATAGAGAAGAAATGGTTAATCTATTCAGAGACACCGAACAGCAGAGAAATGTCAGTGAAATGCTCAGATTTTCGGTAGTTTCATTCGGCAGGTTTAATCAGGCGAATCCCATAGGTTTCAATGTAAAAAATATTCCTGTTTCTTTATTAAATATTTATTAAGCCGTTTATTATTTTAATCTGCAGCAAAAAGTCTCTTTATTTATTTACTTTTTAGGATTTGTTAGGCATTTTTCGGGATTTTTTACCATTTATTTTAAATAGCATTTTTTTCTGTCACAGATCTTTTTATTATTATTCGTAGGACCTTATATAATAATTCAAGGCATTTTCATGCAGTAGTTTTTTTGCAAATAGCTTTTAAAAGTTGCAGTGCTTTTTTCTTTTTTACTCTCTTCGTCGGTTTGTCGGCTTTTTCCGGCAGGGGTTGCGACAGTTTTTCGGATGCGTTCGGTTACTTTTTCCTGCACTTCAGAGACCCTGCTGTGAATGCTAAATTCACCGCAGGGTCAGGGAATTTGAAGTGCTGGGAATGAAAGAGCACCAAAATTCCAGTGGAATTTCGGTGCTCTTTGAATAATTCTGAATGTCACTATAAATTCAATGTAGCTCAGTGTCGCACGCTGACCTTTAAAAAGTTTCTCTCACTTATTAATACAGACAATCAATATGTCACCTGACACTGAACAACCCAAATATTACACAAGTTATGTATTACTGAAAGGGCAAATTTTATTCTTATTTATACATAAATATTCGTAGTAATTTTAAACCTGAATTTATGTGAAACAGGGTTTTATTTAAAATCAACTCGATTTATCACCGCTTTTTCAAATAACCATTCTGATTTCCAAATTGTGAGTGCACAACAGCTCATAATACATCTGATGCCACGGGTTGGCAAGATTAATTGACTGTGCATTTGTCTTATTGTTAAAGTGGACGTGCTACCTAAAAAATGCCATTAATCAATAGAACATGAAACGCCGCATATACTGTATGTTAACAGTTTTTAAAGCCTCAGCACTCTTTAAAATGGCACAGTCACAAGAAATTTTCTTTGCCTCTGTAACTGCCCATAACTTGTAAAATATATATGACTGTTTAATACAAATCAGAAATCAAGCAGGTATAGTAGGATGCGCATAACTGTATATGCAATATGGTCTTATATTTTGTAAGACAGGTCTAATATTAAGTATGTTGCAGGTTCTTGAGTGATGCTCGAAAATGGCAATAACCTGCTTTCTTAGGCCTTGTTCACACTAGGTGCAGAGCAGGTGCAGAGCAGAGCAGTTGCAGACCGGATCAAAACTGCGTCCAATGTGTATTCCAATGGTATTTTTTGCTCCAGTTCACATTGCAGCGTTCAGTTCCAGAGCAGGCTCAGAGCAGGTGAAAAAACTGCAGCAAGCCCTATTTTACCTGCTCTGGACCTGCTCTGGAACACGTCAAAAACGCGTCAAAAACGCAACGCAATTCAATGCAAAAAACTAACCAAAAAGAGAAAAAACTGCATATAGAGTCCTAAACTGGCCCTTTGGATCTCTTTCACTCATCAGTGGGTGCATCCAAAAACGACGTATCCTTACAGCACTTTGCCGTAGCAGTATAATAACCATCACCAGGAGCATGCCTGTGTAGCGCTCACCCCCGAAGGAGCCGCTGAATTAACCTCAAGTTAGTCTCACCGCTCTAGGGAATAAATATACACCAGCACTGTTGTGGATTTTATAGATTATATACTTTACTGATCCCAATAAAGCGGCATATATAATGTAAATACGGTATATGAATGACAGGATTTCGTAATGCGGGAAAAACACGCGGCGGCAAAAGAAAAGTTTAACCCCTTCAGTTCTGGAGTGTAAGTCCCGTGAAAGTAATGTCTCAGAAAGGTGTGTGTGTATGATCTCGTGTACCCGGGTACTGTATTCAACTGGCCAGTGAATGGAATGAGCAAATCTTCGACTAGTCACGTCGGGGCCCTGTAGATTTAGACAATAATGCAGCGTACTTGGTTAAACTTGGAACTGTGGCCTGGAAAGCCTCTCACCCATCCGTTAGACAATCTGTTCTGCTGCCTGATCAAGGATGTCTCTCCGCTTTTACTCTCTGGAACTCTGTGCCACCGGATCCGCTTCCCTTGCTTGTCCGATCTCCGCAATGAGATACTACGGCCTACCACCTGCACTCCCAGTGGATCATCGCGGTCTCCTTACTCGGGGTCCAACCGGAACTTTGTGTCTGTACAAAACCTCTCAGCGGTGCATAGGTAGGTCTCTGGCAAGTCACTGCCCCGATCCCCAGCACCCGCGAGGGAGTGCCTGCTCTCCGGCCTGGTCACAATCTCTGCAAGTCTCACGTCCGTCTTCCACCTTTCGCTGCTCGGCTCACACTGGCTATCCTCCTCAGGAGGCTGCGGATGTCCTTCCTTTCTCTCCCACCCACTTCCTGTCTCCACCGTAAAGCACGATGGAAATTGTAGTTCCGTTTGTGTCCAGCATAGTCCATATTGCCCCTGTCTCCCTCTGGTGGCCACAACAAGTAAATGCAGCAAGCACAATTTTAATGCAACGCTACACCTGCATCCCATGGATCCATGTTGCAACAATTTTACATGTGAGACAAGGTCAGAGGAAGCAGGAATAATCAGAACAGCTAATGAAGAGAAATAATCAGAACAGCTCAGAGGTAAAAGGAAATGACCTCATAACATTGTTAGCTTCCTGAAAAGAAAAATAAACGCTCTGGAACGTGTCAAAAATGCATCTAAAACACGTCAAAAATGCATCTAAAGACTAGCGTGCATGTGCAGAAACCTGAGCAGATCTGCTCTGCATTTTGTGTGAACAAGGCCTTACTGGTATCGTCAATCCCAAGAGTCTAAAGGCAGGTGACATTCACCTGTCTTGCAATGCTATGGATAAATGGGTGACCTTCTTTTTCCTCCTTCACAAATCATAAAAAGGTGGTTTCTATTACAAGCTCTAGTAGGATATTTAAAAACTGTGATAATAACTGAGGAGAAATGGGAAATCATGACAGAAAAGGTTCTGATTCCGGAGAGATTTTCTTAGGAGTGAATGAAGAACGCATATGCATTTATTCTCTAAATTTACATAATGTAAAGCACCCACAAAAGGGATGGAAATGAAAATTCCCTAAATGGGAGGTTTTCCAGACCTGTTGTTTGTAATGCCAGTTGTCCATAACGAGTGGTTTAGTACATAACCTAAAAGGCAGTAGTCTCCCTCATCACTATCTAAGGGGTTATTTAAGGAGAGACGAATTGGCCACTGAATTGCACCAAACAATGAATTTCCCCGGACGGTGCAATTTCATGGCAATTCGGCTATTCAAAAAACTTGCGATTCACCAAATATTGGCAAATTGCAGCTAAATACGGTGCAATTTGGCAGCAGTGAAATTCCCCACAGAGATGTAACGGTTAATCTATTCAGAGAACACCGAACAGAAGAGAACAGTTGGCAAAATGCCCAGAGTTTTGGTGGTTTCATTCGACAGGTTTAAACAGGCGAATCCCATAGGGTTCAATGTAAAAAAAAAAATCCCTGTTTTTATCAAATATTTATTCAACCGTTTATTGGTTTCATTTGCAGCAAAAAGTCTCTTTAATAATTTATTTCTTAGGCATTTTTCGGGATTTCTTCTGAAAAATGTTTGATTCCGATTTTTTTTAAATGGAGTTTATTTATATGCTGTAACAGACCTTTTTTATTGTTATTCATAGGGACCTTATATATTGTTTTCATTTTCATGTGTTAGTTTTTTTAGTTCATGTGTTAGTTTTTTTTTTCTTTTTTACCCCTGTTCAAAGGCTGGTCAGCTTTTTTCAGAGGTGTATGTTGGTTTTTCGCCGGTTAATTGGATCGATTCAGCGGTTTGAGGATGCGTATAGCGGATCGATTCTGCGGTTTCATGATGCATTCGGTGGATCGATTCGGCACGCTTTGGGGACCCTGTGGTGAATGCTGATTTCACCACAGGGCCGGAGAATTGATGTCGCCGAAGTGCACCGAATTTCGGTGCTCTTTGAATAACCCCTCTAATCATCCAACCCCAACATGATTTGACCTCAATGTCTGCTTAGTTATGTGAAGACACGGCTTTTAACCCATTCCATGCGGCGGACGCGCTCAGCTGAGCGCGTCCTCCCTTAGCAGCGGCGATCGGCCGGGATTCCGGCCGATTGCAGCGGCCCCCCGGGGCGGGCTGACATCCTCGATGTCAGCCCAGCCTCCGAGACCCCGGCGGGCACAATAGACGTCATCGCGCAGGCGCGATGACGGCTATTTCAGGCACCCCTCACCATTGCGGGGAAGGTGCTTTAAAGGGGAGGGGGCGAGGTCCCTCGGACCTCTCCCCCTCCCCATCCGTGCGGGCCAGTGAGTAAAGGCAGGCACCGCTTGGAAGGGCACAGCCTGCCCTTCCAAGCGACGGCTGTCTTTAACCCCTAGGGAGCTGGATCGCGATATGGCGCTAACATGCGCCGTATCGCTGTCCCCTCCCGGAGCTGGCCGACATCCAAGATGTCGGCCAAGCTTCCGGGATGTCCCCCTAATGACTGGCGTCATCGCGCATAGCGTGATGGCGCCAGTCCCGCAATTAACCCCTTGCTGCCACCTATGGTGAAGATAGGGGGTTCCCGATCCGTGACAGATAGGGGTTAATGTTTGATACCATTGGAACGGCCAGAACATGGCCTTTCCAATGATACCAAACATGACCATGTACAGTTTTAAAAACAAAATTTAAAAAAAAATTAGACAAATAAAAAATAACATTTTAAAAAAAAATTAAAAACCTTTTTTTCTTTTTGTTTTGTTTTCTTAATGCAGCAATATTGTTCCCATTTCAATAATAATGTGAACAATGATGCTGCATTAACGATTTTTTCTATGGGGGCGTTTGCCAAAAAACACGTAATTTTCCCCAAAAAAAGTAACGATTCCCTGTTTCTAATTTTTTTAACAAGCGCAACCCATAGAAAATATAGCCGCAAATGCTCGCATGTTAAAATGTGAAAAAGAAACACTTTACACGTTGTAAATTATTGAAAATTCTAATTTTATTGCATTTTATGTTATAATATACAGACAGGACATAACGTATACATATAATAATGACATATTATGAATCTGCCGAGTCTCCCGGAAAGAACGATATATAATATGTCTGGGTCAATTAATAAAATGTGAATTCAAATCGCATTTAAACATGATGAGCGAAACCGGTAAAAATTAGCTCAGCACAGAGGTGTGAAAAGGCTCAGCAGCGAAAGGGTTAAAATATTTTTTTATGGTTTCATTATTTTGTCTGAAATTCGGAAGATAATTATCAATTCAACACAAGTGGATCGGTAATATGTCCCATTAGATGTAGTCATTGCCCCACTCTTTTGATATCTCTTTTTTTTAAATAAATAAACAAATGTCTAATGTCATGCTTTCCTCCAATAAGTGAAAAATCCCAAACAGTTTTCTTATAATGTTTTTGTTACTTCTGTTCATTACGCTACAGATAGTTATAAATTGTCCACAGCGTAATTGAATTTGCTTGCTGGTGCTACTGAGATGTGTGTACCGGCTTGTCTCCGGTATGGAAGCTTTTTATCATTTTCTACTTTACACGAGAGGAATTTTCATATCCACTATTAAACATCTGAATAAAACATTAACATTAACAGACTAAGGGGGTTAGTCAGTAAGAGCTGGTATTTTTCCAAAGTTGCAAATCCTGGTAAAATAGCCGTTATTCCAATGCCAACCAACACTAGCATTTCATAAAGGTAAACTCCAAACAGTAGCAGTAGAAGCTTCACAGTAAAGCTTCTCCTGATAACCCCCCATGCAGGGGTCAAGTTGTAAAAAAAAAAGTGGGAACTCACCATTTCTGTCCATTCTGGCCATAAAGATTACTGGGAGGTGCAGCAGCTGCAGCACTTCTTTATGCATGAGAATGTCATTCCACTTTCAAACACTGAGAATTGTCATTCCCATGCCATTCCAATGTGCTTAAATCCAGGAAAACCCTTAAATATAGACAGTTTTATACTATTGTGTCTATATAGAAAGGTATTGCAGCTTCCCAGTATATCAGCCAAAAGGGAACTAAGTTCATCCTGCTAAAAAAGTGAGAGAACTGTGTTCCTGCAGGACTTGACCCCTGCCCCCACGGTAATACGGATAACTTAGCTGAAGTGTTTTAGGCTGTAATTTATTTATCATATTTGATGTTCTGCTTTTTGTTTTCTTTTAGACGATTTCTAGATTCCCTTTGACTTGATGAAAGGTTGTATATAAATATTATGAATTGGTCTATTGGAAAGCATTTCCATTCAAGTCTTTCCCTAATTTTTGTTTAATATATTTTATAGCATTTTGTATGTAACATACAGTTGTGTTCAAAATTATTCAACCCCCACTGAAATTGAGTGTTTTGGCCAGTTTGACATTGATTTTGATCATTCAGTCATCTTGCTTACAATTAAATCAAAGAGGCACGTGTAGGTCAGACAAATATAACATAACATTTATAATGAAATAACCACAAATGTCTATTCTGTGCTCACATCATTATCAGTTTTATTCAACCCCCAAGTGACATTCAATCTTAGTACTTAGTACAACATCCTTTTACAGTTATAACAGCTTTTAAACGTGAAGTATAGCTTGACACAAGTGTCTTGCAGCGATCTACGGGTATCTTCGCCCATTCGTCATGGGCAAAAGCCTCCAGTTCAGTCACATTCTTAGGCTTGCGCACTGCAACTGCTTTCTTTAAGTCCCACCAGAGGTTCTCAATCGGATTTAAGTCAGATGACTGCGATGGCCACTCCACAATGTTCCAGCCTTTAATCTGCAACCATGCTCTAGTGGACTTGGAGGTATGCTTGGGATCATTGTCCTGTTGAAAGGTCCAACGTCTCCCAAGCCTCAGGTTTGTGACGGACTGCATCACATTGTCATCCAATATCTCCTGGTACTGAAGAGAATTCATGGTACCTTTTCACACGCTGAAGCTTCCCTGTACCTGCAGAAGCAAAACAGCCCCAAAGCATGATTGACCCCCCGCCATGCTTCACAGTAGGCAAGGTGTTCTTTTCTTCATAGGCCTTGTTCTTCCTCCTCCAAACATAGCGTTGATCCATGGGCCCAAACAGTTCTAATTTTGTTTCATCAGTCCACAGAAGACTATCCCAAAACTTCTGTGGTTTGTCCACATGACTTTTGGCATACTGCAGTCGACTCTTCTTATTCTTTGGAGACAGCAAGGGGGTGCGCCTGGGAGTTCTGGCATGGAGGCCTTCATTACGCAGTGTGCGCCGTATTGTCTGAGCTGAAACTTCAGTACCCACATCTGACAAATCTTTTCTCAGTTCCTCAGCAGTCACACGGGGATTTTTCTCCACTCTACGCTTCAGGTAGCGCACAGCAGTCGAAGTCAGCATCTTCTTTCTGCCACGACCAGGTAGCGTTTCAACAGTGCCCTTTGCCTTGAATTTGCGAATGAGGCTTCCTATGGTCTCTCTTGGTATATTTAACATCTTTGCAATCTTCTTATAGCCATTGCCCTTCCTGTGAAGAGTAATCACCTTTTCTCTTGTCTTCCTGGACCATTCTCTTGACTTCACCATGTTTGCAACCACACCAGTAAATGTCTAGAAGGAGCTGACTATCACAGTCATTTTAAAGCTGCCTAATTGGTGCTTATTATGCTTTATTGCTGCTCCGTGACATCCACAGGTGTTTTCAATACCTGATTGAAAACACTTGAATGAACCTCTGTTCTTCAGAGTGGTAGTCTTTAAGGGGTTGAATAATTGTGTCAATGAAGAATTCACAAAATAAACATTTACTACTGTATTACAAAACCAATTGATGTCATTTTAGTTGCATATGGTTCTTTAAAAAGTCCTTGTAGGATTTCATTCTGAATACAATTACAAATGTACACTAAATTCCCTAAAACCCTTTACAGCATTGGGGGTTGAATAATTTTGAACACAACTGTAGCTTCACTTTGCATTACTGTCTTATACTTTCTTTTTTTATGGTGTGTTTTAAACAGGAGGCTCCACTCACTAGATGCCGAGCTGCCACTGAGCATCGTCTCAGCTAATTGCACGATAAATGTAGGATAATGGAACTTAGTCAATGTTTCATTACAGGGTAACTGTGTGTTTGTGTGCAGAGCCTAGTAGGTGCCTGATGCCCAACTATTTGGACAGTCAAAAGGTGGAAGAACTCGCATCTCTTCTGATAAGTGGACCATACAACAGATTTATAGTTAGAACGAAATGTGCAAAAACATTCAGGGTTATTCAAAGAGAATCGAAAAGTCACCGCACGTTCGGAGACTTTTCGTTCTCCTCAATTGGGTGGGATTTGGCGATCCCATTTCGGCGACCCTGTGGTGTATTCAGCAAGCACCACAGGGACATCGTAGTGCAGGGAAAAGCCGCCGCAGACCTGCCGAACACTCACCGCAAAACCCGGCGAATGCACACCGAAACCCACAAAAACATCTGGATTAACCCCACCGAACACGCCGGAGAAACCCGAGCAGCTGCTGATCACAGCGCAGAGCAGCCGCCGGAAAAAGCCGACACCGCAGACGAATGGAGTGAAAAAAAACAAAACAGTATGCTTAAATGTTTGAAAAGTGAAACGCTCTTTGCAAACAAACTATAGAACGAAAATGTCTGAAATTTACATATAAAATCCAATGAATGATAATAAAAAGGGCTGTTACAGAAAAAAGAAAAGACGATTTAAAAAAAAATGGGAAAAACATTTTCGCAAAAAATTCCCGAAAAATACCTAAAAGATCCTAAAAAAATCTATAAATAAAGAGACTTTTTACTGCAGAATAAAATAATAAACAGTTTATTAGATATTGCATTAAAGCGGGAATATTTTTAATTTGATTCGCCTGAATAAAGCTGTTGAGTGAAACCACCGAACAGCAGGGCAATTCGACAACTTTGCGCTGCTGTTTTTGTTCTTTGAATAGACAAAGCATTGCTTCTCTATGGGGATTTCACTGCCCTCGAACAGGCACCGAATGTGCAGGTAATTCGCCAACACTTGGCGAACTGCCTGCTCTCTGAATAGCTGAATGGCCAGGAAAGGTAACCGTACTCTGAATTTCAGCGTTCGGTTACCTTTTCGGCCACAATTTGGAGCTCTTTGAATAACCCTGATAGATGCCGAAACCAGGTGAAGCCATTTATAATGAAGACAAACCATGGAATCATCCTACGGCACAGCATATGCAGGAAGTATAATTTGTTTTGGTGTATGGAGTTTCCTTTCAAACTACTTTTAAAGGAAAATTCTCCTTGTTCTTTCCCCAGTAGGGTTAACAAATTCATTCACTCTTTTATTTGAGGAGGGAAAAATAACATGTGCAACGCCAGACCATATGTGTCGCTTTAAGTATTCTTTAACAAGTGAACATCGTAACAGTTAAATTTACAACATATGTAAGCAACACAAGATTGTCATTTTATATTTCTTACTGTTTATTTTATACTGCATTAAGCTTTGATTTATCTTTTACTAGGCGAATACCTACTGCATATTATATGTGTAAAGATGAGTTATATTTCATATGCTGTGCTGGTAATTAACACAGATTGATGGGTTTTATAACTTCATAAATATAGGCAGCAAACTATTCAGCATTCCTAGTATATTATGTATAGTATATTATGTATCCCCCTACAACTACTTTCAAGTAAAAAAAAAAAATAAGGATCATTTGGATTTCTCAGCCAGGGGTATCATTATTAATGCAAATTAATTAAAATATGACAGAGTGTTCCGTCACTTTTCATCCCTTCATCTCAGAATGAAACACGGAAGCGCACCAAACACCTGTTGTTTTATTATCCCATTAGATTGCTTGCCGTGGCTTCTTAAAGCCTTTTCTCGGGAAACATACACTATGCAGTTTTTCTGTACTACTTCTTTAGCACTTTAATATGTATTAAATCAAACATATATATATTTAAATATCAGAAACTGCTGCACTTGGGGACTCCCGAAATGTTCTTCTGCCTGGTGCTCAGCTCCTGAGACTTCTTATGTCCAATGCAGTCAATTTATGGTCATCATAAAAGTCAACATTTCAGCTAACCCAGAAAAGGCATGGAGCTCAAAACATGGTCCTTGGGATCACTGGACCTATCACTTTCCCATAGGGAAGTGGACAGGCAATGCCAGCTACCCACATATAGGGATCAGCGAACACGCTATATCAAAGATTACTATATTGTAACGATCATTCAAGTTTTTCATAAATGTTCAACCACCTGACTTAAAGAAAAAGTGATGGAATTTCGTTCACAAAATATCATCATATCTTGCTTACGCCTTTCAGAACGCCAATGTATCCGATCGCTCACAGGTCTAACCTACCGAACCTAAGGACTGTCTTCATGGGATCAACTCACTCACCTCATAAAGAGCCGTTAACCCCTTCCCGACCACTGACATACCATGTACGTCCTGCCCACGGGTCTCCCTTAGACCTGCAGACGTACATAGTACGTCAGCGGGCTCCTAACCTCCCACCAGCGATACTTACCTCCCTTGCCAGCTCCCTCTGCATCTATGGCAAGCTTGAAGCTTGCCTTGCCATTTCCTGGGTGCCGGCCGATCCGATGACGTCATCGGCCAGCACCGGTGGCCAGAATTCAGGAAGGGGAGGGAGCTCGTTTGGAGCCCTCTATCTCCCCAACAGATTAAGCTAGAGTGATGCAAGTTGCACCTCTGGAAAGGGGAGAGTCTCCCATTTTCAGTGGTGTACAGCATTAACTGTTTCGCTGCTGGTTCATGATTCAGTGCAAATTTGAACCGAATCGCGTTTCAAACCTGGAGGGGGCTGACATCTTGGATGTCAACCAAGCCTCCAGGTCACCCCCCCACCCACTGACATCCTCACCATATGTGTATATGTGTGAGTATGTCAGTGAGCCAGTTAACTCCCTAGCTGCCATGTGGAGATAGGGGGATCCTTTGGATCCCCTTATCTCCCGATCCGCGGCAGCTAGAGGGTCATATTTGACATCATTGCAAAGGCCTGATCTTGGCCAGGTGTGGTGTAAAAATAAAATTAAAATAAATAAATAAAAAATAATTAATTATTTTTTTATTTTTTTTTACATTTTTTTGTCTGGGGCAGGGTTTAGTTAAATAGCACCTAGGCTGTCATCTAAAAATAATTAGCATAAAACGGTCAGAATGGGTATTTGTATTCTCAGGACAAAATTTTGAAACTATTTAGCGGTTTTGGTGGTTGTAGATTTTGGGGATTAAATTACGAAAAAGTATGTTTTTACCATTTTTTTCATCATATTTCATATTTTTTTATAGTAAATTATATGATATGATGGAAATAATGGTATTTTTAGAAAGTCCATTTAATGGTGGAGGAAACGGTGTATAATATGTGTGGGTTGAACGAGTAAGAGGAAAATTTGACCTAAACACTAACAGCACAGAAACGTAAAAACAGCAGCAGGCACTAAAGGACAGATTTGCGTAAAACCGCCCGGTCACTAAGGGGTTAATGGCAAAAAATTACCTTTTGCTAAAACAGTGGTTCCAAACCGCGGTCCTCAAGTACCTCTAACAGGTCAGTTTTTCCAGATATCTGAAGCACAGCACAGGTGGTATGATTTGCTGCTCAGTGATTACAGGAGTCAGTCTGTATTTCCCAAAGGTGATCCTCAAACCTGGCCTGTTGGGGAGACTTGAGGACCGTAGTTAGGTTTTAGCACAGTTGTTCCCATCTATGTTTCTATGTTTCTATATTTCTATTGCTGGAACAGAAAAAAATATCTTTACAAAATCCATACAATTCACATCCCAAGGCAAAGAATACAGCACAATTCCCTGCCTCCTCTTGTCACAAGCGGAGCACACTGAGAACAAATAGTTCTCCATTGTCCTTCTTCTGATCCTGTACAATCCAGTGAGACTGTGTAAAGTGGCATGGCTTCCCATGGACTCATATGGAATAGTGGCTATAGGATGTTATCGCCAATGTCCATCAACAATGCAAATCTAGCAACACATGTTTAACAATAAACACTAAACAGTGAAATTTGAATTATTTACAAAAATTCTAAAAAATGAACAATATCATTGAAAATTAATAATAATTTTTATTCCATTATATTGTTTGTGCAGTGTACAAAATACCAGATATCTGGATCACAGTGTAGTTGCAAGTGATATATGGGCAGATAGCATGTCGTGTGTATATGAATAAAGATTTTTTATTAAAAGTTTTTGAAACAAAGTATTAAAAAACAAAAACAAAAGAAAAACTAAAAATAATTCAAGACATATACTTCAAAGAATGTTTTCATTACAGATTAGAACCACGACCTTATGACTCATAGGGAGCTTGGTGGTATTTTGAGATATGTGATCGCATCGGGGGTTAGTAGTGTGTATCACAATAATAGGAGGTAGAAATAACACTGCATCCCCTTTAAAATGTCATCTTCTTCATCATTTCATCAGCTTCTGAAGATGCTTTGTAGTTAAAGATAAAGAAGAAGTGTGTATGTGCAGTGATTTACTACAACATATATGTTCAATAGTGCTTTACTTTTTCTAAACATTGTAAAACAAAATTATTTTTTGTGATGAAACAAAGATATGATAGGAAAGGTCAACGAGAGTAAATAAAGAGAGTCTGCTTATGATTTGATTCACTTTCACTTGAGAATCTTACTTCTGTTCAACTTGCAATTTTTGTATTATTATTATTTATTATTTTAATTTAATTGCATTTTGTTTCTTTAATTTTATATTATAAAATAGTAATAAAAGATCAGTCTATATCACTGCCATAGAGAAGACATCCTGAATGATCTTATTGGATGTTATAGAAAGGTTTACAGCATAGGTAAGCCTGCTTAGACATGCAAAGCTTTTGTCTACAATCTTGTACCATCATACTATATATATATACAGTATATATATATATATATCCACCCACAGGCACTCTTAACCTTGAATTGCAGGGAGCTCCAGAAAGGATTCAGTCCTGAGTAAGTGAGTTGGTCCCATAATGGCAATCATTAGGTGACAAGAATAGGACCTGTCAAAATGTGGGATACATTGGCGCTGTTGACAGGCTTAAGCAATTTATGGCCATATATTGTGAGCTAAATACCCATAAGTTTTCTAACAGAGCTTAGAGTTAAAAATCTTGTAAAATGTCTTGAATGGGTTAAGAACTGTTGAAATCCTGAAAAGGGTTAAGAGTTGTTAGAAGCTTTAAGGCCTCATACACACTGATTCGCACGTGTGCGCGTATTGTACTATATGCAACATATGCAAATATACTGTATGGCTCCAAACACATAGCCGTGTATGGAGCTGTATATTTGCGTAGCGTAAACATGCGCAAAAACAGAATGGAACCGAGATGCGTCTGGGCAGCGTATTTTTGTGTTTTTTTACATGCATACATTACCAGAGTTTTCAGTTTAACCCCCCTGACAATATTCCCGAGTGTGGCTCGGGGTTAACTTTCAGTGCTGAAAGCGGTAACCCCGAGCCACACTCGGACTGCATACATTACCTGTCCCTGCGCTCCCTAGCTGACCTCCGCGATCGCATTCTTCTCCAGCGATCCCGACGTTTTCCTTCTCTCGAGAAGGGAACCAGGAAGTATGATGTCACGTTCGGCCAGAGGTGACAGCGGGGCGGGGGACAGCGATGGAGCGCAGGGACAGGTAATGTTTGCAGCCCGAGTGTGGCTCGGGGTTACCTCTTTCAGCACTGAAAGTTATCCCCGAGCCACACTCGATTACCACTAGGGGGCCAATTGTAACGCCAGGAAGGTTAAAAAAACAACAACTTTTTTTACGAGCGTATGTGCACACATATACACACGTATACTTGTGTATACGCAATATTCAATTTAATAATTTGATGTGTGTGAATGAGGCCTAAGGGGTTAACATTTGGTAAAATCTTTACATTTTTAGATGTTAGAAGTCTTTGTATGTGTTAGCTGGAGTGCTCTCCTCGGTTTGTTGTAAATATAAATACATATCTATATTAGGCTTGTGCACCGATTTTTTTTTTCGGTTCGATTCGGTTCGATTTTTCGGATTTTTAAACTTTTCGATTCGGCTCGTTTCGAACGATTTCGGTTTCGATTCGATTCGGTTCGGCCCGTTTTTCGGGTACATTTTTTTTTCGGAATTTCAACCATTTTTTGTATTTTCGTGTCACTGTGCTCGGTTTTTGTATCGACTTTTCGTAATTTCGGAAATTTTCGTTTTTCGGAATTGCACATTTTTCGGAATATCGACCATTTTTTGTATTTTTCGTGTCATTTTGCCCGTTTTTTGTAAATTGTCATTTTTTCGAAAAATTTTCGTTTTTCAGAAAATTTTCGTTTTTACAAAATTTTCGTTTTTCAGAAAATTTTCGTTTTTCGGAAAACTTTCGTTTTTCGGAAAATTTTCGTTTTTCGGAAAATCTGTTCTCCTCGTTTGACACATTTCAAGTCCATTCGAAAAATACGAAAATATTTCGTTTCGGCTCGGAAAACATTTCGGATCTGAAATTTTCGGATCTAAAATTTTTCGGAAATTCGGCCGCATTCGAAAACACAAATCGGGAAATTTCGTGAAAATTCCGAAATTCCGAAACCCGAAACGCACATCCCTAATCTATATATATATTACTAAACGGCACTACACTACAACATACAGCAAGTGCAATCCTCACAAACGTTTTATAGGTTTAAAGCCTATACAGTTTTTAATACGCTTAAATATGCAAGCATATACAGTATATTATAAACATTGTATATGCTTGCAACACAATAGATATATATATATATATATATATAAAACAATCCAAGGGGAGAGCACTCCATTACACAGATCACGCCATCTTAAAGCAAATACTATTTACAGATTTCTGGCAATTTAAAGATTTTAAAAGATTTTTAACCACATAACTTGGATACTAAATGTTGGACTTTAGATGGCAAAATAATTTTCGATATAATTATTGCATTCAGGTGGATCACATGGATGTCCGTCCAGGTCAATAATTTAGCTGAAGAATGGATATAGACATCAGCCTCCTACTACCCTGTCAATAATGGCACTGTCAAATGCATTCACGTACCTTATCGTTGCCATATACAATAGATAGATGTCTTCTCTTTTCCTTCTCAACCTTAAGATTTTAATGGTTTGCTTTATGTTGTTCATGGGAGTATTATTATAATAAATTATTATACTCAGTTCATTAACAAGTTAGTTTTATCTGGTGTTTATTTTTGGAGGTCAAAATGGCTGTTCTTCCACGCATTTTGTTTTTCTATTAGCTAGCATCTCTTCCTCCCTGCCTTACTGTCTAATGACTCTTTCCCACCTGGCTGGATGGAATCAATCAAATCACGATACGTTGTGTCCTATTAGGCTTTTTAATGATCCCCCTTTGAGCTCCGTGAACCCGACTCCAGTTTAGAGTAATATATCACATGGCGAAAGCCTGGTGGCTCTTTTGCCTCGTGACCTCATATGCAGCTAAAATATAGTCCTGTGTATAGCAAATGAAAAGGGTATGACCTAATTTCTACAAAGATCATCGGATCTCGCCCAGAGGAATAATAACATTCCAAACTTTCCTTTTAGGAATCATCTTTTATAAGTAATATCTCTCAGCGTTAAGTGGAGAATGAGCATCTCTAAAATAAAATACCGAGCCGGAATGCCTCTCAGCTGCCTTACGTTTTGCGATTGTTCTGTTTCATTAAAAGGGTTATATCGTAAAGGTAACTTTTGTCCTCAAGGAAATATATTAAGGAGGGGTGACAAAAGTACCTTTATGTTTTGCGAAGAATTTCACAGACACCTACAAACACTCAGAAAGAATCTCTTTGGTCTGTCTGGGTTTCATTTGTAAGCAACGTGTTTTCCTCCATGCATGAAATAATCCACTGATTATTTTTACACTAGGACATTAGGTCGGATTTGTTGATTACAGTTTAATTTACCCTAGTAATGATGTGAATTGTTATTGGCATTTATTTAATTGCCTTACATAAGTGCTCGCTGTGCATTAAACAGCCAATCATTCCAAAAGAAAATATCAATTCGTAAAGTCGAGCAGTTTACACAGCAAACTTTTAATATGCAGATTCAAAAATTTACAAAAAAAACATTTTGGGCTATATTACAATCTTCGCGCAAAAATCCTCGCGCAAAGCGTGAATTTTTGCACCAAGCGTTAAACTTTTGCGCGTGCAAATCACCGCTGGAATTACAATCCTCGTGCGTCTTTTCATCCGGCGATCAATAACGTGCGCAAACAGGACGCGCCCAACTGCTCGCGCAGTACCGTTGAGCAAAAATCAGTGCGCGCACTGTTTTTTTCTCGCGATTCAGCCAATCAGAATTAAGAACCACAATTATCTCACGTTAAGAAATTGCGCCTGCCAAAGTCAATCTGAGCATATATGCTGCAACAATAATACATGCACACACAACTTCTCCATTTTATTGCTTTGGTATGAGCTGAATGGGGAACTATACTTTGCTGCATTTTTTGTATGGGCTGGTGTATTTGGGTTCGGCAGGGTTGTTCAGATTTGCCATTAACACCAGCTTTTAGGAGTTGCTAAATTATGTGCGCAAAGGCTATGCGGTAATTACCGCGAAATAGATTGTAATACCATCCTCGCACAAACGCACATTCGCATTTGCGCTCACAATGTTAAGTATAGGACACGCGCAGTACAGTAAGCTCGCACAGGGTTCGCGTAGGTTCACCCGCGGTAGACGATTGCACGCGGTTGTTGCGCTGACTATGTAATACGGCATTCGGCGCAAATGGTTTTACCCCTCGCGTTAATGTTTTTTGTGCTGGCACAAACGTTTGCGCAAAGATTGTTATTTAGCCCTTTATCTTTTGTCGAAATTATGGACAAACAGCCAGTTCCAAGAACATGTCTTTTTCATATTTCCCTTTAAGTCAGTTTGTCTTATCTTATTAATTACTAGCAAGTAATCTAAAAGTCGACATATCATCTAAACCCTTCATGATGGACCAGGCACTAAACCTCCTTCTCAGTGTGTTCGTTGACAAATCACCTACAGCAGGGGTCGGCAACCTTGGCTCCCTGATGTTTTGGGAACTACACTTCCCATGTGGCTCAGTCAGCCTAATGGGTGAGTGAGCCACATGGGAAATGTAGTTCCCAAATCATCAGGGAGCCAAGGTTGCTGACCCCTGACCTACAGCAATGTTTCGGCTTTTCTTTTTTTTAAACAAACTTTATTTACAGATCCATTCAGCACAGTACATGCAATGTACAATAGAAGAGACAACCAGAGATAATCTCTACCCCTTACAATTTCATGACAGACAAGAAAAGCAAAAGTAAATAGTGTGAGAAGAAGCAGAAGACCACAACCTCAGGCAGGGACAGGGTCCAGAAATTGCTCAAAAATCAGGGACTGGGAGGGCTAGACGCCTTTTTCAAGCCAAAACCTTGCGATGGCTGATGTGTCACCAATAAAACTGAGAAGTACCAACTGTCTATTGGTAATTTTTGGAAGCTGCAGTACCTATAATGTCATTATGATGACTACAAATCCCCATAAGCAGGAGATATGAACATTTATCAGGGTTATTCAGAGAAAGGTGAAAATCAGGAGAATGACTGGAGAAGTGAAAATTCTAGACAAAATAGCCAAACCAGAATAATTCTCCCATTTCTCTCACTCTCCAAATCGGCTGTTTGGTCTAGATTGTTCTCTTCTCCTGCCAGTTCTCCTGGTTTTCACCTTTCTCTGAATAACCCTGTATATTATCTTTCTTTACCACATTTACTGAATTTGACACAAAGGCCATCTCTGCCTTTACGGTAATGCAGACCCAATATGAAATTATGCAATGATAAGGGACACCATTCAGTATCTAGAACTTTTAATTCTAGCAACATTTCTCTAAGGGATAAATAAATGAATAAGTTTATTAAACTTAGCCCGCTGGGTGGAGTAGAGGTAACATCACTGCTCTGCGTGGAGAGAGACTGTGGAGACATGGGTTCAATCCCAGCAAGAGCACCTCTCCAGTAAGTGTCCTTGGGGAAGACACCTAACGGTACATGCTCGCCACCCAGGACATACTTGAAAACAAGAGAAATCTCAATGTATCCTCCTTTCTGGTAAAATCCTTTCTCAAAAAAAAAAAATCCCTGAGTAACATCCTATGCTCAACATTGCTACACAACTCTTTTGTTTGTGCACGTGCCCTGTAAAAACATGTAAAAAATATTTTATAGAACTGTTGTTCGGATGAAATGTTCTAGACCCTAGAGACACCTGGTGGTGTCCCTTTGCTTGCATAATTTCAAGCAGGGTCTGCATTGATAGCATATAAGCATTGGACTGAATCTTATCCCTATACAGTAGTGACAAGTCCTAGAGCTCTCCCTCGATAAATTCTTCTCTTTCTTACTATTGTAATGCAGCAATGAAGTTTCTTGACCTTTTTATTTCTTACAGTAAAGGTAGGGTCTGCTCCTTTCAGCTCATTTGCAACATTTCACAGTATCAAAGTAAGGATTGAAATGAGAATTTTGTTTCTCACCAAGATGATCCTCAATCCTGCCTGAAAAATGGTATGAAATATTTCTTGAAAGAGAAAACCACTGTTAGACTGCTGGGAAAAAAATGATAAAATTTAACATAATTGAATATGTATACATGTAGGTACTGGGGTTTATGAAATATTTGTTCGTGCTTTTAATCCATTTGTAACACTCATTTGTAACATTCCCTTCTCCGTTCTTTAACTTGTCTGTGTGATCACTTGGAATGTTCTACCTGTCATTCTGCATGCTGGATGCCAAAACAGATTGCGAGCGTTTATTCTAAAGAATACGTGTGCCAAGCGCTAACGTGGATGTCTCTTTAACTCCAAACATCAATATTTTCTTTATAGCACCTGTGTGGCATGTCATTTTTTTGTCATTGTAATTGCTGTGTCAGTTCTCTGAAAAGAAATCTGCAGCATTTGATGCTGAGTATCAAACAACCTCATCAAATCTTCATGAATAACTTATGTAGTGAGGAGTTCTAATAGCTGTTCAGAGAAAACGGGATTCTTTGCATGTTATGAAATCTTTTCAGTGGACAGACATAAAAGCTACAATAACAGAAGAATCACATGTGTCTTATATCCCTGAACGCCACATTACACCCTACGATGCATTATCGTAACCCACTTTTATTTCATAATCCATCCTGAAATACAGCTTCATATTCATTAAGATAATTATACGTGTCTTCCCTGTAATTTTTGATAAAAGCTGTGGGCAGTTTCATTTTATTGAATGACAATTAACTTATGTTATAACTACCTACCACAACTATATTCGAGGATACCTGTATAAACAAATGTAGGATGGAATTTTTTTTTATTATATTGCCGTCCCATGACGGTTGCAAGGTTTGCAAGCAAGAATATTACAGGGTTATTCAAAGAGCTCTGAATTGATGGGTAAAGGTAAACCAAACGCTGAAATTCAGTGTTCGGTTACCTTTCCTGGCCATTCGGCTATCCAGAGAGCAGGCAGTTCGCCAAATGTTGGGGAAATTGCCTGCACATACGGTGCCTGTTCGGTGCCTGTTCGAGGGCAGTGAAATCCCCATAGCTTCGTCTATTCAGAGAACAAAAACCAGCAGTGAAAAGTTGCCGAAATGCCCTGCGATCTAGCTGCTTCATTCGACAGGTTTATTCAGGCAAATCCCATAGGCTTCAATGTTAAAAATATTCCCGTTTTAATTCAATATCTATTAAACCATTTATTAGAATATTCTGCAGTAAAAAGTCTCTTTATTTATAGATTTTTTAGGATCTATTAAGCATTTTTCATTTTTTTTTTGCAAAAATAATTCCTTTTTTTTCTTTATCCTTTAACAGCCCTTTTTATTATCATTCATTGGACCTCATATGTAATTTTCAGACATTTTCGCTTAGTAGCTGGAGGTGTGGGGTTTTTCTGACAGCTGCTCTGCCCTCTGATTGACTCCTGCTTGGGTTTCTCCGGCGTCTTTGGCGGGGTTAATCCAGATGTTTTTGTGGGTTTCGGTGTGCATTCACCTGGGTTTTGCGGTGAGTGTTCGGCAGGTTTTCGGCGGCTTTTCCCTGCACTACGATGGCCCTGTGGTGCTTGCTGAATACACCGCAGGGTCACTGAAATGAGATCGCCAAATCGCACCGAATTGAAGAGTACGAAAAGTCACCGAACGTGCGTGACTTTTCGATTCTCTTTGAATAACCCTGTTAATGTTCTGCTTGCTGTATGTTATTGGCCCTATTGGAATTTGATTTTTATTTTTAGCATAAAATAAGCTGTGTACTTGGTATTATTTCTGCATCATTTTACTGTAAAATTGGATCATCACATCATCAGTTGTGAGAATTCCAAATGAGAGATGTCATCACACCCAAATTTAAAGTAGATACTTTGTAATCGCATGATGAGTTCCACCATTAAACATTCTGGCGCGTGTTCTTCGAATAACTGGGAGACGGTATATTTTGCATGTGCTGGAGGTGGTTCCTGCTCAGTCGAAGTTCTCCTGCATAAATTCCTATGTGGGAGGAAAAAAATGTGAATGTCGTATTTTATGGAGATTTGACATTTATGGCAAGTATAAACAGAATGGTATTACTGCCAAATCACCAGGCTTAAACTAAAGGGAAAGCTGCAGCAAGCTATCGGAGCATGCAAGTGACTGAGATAAAGGAAAGTTAAAAAAAAGAGAAAGAACCAGCAAGAAAGAGTTTTATACAAAAGAGAACAAAAGCAATATGATCCGGCTTTCAATACTACCAGCTATAAAACAGAAACGCGAAGAGCAGAAAATTGAAACCGTCATGAAAGTGTCAGGTCCAGGGGCAGCCAAGACAAAAGTCTTTGCTGATGAAATAAGTAGTGCAGCCTTTTGTCGCAATGGATCAGCCCAGTATTACAGAGAAAAAGAGGAACGTTTTACTGTTGTAACCTCATTTTGTATTGATTTTTCTTCCTCTGAATTTACTTGACATACAGGTTAAAGGTCTTTATTTGGGGAAAGAATAAAAAAGGCAGGTTACAACATGAACAACGGATTTATTTTTCAAATTGATTTCCAATTTTAACATGATACTAATAATCTTTTTATTAATGTTTCGATTCATGATTTTATATTTTTCATTTTTCTTTATTTTTGTGACTTGTTTTTATCCTCTACTTTTCACTCTAGTATGACGCAGCCAAAATATGTTTTTTTAGTGGTTGACCTCGAATGGTGCCAAATATATATGTCTCTCAGTATCAGGGATACTACTAGATGAGTAATGACTATCAGAAATGTGTTTCATAAGAGCCACATGTCAACTGAAGATGCTGTTTTGGTTCTCTTGGTCAGAATCCAGGTTTCCTTTCCTTTGTCTTGTAATCCAGGTGACAGAGATTGGAACCTGAAGTGACATTGTGAAAAATGAAGCCACATCATGCTCAACGTACCATGGGATTCTCTATCTGTGCAATCCATTCCCAATTTGTTTCACATAGCATTCCACTCAATTGACAGTTATCACCTTGATCTGGTGAATCATTCCCTGGTATGGGTTGAATCGCCTGTCTCTGGTTCTGGAAGATGACCCACAACAGTAGGTAGAAGGAGATGAAATTCATTTAATTTTTATTTTTAGATTTTTGTCAAGATCGGTTTTGACTATCCTCATGCCCAAGAGGTTTCTGAATCTCAGTCCAATGAGCCAGTCTTATCGGATATAATTGGCATGTCTGCTGTTTCTTCCACCTCCTATCAAAATTAGCTGATTATTTTGTTGTCCATTTTAAAAAAATTATAAATTCTGGGAAAGGCATTATGCAGACCACCCTTATTAAGAATATTTCATAGGTATGTATACTTAATGTATTATTATTCCACCACTTTGCATTTCAAGTGAGTTACATATAGGACCAAGTGTAACGTTGCCAAATTCTAACGTCAAAAATGCAGAGGTTTTAAATATTTTCATGCCGTACCTAATTGCCCTGTAACCATAAGGCCAATTTTGAGATATGCCTTATATTATGAATATCACCAGTTAATGTCACACTTAATAGTAACATGTAAAGAAAGAAACTGATGCTCAAAGTCACAGAATATGTTGAAGCTGTATACAGTTAGCAAGTGCTTGCATGCTGGGCTTTGCTTTGCCGATCTGCATATACTTAAGGTTTCTTTAAAGGTAAATGGCAGACCTGAAACATGCTGCTCACTGGCCAAGAAGAAGTATTAGGCTAGGGTCAGACAAGGGCCTTCTGTGTGGACTGTGAGTCCGTGCACAACGGACGTACTTTCTGTCTGACGACAAGGTAGTGGCCACATGGTCCGTTTTTGTGACTGACATTTTTTTGACTGATGTAGATGGGAAATAATATTAAAATGAAAAAACATTTTGTCCGTCAAAAATGCTGGACGTCAACAATGCAGTCCGTCTGACTACGTTCCATCACTCACACACAAAGCTATGCGGACGTTGCAGACGTGGCGCACTCTGCACGTCCGTTCTAGCGGTTTTATGTTCTTGCCTAACTTGCGTCCGTTTGCCGCGTCCGTTGTGCGTTTGCACTTCTGTGCAGACGTACTTTATGTGTGGGTCTCTATTGATCATAATTGTATGCTACCACGGATGATAAAATGTGCGGCAACACGGATGTGAACACTGCGCTCGTCTGACCCGAGCCTTAGGTACAGCCTCCTAATGAGGTCCAATGAAGGCTTAAACAATTGTTGGGTTGCAAGAGAGAAGCCTTTCTTGCCATTTTAGCTCTGAACAGTTCATTATAGCATTATCAACCTGATATGAGAATGGTAAACGGTTCTCCTGTAATGGTACTAGTGATCTAAAACTCCAGTCAGATCTTAGGGTTCTTAGAGTTTGTTCTAAACTGTTGTCTGTCCTCGGTGTGGTAACATAAATGTAGTCTGGCTGATTTGCATTAAATAACCTTTTTACATTTCTTTAAGGCATTTTTTTCCTGGAATTCTGTTTTATTAAACACCTGGTAATAACATTAGTGTTTGGCTAAGTTTAGAAATGTATTGATTTTTTTATGAAATGTTCTTTTAGAGGTTACCTATTGGACTGGATTCACCAGTCGTCAAACTTGGTATGACGTTCGAGTTGCAAATTCTCACCAGGATTTTAAAACCCAAATGTCACTAAGATCTGATGCAGCCACGATCTTCCTGCTATTATAACTACAGGAAGAGCTCACAAAAAATGGAGTATAAAAAACATAATTAAATTAGCCAAGTATGGCTAAAACAAAAGCAAATAAAGACAAAAAACAATATGTCTCCAACGCATTTGTAAAAGCACACACTATTCAAAGGTACTTGAAAACATGCTAATACACAAAACCAAGTGACACTGGCATTGCCAAAGTGCTGACCATGAAATGCAATGCCGGCCCAACACAAGGTGGATGCAGTCTTTAGCAAACATTGGCATTGGTCTGATTCCTACTGTGCATCATTGAAGCCCATGGAACGTCTACTTTTTGCCCATTGACGGCTTTCCTGTCCTTCATATACAATCGACAATGAAGCACCCAGAGCGCGAAAAATGCACAAAACTGGCAGACCCGTCCCAAACAAACAATACACACTGCACGTGTCACTTTTTGACACATAAGCTTCTAAAGTCACAAAACAAAACATATGTAACAACATACGTAGAAGTGAGTTTACCATAAATTTAGTATAAGTTAGAATGATTTCCCGGCTGTGAGATGTGCACGAAGACAATGTTTAGCGCGTCTACCAGTGCGGCTTATTCCTGGCATTTACGTCCATTAGGGGTTTTCACTTATAATATAACAATGCAATGCACTGCGACTTTTGACTTCTCATGGCACCAGGGGTAACTAGCATTGTATCCATATACATACAAAGTGAAATTCATCAATGTAATGTTTCAATGCACTTTTTTTGCTGTGATTTTATGCCAAATATTAGTCAATGATGAAAAATATACTTTAAATTGTATTAACCCATTCACTACTGATATTGAGATATCTCAGGCTTCAAAAGCACCATCTGGTGCCCTGATATCGAGATATCTCAATATGCTGATCTGCAGCCCACAAGATAATGAAATTCGTTTGTTTTTGGGCTGCAGAAGGTGACCCCAAAGTGTTAGCCCTGCGGGCATAATGCCCAACAAGTTGAAACTGTTTAAAACCAGCTGCTCAAAGCTCTGAAATATCGGGCTTTCAGCAGCCAATGCAGCGAGAAAAAGAAGAAAATAGACCATTTGCTCAAACCTCTACCTCAATTTGGCAGTAGATGGCGCCATCTGCGGGCCAAAAAATAGGTTATGTACAATAAGAAATACAATGGATATAAGCTCAAGTATTTCATACTTCATAACCAATTAAAAAAGATTTTACAAAAAAACATTGTTTTCTGACAATGTTTTTTTTGAAAATCACCTGGTAGTGAAGGGGTTAATATGGGATCGTTATATTTTTAGAAAATATACCACACCAGCTACACTTCAGTCACAAATTAATATGTAATCATGCCACATTGGATAGGATTATGCTGCAAAAAAAGAATTCAAAAGTCATATATCCTCTTTGATTAAATGTTTAAAAATATTTCACGCTTCATAGCAAATTGCAATGTACAACACTCAAGAGGTAAAATGGTTCAACTTTCTATCCAGTCAAAACATAGTTATTCTCACCAGTATTTACTGGTAATTAAAGATTCTGGCAGCTACGTCTCTGGCACGTTTGCCGCTTCTAAACCTGACGGGCAGTGCCAAGTGAGCTTTTTGAAACAAATGTTGTACTTTCAACATAATTGGCGAGGCTGGGCATGGGATTTCTGCTTAGGTATTCAGTTCTTGCTATCATCCAAATTACAATCAATGTTAAACTAATAAGTTTCCTAAATATTATCTAACATTACTTGGGAGGTGCTTTGCAAATTTAGGGCAGCTGTTAATTTATGAGAAAATTATATTCAAGGAGATCTTTGTTAATCTAATTAAACAGCTGTGAAATGTTGATGATATACTTTTACTTTTATTCTTCCAAACACTTAATGGGATTTATGAAAAACCCTGATCTTGAAAGTTAAAGGGACACTCTAGGCATTGTGATCAGTCATTGTAAGTTAAGTGGTTATTGTGACTAGAGTGCCCTAACCTTTCTCCCTCCTTCTCAGTGGGAGTCTCAGAGGGCTAATGCAGCCCTCTGAGTGCAGGACATAGCTCCCCTGAGAAGCTCAGGTCAGCGAGCATGGATTTGGCCACTTCATGGATCGAGACACATATGCGGGACCCTTTTCAGAAACAAGCTCCCTCCAATGGCTCTCCCTTTGCTCGCATTGAAAGCCTTTGTATTGGCTGGACACTTGAGTGTCCTGCCCCTTGAGCACTCACTTGGCTGCTTCAGCCCGCGGGAATCCAGTATTATGTCACTTCCCCAACTAGCACTGAGACTTCCCATTGTAGGAAGAAAGGTAGGGTTTAAAGTCTTCAAAGGGCGGAACTGGGAGTGCAGTATGGATCAAGAGGAGTAAACTTTCAACCCCTCCATTTCCTTTTCCTGTTTTAACCCTAGAGTATCCCTTTAAATTGTCTGAACATTGCGTCAGGATTGAACACTTGTAAAGTTCTTTTTAAAAGACTTAAGGGGTTATTCAAAGATCCAAATTGGGTCCAAAATTGCACTGAACGGTGAATTTCCTCGTACAGTGCAATTTTGGAGCCATTCGACTATTCAAAAAGCTGGCAGTTTGCCAAATATTGGTGAGCTGCCAGCGAAATACAGTGCCTGTTCAACGGCAGTGAACTCCCCGTAGAGAAGCAATGGTTAATCTATTCAGGGAACACCGAACTGCAGTGAAATGTCACTGAAATGACCAGATTTTCGGTTGTTTCATTCAGCAGGTTTAATTAGACAAATCCCATAGGTTACAATGTAAAAATATTCCCATATTTATCAAATATTTATTAAACCGTTTCTCTTAATTTGCAGCAAAAAGTCTCTTTATTTTTTTAAGATTTCTTAGGCATTTTTCAGGATTTTTTCAGCAAAATAATTTTTCCTGTTTTTTTTATAAATAGAGGTTTTTTTCTGTAACAGACCTTTTTATTATTATTCATAGGACCTTATATATTAATTCCAGGCATTTTCGTGCAAGCAGTATTTTTCGGGTGCAGCTTTTAAAACATATTGTTTTTTTTACCCCGGTCATCGTTTTTTCCCAGCGGCTGGTAATCGCTCTGTTTGGCGGATCTTTGGCTTTTTTTGGATATGTTCGGCGGGTTTGCGTCGGCTTATGGGATCGGATCTGACGTTTTATGGCGGTTTTGAGGTGGTTTTTGAGTTCGGTTTGGTTTTGCTTTGTTTTTTGAGATACGTTTGGCTACTTTCCCCTGCACTTTGGAGACTCAGAGAATGCAGACTTCACTGCAGAGTCAGGGAATTTGATTCGACGACGTGCAGGGAGCGAATGAGCACAGAAATTCCGATGGAATTTTGATGCTCTTTGAATAACCCTGTAGTTAATATTTAACTAAGTAATGAAATGATATAATGTATTTTGTACGATGGAACCAAAAAACATATAAGGAAATTATCTTATTTATTTATTTATTGCAAAATCAAGAGGTAATATATCAAACGTCAGCATTTGTTATATTTAGTTCTAAGGATACAATCTAAATCTAAATAGGCTTTCTCTTGTAGTAATCTAGATCCCCTAATGAACCTGTCCTTCTCATTTATCACTGTGGAGTGAACACATAACATTTTGTGTTAATTGTGAAAAATATATTACATGTTGTTAAAGGACCTTTACATAGATAATTAAACCTCACATTACATGTGCAGCAAATTGCTTTTGTTTTAAAACAAATCCATTTCTAATAGTGGTATATGTCCCACTAGTGGTATATGTCATTTGTTGTAAGAAATACGTCTAAATCTGTGTATACATATGAACGTTTTCACATCATTTTTAAGAAAATGAGTTTTTGGTTTATGATGTCTATGCAAAATAGAGCTAAAAATAACACATTTCACCTCTAAAGATCGTGTGTTGCTCGTCGTCCACCTGAAAAATTTATAGTTCATGCAATCCATTCTGTAAAATGCACCATTCCATAAAAAGGGACTGCATATAATAAAAACCCTCAGATCCTACTGAACATTTCACTTGCTGTATGATACAACTCAACATGTGAATTAGATTCGCCAGGAGTGATTTCCCAGGCAATATATCATGACATATGTTCTATTATAAGCCTATAAATAGGTATTTTATTACTATTAAAATTAAGGTGGCGGACAAAAGGTTAAATTAAAAAAAAACATACCGCAAATGAGAAGAACTAGTATAAATAACAATGAAAACCATCTACATGTCCAAGTAAATCAAAGAACTGCTTTGCCGACAGAGCTAATTGGCTGCAGACACCCCTTATGCAGCAAGAAACTCTGGGTAAGGTAGTCCTTTGTTGGATGGGCTATTTTGTCCACCAGGTATAGTAGCTTACACAGACCATATGTGTGAGTTTCTACACCTATAAATGGTGATGTATCACAGCTACAAAAGATGGGCTTAATTGTTAGTGACATTGCCGATTTTCTCACAGCAATGGAGCCATGATATATTAGAAGGCTTGCATTTATCGACCCTTTATCCCTTAGTTAATTCACCCCTTATACGCCTTAATAATTCCAAACAGCAGCAAAAATTTTTTTACTGTTTCACCCCTTCACTAAGGAGATCGAGATATCTCGGGCGTCATAGGCACTATCCGGTGCCTACAATTGAGATATCTTGATCTGCAGCCCAAAAGCAAATTAAATTCGTTAGCTGCAATCAAATTTTGTTTGGTTTTGGGCTGCAGGTGGTCCCCCCAACGTTTTAGCCGTGTGGGCATAATGCCCAAAGAGTTAAAACCTTGTAAAATCAGCTAACTGAATGTCCTGACATCAGACATTCAGCAGACGATGCAGAGAACACAAGCTGCAGCTTAAATTAGTGTAACACCATTTGGCCAGTAGATGGCGACATCTGCCTGCCAAATATGTTATTACAGTAAGAAATACACTGGGAATGTTCCCAAATATTTAAATATTTCTTACTGTATAATTAACTAAATTGATTTTTCAAACAACCGCTGGTTTCTGACAATGTTTTTTTGGAAAATCACTTTGTAGTGAAGGGGTTAAGGTAACGGTGGGGCAGCTGAGAGAATCTTAACCACTTGAATGCTAAGGACGCGCTCAGCGCGTCCTCAGCATTCCCCCTGGTATGCGGAGGACGCGCTGAGCGCGTCCTCGCATTGGGGTCAGCGTTCGGCCGGGTTCCGGCCGATCGCTGGCCCCTCCGGTGCGGGCTGACATCCTGGATGTCAGCCCGGCATCCGGAGCAGTGGCCGCCATTATTATGTGTCATCGCGCCCCCGCGATGACACATAATTCAGGCGCCCCCCCCGCATGTGCGGAGGAGGCGCCTGAAAGGGAGGGGGGGGAGGTCCTTCGGACCTCTCTCCCTCCCGATCGGCGGCTCACAGGGGCTTAAACCAGGCATCATTTGGAAGGGCACAGCCTGCCCTTCCAAATGATGCCTGGCATTAACCCCTGGGGAGCTGGATCGCAAATCGGCGCTGAAAAGCGCCGATTTGCGATCCTTCCCGGGAGCTGGCCGACATCTTGGATGTCGGCCAAGCTTCCGGGAACTCCCCCAGAGGACTGGCGTCATCGTGCGCAGCACGATGACGCCAGTCCTAGCATTAACCCCTAACTGCCACGAAGTGTGGAGATAGGGAGTTCCAATGAACTCCCTATCTCCCGATCCGTGGCAGTTAGGGGTTAAATTTTGATATCGTTGGATCGGCCAGAGCATGGCCGTTCCAACGATACCAAACATGAAAGTAAAAAAAATTGTAAAAAAAAAAAAAAAGAAAAATAAAAATAAAAAAAATTAAAAAAAAAAATAATAAAAAAAAATAAACACTTTTTTTTTTTTTTTTTGTTTTGTTAATGCAGCAATATTGTTCCCATTTCAATTATAATGTGAACAATGATGCTGCATTAACGATTTTTGTATGCGGTGCGTTTGTTAAAAATGGTGTCATTTTCCCCAAAAAAAAATGTAACGAGACCCCATCTCTAATTTTTTTAACAAGCGCACCCCATACAAAATATAACCGCAATTGCTCGCATGTTAAAATGTGGAAAAAAACACTTTACACGCTGTAAATTATTGAAAATACATATTTTATTGCATTTTTTGTTATAATATACAAACATGACATAACGTATACATATAATAATGACATATTATGAATCTACCGAGTCTGACGGAAAGAACGATATATAATATGTCGATGTCATATACTAAAATAAGCCTTCAAAACACGTTTAAACATGATGCGCAAAACAGGTAAAAAATGACCTCAGCACAGGGGCGGGAAAAGCCTCAGCAGCGAAAGGGTTAAGCTTAAATTTTCAGTTACAAAAAGACCAGCTTCATCTTTTTTTATTCAGAATTTGATAACATGATTGCCAATACCTTGGGTAAAACTAATATAATGAAGGAAGTCATTTGTTTGAAATTAAGAAATTCATCAATATTAATTCTTAAATCTACACTAAATATGCTAAATAGGATTAGTTGTGTTTCATTCTCCATAGAATCTACTGCATGCATTATAATACAATGTAGAAATTATTTTCAAAAGTAGAAGAACATATGTTACAATTATGTGTATAAATTTCATAAAAATGCGAATCCCTTTATGTAGTGACTGACTCCTCAACAGTGAGCCGTGTGTCGAAATCTCAAGCGAGTGTTTTGTCTGAGATTTATTCTCAAACTTCAGTTGCTTTTCCAATTTTGCTTGGCAGAGCTTGTGAACGAGTGCAGCCGTTACGTTTGTTGCGAAAGTACAGCCAAAAGCAGCAAAGCATTTACTTTTGCCATTTCAATCAATTTATAGAAAATAACATTTTTGCAAAAAGACTTTAAGTAGCTGTCAGTTCCTCACTCCCACAGAAATGTAGCAAATTTTGGGTCATCAAAAGTAGGATAAATGTATTTATTTGATAAATATTAAGAAGCAACCATCAGGCACAGTAACAGATAAACCTTAGGATGACGGTTGTTACAGACTGTGTTTCCCAAGAACCTCTGCCAGACAAAATGATTAAGCCTTTCTGTGAACCTAGTCTACCAGAATGTCCAAGGTCAGCCTCACCTGGCCCATTATACTATGGCTTCTGCTACTTAGGATGCAGCCTAGAATGCCCAATTCTATCAAAGTCGTATCAACAATAAGGACAGGGGTTATATATCTAAGTTAATAACTCCCCAATAATATGTGCGGATCATTGAATAAGGGGATGGGCATTCTTCAATATTATTATAATAATTATATATACTTATGAAGTTATAAGATAAAGTTTCAGTTTACAAAAATAAACAAAACCCATAGACGTATAGTGTTAGTGTGTAGACTGCTTTAACCCCTTCACTACCAAGGGATTTTCAGTAAAACCACTGTCGGGAACAAATGTGTTCTTTGGAAAATCATTTTTATTTAATTAGACAGTAAGACACATTTGGGAATATTCCCAGAGTATTCCTTATGTAATAACATATTTGGCAATTAGATGTCGCCATTTTAAAGCCAAAAGGATTTACTTTAATTTTGGTGTCCATGCAAGACCAGCTGGAGAGATGTCATTAAAAAACATTGCCAGCTGGTTTTAAAAATTGTTAACACTTCAGGCATCATGTCCACTGTGATACAACTTTAGTGGCATGTTCTGGAAGCCAAAGGAAATGAATTTTGTTTGCAATGAATACATTTCTTTTGCATTGCTCCTGTTGGACACCATATCGACTATACTCGATATCGTGGCACTCTGAAGACCGTCAAACACATAGGGCCCATGTAGCGCATGGATGGAAGTTAACGCCTGGAGCCGTTCGACAAAATAGCTCCAGCTGTTAGCATCTATTACAACTGAGCCACAAGGCTTGCTCAGATGTTGCGGCTGCATACTGTAAATTAATGGCTTCTATACTTTCTATAGGAACCTTAATTTTGTAGCAGTTTAGAGGAGAACGAGCTACTTCAATATAGCTCATTCTCCTCTAGAGGAGCTGACAATGAGAAATTAATACAGACTCTTAAACCCTGCTGTTAAGTGATTTTGCATTTGCAAAATTACTTATTACCTCAATTTACTCTGACCTAAATATCCCAAACTTTCCTGAGATCCCATGTTGCAGAGGGCAGCCCCGTCTCCATTCCCCTAGCCTCAAACAGCAGAAGATTGGAACAATAGTGTCACAAAAGTGTCACAAACCAAACATGTACAAAGTGTAGTGTACCTACTGTTCCGATAAAATAGTAACGTATTACCATACACTCCATAATTGAAAATTTCTTATGTTGCTCCCTCAAAAAGAAGATAAAAACATATCATAGCATAACCATATATTATCTGCATACACTGATAACAGTATTTGGTTCTACTCACACACTAGAGAGCCATATGTGGCTCTACAATCATTGTCGTATGTTTCTTGTGTTTAAAGACGAAGAATATTGGAGACTCACGGGGCTGTTGAGTGGCCATCTAATAACCCAGAAGCAATGATTGTATGCTATGCATGTATTGTTATGCTATGATATATTTTGCTCTTCTTTTTGATGGAACAGCATAAGGAATTTTCCTCAATTTACTCCCACCTAAAAATCCCAAACTTTCCTGAGATCCCATGTTGCAGAGGGCAGCCCCGTCTCCATTCCCCTAGCCTCAAACAGTGGAAGATTGGAACAAATAGTGTCACAAAAGTGTCACAAACCAAACATGTACAAAGTGTAGTGTACCTACTGTTCCAATAAAATAGTAACCATAAGTGTATGGTAATACGTTATTATTATTTTTTTTGGAACACTAGGAGCCATATTATTATCATCACGCTAAAACAGGGATACTAAGGAGAAAAACCTGCACCTTTAGGTTTCTCCTTAGCGTCCCCATTTTAGCGTGATATGTAGTATTACTGTGCAGGCGCTAATCCAACAGCCTGCACTGTAACACAGCGCCAAGCCTCGGGATGCTCGCGGCAGCACTAAGCGCCACCATGAGCATCTTATCCATGGAGTCCATAGGAGTCCATGGAGTCTAATGCTGCCAGTCACACGACAGTGGATTGATTTGCAAAGGGAGATTGGGGACTTTTTTCCCCAGTCTCGCTCTGCTCCCAGCGGGCCAGCGTCAAGAAGAAGCGGATGGAGCTGCTGTTCTCACCCCGGGATGAGAGGTGAGTATCTGATTTTTGGTTTTATTTTTGGCTGGTGTTGATGGATTCCGCTGAAGCAGAATTTGCTAGCACCAGGTCCTAGCTGTGGTTAACTTTTGAGTTAACTGCAGCAGGATGGTAATTAGCGTTAGTACTTTGTAATCCTAACGCTAATTAACACTTTGCTCTCTCCGTGTTAAGCATAGGGAGCACAAAGTGCAGTAAGCTTGCGCTGAAAGGCGCAAAATCTGAATCGCTAATGGATTTTTTAACCCGTTAGTGTTCAGATTGTAATATGGCACGCCCGCGCTAGGATAACCAGAGCTAACGTTAACGCTCACACAAGTGAGCGCTAACATTAGCGTTAGGAATGTAATATGGCCCTGGGTGTGTTATACTTTGTACATGTTTGGTTTGTGTTAGGTGATTGTGCTGAAGTGCAATCACATAACACCAGGGTCTGAAAGATGTTATTCTTTCCAGAATAATAGGAGACTCAGATGGAGAACAGGCTCATTGAAATAGCTCGTTCTTCTCCTTCTGGGACCACATTAGCATCTCCCATTCAGAGTATAGGAGACACTAATGTAAATTAACTTGCATCTCGGATGTAATATGCAGGGCCGGATTAAGGGTATCATGGGCCTGGTGCTGAGTATTTTGGTGGGCCTATTTTTAGATACTGAGGAAACAATCGGCAACTAAACTGTCAAATTGGCAAATACTGCCGAATTGACTGAGAAATACGGTGCAGTTCGCCATAATTAGGCGATCTTAAGCGGCAGCGAAATTGTTTATATACACTGGTGCTGAAAAGGGCAGCACCTTTCCTTCAGCTGCCACTTGCATGGAATCACGCAGGAACGGACAGGTACGGTCCTGACAACATAGCTCCAGCAATAAAACTCACAGTAATGTTCGGTGTGTGTATGAGCATATCACAGAGCTCCTCCACAGCAATAAAACTCACAGTAATGTGCGATGTGTATGAACATATCACAGAGCTCCACAGCAATAAAACTCACTCATACACATCGCACATTACTGTGAGTTTTATTGCTGTGGAGCTCTGTGATGTGCTCATACACACTGCACATTACTGTGTCACAGAGCTCCACAGCAATAAAACTCAGCAATGTGCGGTGTGAATTAGTAGTCTCTCATTTGTCTGTGACCCCCTTTCTTTTTCATTTGTCTGTCTCCTTTTTTCATTTGTCTGTCTCCTTTTTCATTTGTCTGTCTCCCCCTTTTCATTTGTCTGTCTCCCCTTCTTTTTCATTTATGTCTCCCCTCTTTCATTTCTGTCTCCCCTTTTTCATTTTTCTGTCTCCCCTCTTTCATTTCTGTCTCCCCTTTTTCATTTGTCTGTCTCCCCTTTTTCATTTCTGTCTCCCCTTTTTCATTTCTGTCTCCACTCTTTCATTTCTGTGTCTCCGCTTTCATTTCTGTGTCTCCGCTTTCATTTCTGTGTCTCCTCTTTCACTTCTGTCTCCCCTCTTTCATTTCTGTCTCTCCTCTTTCATTTCTGTCTCCCCTCTTTCATTTCTGTCTCTCCTCTTTCATTTCTGTCTCTCCTCTTTCATTTCTGTCTCCCCTCTTTCATTTCTGTGTCTCCTCTTTCATTTCTGTGTCTCCTCTTTCATTTCTGTCTCCCCTCTTTCATTTCTGTGTCTCCTCTTTCATTTCTGTCTCCCCTCTTTCATTTCTGTCTCCCCTTTCATTTCTGTGTCCCCTCTTTCATTTCTGTCTCTCCTCTTTCATTTCTGTGTCCCCTCTTTCATTTCTGTCTCCCCTCTTTCATTTCTGTGTCTCCTCTTTCATTTTTGTCTCTCCTCTTTCATTTCTGTCTCCCCTCTTTCATTTCTGTCTCCCCTCTTCCATTTCTGTCTCCCCTCTATCATTTCTGTCTCTCCTCTTTCATTTCTGTGTCTCCTCTTTCATTTCTGTCTCCTGTCTTTCATTTCTGTCTCCCCTCTTTCATTTCTGTCTCCCCTCTTTCATTTCTGTCTCTCCTCTTTCATTTCTGTGTCTCCTCTTTCATTTCTGTCTCCCCTCTTTCATTTCTGTCTCCCCTCTTTCATTTCTGTCTCCCCTCTTTCATTTCTGTCTCCCCTCTTTCATTTCTGTCTCTCCTCTTTCATTTCTGTGTCTCCTCTTTCATTTCTGTCTCCCTCTTTCATTTCTGTCTCCCCTCTTTCATTTCTGTCTCCCCTCTTTCATTTCTGTCTCCCCTCTTCCATTTCTGTGTCCCCTCTTTCATTTCTGTCTCCCCTCTTTCATTTCTGTCTCCCCTCTTTCATTTCTGTCTCTCCTCTTTCATTTCTGTCTCCCCTCTTTCATTTCTGTCTCTCCTCTTTCATTTTTGTCTCCTCTTTCATTTCTGTCTCTCCTCTTTCATTTCTGTCTCCCCTCTTTCATTTCTGTCTCTCCTCTTTCATTTTTGTCTCCCCTCTTTCATTTCTGTCTCTCCTCTTTCATTTCTGTCTCCCCTCTTTCATTTCTGTCTCCCCTCTTTCATTTCTGTCTCCCCTCTTTCATTTCTGTGTCCCCTCTTTCATTTCTGTGTCCCCTCTTTCATTTCTGTGTCTCCTCTTTCATTTCTGTCTCCCCTCTTTCATTTCTGTGTCTCCCCTTTTTCATTTCTGTGTCTCCTCTTTCATTTCTGTCTCTCCTCTTTCATTTCTGTCTCCCCTCTTTCATTTCTGTCTCCCCTCTTCCATTTCTGTCTCCCCTCTTTCATTTCTGTCTCTCCTCTTTCATTTCTGTGTCTCCTCTTTCATTTCTGTCTCCCCTCTTTCATTTCTGTCTCCCCTCTTTCATTTATGTCTCCCCTCTTTCATTTCTGTCTCTCCTCTTTCATTTCTGTGTCTCCTCTTTCATTTCTGTCTCCCCTCTTTCATTTCTGTGTCTCCTCTTTCATTTCTGTCTCTCCTCTTCATTTTGTCTCCCCTTTCATTTCTGTCTCTCCTCTTCATTTCTGTCTCCCCTCTTTCATTTCTGTCTCCCCTCTTTCATTTCTGTCTCCCCTCTTTCATTTCTGTGTCCCCTCTTTCATTTCTGTGTCTCCTCTTTCATTTCTGTCTCCCCTCTTTCATTTCTGTCTCCCCTCTTTCATTTATGTCTCCCCTCTTTCATTTCTGTCTCTCCTCTTTCATTTCTGTGTCTCCTCTTTCATTTCTGTCTCCCCTCTTTCATTTCTGTGTCTCCTCTTTCATTTCTGTCTCTCCTCTTTCATTTTTGTCTCCCCTCTTTCATTTCTGTCTCTCCTCTTTCATTTCTGTCTCCCCTCTTTCATTTCTGTCTCCCCTCTTTCATTTCTGTCTCCCCTCTTTCATTTCTGTGTCCCCTCTTTCATTTCTGTGTCCCCTCTTTCATTTCTGTGTCTCCTCTTTCATTTCTGTCTCCCCTCTTTCATTTCTGTGTCTCCCCTTTTTCATTTCTGTGTCTCCTCTTTCATTTCTCTGTCCCCTCTTTCATTTCTGTGTCCCCTCTTTCATTTCTGTCTCTCCTCTTTCATTTCTGTGTCTCCTCTTTCATTTCTGTGTCTCCTCTTTCATTTCTGTCTCCCCTCTTTCATTTCTGTGTCCCCTCTTTCATTTCTGTCTCCCCTTTTTCATTACTGTCTCCCCTCTTTCATTTCTCTGTCTACACTGTGCACTGCCCCCCCCCACATGCTGCCCCTCCTCCACCTCCCTGCCGAGTGAGATTAGAGGAGAGCTGCGGGGGGCTCAGTAAATTTAAAAAAAAAAAACCGCTGCCCCGGAGACTCCGCTGGAGGAATCTTACCTTTCCCGCGTGCTGGTTTCCTCGCCTCCCTTCCACATGGCTGGAAACAGTCAGGAAGGCTTGCAGGAGGATGGGGAGGAGCAGCCGGATGTGTCTCTCTCAGTAGCAGATGAGCGACACCTACTGGCTACTCCTTCCAATAATCCTCCTGCACAATCCAGTTACATCGGCCGCGTGCTGAGTGCCTGCTTATCTATTCTTGGGGCTGCCTGCTGTGGGCCTATTTAATGGAAGGGGCCTGGAGCTGCCGCTCCATCCGCCCCTACATTAATCCGGCCCTGGTAATATGCTGTTAAAAAACTAAGCACAGTGCTTGAGCCATTCTGCTGTACGGCTTGAGCACTGTGCTTAACAGCAACAATGGAATAGGGCCTTAAGTGTTCAATAAACCACAATACTATATTCATTAGTCTTGGACAATTATTCCATATGATGTCTATAGGTTTACAATTAGTAACGTAAATGGCTTTAAAGAGGCACTAGTCTGAATGGTTAAATAAATATTATATTTGACTTCTTCTTCTTCTTCTGCTGCTTTGTAAGTTTTAATGTAACAGAAAATAAACTAATATTTCAATATCGCGCAGTAAACCTAACGTATCCCTGGTAGCTTAATAATTCTGAAAATGCTCTTGCCAACAAACTTTTTTCGTAATGTGCAGACATTTGCATATATTTTCTTGATTTTATGGAACAGCTCTTTCGGAATTAAGATTTACTGGTCCTTTAGCAGTAAAAATATGACATTTTGTGAAAGAACCTCTTTTTCCCGAGTGAAACGTTTCTCAGAGGGAGGTGGCGGGGAATCCTGTTGTCTTTTCTAGTTCTGAATTTGCCTTGTTTTCATATTTTTATGTCGAGTTATGGTTTCGAGATGTAAGATGTTAAGTATTCGGAGATAAGCAATCAGGATGGTTTATACATCGGGAGACACATGCTACATAAGTTGGCAGAATTCAAAATCTTAGTCGTTAAGCTGCAAGGAATTTTTAGAGCAGACATTTGACAAGTTGAATTTTTATCTCTTCGCATGGCTCTTTTTCATAGCGAACGCTAGATGAATGTGGAAGAGCCCACGTTTCATCAACACACAAACACACTCAGAACTGTAGGTGTTTAGTCCTCTGTCAAGTAAAATATTAATTCAATTCAGCCCAGGGCACTATGTTTCATGCTGCATACAGTGAAATAAATGCTATCATAATGAAGGCTTTAAAATTTTAATGAGAACATCAATTCTCTGTGTTTGTTGTATAATTATCAGTTTTTGGTTGAGTTGGCTGCTTACTATGCATGATTCTACCTAGTACGTGGTGCGTTAAATATGCTAGTATTATAGTAGTAGCTATGTATAAATATATTCTTTTACAGTTTTATGTTTCATCTATATAAGTATATCTATTCCTGCTCTTATGTTATAATGAAAAGTGTAAGCAATGAGTTGTACATGTTAAGAGTATTACAATAAGAAATTAAAATGTGTAAAAGGGTTTATTTGGTGTCTCTGATGATGCTATGATTTCATGAATTTAGAAAGGCCACATTATATTTTGCATTGGCTGGAGTTAATGAATATACCTGCTGGTCACAATCAAAAAGAATGAGCAGATGATATATCCAACCCGGATGAGGAACAGTAGACCACTGGTGCAATTTTATGATAAGGATTTTTATAACCATAATATACCTCTTTTTAAAGGACCACTCTAAAGCATTCAAGTAGAAACAGAATTCTATAAACTCAAGTTTAGATATTTTTAAGCTTTCCTCTCATATAAAATGTCTTCAAGATGAAATAGAGCTGCAACAGTATATGGCACAGATTCCCCACTGGGCGTTATGGCCAAGATGAGTCTCGTCTTGTAACTTATACACTCGCTTGTTATCTCATACCTGCAACAAACTCCTGACTAGCCTTCCTATCTCCTGCCTCTCCCCCCTGCAGTCCTTCCTAAACACATCAGCCCGGCTTATACATCTCGCCCTCTGCTCTGTCTCTGCTGCTCCTCTCTGTGAATCCCTACACTGGCTCCCCATCCACAGCAGAATCAAATTCAAACTACTCACCCTGACCTGCAAAACTCTACGTAATGCAGCTCCTCACTACCTGTGCTCACTAATCACCAGATACACCCCAGCTAGCCACCTAAGATCCAACAATGACCTGCGCCTGGCTTCCTCCATCATTACCTCTTCACATGCCAGATTGCAGGACTTTTCTCATGCGGCGCCGACCCTATTAAATGCGCTTCCTCGCAATATCAGACTGTCTCCAAATCTGGCTTCATTTAAACGCTCCCTAAAGACCCTTCTGTTTAGGGAAGCCGAGCATCTGACTCCGTAACAAGACATCCTACCGACCCAAAAACAGTCCTCACCTCTCCCTGCATTAACTCATCACTACAGCCCCCTTCCTGTTTCTAATCCCCTCACCCATCTACAGTAGATTGTAAATACCCACGGAATAGGGCCCTCACGTCCTCCTGTATCTAGTGGCAGGAATGCTGACCGGCATCCTGTATGTATTGTAGAATTGTCCTGTCTTTACCCATTGCACTGCGGAATGTGTTGGCACTTAACAAATAATAAATAATAATAATCTATCTTGGGAGGAGACTCTCCAAGTCCACTTTGCATCCCCTATCCCTAACTCGTGACCTGATCGCTATGGTATGCGTCACTGACAGGAAGAATGCTCTTAACATGAGAGTCATGTGGCTACATGCACAAGCTCATATCTGGGATATCGTTAGTGCTCATGTTATGTTTATGTGATTTACAGACAGTCATTTTCTGCTTTCGGTGACTTGTTTGGTCTGAGTTTGTCAGTTATTTCTCACATCCAGTTTTCTCTCTCTGGGTTTGACGTTCATTACTGCAGATGTGGATTTGCTCTCCTCACTGATGGGCGTAACATTGATGCTCCAAGGGTGTCCCACAGGCATCTCACAGTAGGTGTCACTAAAGTGTGCCTTTTCCTTTTGAAAGGTTTGGCCTCGTGGCTGAGGCTCGGCACTTTGGAGTTGGTGACATCTAGATTGCTTTGAAATTGCATGATTTTGGCGACACCCATATTTCTTGAAAATTGCACTTTTGACTTTTTCTGTGTTTGCAAATGTGTTATAGACATGTTTTTTACGTGCTTTTCATTTCGTCATATTTTTACTAGGGTCGGGAGAATAACACTATGGGCAACTCATATGTCAGTTGTAGCCACTAGCAGATGCTTTTTAGCAATACTTATAATGGCAAGGAGATTGAGGCTCCGCCGGACATTTTTTTTTCTTTTAATATTACAGTGATTTAACCACAGGAAATATTATATGAGAAAATATAATACAATTAATAATTATGTCTGAGACTGGCTGGGATTGAAATGTAATAGGGTTTCTGTCTTAAAGGCAATTTCCTATTATTATCAGTGGTAATGAATTCCTCAAATAAAAATATATATTTTTAAGAATAGATATAAACATTAGAATATTCCTTTTCACTTGCAGGTACGTTAGTAATATCTAGAGTACAATTTTAGAGTCTGTACGTTATTTTGAAAATATTATACTGAACATTTATTTTGATACAAATTCATGGCCTGTCTCAGAATAGGGAATTTATTCTACGCTTTTGTAAATGTGTAAAAAAAAAAGTCCTGACTTGACAAATGAGATATGACCTTGAAGGTAAACTTGCCTATTATCTAGAAGCTTTGCAAGCAGATATTAAAAATGGACTTCATTTATTTTATGAGGAGTCAGGGCATGTCAAGTTGCTCATAATTAGTAATAAACATATCTTTGCTTGAGTACTTTTTATAGTGTTTGTATTTTTATTGATGTAGTCATGTTTATCATGCTCTCGGTTAGAGAACATTATGGAGTTATTTAAGAAATCATGGTTTTGTAGTCTTGATACTATTTCACATCAGAATTGGCTTTTGACTTCTCATTTTTACTTTGTTTTTTTTTATTGTGCTTTTTCATTTTTGTAGTTTTGTCATATAGCTACAGCTTGTCCTTGATGTGCTGAAATTTTACAAAATGTCTTAAAACGCAACACTTGAGAATTGTGCAAGAACACTATGGATAGTTATTATTATATATTTTTTTACAAATTAATTAAACATTATTATTAATATTATTTGCAAATATATGATAGCTAGTGAGCCTCTTTTGTTAGGACTTTTTAGACGGTGGCTCTTTTCATTTAATTTAAACCAAAAAGTAATGTGTGCATTATTGCAAGTTACAGATTTTTTGGTTTGTCTGTCATACAATAATTATGACTTGTCTCTCCTGCTAATCCCTGTCTCTATCACTCTCAGAGTCATAATACTATCAGGGTTATTCAGAGACAGCCTAACTGGCACTGAAATTGCACCGAACAGTGAATTTCCCCATACAATGCAATTTCGGGGCCATTCGGCTATTCAAACAGCAGGCAGTTCGCCGGATTTTGGTAAATTGCCAGCAAAATACGATGCCTGTTCGACGGCAGTGAAATCCCCCTAGAGGAGCAATGGTTAACCTATTCAGAGAACACCGAACAGCAGAGAAATGTCAGTGAAATGCCCTGATGTTCGGTGGTTTCATTCAGCAGCATAGGCGTGTGCAGCCTATTGCATTAGGGTGTGCACCCAAAAGTTCAAACACACACACACATATATATATATATATATATTATATATTCACGCACCCTTATGCAAACATACACAGACACACACTCACGCATTCAGCCGAAATATATCATTACTCTAGGGGTCATTCACAGAGCGTTGAAATGTCGCCGACTGTTGTTCCCTGCACTTCGGGGAATCAAATTGCCCCACCCTGCGGTGAATTCGCCATTCACCGCAGGGCCCCCAAAGTGCAGGGAATCAGCCACTCGCAACAGGAACCAGGACGCCGCGATCGGCCAGAGGTGACTGCGAGAGGGCAGCGAGGGAACGCAGGGACAGGTATGTAACAGCCCAGGTGTGGCTCGGGGTTACTGCTTTCAGCATTGAAATTTAACCACGAGCCACACACGGGAAAACATCCAGGGGGCTGAATAAATGCACTGATTTTGACGTATAAAAATGTCAAAATCGGACTGCCAGGGAGGTTAAGGTCTTGTTGCCAAGCACCAATATTTAGTCTCCTACCTGTATCTCACGATGCTTTATTCACTATTCTTACTTTGTGCAGTGCAGGCAGAAGATATAGCAGCGATTCTAGGAGCAATATCAGCCTTTTGGATGCAGGGCAAGGGGGCAACGCCGGGCTGAGACAAGGACACGGGTGCTGAATTTTGCACACAGCAGCCTGTTTAAAGACAAATACCTGCATTTACACACACAGTCATACGTTCACATAACTATATATCCCCTACACCCCGGGGGTATGTAGCAATAAAACTCCCAGTAGTGTGTGGTATGTGTGTGAGCGTAGCAGAGAATCCACAGCAATAAAACGCACAGTAATGTGTGGTATGTATGAGCGTGTCATAGAGCTCCACAACAAAACTCACAGTAATGTTTGCTGTGTATGGGCGTATCAGAATCCACAGCAATAAAACTCAGATTAATGTGCAACATGTATGAGCATATCATAGAATCCACAGCAATTAAACTCAGCAATGTGCAGTGTGTATGAGCATATCACACATTCCACAGCAATAAAACCCCCAGCAAAGTTCTGTGTGTATGAGCGTATCACAAAATCCACAGCAATAAAACTCCCCAGTAATGTGCTCTGTGTATGAGCGTATCACAAAATCCACAGCACTAAAACTCCCCAGTAATGTGCTGTGTGTATGAGCATATCACAAAATCCACAGCAATAAAACTCCCCAGTAATGTGCTCTGTGTATGAACGTATCACAAAATCCACAGCAATAAAACCCCAGTAATGTGCTGTGTGTATGAGCATATCACCAAATCCACAGCAATAAAACCCTCAGTAATGTGCTGTGTGTATGAGCGTATCACAAAATCCACAGCAATAAAACCCCCAGTAATGTGCTGTGTGTATCTGCGTATCACAAACTCCACAGCAATTAAACCCCCCAGTAATGTGTTGTGTGTATGAGCGTATCACAAAATCCACAGCAATAAAAGCCCCAGTAATGTGCTGTGCATAACAGCGTATCACAAAATCCACAGCAATAAAACCCCCAGTAATGTACTGTGTGTATGAGCGTATCACAAAATCCACGGCAATAAAACCCCTCAGTAATGTGTTCTGTGTATGAGCATATCACAAAATCCACAGCAATAAAAAACCCCAGTCATGTGTTGTGTGTATCATTTTATTACAAAGTCCACAGCAATAAAACCCCCCCAGTAATGTGCAATGTATATGAGCGTATCACAAAATCCACAGCAATAAAAAACCCCAGTAATGTGCGGTGCATATAATATATAAAAGTTGCCCCCTCTCCTGCTTACCTTTTTTTTTTTTCATTGCAGGGAGGGGGTTGAATTTTGGTCCGGGGGGGTCAAGGAGGGGGAACCCGGCTGGCCCTCTCACCCCCGCAGGCCTGGAGTCAGCCTCCGCTTCCCTGGTGGTCTGGCGGCTGTGGGGTGCTGCACCGCGATCTCTGACACAGTAAGCGCCGGCGGTCAGATGACAGGTCATCAGCAATCGCCGGCGATCAGCTCGTGGCCAGTCACTCGCTGTAGGACGTGCACTGCGGTCTGTAAGCACAGATCGCGGTGCAGCACCTTCATCCACCGGACCACCAGGGAAGCGGAGGCTGCCGCCAGGCCTGCGTAAGTGAAGGGTCCCGGCGGCTATCCGTTGGATGCGGCCAGCCAGGACCCAGAGTGTTCCGCGGGCCTGCGGGGTGTGCTGCGGGCCAGCATTAGGGTGTGCCCAGGAACACCCGGCACACCCCGTGCTCACGCCTATGTTCAGCAGGTTTAATCAGGTAAACCCCGTAGGCTTCAATGTTAAAAATATTCCTATTTTTATTCAATATCTATTAAAGCATTTATTCTTTTAATTTGCAGCAAAAAGTTTCTTTATTTTATTTTTTTAGGATTTTTAGGCATTTTTTGGGTTTTTTTCAGCAAACATTTTTTTTCCAATTTTTTTTTCTGTAATAGACCTTTTTATTATTATTCACAGGACCTTATATGTTAATTCCAGAAATTTTTGTCCAGTTTTCCTATAAAAGCGTTTGATTTTTTTTTATTTTTCAATCGTTTCGTTGGGTTTATTTTACCCCGTTCAACGTCTTTTTGTCTTTAACCAGCAGCTGGTCGGCACTGTGTTCGGTGGATCATTGGCTTTTTTTGGACGTGTTCGACGGGTTTGCAGTGGATCGTTGGATATGTTCGGCGGGTTTTCTGCACCCTTTCGAATTGATCTGATTTTTTGGATCATATAGGTGGGTTTTCGGGGGATTTCTGTCGATTTTTCAGATGCGATCGGTGGCATTTCTCTGCACTTCAGGGACCCTGCGGCAACTGCTGAATTCACTTCAGGGTCAGGAATTTGATTCCCAGAAATGCGGGGAACCGGAGTAAAGATGAATAATCCCTTATATGTTTCTCTGCATAGTGTGAGACTTACTATGGTTGTGGAACAATAAGTATTGTACTCATGACAGAGAATACTACATTAGCATATTTTCTTTAACCACTTCCGCTGGTATGCGGAGGACGCGCTGAGCGCGTCCTCCCATTGGGGTCAGCGTTCGGCCGGGTTCCAGCCGATCGCTGGCCCCCCCGGTGCGGGCTGACATCCTCGATGTCAGCCGCGCATCCGGGACCGCAGCCGCCGGAATTAGGTGTCATCGCGGCAGCGCGATGACACCTAATTCAGGCGCCCCCCACATGTGCGGAGGAGGCGCCTGAAAGGGAGGGGGGAGGTCCTTCGGACCTCTCTCCCTCCCGATCGGCGGCTCTGCGGGGGTTAACCCAGGCATCATTTGGAAGGGCACAGCCTGCCCTTCCAAATGGTGCCTGGCATTAACCCCTGGGGAGCTGGATCGCGAATCGGCGCTGAAAAGCGCCGGTTCGCGATCCTTTCCCGGAGCTGGCCGACATCTTGGATGTCGGCCAAGCCTCCGGGAACTCCCCCTGAGGACTGGCGTCATCGTGCGTAGCACGATGACGCCAGTCCTGGACTTAACCCCTAACTGCCACCAACTGTGGAGATAGGGAGTTCCAATGAGCTCCCTATCTCCCGATCCGTGGCAGTTAGGGGTTAATGTTTGGTATGGTTGGATCGGCCAGAGCATGGCCGTTCCAACGATACCAAACATGAAAGTGAAAAAGTTTGTAAAAAAAAAAAAAATGAAAAATAAAAATAAAAAAAAATTTAAAAAAAATTATGAAAAAAAAATAAACACTTTTTTTTATTTTTTTGGTTTGTTAATGCAGCAATATTGTTCCCATTTCAATTATAATGTGAACAATGATGCTGCACTAACGATTTTTGTATGCGGTGCGTTTGTTAAAAATAGTGTAATTTTCCCCAAAAAAAAATGTAACGAGACCCCATCTCTAATTTTTTTAACAAGCACACCCCATACAAAATATAACCGCAATTGCTCGCATGTTAAAATGTGAAAAAAAACACTTTACACATTGTATATTATTGAAAATACATATTTTATTGCATTTTTTGTTATAATATACAGACATGACATAACGTATACATATAATAATGACATATTATGAATCTACCGACTCTGACGGAAAGAACGATATATAATATGTCTGGGTCATATACTAAAATAAGCCTTCAAAACACGTTTAAACATGATGAGCAAAACCGGTAAAAATGACCTCGGCACAGGGGCGGGAAAAGCCTCAGCAGCGAAAGGGTTAAAGAGAAGATGTTTTTCTTGGCTAGAATTGATATTAAGGGGTCCAACTGTGCAATTCCAATTGCAATTATTTATAAAGTAACCACCTGAATGAAAATATATATATACTGGTTGTGCTGCACATCAGTCGTCAACAAATTATTCAGGGTGCTACCATCAATATGGGCTTACCCTACTCGCCCCTAAAGAAGAAACCAGCATATGTAATGCGATGCACACGAATGTGAAATACTGTATACTGTAACTTTTATTGTAAATAATAAAAATAAGTAATTGTGTGCGTACAAAAAGAGCTTTATGGAAACAACAAAATACACTATGTACTCCTACACAAAAAACACATTCATCACTATTAATTACAGAAGTGGCATCAGAATAACCCACCATTAGGGAACAAACATACTTTCATCATCAGAAATGTAACTAACTCCGTGAAAAGAGTATCACCATCATTATCTAAGATCCACAATACTAATCAAGTAAGTGAACATAAGCGTCAGTCAAAAATCCAAACACAAGAAAATAATAATGATAACGGCAAAGAGAATAAGGAGTCTCCAGTCAAACAGAACAAGCAGAGACCTGGTATCCCAACATTTCAGCATTAAAGCTTTTCTCAAGGCTACCCTACATTGGGATACATAGTATGGTTTTAAAGAATTTTTAACCACTGAAAGCATGGGTAGAGCTGAATGTGGCAAGGAAGCTAGCTCCATAAATAGGGGTAATTTAGGAATAGTCTCGAAGGTGATTATGAATGGTGCTGGTATAAAAGATGATAATTTCAGATAATTGTAAAGTGAAACGATTGTGATGAAATGTACTTGCTCACAAGGAACGAGATTTAATAAGAGGCCTAATTCTGCAGAGGTTTCTACATGAGAACCTGTGAAGGTACCTTTCCCTTCCGTCTGTCCTGGCTCTCCAGACACCCCTTCGTTGTGGTCAGCCCGGCTACTGGGAGCTCTGTCCTCAGCGCCTCGAGCGGCTTGACCTGCCTGCTTCTGTTCCTCTGCCCTGGAGCCGTTAGGAATCTCCAGAAGGCCGCTCTCTGCCTTCTGAGGGTGAGTGTGGAGTGTAGCGTAGTTTGTAATAAAGACACCAGGCGCGGCTGTATGCTTTAAAAGAGGATCCTCTCTCTCTGAGCTCTGAGAGTTCTCTGACTTTTTAATGAACAACCACCATTTATGCTGAAGTCCAACAGTCATAATTTGCATACCCATACTAATTACATTAGGTCAGTTATTTAAAACGTTCTTTACATTCTTTAGCCTTCAGCTCACACAACATTTGTATATCCATTGTTCTAACACATCAGATCAAACACACACTATCAGAGATCCATTGAATCAAACATGCAGCTAGATAATGGGAAAAGCCCTGGTGCATAAATTACACAGCAGTAAAGCTTGTTTACTGTATACACAAAAACACATTTACCTACAGAAATATAAGTATTTTTAAAACCAAAGTTATGCCATTTTACACTAAACTAAATTAAACTAAAACCAAACGATGTAAAATATATTTAAAAACACACAATATAAATGAACATAACAGTCTCTTGGGGTTTGAAGCATGGAGCGTTACATCAGCTGCATGACAGAACCATTGTAAGGACCTGAAAAGGGTCTGAAAAGGAGTGAGGGGTGAGAGGTATAAGAAATGAGGTAAAAGCTTCTAGAGGATGCTTTTGAAATCGACTGTAGGGGATAATTATGGATTGTTTAAGGCCAGTGAGAAGACGGTTACAGAATTCAAGGTGGGAGATTCTAAGAACTGGGAAGAGTATTTTAGTAGCATCATGGACCTTATCCATAAGCGGATAATGAAAGCTAAACGAACAAAACATTTTTTTCCAAAAGAGGTGGTATGAATTGAGGGGCGACCCAGAACCGAACCTTTAGGTACTCTGACCAAGGGAAGTACCAAGGGGAAGAGGAACTAGGGAAAGAGACACTAAAAGAAAACGGCTGATAAACAAGAAAGAGCAGTGCTACCGTGACCAAGTTTGGAGATGTTGAAGAGAATGAATCAGGCGGTCATTTGTGTTAAAAGGAGCAGAAATATCAAGACGAATGAGTAAGAAGTAGTGGTCTTTTTATTAAGTAGCATTTAAAGAATTAGTCACTTTGGTCAGATCAGTCCCACTAGAGTGTTGGGAGCTGAGCAAATCAGTAATCGGGGTAGAGACCAGAACTTCTACAAGCTTGGAGACAAAGGGGAGCAAAATTGAGATGGTAGTTTGAAGCAGAAGACAACAATGTATGTTGGGAGGCAGATGGGAAAATTACATAGGTGAGAGAGATGTTGGAAATTAGGTTCAAAGGCATACCCAATGATACAGAACAAATGAGGTGCAAAGTAATGGAATCAAGAGGACAAATGATAGGACTGGAAGACTCCTGATAGGATGTTGTTTATCTGATACGTGATCAATGTAGTGGTGATGCCCCTCTTTAGAAATAAAAGGGGATTTGTTCCACCCCCTATATCACAATAAGAACACAAGCATTGTTTGCACTATGAAGTCCTTCTCTTTGTGTTTATACTTCTGAGGAACAAATTTACTACGAATACTGTGAAATGGTGGAATACGTGTAATATTAGAGCTCATTTCATACTAGAGGTCTTAGATGGAAATGAGGAACAATCAGGAAGGAGCACAGAATTCAATGAGGTAATGGTTGTGGAGAAGTGAAAACTATAAGGGTTATTCAGAGATAACCAATCTAGCCTCGAAATGTCACCGAACAGGGAACTTCCCCATGCGGTGACATTTCGAGGCCATTCGGCTATTCAGAGAGCAGGCAGTTCGCCAAATTTTGGCAAAATGCCAGCCAGTATGGTGCCTGTTTGAAGGCAGTGAAATCCCTCATAGAGAAGCAATGGTTAATCTATTCACAGAACACTGAACAGCAGAGAAAAGTTGCCAAAATGCCCTGCTGTTCGGTGTTTTCATTTGGCAGGTTTATTCAGGAGAATCCCATAGGCTTCAATGTTAAAAATATTCCCGGTTTTATTCAATATCTAATAAACCATTTATTATTTTAATCTGCAGCAAAAAATATCTTTATTTATTGATTTTTTTAGGATCTTTATAGGCATTTTTCTTTCTTTTTTTAAAATATTTTTTTCTTTTTTCTGTAACTGCCCTTCTTATTATCATACATTGGATCTTATATGTAAGTTCCAGGCATTTTCGTTCAGTAGTTTTTTTTCCAAACAGCGTTTCAATTTTGACACTTTCAAGCGTATTGCCTTTTTTTTTTTTAACTCCGTTCGTCAGCTTGTCGGCTTTTCCAGCAACTGGTCTGCGCTGTGTTCGGCAGCTCAGCGGCTTTTTCCGGAGTGTCGTCATGTTTTTTGCGGCTTTTGTGATTGGTTTTCAGTGGGTTTTCGGCGGGTGTTCGACGTGTTTGCGGCAGGTTTTCCCTGCACCCTGGGGACCCTGTGGTGAATGCTGAACTGCCAGGAACGAGAGAGCACCGGATTGTCGCTCTCTGACTAACCCCCTATGTGTAACAAATGGAGAGTGAAGATATGTGCGCAGTGGGAAGGTCAAAGAAAATTCAAGGAGTATGTTGGTACTTTGGTAGATATGTTAGTTCAATTTGCTTACAACCTTTAATTGTTCATGAGGGTTTTAAAGTAATTACATTTTTTTAATTACTATTTAACCTTGCAAGGATATTGTTAATACATGAATGTACGGTGAAAAATATTGTGATACATTATTTCAGTTGAATATACATATGTATGTTCTATAGAGACATAAATAATAACAAAAAAGGTAAATACTCATGTTAGCCAGCAAACATTTCATTTGTAAACTGTACATAGTATGTGAACAAATCTTCTTTTGACTTTAAAATATGAAAACAGAACTAATGTACACACAGAAACCTTAAAGCGTAAGACCTATATACACTATATTGCCAAAAGTATTTGCTCACCCATCCGTATGCGAGCCAAGGCAGGTGAGCGAATACTTTTGGCAATATAGTGTATCTCTTAGTTGAAAACATATGATAAAAGCGTGAAGAGCGGAATGTCAGAAACAGAGAACCAAAATACAATCATGTGAAATAAAGTAACATTGCTCGATGTGAATTGAAATATATGAAAGACACCAAATGCACACTCACAAATATCATCAGAACATAGGGACAGGTGCCAGTCCTCTGTTTTTCTATTACCACAAAAGGTCTTGGAGTGAAGTTCAGATATGTGAAAGGAAGAAGAATTGAAACATAAAAGCTGGGTCAAAATCGAACCCGTGCTATTTACCTAAACTTTCTGCAGGAGAGGCTTCTGCCTTTTAAACTAATATTTTATTTTATTTCTATTTTTTTTCACTCTCAATTAGGCAATTTGGGTCAAAGGTGGAATCCAAGTCCATATTTATGAGATAAGAAGTTGTACCTGAAAGAAAACTGATCTCTTTCTCCTGGTCCTTTACATGATTCTGCTCACAAAAACTACATAAAGTATCATATTATAAAATGAGAAAATTTCATTTTCAGCTGTTTCCACTAATACACAAATAAAAGATGAAATAGAGCATATCCTGAATAACAAGTTTACTGCTTCATGCTACCCAAAAGCATTCTACAACACAAAGCGGGTTATTCAGAGTGCGTTGAAATGTCATCGACACTTCAGTGCTCTCTCGTTCCCCGCATTTCCCTGCACTTCGGGGAATCAAATTTCCCCACCCTGCAGTGAATTCCACATTCGCCTCAGGGTCCCCGAAGTGCAGGGTGCTGAACACCTGTTGAACACCCGCCAAAAACTCACCAAGCAATCACCAAAAACTCACCGAAAACCCGCTGGAACCGCTGCAAAAAACACGCCGAACACGTTGGAGAAAGCTGAAGAGCCACCAATCAAAACGCAGACCAGCCGCCATAAAAAGCTGACAAGCTGACAAACGGTGTAAAATAAAAAAAAACAATACGCTTGAAAGTGTCAAAATGGAAACGCTGTTTGCAAAAAAACTACTGAACAAAAATGTCTGGAATTTACATATAAGGTCATATGAATGATAATAAAAAGGTCTGTTACAGAAAAAGAAAAAACGCATTAAAAAAACAAAAACATTTTTACAGAAAAAATCCCGAAAATTGCTTAAAAGATCCACAAAAATCAATAAAGAGGCTTTTTACTGCAGATTAAAATAATAAGTGGTTTATTAGATATTGAATAAAAATGGGAATATTTTTAATATTTAAGCCTATGGGATTCATCTGAATAAACCTGCCGAATGAAAACACTGAACGCAGGACACTTCGGCAACTTTTCACTTCTGTTTGGTGTTCTGTGAATAGATTAACCATTGTTTCTCTATGGGGATTTCACTGCCTTCGAACAGGGACTGTACTGGCGGGCGGTTCGCCAAAATGAATAGCCGAATGGCCCAAAAATGGCACTGTATGTGGAAAATTCCCTGTTCGTTGACATTTCGGGGCCAGATCGTCTCTCTCTGAATAACCCCTATAGTGAAATATTAGCTGTATTTAAAATATTTCAAAGGATATCACCTGTACGACTTTTTTCTATATTTTTCATAAGACATTTTCTATACTTAACACACCACCTCTTAATTTAAAATGTACTATGGTTTTCAAGGGAAGGGTTTTCAGAGTTTGCTTTGGTGCTAATTAGTTGTTCATATAAGTAGCCTTAGGAATACAATCATGATTTACTGGTAATTAGATAATAAGGTCAGAATTTTGATAACTAACTGCATAAATGCTAAAAAATATAGTCAAACCCCTGAAAGAATAAAAAGGTTTAGAGTTTTCTGCTCAAGAGAGACACAAGCCTGAAATATTAAGAGTAATTTCATTTTATTGGCAGAACTGTGCAGGGAAAGCCTGCATACTGTGCATGAAAGCTGGTTGTACTATGTCTGCGTCTAGTTTGCACTCTTAATCATAAACACTTAGAAAAGCCATTCTTCAATATACAGATAAAAGATTGCGGAATCTTCTATGAATTGGCTTGTGAGTGACAAGTCATGAAAAAAGAATTCCAAGACCATTGTTTGGGCGATCTAAACAGTCGCACCAAGCATATTTTTTCAGAGTGTTTAGGACTTAGGTATATACTGATGGCCTTATTTCAATAAATAGAATAGACAAATTGGCTGTGAATACAATGTTAATTTATATTTTGATCCTTTTTTTCTGCTGGTGTCTGTTTTCATTACATTGTTGAGGTCTTTCAACATTTTGCTTTAAGTATGAGTGCGTACGTTTGTGTGTAATTCTATCTTTAATTATATGGCCACGTGTTTTCCAATCTTGTTTGATTTTCCTTGCCCCACTCCCCTTCCTCTTTCCTGCTTTCCTCCATAAATATGTTACTGGGAGGCCCTAAGGTTTCATCACTGACCACTCCTGACTCTAAACCTAAAAGGCACTATCATGTCCCTTGATCTAAAACAGGGATGCTAAGGGGAAAAACCTGCTCTCGCAAATTTCCCCTTAGCATCCCCGTTTTACAAGCAGATTATGAGGCAGGCGCTGATTTCAGCAGCCTGCCCTGTAACGGCCACTAACCCTACAGGATACTCACTGTTGCGTGTTAGTGTCCATAAAACATGGAGGGTTGTGTTGCCGGGTCACGTGGCCTGCAAGATCACACTCTCGCGAGATTGTGAAGGTACAAGGAGTGATTCATGGAGGGAGACTATTTGTCCTCAGTCTCATTCTGTTCCTGGTGGCCAGAAGTTGGGGATTGTTCCTTCACCGTTCATGCTGCGGGATTAGTCGTGAGTATCTGATTTTTTGGGGGGCTTTTCAGTTGGTGCTGATGGATTCTGCAGAAGTGGAATCAGTTAGCACCAGATTGGTGCTATAGCTAACTTTTCATTTAGCCACAGCAGTGCGTAATTAGCGTTATGACTTTGTGATCCTCACGCTAATTACTCTTTCTTACGCTTTGCACTACCCAGGTTAATTACACTGGGAACAGCATTTTCGTTGAATTAAATCTGACACTTGTTTTTGACTAACTAGTGGCTTCCGAATACATAAATGACCCCAGAGGGAGAGTGTTCCAAAGGATGGGGGCTGCGGGGGAGAAATCCTGTAGCCTATCATGGGAAGAGGTGATGTGGGGAGAAGCTAGGCGCAGGTCACGGTTTGGTCTTAGGGAGTGGGCTGGGGTGTATTTGGTGATTAGTGAGGATAGGTAAAGGGGAGCTGAGTTACTGAGATCTTTATAGGTTAGGGTAAGGATTTTGAATTTAATTCTGCAGTGGATGGGGAGCCAGTGAAGGGACTCACAGGAGGAGAGGAGCGGCACACACAGAGCAGCGGTTGAGGTGGATGAGCCTGGCACAGGTATTCAGAATGGATTGTAGAGGGGAGAGGCGTGAGAGAGGGAGGCCAGTTAAAAGTGTCCAATGGACACTCATCCCATCTTAACAAGTTAATTAAATTAATTATATCAAGGCAGCTAGAGTGTCCCTTGAAGTTTGTTGTGAAAGTAGAATGAACACTTCTTAATTCCCTTTTGTTGCTGTTTTTCTCCTTAACATAAGCCAGATACCTGAGAACAAATATGTTGATTTATTGTTGCTTTGCACACTGTGGATCACTGCCCAGTGTAACATTTAGTAGTTACTAGAGAGCCGATGACTCAGAGGTTATTGTCTAGGACACAGATGGTACATATAGAATCGAAGACAGAGAAAATTATTGTATCTTAAAATTTACCTACAGGTCTTTGCCAGTCGAGCTGGGAATTTTTCACAGCTGCTGAAATCATGTCAGATAAGATATAAAACTCGTCCTGACATACCACTTTTGTTACTGTGTGTCTGCTAAACATTTAAGGTGACTGTGCTTGTCTTGACAGTGTATAACATTTTGTTTTTCAATAGACAGGTGGAAGCAGATGGCAAACTTCCTTAGCTGGTGTTTGCAACTTTGAAAGAACATAGATCATATAAAATTGATCAGCTGAGTTAATTATAAAAGGGATGAGTTTGATGGATTAGCTGTACTCCTGCAAGCAAAATAATTGTATTATAACCACATATTAGGTTATTTGTCAGGATGTATATGTGTGTGTTTCTCTATTTTAATAGGGTTTTTCTTTTAAAAGTCAGGAGATTGCTGCAGTGTAATATAACGAATATCATTGGTAATTAGATACAGAAAAATATGTTTGGCGCCCCTTGTTTTTACAACATTGTAAACATTGTAACATTGTATTTTAAGTACACTTACTCCCTTCATCTACTAAAACATTTACAGCAAAAAAAAATAATAATAATAATTCAGGTGTATGATTTATAGCTGCAACTCTATTGGCTTTCAACGGACTATCTAATTCAATTAAAAAATACATCAAGAAAAGTTTGTAATAAGGAAATAGTCTACAGGGAACAAAAATCAGCCCACGGAGAACTCAACTCCAGCAGGGCCACTGAGTGTGAACTCCGTTCCCCTTGTAAAAACCGTTGCTAACTGGGTTCCTAAAAATGTTTGACAGATTTGACCCTTGGTGAAAAAATACTGTAAAATATTTTCTTTTAATTAATGTATAGTCTCCTCCACATTGGTAGGCAAATATAAACTGTAAATGAAATCCACATACATGAAATAGACTAAAGTGTGGAAAATAAATAATATATAACTGAAGACACCAAAGACATAAAACCCTCTTGCTATTCAAAGAGTCATATTTTCAATAGACATGTGCACAGCACAAAATTTCGTTTTGAACTAATGGATTAGTACTAAAATGCAATTTATTTAGTTGCTAAAGAAATTCGTTTTCAGTTCTTTAGTATGAAAACTAATTTCATTCTTCCGAAAACCAATGGATACAATTACTATTGTAGTGGCTCCTCAGAGGGCTGAGATCGCTGCTTGTTACAGTATCTCTCACTCTCAGCACAATGTGGGCCATATTACATAGTTGGTGCCAACTTAACCAGAGCTGTTGTAAACTTCCCAGAGCCATTATAGCCTATGGAGGTTTTCAGTTTACAACAGCTCTGGTTAAGTTAGCACCAACATTGTAATACTGCCCCGTGTCAGGCAAAGCTGTTACAGTAACTGACTGCTGCTCATCACAGCGCTCAGAGTTTCAGTAAAACGAGTAAATAATATTTTTATATATAAGAGGTTAGAACAATATTATTTCCTTGTTTTACTGAAACTCTGAGCGCTGTTACAGTCAGTTACTGTAACAGCTGAGCCTGATACATTCACGATTATTCAGAGAGCGTGAAAAGCAGGAGAATGACTGGAGAATGAAAAATTCTAGGTCAAAATAGCCGACTTGGAAAGTGAGATGAAAGGGTGAATTCTTCTGGTTTGGCTATTTTGACCTAGAATTTTTCATTCTCCAGTCATTCTCCTGCTTTTCACGCTCTCTGAATAACCCTGATTGTACTGAGAGATAATTTAACAAGCAGCCGATCTCAGCGCTCACAGCCACTGGATTTAAAGGGCTAAAAAAAAGGCTCCTCTCTGTATAATGTTTAGAACATCCTCCTGCATTAATTAATACCCCTCTCTGTATAATGTATACAACATCCACCTGCATTAATTAATACCCCTCTCTGTATAATATATAGAACATCCTCCTGAATTAATTAATGTCCCTCTCTGTATAGAACATCTTCCTCAATTTATACCTTTCTCTGTATAATGTATATAACATCCTCCTGCATTAATACCCCTCTCTGTATAATGTATAGAACATCCTACTGCATTGGCATGTGGAGGGTGCAGAACTTCGGATGTTGCGATGTTGCTCTCTTCATTGCTGGTCTCCTTCACTCATCAATGTAATATCACAAAAAGGACTGAAACTAAAATGTAGTGCATTTTATTTTAGTTCCTTTCGTTTTTTGTACTGAGCAGTTTCGTTTCTCTTGAGTCATATGAAAACTAAATTATCCCAAAATTCGGACTAAATCGTTTTAGTACTAAAACGAATGCACATGTCTAATTTTCAATCAGTCGAGCTATCTACATGCAAGTCTTCCGAAATCAGTTACATCATGGAAGCGCATCTAAGGTTGAACTCAGCATGCTTTACTTATACTGAAATATATTGGAACATTGGGCTAGATTAAATAAAGTTGGCTTGTAGATTGTAAGGAGCACTGGAGAACATAGGCAGACACCACAATCTGGGAAAAACATATTGATAGGCATCTTCAACCAGCAGAGCAACGAAGTTCAAGAATTTGTTAATGCTTTAGATTATTGCTCAACATATGTTTTCAGCAGCTCTAGGATACTATAAAGTGCCAATATCTTGAAAAATACGACCATAAATAAGTTTGATTATTACTGTTTTCCGCTCATGCTCATTTATCTTCTGCGTCGTTGGGAGTGGATGGTCATGGTTTTCCAAGGGTGTGCTTCGGTTTGTTTGGCAAGACTCCTACAAAATGGACTGGGATAAAGCTCATCTGTGATAGTGATTTGCCTCCCCTCATCATTGAATCATGACTTTAAGAATCTGGCAATCAGTAATTTGATTATTACTGTTTTCTACTCATGCTCATTCATCTTCTTGTTAGTTGGGAGTGGATGGTCATGGTTTGCCACGGTTGTGTTTGGGTTTGTTTGGCAATACTCATACAAAACGGACTGAGATTCAATAAAGCTCATCTGTGATAGTGATTTGCCTCTCCTCGTCATTGAATCGTGACTTTTTAGAATCTGGCAACATCACGGTGGTTTTTGCCTTTGTATTTTCTGCCTATGATACTAGTATGTGTTTCTGCAATTTTACTTAACATGGGGAGCGCAAGTGTTATTCAGCGTTAGTATTACAATCTTCTAGCGCTGATTAATATCCAGCTGTAGTTATCAAAAAGTTAACCACAGCCAGGATTTGGTGTTAACGGATTCCTCTTCTGCAGAATCCATTAACACCAGCCCAAAAAAAAAAAAAGAATCGCATACTCACCCTCTCTCCCGCGGCGAGGACCGCGGCTCCAAATGCCTCCTCCGTCCAGCGGGAGCAGGGAAAGACTGGGGGAAAAAGTACCCCAGTCTCTCCCTGCGTATCACTACGACGACCGGCGGGATCTCGCAAGGCGAGATCCGGCTGGTCATGTGACCGGCAGGGGGGAACTCAATGGAGTCCTATGGACTCCATGCACTGGATGCTCGCAGCTGCGCTCAGCACTGCCGCGAGCATCCCGGATTTTACTGCGTGGTAACGATGCAGGCAGCATTTTTTGCACCTGCATTGTAATATAGCGTTAAAACGCATGGCACAAGGGGGAAAACTGCTTTCCTCCCTTGTGCCCGCATTTTAACGCTAGGATTGTAATTTGGCCCAGAACCTATTACAACCCCTGATGACACTACTAAGGTAGCAAAATGCGTAGAGTGACTATGATGTTTAATGCAGGTACAAGGGGTACTAATATTGAAGCTGGGTATCAATTCTCCATGTGAAGGTATATAAATGGGAGTGGTCCTCTTTCTGTTGCTTCTCGCTGATGGACTTTTGCCTACACCATTTCCTTCTTACTGTCTTATAACCACCAACCCACGAAGGTTGGTTTCTTACTCTTTAAGAATAGAGAACAGTATTGAGAAGTGAATTGAGATAGAATACGCTAACAATTTTTGTGTGAGACCAGCTATCAATACCTTACCTGCAAATTATTGTTTGTGTAAATACAAACAGGTAGGTGTTTTTTTTTATGGTTTTGGTTTTATATACACAGTTCAATAAAAGTTATGTTTTACATATATGAAGATGTCAATGGATACCCACGATTGTCACCATAAATTAAAAAAAAAATACTAATACGTTGGAATTTAATTTAAATGAATCATTTTGCCATTTGCAAGTACTTTAACATGACCAAGTGGACAGTACAAGAAAAATATTCGCACTCAGGCAAAGACATAACTATTCTCTGAATGTGTGACCTAATTTGTAGTAAGATTCTCTCACATTTAGCTGTATTTAACAACTTATGACACACACTGAAACAGCTACCAAGGGATCCAGCTGAGTTGAAACTATTATTATAGATCCAAAAAAATAATGATTTGCAGGTTCTATAAAATTTTGCTGTAAGTGACTGAATAGTATTATCTTTTAAATAAGTATGCAAAGTTGCAGGGTCTAGCAACTATACTTTTAGCTGCTTTTAAAAACTCTATAGTTATAAAAAAAGCGAATAAAAAACTCTATTGACAGCTTCTATCTCCAACAAAATGTATAGTTATTTAAAATAGCTACACTATGAATTATTATATATATATATATATATATATATATATATATATATTCTAATTGAAATGTCTTTTTATGGTTCACTTTTTCCCCAAAATACAAATGTGCTTTCAATGTTTTTGTGCTTAAGGGGAAATCAGGTAATAGAAAAATGGGAAATGAGAAATTAATGAATTCACTTACATTTATACATAGCAGACATTCAGGTTGGAAATAATCATAAGTTGGTGGATATGTGCATGCATCTTTTTTTTAATAAAAAGCTACATTTCTAGATGTCCGTATAGCAAAGTATAAAGCTGTCATTGTGCTCAATCAGACAGGAGGAAGTATAATCACTGTATGTTTGTGATATGATTCTGTTTTATTTGTTCTTTGTATTAAAAAGAATCGTGGAGATCATCTCAGACCGGAAAGTGATTGAAATCACAAATAGCCCGGGTTGTCAAACATAGGTTTGACTTGTGAGTAATGTGTTAGTTTAGCCATTGATCACACCAAATGCTGCTGGTGCAGAATGAACTCTCCCTGATACAACCGACCACTGGCCATAAAACATGTTCCCAGAATCAGCAGTAAATTTTGTAACATTTGAAATTCTACTTGAAAGTGTTGTGCTTTCAGATCCTGAACACGGTATTCTCTTTTTTGCCTACCATGCATCCTTTTTTTGTCAGTACAGAGAAAAAGTGTTATAAAGAACACGTCGCCAGAGTTATACTTTGTAACAGAAGACAGGATGCCAATCGACTTGAAAAATCTGCTTGTGATGAAGTCTAGTAATTATTTTACATGTTTATTTTTACACAGATGTTTTACGACCATTCTAAGCAATTGGAAGAAATAAATGATTCTGTTAATCTTTAAAGTTCACTCAGTAAGCTAGATCATGAGGTCAATGACTATGCCCTCTGTAGAGGAAGGTCATCCCCTGGTGGGTCTGTTTGAGTTTTCCATTTTTCTAAGGTTGATGAAGTGTGTGGACCCATTCTGTTGGGTTATAGCAGCATTATCTAACATGCAGTAAAGCTCATTGATCTCTCAGTGGGGGGGAAATGTGTTATATACGAACTAACCAATTTCGTCCCAACATACGTACATTTATTTATTTATTTATAAAGGATTTTACAGGAAGGATACATTGAGATTTCTCTCGTTCTCAAGTATGTCCTGGCTTCAACAACAGTTGTTACAGAAATACAAAGTAATACAATGCAAGATATTAAAAAAAACACAAATATACAGCTTAACAGAAAATAAATATGTAGGAAATAGTCATTATGTTACATGTTTACAGGTGCATTCTATATTGAGGTATGTTAGTAAGGAGCTCTTGAGTGACTTAAGACTGGGGGAAGATTTGATGGTGTCTGGGAGGTTATTCCATAATTGAGGTGCTCTGTAAAAAAATGAGGATCGAGACACTTTCTTTTTGTATTGTGGTATTGCAAGTAAGGTGCTGGTCCTGGACCGGAGGTTATAGGATGAGGATGTTCAGCAAACGCCTGCTACCTCCCTGCAAACAGATAAACAATAATTCACCGTGATATAAACATGGAATGCAATCGATTATAATATTGCTTACATGTTTGGGCACTCTGCCATGTATCTTCTGGTGTTTCTGTACATTTTTATTTGTTCTCCAATGTGTGGTTCATACACATTAGTAATAAATAATAAATAAACCCTGTAGCACTTCAATGTAATAGAACGTACACACCAATCCCAATATGTAAAATTTTGCACGAAGAATATACATATGCATCGTACATCAAGCCCAACGATATTTAGAAACAGTATGCAAGAGTTACAGTTACAAGTACTTATAAAGCACCAACAGATTCCATAGCGCTTTACGGTTGGGTAAGCACAAACGTGAGACATAATAAATAAAGATACATTAGGTGCAGACAATCCTGCCCATAGGATAATTGTCCTGATAAAAGAGCACTCATCCCGACATCACTTGAGCGTACAATCAAACGGAAAGTGGTATGTGAGACAAGAGGGAGCATGGGAGGTGTGGAGCTGGTGGCCAGAAATAAGATAGCTGGGTTTACAAGGGAGGGACCAGAAGCTTGGACTAGTTAGGGTGATTAACAAAGTGGAAGCAGCTGTAAGGGAAGCTACAGGTTTTAGACTGGGAGTGGATGGAGGAGGGAGTGTATGGGGAGGATGGATGGGACAGCAGAGTAAAAATACAGGCCCTGGGACTTGAGGTGATGGTGAATAGATGCGGTGTAAAGAAAGGAAAACAGAATTAAAGAGAGGGGGCTGTGTTTGAGGAATTTATGACATTGGGAGGGGATGGGGAAGCTTGAAGAGTTGAGGGTAAGAGTTTAAAACTAAACAGGGGGAAAAGTTTAACAAAACAAATAATCAGAGAGAGCTGGACTTTTTAAAACCCCAATAAACATTGGGGTATTCACAGGTTCAGCTCCCTTTTGCATGTTTATTGTGGCTATTAACATAACAAAGGTAACAAGAATTCAATTCTTAATACTTATCTTAATATGCTTTAAAAAGTTTGGGATATATATACCATTTTGTGAATATGTTTGTGCTTGATGTATGATATATATACTGTATGCATATATATATATATTTCATGTAAAAAATGTTAATTTTCATCACTTTTACATGACTAATGTATACTAATAAAGTTTAATTGCATTGTGGTGCTTTCTTTACTTTTGGTATGTATTAACTATTAGTGGGATATAGTCAAACCAGGTGCACTTTTATAATTCTTGCATCTATTTGCTATGTTTTGAGCCACGCTTGTTATTAGTTACTGCTCATTGTCAGCATATATCTAAGTTTAACAAAGAAAAAAATGTCATCTGCGCTTATTCCCATTATACCGTGTGAAACAAAACACTTGGTTTCTTATTAATGGACATTATGTGCCAAATGTGGCTTCATTTTTGGATAGGACTCACCCTCATTAGAGGTGCCTTGACGTATGGCGGGTGAGCTTAATCTTATAATGGCCATTAATAAGAAACCAAATCCTCTAACTGTGTTTTGTTTCACGCGGTATAATGGGAATAAGCGCAGATGAAATTTTTTTCTTTGTTATGTTTTACACATGTTGTTGGGCTGGATTCATTTGGTGGTTGCAGCTGCCCCATCGGGGAATAGGCGCGACCCCACCCCTCCTGTACTATATATATCTAAGTTACCTACTTGTATTGACTACACTTCTTCTCTTCTGCTATGCTTTATTTAAATAAAAAATTAGATACCCATTCTATTTGCTTTTCATATCATGAGAATATTCTTTATTTTAAAAAATTGCCTGTTATTGCGTAACTATTCAAACCATTATTATTAAATCAAACGTTAAGTAATTTTATTATTTATTAATTCGAATTTTTAAGAAAAAGTGGATAACCTGGCAAGAAAAAGATCTCCTAACTCAATACAACCTGTTGTTGATTTATCCCTTTTTCACCTAAAAAAAAATATTTATTCGTGATTAAGTCCACACATATAAACATATCGTTTATCTCAATGGTTTCCATAAAGTTGCAAAGCCTTTTGCAGTTCTCTAAATAGACCTCCTTGTTATTCAGAACCTAGCAATGGCAAGCAAACATGATGCAATCTATCATGGGGCAAAGAAAGGAAATTCTGAAGTACTATGTCATGCTAAAAGGACAGTTGTCCGATATGCCATTTACTTGTGGTGTGTTTTTCTGTGATTAGAGTCTAGGCAGCGCTAGTAAATTCATCCATTTGATTGCCCCTAGAGAGATATTAAATTGTATTTACACAAAGATTAGTGCTTGGTAGGTAGGGACCTGTCATTAAAAGGTCGTTCAATTTCCATTTACACCCAACAGATGACTTTAGCATTTTAAAATCTAAAAAGTTTTTTTTTTTACTGCTAAACTTATTGTCATACAACTTATCCTTGCTATTTCGAACAACTGTAAATGTATATGGCAGAATATAACTTTTATTTGACCACAGATGCCTATTTGATCTTTTTTTTAAGGTATATCTGTCTGATAAGGTTGCCTCCTTTCTTGTTTCTTTTAAACACGTCCGCTTTAGATACGATTGCCCTGTCTGTTTGCCCTTATAATGAACATAATCTGCAAACCACATAGAATGTTCTAGGTCTCCTCATACCTCGGGTTTGTTGGGCAGAGCATGATCATTATCCGATCTCGGCCGGTGATCAAGTTAAACAGTAGATGAAGCCGGTCAATATTTTACATGCTTGCATATGCACAATATAACTTAGTAGATCGCAGTTTTGAATAATCTGACAGATACAGAACATAGAACAACATGCCACCAATTAACCCATTCACTACCGATATCGAGATATCTCAGGCTTTGAAGGCACCATCCAGTGCCCCGATATCGAGATATCTCGATCTGGTGATGTGCAGCCCAAAAGCAAATGAAATTTGTTTGCAGCAAATTAATTTCATTTCTTTTTGGGCTGCAGAAGGTGCCTCCAACGTTTTAGCCCTGTGGGCATAATGTTCAAAGAGCTAAAACTGTGTAAAATCGTCTGATGATGCCATGACATTGGACTTTCAGCAGCCGATGCAGGGAACAAAAGAAGCAAATAGACCAGCAGCTCAAACTACTGTAACTCATTTTGGCAGTAGATGGTGCCATCTACTGGCCAAAATAGGTTATTTACACTAAGAAATACAATGGGTAAATGCACAAATATTTCTTACTGTATAATTAATTTAAAAAGATTTTTTCAAAAATCCAATGGTTTCTGACAATGTTTTTTGGGGAAATTACTTGGTAGTAGTGAAGGGTTTAAAATATAAACAATACAACTATAAATAAATAGCGCAGAAATGTCACTGTGTAATATATAAGTAGTGTCACCTCACTTTTTACTCCATATGGATAATCAAAATGTGCTTTAAACACACCTTTGAATCAAAACTATGATCTAACTATACAAACAGTCTTCTAACGTGTTTGCAGTTTCTTCACGTTTGGGATTGAAATGAATGGATGAGTCGCATCTGATTTGACTTTTTTCTTTCACTATTGTCAAGAGGAGTTTTGGTTCATAGTGAGCAATTTATCAATAACCACCAAGTTACAGTATACGTGCAGTATATGATCTAAATTATGTAACGGAATGAGTGATAGACAACCATTTTTGAAAAATTAGTTCAAAATGACTGATACAGAATGCTAATAAAAGCCAAAACATAAACAATACAAAAAAATCTATTAAAACTCAGATCTAATAATTAGGTTTCTGATACAGACTTAATCTGGACCTAAGTTCACTCACTTAATGGTTCTTGATTCAAAAAGGCGAGGTGACAAATATGACCATAACCCTTTACTGTATTCAGAATCACGTGCTTTGACATTTGAGCCATCAATGCCTGATGTGCTAAAGAACGTTCACACTCTTAAAGTGACCTTTACCAATATTTTTATTTGATTCACCTGTGTTGTTTTTTTTTTGCAAATTATTTTGCATCCCCGAAAAATGCTGAAAAGAGCTTTTCCTTGTCATTTTGGAGATAGTCAACAAATTCTGTAGAGAGGTGACCTCCATTATGAGGAAGGAATCAGAATTTGGACAGAGACCAAACGATGTAGTCTTGCATTGACTGGCAAGGTGACATTGTGTGTCATATCAGCATTCATGGCCAGCTCTCTTTTCCTCGGAGAGTAATTATTTCTTTCAGAGCGAAAGGTCCAATTTGCTGTAAAGAACAGAGCCCCAGGTAAAATAAAAGAACTGACTATAAGCTTCTTTGACATGAAAGTGGCACACAACGAACTTTGTATCATGCAGGCTATTCATTCTCATTTATGTTAGCCTCCTCAATGACTTCCAACCCATCAGATTAAGAAATTTATTACACCCTCATTTGTAATGCACTTTACTAGAAAACAATTAACATTCCAGCAACAACATGCTGGCTCTGCACCTATAATCAGATTAAGAGATTTACTACTTATCATTTACTAGAACTGCACTGTAGGCATGGATAGAGCTATATTCTTCCACAACTCTCTTTCAACTGGTTGCCTAACCATCAGTTTATCTCATGTGGACTTTGGAATTATCAAAAGTTTAAAAAATATATATTAATGTAAAGCAATATACACAAAAAGGTTGGGCTCCTTACTGAGGAACTAGTGAGATGTAGTTCCTCTTCATTCTTCAGGGTTGCATATTCCATATTTCCTCACTCCATGCTTGAGAAATAAAGATCATTTAGCTATGGAGGAGTTGCAGCTCTACTTATTTTTCTCATTGAACATTTTTTTCTCCATACACCTAGTTTAGGGTCTTTCAGGATACTGCATGACCCAAATTCCCAAGATATTGATCATTCCGTAATCAGGAAATAAAATAAATTAGAGACAGGGGCATCAAAGCATTCTAACAGTCATTGGATAGTTGGGTTTGGGTTTTAAAGAAAAATGAAGGACTATATTCTCAATGGGAGAATACATAGCTGCATAACATACAAAGGCAAGTGAATATGGAAGACTGCAGTCAAAAGTATACCTAGCGTATAAGAGCGTACCGATGAGGAAAAATTCAAGAATTCTGAGATAATAATAAGATAGCTCACAATCAGTTTCCTAGGAGCCTTAAAAGTCATAATAGCTGTCCCAGTGGCAAGTAAACTCGATCTGGTCATGTTCTGGGCACTGCATAAGAATTTCATTTACTGCAAAGATTTTTTTTTTGCCATTCTCCAGAAAGTGCCCCAAATTTTCAGCACCTTGGACATGTCTAGTTCTTTGCTGAAGTTGTTTGGATGGCTTGAAAATCTATTTTTATTTTGCAGAAGGAGCTACAGCTGTATTATTAGACATTTAGCAGCCCTCTGCCTGTCAAATAAGCTTATTGTCTATAAAATGAATCTAAAATGTACTTTATGAGTTGGACATTATTATTATTATTATTTATTACGTGCCAACACATTCCGCAGCACTGTACAAAGGTGCAATGGGTAAAGACAGGACAAGTCTACAATACATGAAGGAGACAGGTCAGTATTCCTACCAACAGATACAGGAGGATATGAGGGCCCTATTCCCATGGAAATTTACAATCTAGAAGGGTGAGTGGGTGAGAAACAGGAGAAGAGGACTGCAGTGATGAGTTGTTAATGCAGGGAGAGGTGAGGACTGTTTTTGGGTCGGTCGGATGTCTTGTTACGGAGTCAGGTGGTCGGTTTCCGACAAAGAAGGGTCTTAAGGAAGCGTTTGAATAAAACCAGACTTGGGGACAGTCTGATATTGCAAGGAAGCACATTCCATAGGGTCTGCGCCGTACGAGAAAAGTCCTGCAGTCTTGCATGTGAAGAGGTAATGATGGAGGATGCCAGGCGCAGGTCATTGTTGTATCTTTGGGGACGGGCTGGGGTGTATTTGGTGATTAGTGAGGACAGGTAGTGAGGAGCGGTGTTAATGAGGGTTTTGTAGGTGAGGGTGAGTAATTTGAATTTGATTCTGCTGTGGATGGGGAGCCAGCGTAGGGATTCACAGATAGGAGACACAGAGACAGAGCGACAGGTGAAATGGATAAGACGGGCTGATGTGTTTAGGAAGGACTGCAGGGGAGAGAGATGGGAGATAGAAGGCCAGTCAGGAGATTGTTGTAGTACGATGTCTACAATGGAAAGTTGTTTTCCACAAATTCACTGATCATAGTAGTAGTTTTATGTAAAAGAACTTGGAGAAGTTAAATAGTGAATATTAGTGATTTGCGTATTATGGTAACTCCATTGTGTGCATTGAGTGCATATATCTAAATGACTCATTAAATTGTGTAACATGAATTACTCATGCCACATTCTCTTCTATTTTACTGGAAAGTCTCCTTTGTCGGGATTGATGTAATTTATGTCAAAAGACTTTGAGATCCCAAATCAATGTACTTAAGATACAAGTGTTACCATGTGGCTCTCAAAATGCTCATTTGATATTTTATTACACAAATAGCTTTTGTAACACAATAGGTTTGTAAGTAGCATTATGGGTAAGGGCATGTCAATCAACATGCTGTGATGATAATTGAACTGAACAAAGGGTATTTTGATGCGTTCATAGATATTATTATGAATCACTTTCAAAGAACAAAAATTCCACATCCTGGGTATAATAACAGGATAAAGCCTGATGGTCATTGTGAGTTAGAAAATCATTTTCATTGAGTTTCTAGAAAACGTAAATGGAAAAAAAAACACATTAGAAGATGTAGAATTCCAACATAAAGGATGCCTGACTCCTCTAATTTCCATGTGATTGAAAATGCAGAATTATCTTTTACCACACACATAAATGTTCATAAATAATAAATTGAACTGTAAATATTCCTATCTGCAGAAATGGTAATTATAGTTATTGAATGGCCTTGTAAGATATATTTTTCTATGCTGAAGTGTAATTTTAAAAATTAATAGAATGAGTAATTTGTAATATATTTTCGTTATTTACGCCAATGTCACATGGTGATTTACTTGTTTTGGGCGAGGTTTGTTTTTTTATTAGAAATGCATTTTTTTGTTTGCATTCCGATGATAAGGTTTCATGTGAGTAGTGATACTGACTGAGGATCTTCTACTGGTTTATTTACTTAGTAGAATGGAATAAACAGAATATCATATATGCTGAAAAAAACAATAAAGGAGAGCTATGTTCTTTTTGAACTTGGGAAATGGCACTTATTGAACCTACAGTATGCCGAATGAAGCCTCTCCCTAATGTACTTTAGATAAAGTATGGATCTTTCCAAACTGCATTGGTTTCATCTCCCAGGCCTCTTATGTTGGTCAACTAAAAGCTATCATTAGCTCCAAGCAATTTCTTTTTATGAGAAGGCTTAATGACCATAACAGTTTAGCTTATGGCTTCTTAACCCATTCTAAATACTGTATTAACAGACTCCATCAACTGGCGTACATCAGCCTACTATGTGCTATAAGCATTTATATTTATCACGTCATGATAAGCCTCCTTATTCTTTTTTCTTCTGAATTAAAATCTAGCCATTGATCAATGGCATTTGTTACTCTTAATGTAAAAAAAAAAACTTCTTCTATGCCTAAAGCTAAATCTCCTATCATTTAAGATGACTGGATTTTTTCCAGTAATATCGTGATCATTCATATCCTGTATACATCAGGTTCCCATGGCTGCACACTTTTATGCCATTTAGAGCTTATAATACAATGTGTATCGACTGAAATACTGAGAGACAATTACATATCCAAGGTTCCAATTCAGATAAATGGAATAGATTTAGATTCCCTGGATTCTGTTGACAATTGAGTTTTCCCTTTATTTAACATAATGTGTTGAATGAAAGGCCTCTGTTAAAGCCTTATCTTCTTATATATTCATCTGGTTCACAATGGACATGGTTTAATATAATAGTTCCTTAACCGTATTGAATAGACTTCTTCTATTACTTCCAATGTTTAGAATCAAGAACTAGTGTCTTAAAATGGAATTCTTATTAATATTGTAGAATTACACGATCAACTTCCATAATGTTCCGTTGCTCTGATCATATTCTGCCCTTTTACTGTATCTAATTGACATGTGTTATTACAGGCTGTCTAAATGCACTGCTGGATATCAAGGTCAATGGCGATAAATGAGCGATACGGATGAGCTGGAATCTTGTGTTACCACTCGATTATCTTAGTATAGCAACTTTGGCTTTTTTCAGTTGTGTGAGGCCCAACAATTACTGTGTGGCCTCGCACGATTCACACAATTTCACGCAAAAAATATATAAAAATATAGATTAAATACTGCAATTGGACAAGCGCTCCTGTCTTCAGTTTAAAGCTTGCTAAAATATTGTTAAGTATCCATTAGAAACTGTGGATGTTTCAACCCACTATAGGGGAATTTATTGATAGATTAGTATGTACCATGCAGAGTTGCATTATTTGCCATCAAGATTTTGTATTTTTGGTGGGAGAGCTGGACAGCTGCTTAAAGTCTTCTCCAGCACATCCCAAAGATTCTTAATGGGGTTAAAGTCAGTGTTGGCCAATACATGTATGAAAATAATATCTAATGCTCCCTGACCACTAATTCTGGCATTGTCATCTTGGAATAAGCCCCTGCCATGAGGGAAAAAAAATACAATGATAGGAAAACCTGGTCATTCGGTATATTTATTTATTATTTTTTTTTTGAGAAAGGATTTTACCAGGAAGGATACATTAAGATTTCTCTTGTTTTCAGGTATGTCCTGGGTGGTGAGTATGTGCTGTTGGGTGTCTTGCCAGGAGCACTTGCTGGAGAGGGTGCTCGCTGGGATTGAGCCCATGGCTCCACGGGCTCTCTCCATGCAGAGCAGTGACATTACCTCTACTCCACTCAGCCAGTTTGCCAACTGACCTCATTTTTGCCAGCTGAAACATATTAATTTATAATATTAATTTATATATTAATTTATTACGTTATTCAGAGGCAGACGATTTGGCCCTGAAATGGCATTGAACAGAGAATTCCCTGTACGGTAACATTTCAGGGCCACTCGGCTATTCAGAGCGCAGAGAGCATCCAGTTCACCAAATTTTGGCGAACTGCCAGCAAGCACGGTGCCTGTTTGAAGGCAGTGAAATCCCCCATAGAGAAGCAATGGTTAATCTATTTAGAGACACCGAACAGCAGTGAAAAGCTGCTGAAATGCCCTGCTGTTCAGTGGTTTCATTTGGCAGGTTTATTCAGGCGAATCCCATAGGCTTCAAAGTCAAAAATATTCCCATTTTTATACAATATCTAATAAAACATTTATAATTTTAATCTTCAGTAAAACGTTTCTTTAGTTATTGATTTTTTTAGGATCTTTTAGGCATTTTTCGGTATTTTTTTCCCGTTTCTTTAATAGCGGATTTTCTTTTTTCTGTAGCGAACCTTTTTATTATTCATAGGACCTTATATGTTAACCACTTGGCTGCTAAGGATGCGCTCAGCGCGTCCTGCCAAGTGCACCTCCTGTGCTATGGACGCGCTGAGCACGTCCTAGCACAGGATGCAGCAATCGGCCGGGATTCTGGCCGATTGCTGGCCCCCCCAGTGTGGGCTGACATCTTGGATATTAGCCTCGCACTCCAGGACCCCAGGGGGAAGATAGATTTCATTGCGCTGGCGCGATGACATCTATTTCAGGCGCCCCCCCTGCGAGTGCGGAGGAGGTGCCTGAAAGGGAGGGGGAGGTCCTTCTGATCTCTCTCCCTCCCGATTGCCGGGGGCCAGCGATCAAAGCCAGGCACGGTTTGGAAGGGCAAAGCCTGCCCTTCCAAACTGTGCCTGGCTTTAACCCCTTGGGTGCCTGATCACGATTCGGCACCGAAAAGCTCAGAATTGTGATCCTCTCCCAGAGCTGGCCAACATCTTGGATGTCGGCCAAGCTTCCGGGAACTCCCCCTGATGACTGGCATCATCGTGCATTGCGCAATGACGTCAGCTCTGGAGTTAACCCCTAGTTGCCACCAATGGTGGAGATAGAGGGTTCCATTGAACCCTCTATCTCCCAATCCGTGGCAGCTAGGGTATTGGTGGATGGCCACAGCATGGCCTTTCCAACGATACCAAACATGACCATGTAAAAGTTAATTAAAAAAAATCTAAATTAATTTTTTTTAAAAAAAATTATAAAAAAAATAAACAAGTTTTTTTTGGTTTTGTTAATACAGCAATATGGTTCCCATTTCAATTATAATGTGAACAATGATGCTGCACTTTATCGATTTTTGTATGGGGTGTGTTTGTTAAAAATCGGGTAATTTTCCCCCAAAAAAATGTAACGAGTCCCCATTTCTAATTTTTTTAACAAGCGCAACCCATAGAAAATATAACCACAAATGCTCGCATGTTAAAATGTGGAAAAAAAAACACTTTACAAATTGTAAATTATTGAAAATTCTAATTTTATTGCATTTTTTGTTATACAGACAGGACATGACGTATACATATAATAATGATATATTATGAATCTGCCGAGTCTGCCGGAAAGAAAGAAATATAATATGTCTGGGTCATAAAATAAAATAAGGCTTTGAAACGTGATTAAACATGATGAGCGAAACCGGTAAAAATTAGCTCAGCACACAGGTGTGAAATGCCTCAGCAGCGAAAGGGTTAATACAGACATTTTCATTCAGTATTTTTTTTTACATTTTTACACATTTAGTACGTCGTCTTTTCGGCTTTTTCCAGGAAGCTGGTCGGCACGGTGTTCGGCGACTCGGCAGCTTTGTCCGGACGTGTTCGGTGTGTTTTTTGCGGCTGTTCAAGTGATCTGATACTTCAGAATGTATCGAATGCGATTTTTTTTGGTGGGTTTTCGGCTGGTGTTCAGCAGGCTTTTGGCGGCTTTGCGATGGATTTTCAGGTCCATTCCCTGCACTCCGGGGTGAATGCTGAACTCACCGTAGGGTCAGGAAATTTGATTCCCCGATGTGCAGGGAATGAGAGAGCACCAAAATGTCAGCATCATTTCAGTGCTCTCTGAATAACCCCCTATGCGCTATGCCATGGATTTGTATGTCACCATTTCACATGGATTACATGCTCCTCACTACACATTGCATTTAAAACCTTGAACTACAGAAGCCCCAGGAGGATGTATTTCACAAATAAATGCGTCAATCTCATAAGAACAATTTTAGGTTGGCACAGACTAGGACCTGCTGTCGATGAGGTACATTGATGTTGTGGCTGGCTAATGCAATAAAATATCATATTTTGGTAACCCTCATCAAATTAAAACCGAAGTCGGGTGTTTTTAAATATTTGGATATTTATGTGAGTGGCATGCTCTGAATCCTGTGTTTAACACGTATACTGTATATGTATGTATATATAGAGTTGTTTTCCTTCTGTTTCGTGAGATATAGTAATATTGTGCAGCTTTATAAAAATGGGCTTTATAAAGTACTAAAACAAAAAATTCAATTCACTTCAGAGTGAAATGAGTAATTTTTAATGTGATTATAGTTATGAGGATATTTTTTGGCATGCACAAATAATAAGACATTCAAATGCAAATTGGTACAGTTCCCATAAAAATGCATATTAATATATAGAACAAAAAAATGTTTCCAGCTACTCTCACATTAAAATTGAAAAATGTTACCATTTAACTCTAATTATGTATTTGCTTTATCTGAAGATATTGATCCTGTATGAGATTCAGGTCCAGATATAGCCTAGATGCCACCTGGAATGTGATTTATTGTTCGTTGCCTTAAAAAGGAAAAAAAAAATACAATTATAAGACGAGACTTTTAGCAGATCACACATGCCACATCTCTTGAAATAAGCACATATTCCAAAAATACTGTAACTTTTTATTCTGATCTATTCGTTCCTTTACCTTGCAAGGGAAACATAAATAATTCTGAGTGCAATATTAGTTTGCTCCCTCCAAAGTGCTGCATCCCTAATAGAGTGTAGCTTTTGTGAAATAACTCATGGTGTACTACAAATGCCCCATCAATAGTGGATCGGCTCATTTCATTGTCCTTAGTGCATGGAATCATCATTATTTGCACTCTTGATAAAAGGCAGCATTTTTAGCAGATCAGCACTACTCCATTTAACTGAGAGCAATGATTTATCTTATCCCTACTGGTGGACAGTCTCCATTTGCTTGGATAATAAAGAGCTCCCACGCTGATGGAGAGAGTGGAAAATAATGTGTGTTTGTAGAAAGAAACACACTGAAACCAAAAAAAGAAGGTAAAAAAAAATGAACACGGTTTGATTATTTTTTAAGCAGGTTTGAAAAAGGACACGAACGCTCTCCTCACACGAACATACAAATAAATCTATTTAATAAATGACAGGGAAAAAAAATTCCAAGAAAACCGTTTCGATTTTATTTTGTTTAAACCGTTCTGCTTATTTTTATTCCAATAGTAAAATAATAATAATATAATAATAAAAAAATGATAATAATAATAATAAAAAATGATAATAATAATAGTAATGATAATAATAAGAAATTCCGTGTGTGATAAGCAGAACCAATGATAGCAAGTGCAACTTGGCAGCCGTTCTTAGTTAACAGAGCCGTTTGCCATCTCGAATGTTTAATAATACTTTTTACCCAGAATGTCAATTTAACCCCTTTGTAGACGAGTTAGTTACTTCACAAGGAAGCTTCAGAGAGTGACCTTTTTTGAGCAATATAAATGGGAATATTCAATTAACCGTTTTAATTAGTCTGCTATTGGAATACAAAAATAACACATCTTCTTGTTTCACAGGAATAAAATCTTAATTTGTTTTCATAAAATGTTTTTTTTTTCCTGCGAAATTAGGAGCATTAGATGACATTTCCCTAAGAAATGAGCTGAGCTGAGGCTGACAAGTAGCCCTAACTGGTTAAGTTGCACTTGTCGACTGTAAGGCTTCCCTTGTGTCTTTTGGTCAATTCTGTTGAGCTTTCTCAGGAGATTTGGACCCATACTCATGTATTAGGGTAAATTCTGATGTGTATCATTTTCATGGGAATTTCAACATCGACATATTCTATTATCTTATGATCAATTCTGTTGTGTGACGTTCTCAGGGCGATTTTGAAGTGGACCCATCCTTGTTTATTAGGATCAATTCTGTCATGCATTATTCTTAGGGTGATTACGAGGAAGACCTTGATGTAATTTGTGATAAAGGAAGAAGAAAGACTGGTCACGTGAGGCTTGGCTTTCGTAGGAGCTTTATTGTAGGACCAGCAATGTTTTGGTCCTACACTCAGGACCTTTCTCAAGTGGCTTGAGAAAGGTACTGAGTGTAGGACTAAAATGTTGCTCCTCCTACTCCTTCTATAGCCAAACCTGGTGTGACCAGTCTTTCTATCCCTTTGCCATTAATGTCAGGGCTGGTGACCCTGGACTGCCTGAACCCTGGCTTGTGCAGTATTCTAAATTCTCACATGGGCCCGTGATCAGTATCGGACTGATGTTGAAAGATGTCCTAATTGATGTAGAAATGATATATGGACTGTTGGCTGTTATATGAAAGTGACAGCTTGAGACATATAGGGCCATATTACATACTTGGTGCTAACTTAACTAGAGCTGTTGTAAACTTAAAACCTCCATAGGCTATAGTGGCTCTGGGAGTTTACAACAGCTCTGGTTAAGTTAGCACCAACTATGTAATATGGTCCTATATGTCTCAAGCTGTCACTTTCATATAACAGCCAACAGTCCATATATCATTTCTACATCAATTAGGACATCTTTCAACATCAGTCCGATACTGATCACTGTATCTAGGCCTTCAACGGCCATTTTTTGGTTTTGCACAGTGGAAATTAGGCCAGTGCTGAATTTTTGGGCCAGCGTTGTTGTCGATGCTCAGTACTTTGGCGTTCACAATGTGGCCTATTTTTTATACTTGCATGTTTTTCTGCACTTTTGAATTTTTGTTTGTGTCTACAGACCAATAGATGTTATTATTCCATGCTTTTTGTTTCAGTCACACTTGGATAATTTCATTTTTTGTTTTTAACCACAGTTCCATAGTTGCTCATGGTTTACATTGATTCACATTTTCCTGAGACTGTGTTCCAGTACCTATAATGACAGAGAATGAATGGTGCCACTGTGTTTCTGCAGCTCATAGTGACTTTCTATTATTTTCATCAGCGATTTACTTGTAGAAACGGGTAGCTCGATCATTGCTCAGATATCGAAGCTTAGCGATTCTAGGCCAAACAGTGTAGGTCACTCGCATTAGACAAGTTTTTGACTGTTTTGTCCCTAGAGATTAGCCAACCGTGAAAGGTTTCCAGTTGACTTAACAAGAAATTATATCTTTGAATACTTTACATAATGTGGTTTACTGCAATTTGCAGGTTACATCACAGTTGAGGGAGGTAGAATAGTACTATATTTTATGTACATTTCATTTACATACTGTAGGTGCTTTTGCAATTTTACAGGGTAACATCGGTTCTACAGAGATTTAAAATCCTATAGAAGTTGATCGTTATTCGATAAACACCTTAGTGAAAAAGCTCCAAAATCTTTCCTGTCTTGCTCTTTTTTGTAGGCTACTTATGTGACCAATAAATACCAACCTGTAAAACTGGGAACCTGTAAATGTTTATGTGAAGAATAACACAAAAGCAAAACAATTTAAGTTGCCTTTTTGCTTCTACAACTGTTCTTTCTTTACCATAACTTTAAATCACTAAACCGAGCAGTAATGTTACGTGTCCTGGCATAAAGCAAGTATTTAGTTGTTTTATACGGATTTGTTACAATAGATCAGACACCTGACAGTTTTGTGGGTAGTAAAACTAAAATGACTAGACTGCAAGTTTAATGCAAGACACTTCTAATAATGGATACATATTACAGGCTACTTTAATTTATAAGATATCTTATAGAATAAAGTGTTGCATTAAAATGATGTCTGGAGACAGTAAACTGACTTACAAGTCTTGTGCTGAATGTGAACATAGAACTGCTGCTCACTGAATTGAAAATAAATAAATAAATTATATAAATATTGATACACATTGTGACAGTGAGTTCAGGGCCATGGTGATAGATCACTGTTTTGTCAGCAGGCGGATGGAGAAAGCCCTTTTCCCCTATAAGGTTAATTCTCAGCTGCCTGCTGATCCAGGACGGGGTCAGACCACCGCACTTCAGAGTGGAAGGAACGTCCGTGAGAGTGGACGTTCCTTCCACTCGATGCCCATCTGGCCACCTTTCTGAGCGCAGTCAGTGCGCTCAGCGCAGCAAAGCTCGATCCTCCTATGGAGGATCGCACTTTGCAGCCCTGTCGATGTGCATCTAGCAGTTTGACTGGGAGGCTTTGTGAGCGGACGCTTGTTGCGTGTGCATTTTGTGTGCGGGCATAAGCATGTGACGGACGCCGGTAGGCAAATCAGTACGGGCACACCTAGTGTGCTCATCTGACACAGGCCTAAGACTGCCCTGTCTTTTATAAAGTACTGTAGTTTTCTCTAAAGAGTAGTCTTTTGACAGGGAGCAGCAAAGGAGGAGCGTGCTCTGCATTTCCTAAGGCAAGTAAAAACTCAGGGCTAAATTACACTATGTGCACTAAAACGGGAGCACATAGGAGAGCAGGTTTCTCCTTTGCTCCCCCGTTTTAGCACGATATTAGAATGCAGGCGCTTAGAAGGCTGCCTACGTTGTTACCGGGCACTAAGCCCCGGGCTGCGTGCGGCAGCGCTAAGTCCGTAGGACTCCATTGAAGCAGACAGCGCCGGTCACATGACCTGCCGGATCTCGCCTTGTGGAGTAGTGATCTACAGGGGGAGACTGGGAGACTTTTTCCCCCAGTCTCTCCCTGCTCCTGCTGGACGGAGGAGGCGGACGGAGCCGCTGTCCTCGCCGCAGGATAGGAGGTGATTATCTAGATTTTTCAGGGGGGTGTTTTGGCTGGTGCTAGCGGATTCTGCACCAGCGGAATCCATTAGCACGAAGTCTAGGCTGTGATTCAATTTTTGCTAACCGCAGCCGAACGTTAATCAGCATTAGGACTTTGTAATCCTAACGCTGATTAACCCTTTGCGCTCCCCATGTTAAGCATAGGGAGTGCAAAGTACAGTAACCTCGCGCTTAAAAGCACAAGGTACCAAATGAAAACGGGTTTCTTACCCCTTTAGCATTTGGATTGTAATATGCTGTGGCTACCTGGGCTAACATTAATGCTTGCGCAGGTAAGTGCTAATGTTAGCACCAAGTATGTAATGTAGCACCCATTATTTTGTTAGTTACTTTGCTGGTAAGAGGCTTAGCCGCCAAGTATTATAAGCAAGGAAAGAGGAAATGTCTAGTTAGTCTCTGAATGAAGGAGAAAGCATTTGATTTATGCTTGTTTTACTTTTGTTTATTTGGACGCTCTGCACGTACTGTAGCTGAAAAATAAAGTAAAGCCTTCAAGCAGTTAATGGTCTGTGCGGTGGCTATATATATATATATACTGTATATATATATATATAGAGAGAGCAAAACAGGTATTGTAGACCACAATACCTTGAAGACAGGTACTTCCTGCCCCATAACCACATAACCTACCTACTAAACCTGACCCTAACTTGATATACCACATTACCTAAATTCCTCCAAAGTCTTCACCCTTCTTTATCTATGACTAACACTTACCTCCTGACCCTTATCTAATGAAAAATGTTATGTAAGTGATTTCTAAGGAATGTTCCACACTGCATTAACAATGAATATGAAAAACAATGGGACATAAAAAATGGGCCATTTTGGCAGTGATATTTTAATCGATAAGTCTTAATGGAATTTTTCTATCACATAGTCACCTTCTTGTGGATGCAAATAAAATAGAGATTTCAAACATTTTGCAGTTTCAATAAAGTAATGTACTAAAAAGTCCCCCCCCAACGATGCACTTGCGTTAATGTTTGTATATAAGTTCAGACTATACTTGCACCATTTTTCTAATACTACCCTAAAATAATGCTAGTCTTAGTTTTAAGGTTAGTATCAGGGTTAAGGTTAGGATTAGGGTTGTGGATAAACATGATCATAAGCAACAGATTCTGCTCAATTTGTCTAAGCAATCTACACTACAATTCTACCATATTCACTTCATTTTTAGGCAAAAGATTCTGCTAATTTTTTGATGCAAGCATTACTAGACCAAAGTTAAGCGTAATGCTTAACCCTAATCCTAACATGTCAGATGTGCACTGACACAACATGTGCACTGTGACCGCTGGTATCTTGTCTCCCCCACTGGTGACCTCTTGACCGATATCAGGATGCAGAAATGAGACACACAAGTTATGACTGTGCACCCACTCGGAGCTCACATACATCTTTTATTGAAAAGAGAAGGGGAGGGGTCATTTCGTAACAAGAAGTTTTGCAAGAATGTATGTGCGTGAGTTATGGCCTTGTCTGTGGTAGTTCTTGTGATGTGGTTATCTGTATGTCCTGTGCTTGTGATGAGCATCAGAAACATCTCAGTGAAAGGTCTTAACTATTTATGCCTCTTAACAACGAGTATCCTGTTAACTTGTATACAGAAATTATTGCAAGAGTCAGATGAAAACCAGCTTTTTTTAACTGTTCTAGGAAAGCAAAGCTCTCATACTGTTACAGGTAATCTATATACAGTAATATCAATAACAGATACCCTAAAATTTGGAGGTGATGCCCTAATTATGAACAAACGATCATCAGAATGTTATTAATCCTTTTATTGTTCTATACTTTAGTCTGAGGTCTCATTCATGAATCGTTAAGTTGTGTTGATGTATAGTGATGGGCCGAACACCCCTGTGTTCGGTTTGTATTCGAACATTAGAACAGCCCAAATGTTCGAATATGAACTCGAACACAATGCAACCCAATGGGAGTCGAACCTGCAAAATGTGTTCACAGTTCTCCTAAATGTACCGGCAGCTGTCCCGGCATCCTGTTCCTCCGGTCCGTCTGCTCCTCCATCTGGCCGCGGCTCCTCTGCCCCATGTCTCGTCTTCATGCTGAGCCCTGATTGGGCAAAGTCCTGCACCTGACCTGGACTTTGCCCAATCAGGGCTCAATATTGAATTAGAGCCCTGATTGGGCAAAGTCCACGTCAGGCGCAGGACTTTGCCCAATCAGATCAGCATGAAGACGAGGCGTGGGGCAGAGGAGCCGTGGCCGGACAGAGGATTTGACGGACCGGAGAGACAGAAGGGCAGAAGGCACAGGGCCGGGGGGGGGGCCTGCAGCCACAGGTCTCCTAAATGTACCGGCAGCTGAGGGTACATTTAGGAGAACTGTGAATGCATTTTGCGGTCATTTTTTATTATGGAATGTCCGCGGTCGAACAGGCCGCAAACATCCCATAATGTTCGGCGTTTGCCGAACACGCGAATGGCCGATGTTCGATTCGAACTCACATTCAAATCGAACCGGCAGCCCATCCCTATTGATGTAGTTAATAACATTCAAGATACAAGCTAAAATAATGGAGTATCGAAAACAGATCTTCAAAAAACAGAACATGGCATTTTTTCTAAATTTTGCTAATCTGCTAAATTATGAATGGTGATTTTCAATCAGAATATATTTTTAAGCCTAAAAAATTACATGTTGTGTCAATGTGGCCAGTGTAAGAGCCAATGCTACTTTTTTTAGTTTTATTTGCAGCGTTGTCCTTAACTGGGAAATATTAGCTTCTACCTGTGTTACTGAAGCAAACCTAAATTAGTCTGGCTGCATCTACAGCCTAAGCGACATGTGGAAAATCCTATATTCAACAGTTAATGACCTTATGTTGCTTGACTCTAGAATTCACTGGGGAATTTTCTAATTGGTGTAGTCACAGAGCCTGAGATATCTTATTGTTTTGTTGTTTGTTACCTATAATTACTGAAGCCAAATAAAAGAAATTTTTTTCAAATATGTCAGCACTATTTTACACATGTGTTTAGTGCTCGTCCCCAGATAATCTATTACAATAGGAAGGTTGTCATTTTTTTTATCTTTGACAATGCATGTTATGGAGATAGCTTTGTTTTCTAAACCACTTAATTCAATGTGGGTGAAACCAAATGCAAAACATTTTCTATCTTTATTATATTATTTTGAATTAAAACAATACAGTGCCACAGTTTTATGTATGGGTTTTCTACTGTAAATAAATCACTTTAATTATAATTTTATATTTCTTGCATTGCTATCTCGCAGATTTGTCTTTAAAATAAAAATTATAGCAGTCATGCTTTATGTTTTGAAATTAATGCAATACAAAACCCTAGCTTTTAAATGCTACTGGCCGATTGTGTAAAATCAGAAAATGTATGCATTTTCCATGTTTTTAAGCTTCAACTGTTCATTTACGTTAGATTTAAAATTATGTGAAATACTTAAGAAACTCAGGGAACTTGATTGATACTTCAAGAAATTCACCATATCTCATTTTTATATTCACTCAGAAACTTCCAACTTCTCTTGAGCCGAATCTTTGCAATGTTCACATTAGAATGTTGAGATACAAATGTAAACCCACATAGCCCCTTTGCTACCAAGATCAAGACTACTCGATCAAAGACTTGTTGGTACCAAGATAATGACTATGCTCAGTTTGTGTATAATTCTGTAATTCTGGAGCAATGCAAAGGAATTTAGTTTATTACAATCAAATTTCATTTGCATTTGGGCTCCAAAATGTGTCCCTAAAAGCCAAGGGGCTAAAATCAGTGGTGCCAGCTGGAACAGCACAGAGCCTCAGCTGCAGTAACCATTTTTGGCCAGCAGATGCCGACATCTCCATAACTGTGATCCTACCTATATCTCCTCTCTCATTAGCAGGTATATCCCCTCCTGTTCACTTTGTTCTGCCATTGATCTGAACACATCCCCTACTCTTGCCATCAGGACTTCTCCCTGGGTGCCCCCTTTTGTGGAACGCCTTCCCAAGCTACATTAGTCCTTCTGCTTCTTCACAAAATCTCTAGAAACACATTACTTTGGATGAGCCTATAAGCTCACTCCATAGTCCTCACAATTCCTTTCTTGTTACTTCTTCCCACACAGCCCCCTTGTACCACACAACTTTGCATACTTAGCTGTCTCTAGCCCACCTAGGTGTGTCACCCTCTCCTCTTAGATTGTAAGCTCTTGAGTAGGGTCCTCTTTCCAACTGTTCTCTGTGTGTCTAACTTGTATATGTATCTGTTATTATGTCCTACCTGTTGTACAGCACTACAGAACTTGGTATTTTTATTATCCTTTATTTCTATAGTATCACATATTCCGCAGCGCTTTACAAGATCAGTGTACAAGGGGTTGATACATTGGAATACCACACATGGATAATATGACCTGATTCAGGGAGACCCTGTTCCCAAGGGAACTTACAATCTATGAGAAGTACAAGTATATTGTGAGGTAGGCGCATCCATATCGGTAGGTGTCTTGCCCGAGGAAACTTGCTGGTGGCGTCTTCTGAGTGGGATCGAGTCATCTGTCCATGATTGTAGATCAGTGTGCTGGTGGTGAGGTTGAATCTGCTTTTCGTAAAGTCGAGACTTCTCCACAGTTTTATTGGAGGGATGTGCTGAATGGAATTTGGTATGGTATGTACCGTTAGGTGTCTTGCCCAAGGACACTTACTGGAAGGTGCTCTGGCCAATTATTCGAACCTGGGTCTCCACGGTTATAGAGCAGTGATGTTACCTCTACTCCTTCCAGCAAGTACAACTTGTTGGTGCTTTATATATACGTGGAATTTCCAATAGGGCTACTACAATAATAAATGCATTGGGAAAATACAAAATAGTTCTTACTGTATAAATCACAAAAAGTGATCTTCTAAGAAAACACTGGTTCCTGACAGTGGTTTTATGGAAAATCACTTTTTAGTGAAGGGGTTAAAACTTATGCATAAATAAAATATTGGAGATGGAGAGATTATGGTGCATGGTAGTCAGCGGTGGCTCTAAGGTGAGAGAGGCCTTACGGCAGGATCAAATGCGAGGCACTTCTTGTTGTGCACAAAATTTAGAAATTAACCCAATAAGTTTCAATTAGTTGATGCATTGGATAATTTAGTTCTCTTGGAAGATAAGTGTATTTGTGTGGATTGTCAGCATACTGACCTTCTACATAAGTTCCATTATTTGAGGCTTCCCTGGGAGGGAGGTCTTAGGCAACTGCCTCTTTTGCCTAATTATAGAGGCACCCCTGATGGTGATTTAATAAAAAGCCAAGCAATAAATAAAATAAAGAAATAAAAAGCCAGGCAATAAATAAAAGAAATGATGAGACAGTTCTAGAAATAGGCTAAATTAACATCTAGTGGAGTACTCTATTGCTTTGGAACCGCATATTTTTAAAGAAATTTGGGAAGATTGATTTCTTGAAAAATTTAAGAGAGACGAATAAGAGCATGGCTGCATTTGAATGTTGCTGGAAACAAATGTACACATAAGTAGCAAATATTTTTAAAAAACTACTCTTGGATAATGATGACATGTGCTTTTAGCAGATGATGAATGAGGATAAAGTATAGGACATCAGTTTTTTTCAAGCTTGTCTTGATTACAACATTTTTAGAAGCTATTTTTGATTTTAAAACACGCATAGTTGAATACTAGTGCTGTGTGCCTCATGCAATCAGGCAATGCATTTGGATAATACCTACTTTCTTTTATCATCCAAATTTTTAGACCTTCTACAAACCACTGAAAACAAAGGGATTAAACACAATGATGATGTAATGTAGCTCAGAAAGATTACACAAAGAGACGAACCTCAATGTATCATGCTCCTTAAAGAAATCTGTCTAAAACACTCATACAATTCAGATATCTGCATGTCATCAAATCTAGTTAATCCCTGAACAGAGACTGTCAATAGGGCATGGATATCAAATCAGTACCTTGAAACTTGAGAGAAAATCAATAGAAAATAATTTAACCCCTTCACTAACGAGATTGTGATATCTTGGTATTCAAAGGCACTATCTGATGCCTTGATATCACGATATCTCGATCTGCAGTCCAAAAGCAAATAAAATTCGTGTCAGGCTCGTGCCATGATGGAGCCATGGCCGGGCCTTAATATCAAATAATATTCCAAGCGCTGGGGGAGAGCAGATGAAGCAGACACAGGATCATATGCTGGTAAATAAGTGTATATTCAGAACACACAGCAACAAGTCTGATACAGAAATAACAGAGCACTGGATAAAACAGGAAAAGTCACTCTGCGTGCAGGTAGTGTCTATGAACCAGGGATTGTGGGCTATATAGTCCACTGCAGGCAGGGTCCTCTGCAAAGGAACCAGGAGCTCTTGGCACAGGTACCTTGGTAGCAGGAAGGTGGAATAAAGCTAGAACACAGGTAGCCACAGGTGCAGTCTCTTAGGCCCATAGGATAGTGGGCTGTGCAGTTACCACTGCAGAAAGGATCCACTGGGCTGGAAACAGGAGCTCTTCACAAAGGTACAATCTGCAATGCTGGCAGAAAAGCTCGTACAGAGGATGGTGGGTAAAACTGACAAACAACAGTGAGGGAGCTCTCAGAACCTCACATGGGCAGGGAATCAAGGAAAATGACAGAGCATAGAAGGAAGGGTGTGTCCAGGTTATATGCACACCCACTCAGGAGCTGGCACAGGGATTAACCCCTGAGTGGATGCAGACAGGAGCAACAGCAATATCGTGTATACAGGCAGGCTCCTAGAGCTGGCATGACAATTTGTTTGCTGCAAATACATTTAATTTGCTTTTGGGCTGCAGAAGGTGACCCCAAAGTTTTAGCCCCATGGGCATAATGCCCGAAGAGCTAAAACTGTGTAAAATCAGGTAACTGAATTTCCCGACATCAGACATTCAACAAGCCGATACAGTTGCAGCCCATGGTTGGTAAGGGCTGTAACTCAATTTGGCAGTAGATGGCACATCTACTGGCCAAATATGTTATTACAGTAAGAAATTCATTGAGAAGAAGCCCAATATTTCTTACTGTATAATTTAAAAAGATTTTTCTAAAAACCACCTGATAATGTTGTTTTTTTTGGAAAATCACATGGTAGTGAAGGGGTTAAGAACATGTCTGAAAAACAATTTTTTTTTCTGAGTTATGCTGATTTGTGTGCCTTAATGCAAATGCAGATACATTGTGTGATGTAGCTAGATTACAAGATGTTCCATCTTTTTTATATCCCAAGTCACCGATTGGAGCCTTTTAATATTTTAAATGAGGTTGGACTTGTCGACATATACCTGTTAGGTTAAAAAAAAAAATAATTCTCTAACCCCGGAGATCAATAGTACAGTGTGTATGGTCAAGAATTGAAAACACACATAAAAAAACACATAAAAATTAGAGATTTGAAACAGCTGTCTCTTTGATGTATGTTACATGTCTGCTTATGTTTAGTTTATGAAGCAGAACCCCATATCAGATACCAGTTTATTGGATTGTTGTACATATGTCTACAGTGGTTTCTTTCAATGGGTAAGTAAATGTGCTAGAGAGACAGAATATTCAGCCTTTCCGTAGAGAAAGTCTTAAGGAGAGAAATTTTCAGATGGATGCAGTCATGTGCAATGAAGCATATTACTACGGGGGAAACAGAGAGGTTTGTGCCAAATCTTCACTGTGTACTTTTTATTGCATTTTTATTGAAGCTCACCAGTTGTGTATTTGACAAATAAAAATCAAACAGTTTATCTTTAGTGATAGGGAGAGCTCCTGCACATCTGCTGTTCTAATGGAGCATTGCTTTTAATATTAAACACTAATACAGTAAAGCTGGACAAATTATTTAAAAACACAATAGCAAAACAGTTAAATGGAATGAGTAACTCATGCATGAATTTACCATGGAGGGACCTGAAAGTGGATCTTTATTGTTTATTAAAAAAATTCTCTGCACTTTTTCAGTATCTCCTCAGCCTCTGTTCAGTGTGTATTATGAACTGCATGTACCAAGTGATTTTCCATAACTCCCATAGTAAATATATGCAGAGGTTTACTTTTGTATACGTTCACTGTAGATAAGCTCTGTTTGACAGTGAAAGGGCTCCCCCTGCTGACCAAAAAGTGCTGCTACATGTATATTCTATCTTGGCCTTCATGGTTCTCAATAGTAAAAATGAAACCCAAAGCCTTGTAAGTAATTTCAAAATGTCAGCTGGCATGCCTGATGTTTTGAAGCTTCTAGAGCCCATTTGCAAAGAATTTCCAATAAGTTAATTTCCTTTGCATTGCTCTAAAATTACTCCATATCGAGTATTCCTGACATCACGACACTTGCAGGCGCATTTTAAGATCAAGTATACTTAATGGGCACTATTACGCTCTTAGCGTTAAAACGCAGGCGCAAGGGAGGAAAAACTGCACCTGTAGTTTTCCCCATTGCGCCTGCGTTTTAACGCTGGATTACAATGGAGGCGCAAAAAATGCTTCCTGCATTGTTATGGAGCGTAAAAGCCGGGATGCTCGGGGCAGCGCTGAGCGCAGCCGCGAGCATCCACTCGTGGAGTCCATAGGACTCCATTGAGTTCCTCCCTGCCGGTCACGTAACCGTCCGGATCTCGCCTTCCTGCAGAAGTGGAATCCGTTAACCCCAAGTCCTGGCTCTGGTTAACTTTGCGCTGACAAGAGCCAGGCGTTAATCAGCGCTGGGACATTGTAATACCAGCAATGATTAACACTTTGCGCTCCCCATGTTAAACATAGGGAGCACAAAGTACAGTAACCAAGCGCAGCGCTGCGCAAGGTACCAAACACAAACTTTTTTCTTTGCGTTTGGATTGTAATATGCGGTAAATACCGTGGCAAAAGTTAATGCTCGCTCAGGTGAGTGTTAACGTTTGCGTATAGTATGTAATAGTGCCCAATCTTGGTAGTGAAGGGGTTCATATATGTATGAATGAATGAAATGCCTAGGCAACATATTAAACTATCACCATATCCTTATGTAGCTAGACCCTATCATTTTATTCACGAATGCGGCTATTTTTGGCAGGAGATATACTTGGCTGCTGTAGGGCTCTCTTGCAGAAAGCTAAGAAGGTGCTTGCGAAAGTAATTTTATCTGAAAAATCAATTCAGCTATAAATAAAAAAATGTGATGAGACTGGGACACACATACAGTAACAATATAACTTACACAAGAACCATGGGCAGTCATATTGCGTGGAATGTCCCTTTCAATACAGCATAGAGCTCCTGGTATAGGGCATTGTGCATATCATACATTCCTAAAAATAGATATCCGTAATTGATTTTCATATTCATTGTGCTAGTAGAGTAAGGTTTGCCTCCAAAATGTCTGTTGTTTTGTAAATATACACATGTACACCTATGAATGTGTTGATAATATAGTAGTAAATTCAGTCTCTAGACCATCCTTTTGTTTTTGTTTATGTTTATCATTGTTCTCACAAAATGACAGCATTTTCTGTTTACTCATTACAGAACATATGATTCATTTGTTAATGTGTGCAAAGCTTTTGCATTTCCACAATTAAGGTTTATGCCAACTGACTGCACAGAAGGTTCAACATATGATTTGTGCAGCAAATGAATACAAAATTCTGGAACTAAACGCGCTCCTTCAGAAAGAGCTGGTCATAGTCTGCTGCTGTAGAATATGAGGTGTATTTTTATGGAAATGTGTGAAACATAATCATTACACTCTATTTCTTTACAAAAGATATGACATGTTAACCTTTTACCTACCAAGCACTTTAAAAAAATAAATAATTATATATATATATAACATTTACTTGATGCATAGTTAAAACTAAAATGTAGAGTAAGATAGCAATTTTGCATAAAAAATATTAATGTGAGACCATTAAAAGGTTAAAATAATGTAACTGTGCTCATGTTTACTTTTTCATTTTGATATATTCCTTTCTACTTTACAGACATTTTGCTGGGATGAAAGGTTCTAAACCATAGATGGTGTCCCTCATTTTGTACATTTCCTAACAGGGTCTGCAGACAAGCAGAAATCAAATTATTTAGAATTACTATTTGAAATAATTGCATTGTAAGTAATATCTGGAGTTTATTCTGTAGGATGTGTGATATAGCCACTGGACACAGAGATCAGTGCTTCTGCATCTCTTTTTTGTGCAGCCATTACACGGTACACGATGAACAGAAAAATAAACAAATACAAAACAAATGCCTACTGATGCAGAGGCTAACTAAACATTTCTGAATTCTTGTTTGACATTTTGGGCGGCTAAGCCACTTACCAATCTGTGAAAACAAAATAGAAATGTACCTTTCTTCTGGACTCAGAATTTAGCTTCCTTCCTGGCTGCATCCAGCACCCAGACTGGACCACCTCAGAGGGGACCACCTCTCCTATAAGGGCATGGCAGACGTAATCAGGCATTTGCTATGAGTTATCCCTATAGGGGGAAAAGGGCATACTCCATTTGCCTGCTAATAAACCTGTGATCCACCACCCTGCCCCTAATCACACTGTCACAGGTGTCAGATTCTTGAAAACAGCATCACCAAACATGCCATATCGAATGTCTCTACTGGTCACTGAGCAAACTGGAAAAAAAGTTCTCATTTGACCACAGTGACCATAGACTGTCTGCTTCAAGCCAACTAGAGGGGCCAATAGATCTTCCAAGCCAATCCATGTAATACCATCAATCACTACAGTTCTAATGGCTGACGAATCTGTCTGACTGTCTCACGCCTCAGTCTGACTGTCGCACACCTCAGTCTGACTGTCGCACACCTGCTGGTATGATCAGCTTGGTCCTAGCTGAGTTGAATCAGACAAGCAAGATCTTACTAGGGCAAATATTCACCTGGATCCACATCCAAGATTTATTACGCCGCCCAGAGGTTCTTCGTTGTCAACACGGGTCAGACTGCTACGTGAAGTGAAGGCAGACACTCTCGCTATTTTGGTCTAAAAGATTCTTTATCATTTTCTATTTAGTGAATAACCCCCCCCCCAAAATTTCAAATATGAGGAAAAAATATAATGATTTTTAAGGTTTACTGTAATTTCAGCACAATTTTTCTCCCGCTGACATTTTGCAGAAAACCACTGGTACAATAAAATATATAAAAAAAATCGAACATATTAAACCGTGTGGCTCTAGATTTTAGAATGCTATTAAATGCACGGCTAATTAAAATACTGACTAAAATGATAGAGATTTCGCCATGGGCTTTAATGGCTTAAAATTTTGGTACTATAATATATGTTGCAAATGAAACATCACCTTTAAAAAGCACTTCTGGCCATTTGCGGAAGATTTTAGGTCACAAAAATGTACTTTGCATATAAAATATTTCCCTAAAAGCTGCAGAGTAAATTAACACGTCTGGAAATAAAAGCCACAAGCGAGTCCAAATCCAGATACTTGTGCTTTTAGGTTTTTTGTGTGTGTGTGTGTCTTTCCTACTACTATCATTATGTTAAAAACATTTCTCCTGTAAATGGTTAACATGTGTTTTTATACAAAATTAACTATTTAGGTGCCACGAGAGTTGGCATCTTGAGATGTTATTCAGATAGCACTGCAATTTCGGTGCTCTCTCGTTCGGCGCACTTCGGCAAGTTCAGTTTGCAGTGTATTTAGCTTTCAACGCAGGATCCCTGAAATGCACTGAAGGGATCCGCAAAACGCTGCCTCTCAACCCACTGAATGTAGCCACCGACCGCTGAACAGACCTCCGGACGCCGACGACGATCCCCTGAATGCCAATGGACAGGCCGCGGAACGCAGCCACAGACCACTGTATACATCCAACAAATCTGCCAAACGGACCACCGAACACAGCCAGCGATCTGATGAACGCAGCCAAACAGACCGCTGAATGCAGCCAATGAGTCCGCCAAACGGACCACCGAACACAGCCAACGATCCGCTGAATGCAGCCGAATAGACCGCAGAACTCGGCCAATGAATCCACCATATAGACCACCAAAAGCATTCACAGACAGCCAAACATGGCCAATGATCCGCCGAACACAGTCGAACAGATTGCTGAACGCCTTTAAACGCCGTTGAACGCTGATGAACTTGGATGTACAAAAAAGGCACATTTTTTAAATTGCATTTAAAACAATAAAAATGCATGAAAATGCATGGAAATAATAAAAAGGTCCTATAAATTATAATAAAAAGGTCTGTTAAAGAATAAAAAAAAAACACCTAAAAACATTTATCCTAAAAAAATCCATAAAAATGCCTAAAAAACTCTAAATAAAATACTTTTTGCCGCAAATGAAAAGAATAAATGTTTGAATAAAAAAAATAATAAAAACAGTAATTTTTTTACATTGAAACCTATGGGTTCCTCCTGTTTAAACCTGTTGAAATGAAACACTGAAAATCTGGGCATTTCACCAACATTTCAGTGTTTTCTGAATAGACTAACCATTACTCCTCTATGGGAATTTCACTGCCGTCGAACGTCGCCAAATTGCAGTGATCCAAGACGAATCACACCGTATTTTGCTGGCAATTCGCCAATATTTGTCAAATTGCCAGCATTCTGAATAGTCGAATTGCTACAATATTGCACCGTATGGTGAAATGCCCTGTTCGGTGCAATTCGGTAGCTCTTACTGAATAACCCCTTTGGTTTCACTCCAGACTTCAATTTGTAGGTTGAAATCAAACCATGCTTTAATACTGGCTTCCGTATAAGGCACATTTTTGTTTTAGCAATGATAATAAAGTGTTGTACAGCTGGATACTAGCAGTGATTTCAATGAGATCCTGTTTCAGACCTTCTTGTGTCTTGCCACGTGACTGTCCTGACCTCCGATGCTTGTCAGACTATCATTTTAACATTGTTTGCTGCAAAGGTAAAGAAAATATTAAATGATGTCCTTGTACAAAACAAACCATGTCAATTTGTTTTCTTTTTTCCCCTCAATGACACAGAATGTAAACTCTTGAGATTCCTCTCCGTGCTCAACCAGTTTACCTTGGTTTGAGAGGCTATTTTTTTTACACCTTATAAGATGTTTTCATGTTTTTCTCCCATCTTCCGGGAGACAGCCTGAAGCCTAAAACAGTTTATACAATGGCAATGACATATGTTTGAAAAGTTAGTCGCATGAAAGATGCAGAAATGACTTATCACACTTTGGAGACTTTGGATAGATGTTTCTGTCATTAGTCAAGGAAAGTGCTGTGGTTTGTAGGTACAGAGAGCTTGAAGGGACGTAGCTCAATAAAGCTTCTTTATAATTACCCGGGAAACTATTGAGTTAGATGGACGGAGACTGATACAGTTTTTTTTTAATAATTAAAGTGGATGAACTCCATGCTGATGAGGATAAGTGAGCTTATGCGAAAAAGATATGCATGAAATGAAGTTTTACAGCAATAAATTAAATTTAAAATTAGTATGCCTAATTAATGGATTGATTTTCATATAAGGCACATTTTGACAATATCGAACATTCCGCAGTTTGAAGTTTAGTATGAAAATTCCAATAGTACTTACAAGTTCTAAGTGGGGATTGAATGTACTTGTAGCATCATAATGTGCTGTCTTGACATTTATTTTATTGTTATATGGTATTTTATATGTGTTGGAGTTTTAGCTGTGGCCTATAATAAATATATATTATTCCACAGTTTTTTGTGTCGTGTTTTCTTATCTCCTTGCGTATGGCCGGTCATCAGTAGGCGACCTAAAACATTGATCATAAAGATCAAAGCAATATCCCATCCTTGAATTGCAATCCACCTCTTACCTTATTCCAATGCCAGGCACCACCCCTGCACTGGTTTGAAGGTGGTTTACAATGAGACCAACAGATCCTCTATGGCAGTGGTTCCCAAACAGGGTCCTCGAGTACCCCTAACAGGTCAGGTTTTCCAGATAGCTGAAGCACAGGTGATATGATTTGCTGCTCAGTGATTGCAGGATTCCATCTGCGTTTCCCCAAGGTGACCCTTAAAACCTGGCCTGTTAGGGTACTTGAGGACCGCAGTTGGGAACCACTGCTCTATGGTGACATTGGCTCCAGTCCTTTGGTATCCTATTTATACAGCTACACGAGGGCTCAATAATTAACCCCCATCACTACCAAGTTGCTTTCCATAAAACCACTGCCGGGACCCAATGGAGTTATGGAAAACTACTTTGCAGTAGCCATACATTGAAAATGCTTGAGAAACATAACAGCAAATGTTCAAACTGTATGCACCATTTGACAGGCAGCTGCTTGCCAAAAAGCAGTATACATCTCCATAATACAGCTTGAGAAACATAACTCAAGCCGTTTAACCTCACACCCAAAATCGAGTTATCTTGATTTTGCATTGTAATGCATTTAAAAGCACTCATTAGCATATCAAAAGACCATTTTCACACCTTTTTAAAGAAAGATTAGGGTGTCCTCTATGGAGAAACAAAATCCTTTGTTTTATGTTTCTTCAAGGACCCTGGAGACATAAAACCAACTGCAAGTAGCAGTCCTAAACCTCACTGTGACAAAATGTTCCTTTGGTAACAGGGTCCCCTGAATCAGGTCATCATCCATGTGTGGTATTCTAATGTATCAACTCCTTGTACAGTGCGTAAACATGTGACACTATATAAATGAAGGATAATAATAATAAGTATTCAAAAAAATAAACCGCGTTCTCTAGTGATACAGATATAGTTTATTGTATTTGCATTTATTTATTTTATGGAATGTAAGCTTTTTTCAGCATGGGCACAAAGTAGCAAACAGATCGGAGCAGGCAGGTTTGTGAAATCTCAAAATCTATATGAATTTCATGGTTTCTGAAGCCAAGGAATTTGATTAATGAAATGAAAGGTTCATTGATTGTCTCAAATATATTGTCTTTTCACCAGACCCACAGGATACTAGATTGATGAAAGCAAAAACAACCTATAGTCCTGCAGTATATTACACGTACCCTTCTGTAATACAAAGGTTATATTAGAGCTGATTTAATTAAATACGAGTTTAGATCAAGTGGATTTCGAAAATCAAAGTGACTCTGTGTCCAGAAATAGATCAGTAAAAAAGAAACTAACAATAAATACTTATAAATATTATTTTTGTAAAATACTCTTTTTTAAAAAGACATGCATTAAAGATTATGAAAAAATCTGGTGCCCAGAGCGCTGGATAGTTCAGAGAACTCCATCTTGTTTTTTGCTGAGTGGGACTCAGCTGTCAGCTGTTTTACACCTGTAACTGCACGTTTTCAATTGCAAGATGGCTGCCAACATGTATACTTACTGAGCGATCTTAAAGTGGCCATTTTTGTTGAATAGTATGTTTTTTGGGAAGTCAAATTCCATCTGCTTTTGCCATTGTTTTAAAATTATTTAGTCAAAAAAAGTCCACATCGCAATCCCATTTTAAGATCCTGAATATATTTTAAACCCAATGCCACCTCTCTCTAGGAGTAAATGGAACGCTCATTAGCCTGACGCCTCAGGCCCGCTGTCTTGGTGTCACTTTCGATTCTGATTAATGTTTTCTCCCCACGTCCAGACAGTGACCAAATTCTGTTACTATCTATTCAAGAACATTGCCCGTGATCGCCCCTTCCTGATGCAAGATGTCGCAAAGATTCTGGTTCATGCACTTTTCATTTCATGTCATGATTACTGCAACTCACTCCTTATTGGTTTCCCCAAAGCCCATCTTGCCCTTTTGCAATCTGTAATGAATGCAGGCGCCAGGCTTATTTTTCTCACCAGATGCACCTCTCGCACCTCCCCCCTTTGCCGGTCCCTCCATTGGCTTCCTGTACATTTCAGGATACAGTTTAAAATACTGACGCTCACGTTCAAATCCCTTGACCCCTCCTTACATGTCTTTTTTACTCTGCAAGCACATCCCACGTAGTCAACTCCAGTCGACAGGCTACCTCCACCTGTCCTCTGTCTACACGCGCATGGCCAAAACTCGCCTCTAAGACTTCTCAAGGGCAGCTCCGGTCCTGTAGTCCTGTGGAATGACTTTCCTTGCCCTAGCAAACTCTCCCCTACTCTTCAGGCCTTCAAGAAATCCTTCAAAAGCCATCTCTTCAGATCAGCGTACCACATCACTGATGCAACTCATCACTTTGCTCACTTAGTCACAAATGATTGAAGCTGTTTCCATCGCTCCACCATTCCTGAACCGCTAGCACTAATAATCTTGACAGCCAATAAAACTCCCCTTGTCTTCCTCAACCCCAATCATTCTAGACTGTAGGCTCCTATGAGCAGGGCCCTCTACACCTCTTGTCTCCATGCTATGCCCATTTATCTGTATTTCGTTCCCTTTGGTTATTTTAATTTGTATTTGTATATTGGAGAAACTGTTGGCGCTATATAAATGATAGTAATAATAAAAATAATAATAATAATAATATCTCCTGTCCAGGAATATTTGCATGAAATGCACGAAGTTCAATGGTATATTTTGAGATCTGCTCAGAATGATTTGCAATAGGGAGCATTTAACTGTCTTTTAAATTATCTCCCTTGCTTACAGGATCAGATGTACCTGTAAGCGGGCACCCCAAGGCACAAATCTGTAATTGACCAAAATTAATGCAATAACTTAACATCTAGTCCCATGACTCGATTTCATGATAAACTGCCAAAATCCTGTCCTGGGAATTACTACATATCCACATCAGTGGAAAATGTGCTGGATGTATATTTACATTTTAACATTTCTGCTCCTTTCTACAGCAGCTGGCAACTCGATAGCCCACTAACTGTTAGGTACCCCTAGGCATGTGCTTGGTTAGACCGGTGGGAAATCTACTTGTGTTTTTCTGCCAAAATCATCCAGTTTAAAAAAAACAAACAAAAAAAACAGGTAATACTTAAACGTGAGGCTTTGTGCAGCTGTGATCAGCATGCTTGAAACTGATTACCACTACCAACAAAACAAAGACTATCTCTACCTCTTCTACATTGGAAATGCTACACTGCATGTTACAGGCTTACTTCAAAGTGCTTTTATTTTCTCACTAGATTTTTTTCTAAATATATGCAAAATTTGTTTTGCATACTAAAGAGGAAGGCAAAGAGTAAACGTAGAAAAAAAATTAAAGGATACGACAAAATTACTTGAAGGTAAAGAATAACTGCTTCCCAAAAAGTCAATCTAGGAGCACTTTGAAAAGATACTATTTCCAGTGTTCCCAATAGTCAGTGGTTCATTAGTGGACAGGCATTGAAAGAGAAGCTGCTGGTTTAATGGAATATCACTTTTCATTACCCACACAGTAAAAATATACTGAAACGTTTCAACTGTATACTGCCACTGTAGAGACGCCACATTTGATAGAGGGCTCCCTCTGCTGGCCAAAATATGGTGCTACATGTACTTTACAGCTTGGGCTTCATGTTTCCTTGAAGGAAAAAGCAGAACTCAAATTGTTTTGATTAATTTCAATAGGGATACACTTATTGCAATACCGATACCAGAACCAGAAGCCAACACTGGGTTGGCTTGACGTGGGGGGGGGTATGTAAGGACTGACTGCGGTCCTGCGAGTAGCTATTGCCATGTGTAAGTTATAACACAGTACCGTCAGGGCTTAAGGCCAAGTCTCTTGCAAGAGCTGTAAGATCTTGCAAGAGTGCGGCCACAGGCCCCCGCGTAGCTGCATTATAATATACACATGGCAATAGCTACTTGCTGGACTGCAGCCAGTCGTGGAGCCTGACAAAATGCTGTTAGAGCATTCTGCCACTGGTCCCAGCATGTTTGTGTCTGAAGTCTGTGATGTGTGTTTCAAACATGTGTGTATGTGAGGTCTGAGGGTGTTTGTATCTGAGGTCTGAGGTGTGTTATGCCGCACCGCGGCTTCAAGGCCCACCTGCCGTGGGGACGGCATAGTATGTAAAGGGATAAAGTTTCCGTTGGTGTATTGGTCAGGTGTCCCAATACATTTGTAAATATACAGGGTTATTCAAAGAGATCTGAATGGCTGCCAAAAGGGAACCGAATGCTGAAATTCAGCGTTCGGTTACCTTTCCTGGACATTCGGCTATCCAGAGAGCAGGCAGTTCACCAAATCCTAGCGAATTGCCTGTACATACAGTGCCTGTTCGGTGCCTGTTCGGTGCCTATTCGAAGGCAGTGAATCCCCATAGAGAAGCAATGCTTCGTCTATTCAGAGAGCAAAACCCAGCAGTGAAAAGTTGCCGAATTGCCCTGCCATTCGGTGGTTTAATTCGGCAGATTTTTACAGGCGAATACCATAGGCTCAATGTTAAAAATATTCCCGTTTTAATTCAATATCTAATAAACCGTCATTATAATATTCTGCCGTAAAGAGTCTCTTTATTTATCGATTTTTTTAGGATCTTTTAAGCATTTTTCGGGATTTTTTTTAAAAACCTTTTTCCTATTTTTTTTATTTTTTAAACTTTTCTTCTTTTTTCCTGTAACAGCCCTTTTTCTTATAATTCATTGGATCTCATATGTAAATTTCAGACATTTTCGCTCAGTAGTTTCTTTGCAAACAGCGTTTCACTTTTCAAACATTCACGCAAACCGTTTTTTTTTTCTCACTCCTGCGGTGTCGGGTTTTTCCGGCGGCTGCTCTGTGCTCTGATTGGCTCCTACTCGGGTTTCTCTGGCGTGTTCGGCGGGGTTAATCCAGATGTATTTGCGGGGTTTCGGTGTGCATTCGTCGGGTTTGCGGCGGCTTTTCCCTGCAATTCGGGGACCCTGTGGTGCTCGCTGAATACACCGCAGGGTCGCCGAAATGGGATCACCAAATCGAACCAAATTGAGGAGAACGAAAAGTCACCGAACGTGTATCTATGCACGTGTATCTATGTATATATTTTTTTTTTTCACTCAGCAACCACAAAAGCCTTTATGCACCTGAGGCTATTTCTTTCTTCATACCAACATCGTACTAGGGTTCAATCCCGATTGCTAAAGAGTGATCCGATACTTACGTCTTTGTTTAGAGGAAAATGCCTATTGACGTATGTCCCTAATTTTCTTCTTTTCTCTAAAAAAATATATATATAGTTGTGTTTATCATTGCAGAAGCCACTTGCACATCACAGCAATTCAAAGAATGCCCTCTATATTTATGTGTTGGATTTCTTTCTGGCCTATTTACCACCCGAGCATTTTCAGAAATATTTGTATTTCCTTAGAAGGAGTGCCCGACTTAAAATAGTAATCAATTCACATTTGTGCAAGATACCATTGTTGTTATTTATTTCATTTTCTGGCTATGCTTTTGCGTCCCTGGCCATCTAGGTCAATCTCTGCAAATCTGCTATGGGATAGTCACAATGTTTATTTGAGACAAAACTGGAATAGCTATAAAACCATAACCCGAAAAAAAAAAGTTAAATTACAGCATCGGGCATTTTTATAAATCACGATCACAGGATGTTTAAAGGATATAGCACTGTAAGATCGATGAACTAAGTTTAGCACTTGGTTTCGGGTCAATAACAGATTCCCATAAGAATCCATTTGTATGTACTTTGAAATGTTTTTTGCAAAAAGCCTGAAAATGCCCAACATCAGTAAAATACTGTTCACATAACGGAGTAGCTTTGTATTATCAATAATCTTTAAATGGACGCTCGAGTGATTTCTAAAGTGAGCATTAAAGTATCCAGTCTGGTAAAAGAAGTATTTTAGCAATTAAAATGATTTACTTTTTTTTTCTTCCCAGTAACTTTCAGTGAACTGCTTTTAAAACATTGTGGGCCCTATCTCCTCCTTAACGCTAGTGCTCAAATAAGTGAGTGTTAGGGTAAATGAGGTGATAGCATTATGCCCAGATCACCTCCCGAACGCTAACGGGTTAAAAAATCAATTATCGTATAGGTATTAGCACTTTTTAGTGTGAGCTTACTCTACTTTGCTCTCCCTATACTTAACATAGGGAGTGTAAAGTGTAATCATGGAGTAATTAGCATTAAAGTCACATAGTCCTAATGCTAATTACTAACCACTGCGGCTAACTGAAAAGTTAGTGGCAGCTCTATGCTATAGCTAACTGATCTCGATTCAGTGGAATCATGTAGCAGCAGCTGAACCCCCCCCTAAAAAAAATAGATACTCATCTCTCATCCCACGGCAAGAACAGCGGACCGATCTGCCGCTTCTGGCCGCCAGGAGCAGAGTGAGACTGGGGAGAAAAAGTTCCCAGTCTCCCTCCGGGATCACTCCGCGGACCTGCAGTGTCTTGAGCAGGGTGACATCCTGCAGGTCATGTGACCGGGTAGCAGAAGCCTCCATGGAGTCCATTGGACTCAAGGAGGGGATGCTCGCGACGGCACATTAGCGCAGCTGTGTGCATTCTAGAGGCTATCAGCTGTTACAGGACAGACTGCTGGATTCAGCGAATGCTTAGTAATCTACTTGTAAAACGGTAATGCTAAGGGGAAATATGTGACCGTAAATTTTTCCCCTTAGCTACCCCCGTTTTAGCTTATGGCACATGATAGTGCCCTGTGTTGGAATAAAAAGGTACAAGCAACATATATTTAGGAGCGAACACATTAGGGATAATATTGTTTTCAAAAAAATATTAACTTAAATACTATAGTATTCATCATGATGTTTTTATTTCAATTATTACACGCCCTGGTAATCTCCCGACTCGACTATTGCAATAATCTCTTATCTGGCCCCCCTCTCTCCCGCCTCTCCCCCCTACAATCCATCCTGAACGCCTCCGCCAGGCTAATTCACCTCACCCGCCGCTCTGTCTCTGCCGCTCCCCTCTGCGAGTCCCTTCACTGGCTCCCCATCCACTGCAGAATTAAGTTCAAAATCCTTATCCTTACCTACAAAACCCTCACTAACTCAGCTCCCCACTACCTGTCCTCACTAATCACCAACTACACCCCAGCCCGCTCCCTAAGGTCAAACAGTGACCTGCGCCTAGCTTCTCCCCGCATCACCTCTTCCCATGATAGACTGCAGGACTTCACACGCGCAGCCCCCACTCTCTGGAACGCTCTCCCTCGTACTGTCAGACTTTCCCCTAACTTCTCTTCCTTCAAACGCTCCCTTAAAACATTCCTATTTAGGGAAGCCTACCACCCAACTCACTGACGCAATCATCAATCACTCTCACCTTGCAGTCCTCTCCTCCTGTTTCCAACCCCAACCCTCCTAGATTGTGAGTTCCTACGGGAATAGGGCCCTCATCTCCTCCTGTAATGTTTGTCAAATGTTGTTCAATGTATTGTAACCCTGTCTAAACTATGCCTATTGTACAGCGCTGCGGAATATGCTGGCGCTTTATAAATAAAGAATAATAATAATAATAATAATTATTACTATTTTTCCACTGAAAGGGCCTATGCTCATGCTTTTTTTTTTTGCATAAAATGCAATGCTCTAATGACATATTATATGCCACTTCTTAATACTCCAATACAATAGTGTATTTAGATTCATTTAGAACTGTACATCATGAGAACAACTAAGCAATAATTTTGTTAATTACCAATCATATCAAATATATCAAAAAAATCGCATAATCCAAGATTCGCAGGATTTTCAGAAGGATATTCTGACCGTCCATTGAATGCATGCCTTTTAAAAATCTTCTTTTTACACTCACCCGAGATACTCGTACATTGCAAAGCCTCCATGGAGTCCTGTGGACTCCAGGAGCTGATTCAAACAGTGGCACGGAAGCACTACTGTGTGTGTGTCAGGGAGGGTAGCGTTGCCTTCCAGGGCAAGGTGCTGAGACAGTGCCTTCCCTGGAATAGGACCTTAACCTAGAAATGGTAAGAGAAAACCTGCAAGCGACTATACAGAATGCACCTGTAAACATGTAACACAGTGAGTATATTTCTTACATATTTATTTTCTGTGTAAATCTGAATAATAATAATAATAATAATAAAAGCGACATTATCCTGCTTACCATCTCCGTGTTAGCGTCCACTATGGAATAGGTCCTAAGGGTGGGTGTGGAGTTGGTCAGGAGGGTTTAAAAGCTTAACCCCTCTGTTTCTCCTTCCCATTTTAACCCCAGAATACTCCTTTAAGGCTTGTCTAGGGAAGTACTCCTGTACTTCATATCCATTGTAATCTGTCTCAAGAAAAGGTGTTTATTTGATCTGGCCAACCATTTGCCATATCAGTTTATTATTCATTCACGCTTACCTTCAGAGAAATATGTGTAGACTTTAGTACCATATGCCGTGACACCCAACAAAACTGTCACAATGCTCTTTGGAAAAGTACCTAAACTACATAAATTACGACCTTCCAATCTATGCATCAGGACTAAATCAAATGGCACGCTGACCACAGTCACTTCTCTCAAATATCTAGGTATGTGGTTAAACCCAAATCTATCCTTTGGCCCCGACATCAAAACACTCTCATCTAAACTTTACCCCAAACTAGGTGCCCTGAACAGAATCAAATCCTGCCTGAGCCCCGCAGCAAGGATGCAGATTGCACAACAAATGCTTATGCCGGTCATTGAATATGGAGATGTAGGGCTCTATTACGCTCTTAGCGTTAAAACGCAGGCGCAAGGGAGGAAAAACTGTGCCAGCAGTTTTCCCCCTTGCGCCCGCGTTTTAACGCTGGATTACAATGCAGGCTCAAAAAATGCTATCTGCATTGTTATCGAGTGTAAAATCTTGGATGCTCGCGGCAGCGCTGAGTGCAGCCGCGAGCATGCACTCGCTGGAGTCCATAGGACTCCATTGAGTTTCTCCATGCCGGTCACGTGACCAGCCGGATCTCGCCTCGCTCGGCGTAGTGATACGCAGGGATAGACTGGGAGGACTTTTTTCCCAGTCTTTCCCTGCTCCCGCCGGCCAGAGGAGGCGATTGGAGCCGCGGTCCTTGCTGCAAGACAGAGGGTAAGTATAGGATCTGTTTTTTTAGTTTTAAAGCTGGTGTTAATGGATTCTGCAGAAGCAGAATCCGTTAACACCAAGTCCTGGCTCTGGTTAACATTTTCGCCGACCAGAGCCAGGCGTTAATCAGCGCTGGGATTTTGTAATACCAGCACTGAGTAACACTTTGCGCTCCCCATGTTAAGCATAGGGAGCACAAAGTCCAGTAACCTCACGCAGAGGAGCGCAAGGTACCAAACACAAACGGGTTTTTTAACTCATTTGCGTTTGGATTGTAAAATGCGGTAAATACCGCAGCAAACGTTAATGCTCACGCAAGTGAGCGTTAACATTTGCGTTAGGAATGTAATACTGCCCATAGTGTATGCAGCTGCCCCGCAAACACACCTTCAGAAACTTACTATGTTGTATAACTCATTCTCCGACTTTGTGCTACAATGTAACTACATAACCCACCACTGTGACATGTTAAAAGAGCTAAACTGGCCGTCGCTGCAATCCAGACGCACCCTTCACCTGTCCAACCTGGTGTTTAGGAGCTTTTCTGGGAAGCTACCAACCTACCTGAATAGACTGCTTCCCCCAGCAGTCTCCTCCTCCTATAACCTTCGATCCAGGACTTTACTTGCAATACCACAATACAAAAAGAAAGTGGCCCAATCCTCAGTTTCCTACAGTGCACCACAGTTATGGAATAACCTCCCAGACGCCATCAAATCTTCCCCAGTCTAAAGTCCCTTAAGAGATATATCCCTATTGATATACCTTGATACAGAATGCAGCTGTAAACATGTAACATAGTCAATATATTTCTTACATAGTTATTCTCTGTGTAAATCTGTATATTTGTGTTATTTTTAATATCTTGCATTATACTACCTTGTATTTCTGTACCCTACAGTAAAAATTCAATGTTCTTGAACCCAGGACATACTTGAAAATGAGAGAAATCTCAATGTATCCTTCCTGGTAAAATCCTTTATAAATAAATAAATAAACTTAAACATAGCTGATGTAAACTTAACAACTCCATAGACTATAATGTCTCTGGTAACATTACAACTGCTAATTCGGAATAGGGCCCATTTACTTTTCCATGGTGATCTATAGTATTCAGTCCACATTTCTGAATTGCGGAACTAGTATTAATTTTAAAAGTTATAATTTGTGCATTAACTAACTGAACCAACCAAGCATCTTCACCCGAGAAAGAATTTTTAATGGGTCAGTAGATTAAAGACACCTATATCCACGTCCAGAATGATGTACTACAAAACATGTGAATTGCTTTTTCTAGCTGGAAATTCTCTGAGGAGGATATTATATTATGATGATAGCTAACCAATGACAATCCTAAAACCTATCGCTAGACCAGCTACAACCAATTTTAATCTGGGAGGTATTATATTGTTCTATGGCACATAATCCATAAAACACGGGTTTGAGTGTCTGCTTGATACAAAGTGTTGACGTTGTTTGATAACATATGCTTCCCATGATTGCCAATTAATTTCATTTACATTCTGTTACAAACCCTATTGTGGGGAAGTATTTTCACGCTTCAGCACTGGCTGCATTTTGCTCATTTAGCAAGCAATCCAGAAGTTCGAACTGAATGTTCTCCGGCAGAGGAAATTAAAATTAAAAGGCGTTGTTGAAAATTAATTCCTGAATAAGCTCAACCAGATTGATAGGAGGATTATATTCTGTCACGTTTTCCATTAATGCCACCTCTTAATGAATGTATTATAATTACATATATTATGAAGCTTTTTAAAGCGTAGCGGCTCAATAATATATCAACATTACCCAGTGTCTATATTGTTCTTCTGTATTCGGAGGTGCTACAAGATATAGCTCAAATTGTCAGCTGGTTCTTATGGCCCTGTGCTTCAAGCCAAATATATGGGTCACAATAATGTCTCATGGCACAAAAAATGATCTGGCTTTAATTTGAGAAAAGCACTTTAAATGTCTTTGTCAAAATATTAGACATTTGCATGATTGCGTCCTGAAAATATTGGCTTCTGTTGAGATGATGGCGTAATTGTTCTATTACTAAATAGCTTTTTGGCTAACTAAGAATCTTGGGTAAATATGCAGAGTGTAGCCGACTAGAGTAATTAAATTAATGTAGATACTTAGAATAAAGACACAGAATCGGTATAATATGTATAGTTAGCTCAGAAATACAGACTTCATTATCAAGAATTATTTTTAGGTTGAATGGTCCAAACTGTCAATTAACCCACCAACCATCTGATAGGAACCTTCCCTACAGAGTACTATGTGCCTTCTCTATTCCGTCAGAAAGTATCCTCGAACCTTTACATATATAATTATACAATTTACTATCAGGGTTATTCAAAGAGAATCGAAAAGCCACCGCACGTTCGGTGACTTTTCGTTCTCTTCAATTCGGTGCAATTTGGCAATCCCATTTCGGCGACCCTGCGGTGTATTCAACAAAGCACCACAGGCCACTGTAATGCAGGGAAAAGTCGCCGCAAACCTGCCTAAAGCTCACAGCAAAACGAGGGCGAACGCACACCAAAACCCGCAAAAACATCTGGATTAACCTGTCGAAGACGCCGGAGAAACCCGAGCAGGAGCCGATCACAGCGCAGAGCAGCCGTCGGAAAAACTCAACACCGCAGACGAAGGAGGTGAAGAAAAAAAAACAGTACGCTTGAATGTTTTAAAAGTGAAACGCTGTTTGCAAAGAAACTACTGAGCGAAAATGTCTGAAATTTTCATATGAGGTCCAATGAATGATAATAAAAAGGGCTGTTACAGAAAAAACGATTTAAAAAAAAAAACCTGAAAAAAAAGGTTTGCAAAAAAATCCCAAAAAATGCCGAAAAGGTCCTACAAATTCGATAAATAAAGCAACTTTTTACTGCAGAATATTATAATGAACGGTTTATTAGATATTGGATTAAAACGGGAATATTTTTAACATTGAAGCCTATGGGATTCGCCTAAATAAACCTGCCGGATTAAACCACCGAATGGCAAGGCAATTCGGCAACTTTTCACTGCTGTTCTCTGAATAAACGAAGCATTGCTTCTCTATGGGGATTCACTGCCCTCGAACAGGCACCGAACAGGCACCGTATGTGCAGGCAATTCGCCAGGATTTGGCGAATTGCCTGCTCTCTGAATAGCCGAATGGCCAAGAAAGGTAACAGCGTTCGGTTACCTTTCGGCAGCCATTCGGGTCTCTTTAATTAACCCTGTATATTTTATTAATAAAAATAATATTTGTTAGCTATCTATTAAAAATAGGAATGTTGTATCAGTTAAAGCAGATTTTAATGTCATTTGTTGAATTATGAAACATTTTCAGTTTTCGTTTTGTAAGTTTGTCTCTTAGCCAATGCAATTGCTATAAAATCAGAAGTAGAGTTAGAAATCATTGGTATTTCTCCTACGTTTGTGCGTTTCCACTTTTCCTTACAAGATTATGATACAATTACAGATTACCTTGTCTAGTACTTGAGTAACCTACATCCCACACCTTATGGTTGTAACAGATGTTCAATTATCCATATAATGGAATTTTTCTCTTATTGTATCCTTTATCTCAAATGTAAAGGTCAATGAAATTCTAATTACAAAAAATACTAATTAATAAGACTGAGTTCTTATCCAGTTATTGTATTTTTTTTCCTCTAAATTCACTTTTTTATTGAGTTATTACACTTACAACTTCATGCTACAAATACAGCAGGCTCCATTCTTCCATAAACATACTATCCTGACATTCTCTTAAAAAAACTGTCTTTGCATGACGCTGCTTTTATTATCACATCTGTTCAAAATCGTATTTCCTTCATCAGCAGAAAGTCACTCAAAATGTCATAATACTAAAGGGTAGGGATGTGCGTTTCGGGTTTCGGAATTTCGGAATTTTCACGAAATTTCCCAATTCGTGTTTTCGGATGCGGCCGAATTTCCGAAAATTTTTAGATCCCAAAATGTCAGATCCGAAACGTTTTCCGAACCGAAACGAAATATTTTCGGATTTTTCGAATGGACTTGAAATGTGTCAAACGAGAACAGACGTTCCGAAAAAACGAAAATTTTCCGAAAAATGAAAATTTTCCGAAAAACGAAAATTTTCTGAAAACGAAAATTTGCCGAAAAACGAAAAGTCGATACAAAAAACGGGCAAAGTGACACGAAAAATCCGAAAAATGGTCGATATTCCGAAAAATGTACAATTCCGAAAAACGAAAATTTCCGAAATCACGAAAAGTCGATACAAGAACCGAGCACAGTGACACGAAAATACGAAAAATGGTCGATATTCCAAAAAAAATGTACCCGAAAAACGAGCCGAACCGAATCGAATCGAAACCGAAATCGGTCGAAACGAGCCGAATCGAAAAGTTTAAAAATCCGAAAAATCAAACCGAATCGAACCGAAAAAAAAATCGGTGCACAAGCCTACTAAAGGGTTCTATAAACATGGTGCAAATATACTCAAATTAATATTTGCCTTGAATAGGTTTATGCCGTTATATATATATATCTTTTTAAATCATTCCATTTGTATAATATACGGGAAATCTCTACAGTATAATACACATTTTAGATTATTTTTTTCACAAAACGGCCAACCTAAATCTAGAATAGAGGCCCCGCTTCATGTAATACAAACTGAATTTATGTTTTCTTAAGATTTGCATTAGGGAGAACAAAGATTTACATGAACAATGATTTTAACTACCTGCAGAATAAAGACTGACACGTGCATTGTTTGTTTTATTTGTTTGTACTTCTAGTCATTTTTATTTTTGGATAAGATGTTCTCACCAAGTGGCAAAGATTGAATAGCTTACAATGATATGATCAATCCGTAGGTATCCACATGTATCATGAGAACTCCAATGATCTTACAGGAGCTAATGAAGTGGAAAACATAAAAGAACGCCTCATAGCATAAAATCATACAAATTTAATCAACAAGTAAAAACAAATGTGGAACCACTCACAAAATAAGTGGCACACCATAAGCAATTATTTGTGCAAAAACAGCTTTTGGAAACACATGGGTAGTCACCACACGCCAAAGTCCGTCGAACAGCCTGTTTCTTCTGATGAACTCCACCTTCGGATCAAGGTGTCCTCGGACCAGCGGCTCCTTAGAAGGATCAACTCCCAAAGATGTCGAGAATGACCACCAGCTCGACGCGTTCTGTTTTTTTCAGCTTTATCAAGAGCTACTTGATAAAGTTGAAAAACAAAACACATCGAGCTGGTGGTCGTTCTCGACATCTTTGGGAGTTGATCCTTCTAAGGAGCCGCTGGTCCGAGGACACCTTGATCCGAAGGTGGACCAGCTGAGGAAGCTGCTTTACAGCAGCAAAACGCGTCCTGGGGCCATATACTATGGTTTGTTTTTACATTACTTTTTTATAAATCCTTTAAAGGCTACAATCCGGTTCCAGACTGGTTTTTTTCTTGGATTTTTCCTCCATAAAAAATCCATGGGCACTTCATCCTGAGCTTTGGAAGCTCCAATTTATGTAAGTTTCCAATTAGCAGAAAATAAATTTGTATCTATTTGTCTGAAAGATTCACACTAGGGCAGCATGTATTTCTCCATCTTTCTTTATACGATTCCACTCATAATGAGGTATTGAAGATCACCATATATACGCAAGGTGGGGGTTACCTGCCAACAAGGAGGAAGAAAAACCACCCAAAGGCGAGGTCCCACTCTGAGCCGGTGATAGGGCTCTACTCTTGTGAGTGGAATTCATATATAATATAACATCCACTATACACATTGCAATATTGCACCATGATTTTTGTATTTGCTTCTCTTTCCAATCACATGTTGTGCTATGGACCTGTGTGAGACACCTGGACTCCATATCAAATTTATTTGCGCTTACCAGATACGTTACAATTTGTTTATATTCCATGGTGTGGGGGAAACCACTAATACTGGTGTAGCATTGGAGTCGAGATGGTTACGGCGTGTTGTGTGGCGCTTACCATTTGTTTCACTTTAATTCTATATTCCCCAGTATCTGCATTTACCTTGCAATGTGGTTGTCAACCTCATGGTTGAGACTTGGAACTTTGGAGTTTTTGTCCACATGTTTACTTCTTAACCTTTGAATTATGTTTGTCAATGCAACGGGGGCACTTTGATATTTTTCCATGTCTCATTTGCGTTTGTTTCAGCCACACTTGTTTAATTTAATATTCACAGGGTTATTCAGAGAGAGGTGAAAAGCAGGAGAATGGCTGGAGAATGCAAAATTCTAATCAAAATAGCCAAACCAGAAACATTCTCCCATTTATCTCACTTTCCAAATCGGCTATTTTGACCTAGAATTTTCCATTCTCCAGCCATTCTACTACTTTTCACCTCTCGCTCTGAATAACCCTGTCAGTTTTTGGGCGGTGTGTACATCAACATGCTCTTGCTATTGAGTGCAGGTTCCTATATTTATAATGGCACAGAACTTGACAGAGATCTTACACTTACAGGGTTGTCAAGCAGCGATTTCCTTGCTTAGGCTGGGGTCAGACGAGCGTGATTTCTACGGACTGTACGTCCGTGCAGTACGGACATCGTCAGTACGGATGACGCAGTAGTGGTCACACAGTCCGTTTTTTCACTGAAGTTATTTTTGACGGATGTAGGAGGGGAAAATAAATTACAATGAAAAAACATTCTGTCCCTCAAAAATGCTGGACGTATAAATGCAGTCCGTCTGACCATGCTCCATCACTCACACACAAAGCTATGCAGACGTTGTGGACGTGGCGCACTCCGCACGTCCGTTCTAGCAGTATTACGTTCTTGCCTAACCTGCGTCCGTTTGCAGCTCCGTCATGCGTCGCAGTTCAGTGCGGACGTACTTCATGTGTCAGGCTCCAATGGACTTTCTTTCATGCTATCACGGACGTACTTTTAGGCGCAATCACGGACGTGAACACTACGCTCGTCTGACCCCAGCCTTAGTGTTTAGTGAATCTAGCCCTATGTTGTCAGTGAAGGGGATCTGTAATTCTGCCGAAGGCAATATCTATACTTTATTGATAAGGTTGTTTTACTGCAAAGCTAACTGTGTCAACTTGAAAAAAAAAACAGGCCAAACTCAGAATTTGTGTAAATGACATTAATAGAAAATTCTTCATTTTTTATTATACAACTTACATTTTCCAATTTTCTTGCAGACAAACCAGTTAAACATTTCTCATCAATTGTTAAAACTTTGCTAAAGAATTGTTTTCGTTCTTTTTTTTTTTCTTCTTCTTCTGGATAACAGTACAGATATATCTTGTGGATTTATGTTCTAAGGGCTGGAAAAGTATACTAACAAATATTGCACTTTGTCAGTTAAAATTATAGTCAACATCACAAATCCTGGTGTTTAAAACTACATAGTTCTGGGGAGATATTAATATTAATATTGTAGCTGACAATTAAGAGGATTAAGTGAGTTTCGCCATCGAAGATTAACAATTCTTGAAGAAAACCAGATCGTATATAATACACCATAATTCAGGATAAGACACTAGTTTATCATTTCTCCCTTCATCATAAAATTTCGAGCCTACCCCCTGAGATAATTATTGCATTAGTTGATTAAGGCTGCCATTGTCAGGAGCTGTGGAAAAAGATTACCCTGAGATATCTGACCTCATACTTGTTAAAGTAAACTGATTGGCATTCACTATACTTCGGATGCTCGTAACAATCTGCTGCTTTCATTCGGTTATTGACAAGGATCTTAGCAGACGCTCTCATTACGTGATTAATAGTATGACTTAGAGGTTCCGTTCCCAACGGAAGTTAAAATGCAAATGGCGATGGTGCGTCACTGCCCAGTATTACTGATCCGATATATCACATGAAAATCAGCTTTGGGCATTCAACAAGTATCGTAACGTAACCCCTTAAGGACCAATGATGGTCTATGGCATCATCATAATCTGAGCCTTAATGACCCTGTGCTGCAGTAAAAAACCTACTCGTTTTACTGACAGGACTCAGAAGAGCTTTATAGAGCGGCTGATGCCAAATAGGCAGGATTTTAATTGACAGCAGAGGTTATTTAAAAATCTGTCCATGACTGTGTGATATTCAGTGACTGTCTGTGTTATCATGGATTGTGTTATCATTTCTAACTACTTTATATGTGTGGCTATGTAATTTCTTTATCAACGAATGTTTATACTGTAAGTGTCCGATTGTCACTATGGATGCAATGAGAGTTTTTATCCCCCATTTGTTGGCCATATTGTAAACTGTCAGAAAGCGGATCATATTGGTGTGTTGTGTTGGATCAACAGTAGTAGTTATTGGAAAAAATGGATCAAATGGACATTTCCTTTCAGTTTATGAGTTTTGATGATGAATATATTCAACCTATTACCCAACATAACTATGTAATGAATTTGGTTCGCGTTGGTCTTCATTCACTTACCGTCGCTGGTGTTTAGTCAACCGATTATGTACTTTTCGGTCAACATGTATATAGGTTTTATTGTGACTTTTTTGTAAGTTATCTGTCTGTATAAATGATGCTATTATATTGTTTGTCTGTGAATGACTTTTAGTAATTATCTGAGTGTTTTTTGACTGGTATAAGATGACTGTACAGCTTTGATACTAGTAATTTGTATTTCAGCGTATTTCAAATTGTTTATAGTCAGCTTTCCGTTAGCTTGGCGGTGAAACATTGATGAAAGTGGACTGGAGCCTGTCAGACTGTCTCTGACTCTCACTGCTTGTATGTACAAGCTGTGTCTCTGATTTTGCTGAACATTGGATCATTTCACACTGTGCTTTTATTACTTTCTGTAATGAACAAAATCAATCACTGTCACTCTTTTGTTTTAAACAATATGTATGAATGGTATATTTCCATGTGATTTTTGTTGCATAGTAACTTGTTCAAATAACACATTCTTTTATCACTGGGTGTTGTTTGCATAAAACAATGCTATAGATAAAACTAAATGGAACGTTAAGCAAGCTTATCCATGGAAGGAGTCAACAGTGGGGTGCGGTGGTAGGGGGGGGGTGAGCATACATGAGCAGGATGATGGTATTTTAGTGACTTGATGCTAAAACTCGACTCAACAACATCCGCAATATTTTAGAAGGAAATTTGTTTGGGAAATGGGTTTGACATCTAGCATTAGAAAATTTAAATGAACCACCAATTATTTTATGTATTCCATGTTGTTTACATGATTCTTTCTAGAGATTTTTTGATACCTGGGAACCTACGCACAGAATGTGACTAAGATGACTTTAAAAGAAGGGTTGCTTCAAGTGAGTTCACAGAAACAGTTTCACAAGAACCAGTACTCAAATTATTCACTTGGAATGCTTGGAATGGAAAATTATTGACTCAAGCTGCTTGAAAAATGTCTGCCTTGAACGGACTTAACTGACCGTGATTGAACTATTTGCAATGCTCTTAACAGCTGAGGTGTCACAATTAAAGTTGGTTTGTAAAGGGTTAGTAATGTCACATTATAAAAAGTGTTTTTATTGACCAGTACACTAAGGTTTAGAACTTATAATGTGATCTACAGATAAAAATAAATACCTTTTTAGAATATTCTTTATCCTATAAAAACAGTTAGGAAAAAGACAGAGCGAGATGTGAATATGACACAACTCAAACATAGTTTCTAATTGGTCAACTGGCATTTACACCCGATCAGACAATATGAATTTATAATCTTTGGGAGTGGAATAAAAGCACAGACATGTTTACTCTGGTAATATGAAGAGAAAACAATCCTTATGGCGCATGCATAGGATTAATAATTGCATTGTAAAATAACTGGTAAGATTACTCCGAGGTGATACATTACATCATTATATATATGTATGTGGTCAAATAATAAAATATATTACATGAATAAATACATTTGATATCTTTTGTGAATTGTGATCATATTACCTGGTTGACGCTCCTGATATCTTAAAATCACACAAATGTGCTCTCGTGCCACAAAAGTCCAAGGCCAAAGGAATACTTATATTATTTTGGTGGTTTGGAAAGATGTGGAATCAGCAAATCTGGCTACAGCCTCAAATGAAACAGAACAAAAAAACAATATAGTGCAATATTGTCAATCATAAAAAACATAAGTCCACAACTCAAACAGTAAGAAGGCCACTCGCAGGGTCTAGAGCCTCACGTTCCCGGCTCTAGTTATTCCCAAGTTCGACCAGATACAGGGTGGCCTAACCTTTCTATTCCAGAGTTGGTATTTAGAACATAGAACACAATAGGAACAGTATATTCATAGCGTAACACATCTGGAGTATACGTTTTGAAGTAGTTACGTTTGCACTCACCATCGTTGGAGTCTTCTATCGCTGTGGCTCAAGAGGTGCTGCTATGCCCCTATTCCCAGGTAAGCAACCAACCCCCTGTTGTGTCTCCACTTGGGATCCTGGTGTGACGTTATGCTCTCCATCCCAGATTGCTTCCTCAAGTGTGTATGTTGGTGTCTTCACCCTAGAGATATTAAGTTCTTGGATGAAGAGTGGGCGAACTTGTAGAATGTGACAACTGGCCGCGGTGAGGTTAAATAACAGCACCCAGCAGTGGAGAGGTGTAAAACCGACTACAGGGTTATGATATACATTAAAAGAAGCGGCCGCACAGATTAACAAGTCCTCTTATGTTACTGGGAGTGGCTTTTTCTCTTCATCCAAGAGCATAACATCTCCAGGTTGGAGACACCAACATACACCTTCAAGGAAGCAATCTGTGCTGGAGAGCATAGCACACCAGGATCCCAGGTGGGGACACAACAGTGGGTTGGACGCTGGCCCAGGAATAGCATCATCGCAACACCTCTTGAGCCATAGCGATAGAAGGCTCCAACTATGGGGAGTGCAAACTTGACTGATTGAATATGTATACTCCAGATATGTTAACCTATGAAGATGCTATTCCTTTTTTGCTCCATGTTCTAAGTGCCAACTCTGGAAAAAAAGGTTTAGGCCAACCTATATCTGGCCGAACTCAGGCAAAAACTAGAGCCGAGAAAGTGAGGCTCTAGAGCATGTGATCTTCTTACTGTCTGAATGGTGAATTTATGGTTTTTAGATTGACAATGTTGCACAATGTAGTGTTTTTGTTCCGTTTCATTTGAGACTGTAGCTGGACATGTTGATCCCACATAATCCGAACCAGCAAAATAATATAATTATTGCTTCTGCCATGGACATTTTTTGACACGAGCACATTAGTGGAATTTTAAGATATCGGACGCAACACTGTTTAATATGATCACGATCTACAATAGATAGCGAATGCATTTATTCATGTAATAGATTTCATTATTTGAACACATATGTACATACAGGTGAAACTCGAAAAATTAGAATATTGTGCAAAAGTTCATTTATTTCAGTAATGCAACTTAAAAGGTGAAACTAATATATGAGATAGACTCATTACATGCAAAGCAAGGTAGTTCAAGCCATGATTTGTCATAATTGTGATGATTATGGATTCCAGGTCATGAAAAACTCAAATCCACAATCTCAGAAAATTTGAATATTGTGAAAAGATGCAATATTCTAGGCTCAAAGTGTCCCACTCTAATCAACTAATTAAGCCATAACACCTGCAAAGGGGTCCTGAGCCTTTAAATGGTCTCTCAGTCAATCATGGGAAAGACTGCTGACCTGACAGTTGTGCAGAAAACCATCATTGACATCCTCTATAAGGAGGGAAAGCCTCAAAAGGTAATTGCAAAAGAAGTTGGATGTTCCCAAAGTGCTGTATCAAAGCACAGTAACAGAAAGTTATGTGGAAGGGAAAAGTGTGGAAAAAAAGGTGCACCAGCAGCAGGGATGACCGCAGCCTGGAGAGGATTGTCAGGAAAAGGCCATTCAAAAGTGTTGGGGACTTTCATAACGAGTGGACTGAGGCTAGAGTCAGTGCATCAAGAGACACCACACACAGACGGATTCTGGACATGGGCTTCAAATGTTGTATTCCTCTTGTCAAGCCGCTCCAGAACAACAAACAACCTCAGAAGCGTCTTACCTGGGCTAAAGAAAAACAGACCTGGTCTGTGGCTCAGTAGTCAAAAGTCCTCTTTTCTGATGAGAGCAACTTTTGCATCTCATTTGGAAACAAAGGAGCCAGAGTATGGAGGAAGAATGGAGAGGCACACACTGCAATAGTCCAGTGTGAAGTTTCCATAGTCTGTGTTGATTTGGGAAGCCATGACATCTGCTGGTGTTGGTCCACTGTGCTTCATTAAGTCCAGGGTCAACGCAGCCGTCTACCAGGAGATTTTGGAGCACTTCATGCTTCCTTCCACAGACGAGCTTTATGGGGATGCTGACTTCATTTTCCAGCAGGACTTGGCACCTGCCCACACTGCCAAAAGCACCAAAACCTGGTTCAATGACCATGGGATTTCTGTGTTTGATTGGCCAGCAAACTCGCCTGACCTGAACCCCATAGAGAATCTATGGGGCATTGCCAAGAGAAAGATGAGAGACATGAGATTGAACAATTCAGAAGGGCTGAAGGCTGCTAATGGAGCATCCTGGTTTTCCATAACACCTCAGCAGTGCCACAGGTTGGTAGCATCCATACCACATTGCCGCATTGAGGCAGTAATTGCTGCAAAAGGGGCCCAAACCAAGTACTGAGTACATATGCATGCTTATACTTTTCAGAGGTCCCATATTGTTCTATGTACAATCCTTGTTTTATTGTTTGTATGTAATATTCAAATTTTCGGAGATTGTGGATTTGGGGTTTTCATGAGCTGTAAGCCATAATCATCCCAATTATGACAAATCACGGCTTGAACTATCTTGCTTTGCATGTAATGTGTGATGTCCATGGCCTCGGGAGGCAAGCAGGGGGACCCTGGAGGAGCCGATCTGCCGCCTGGCCGAGTGCCAGGAGCTCCGGCGGCACACTGCATGTATGCACGTGATCGGGGGCGGGTGTGGAGTGATGATGCGGTGCCGTCGTCCTTTAAACGAGCAGCGCACACAGTGAACCTTCGCCTTGTTGTGGACTTACATTCCCCGCATCGCTGTTGTACAAACCAGTTCGTATATCCGTTGCTGACCTTGCTATTTCTTAGTACCCGATTGTGTTGCCGACTTTTGCCTGTTTTTGACTACTCTCTCTTACTACTACTCTCGCCTTACTGTTACCTCTTGATACTGTTTCTCTGTGCTATTTGACCCTGCCTCATATACTATACCTCAGTACAAAGTGTTTGATTAAGTTGCTGACCCGGTTTGGTCATACCTATACTACAGGTGTATTTTCCATCTTGTGCCACTTACAGTTGTGCTGTGTATTTCCACGTGTATTGCTGCCCTTCCTGGCCTTTGTGACTGCTAGCGTTTAGGATTAGCGGTCCCGACCATTTCAAGGATCGGAGGGTTAGTGGTCTGTGCCAGGGATCCTACCAGGTCTGTCCAGGGAACCGTCAGATAATGAGTCTCTCTCATATATTACTTTCACCTTTTAAGTTGCATTACTTAAATAAATGAACTTTTGCACGATATTCTATTTTTTCGAGTTTCACCTGTATATTTTATATAATTAATCACCTCACAGTATTGTTAACGGTTATATTGCATTGGGCTCTATTATAACTATCATATGCATGCGCCATAAGGATTATTTTCTCTTCATATCAGTATTGATAAACACAATTTTCTAGTACAGTTTTATTGTGCACATCCTTGGCAGCAGCTTGAAATATACAGCTTCATTTCTTCATTACTTTTTAGCACCTCCACATCATATATTGTTTTAATGTGTACTCTAGTGGCAGTTTCCTTTATATAATGTAGATTTTAATCTTCGATCTCCTGTAGTTTCTAATCTACCTAACAGTGGCCTAGAAGCATCTAAATCATAATGATGATAGAGCTGTGAGTTCCCTCAAGTAGATCACTACTTCAAAGGCCTGAAAGTCCTTATGACCTGTAGCAGCATAGTAGAGCCACAATGGTTTCCTGGTGTGAGATGGTTCACGCAGTTATCTGAACTTTTGTCTCTAGTGTGACAATCACAACCGGCTTTAACCTGGAGGTTATGCTCACTAGTGATCAACTCACATGTTATGGATAGGTGATACAATGCAACTTTTGAGATTCTCTGCGTAACTTGGATGACTTCCATAGGGCCCATAAGAACCTACAGAAAATTTGGCCAGTTAATTAGATTCACTAGAGGCTCCTGAGGATATTACTAACTCACCAAAATGATGAGAGAAATGGAGAAATTCACTAATCTTCTCCTCTTCCTTTGTTTAATAGTCTTCACAATTGCACACCTGCTATTAATGAATCCAGAGTTGCTTACATAATCTACATGCAAAGTATATAAGCATTGTGATTGTGATACTTTATACATAAATGCTGTAGGTTTCATTGCAGAGATATAGAGTACTGGATAGATTAAAAGTTCATAGATCAACATCCTGACAGTGACTAACGAATATCTATTCATATTTTTCGAATTTTTTTGATTAATATTCTCACAAGTGGAGGGATATTTACTGTGACTCGTTCAAGCAGGGGTCAGCAATCTTGGCCCTCCAAATGTTATGCAATTACATCCTCCATGATGCTCATCCACTCATTATCACGGCATGGAAACTATAGTAATAATTGCAGCTCCAAAAGATCTGGAGGACCGAGGTTGTTGACCCCTGCTGGAGGTTTAAGAGGTGAGTTTTTGAGGATTTACAGGTCTAGTCAATGAAGGTGAAAATCAGGAGAATTGACTGGAAAAATTCTCCCATTTATCTCACTTTCCAAATTTGCTATTTTGTCTAGATTGTTCTCTTCTCCTGCCAGTTCTCCTGAGTTTCACCTTTAGTGAATAGACCTGATAGTTTTTAGAATATTCTTTACCTCATTTTACCATTCAAATGCATATTTCTTTTTTAAAATCTATTTGAGGATAAGAGAGAAAATTAGAAAAAATAATCTTAGGATACAATTATAATACAAACTGCCAGATCTAAATGAATGTTTTAAATTTGACAAAAAAAAATAATTCCATACTTTTAGCTTTATATTGAAGACAATGCACAAAGATTAAAAATAAATTATATATATGGATGGTATCTCCCATGTGAAACCAATACGTTCTTTGGTAATTTTGGTAATGTGTCTACTTGTAATGTAGATAGGCGGTATTAACAATTTTACTTCTCTTTAGTATAACAAATCTCATGTGTGAAACATCCTTAGTTAATGATCAGCATAAAATAAAGGTCTTTTTAATAAGATCCGCAAAGTTCTCAGTTAATTTTACAGTTGAGTTCAAATGAGAATATCATTAAACTTTATACTTATTGTGCTCACTTTGTGCTTGGTTTAAAGGATGACTAGCTGCCGTATCAAGACATGCCTCGTTTAAGGTTTTAGGGCTCTGTACCTCAGATATTCCCAGGGAAAAGCTATTTCTCAGTGAGATCTGAATCATTTCTACCTATCAAGTGGAAAATACCTTATGTTCTATTTTCTAGATTTATTAAATCATTTTCGGCAAACTTATGGGAGTTTTGATTAGTTTTGAAATTTTGCAAAAAGCAAGTACGAGATGTTAAGATTATAACATTTTCAAATTTTATGGTCCAAATTAAAAAGACTTTAGTTTTGCCGTGCCCTGGTACAAGGAGCTGTTTAAACAAAATGTTCCACAGTGTTTTATTATAAGCTTCATTTCCGACTTCCTTTTTTCCGTTAACAAATAGTATGACTATTAAGCCAATGCTGTCTGTTACATTTTCTCTAAATTAGTTTACTGCTACAATTCATTCTATTCAGATAATTCGTTTTATGAAGATTTGTTGAAGTGTCACAAAGCAAAGCATAATAAATGGAGGATTTAGTAATAAAAAAAAAACAGATTCCGAATCCTAATATGAAACAGGACAGTCTTCTTTTAGGTAGTATAAATTATGGCTGTTCACTGCTGCGCTTTAGGAACTTTGCAAATATATTACAGTGTTCTTATGGGAATAGCGATTGTCTACCATTAAAAGGGCACTCTATCCACCATGGTCATTTTATGCACTGCAAATGGTAATGGTGAGCTGAGTGTTCTCCTCCTCTCTGGATATCTGATTGGGCTAATTCAGCCTTTCTGGGCAGGTGGACTTCAACCACCCAGATAGCTGTGAATAAATCAGGGCTGATAATTTTTTCTGGGGGCTTAGGTCAGGAGCAAACAGCTTTGTCTACTTCTGACTAGCTAATGATTGTCAAAGCCTTTCGATAGGTATTCGATTGGCCGGGTGCTCAAGTGAGGATCGGGCCCTTTGTTAGAGCTCAAACCACTCTGCTCCAGTGGAATCTGTGGCTATTAGAGTAGAATAAAGAGAGGATAGAGTTAAAAAGACACTCTAGTGTAAAAATGAGTGATGGGGAGTCAGGAAGGGTTTACAGTTAACCACTCCATTCCACTCCCTGTATTTTACTCCAGAGTGTCCTTTTAAGAACCATTTCACCAGATATAGGCAAAATGTACCCGTTCAAGTCTCAGTAGATGACCTTTATGCCTTTGTACAGTTCTAGTAACGAAGGTCAGAAGATCATTCTTCAGGTATAGTATGTAAATTCTCAATGAATATGATTTAAGAATCCTCCAAATAAAAAGGTGATAGTGATATAAACATAGCCAGAACATTTTTAACCCAGGGCATTGGAATTACAGGAACACCACTGGCGTACTCAAGTGGTGCCACAAATTCATGCATTCTAGCATCATTCATTTTCTTCCATAAATGACACTATCGGTAGATCAAATTTCTAGGAGAATATAAGATGTGCCAATCTCCGCTACCGTTAGCTCTTAATATACGCATCAAGCCTTTTTGTAAGAAAGGTCTTTAGGAGTAGTTGGAACAAAAACATACTTTTTTTGTGAAAAATGTAATGAAAAAAATGAAAAACATATTTTCTAAGCGTTGTATACTATCTTTATGCAAGACAATCCTTAACTTGCATTGGTTTCAGTGTTATAAGTGGTCAGTCCTTGTCCAGTTCAAATGAAAAGCTTGCTTTACTGGCTGAAAAATCTTTTCACCCCATCCCAACTGAGCCATTATGGAAGTAAAGCTTCCTTGCTAGTTAATCATAAAGCCTCCCTTCATATTCCACTTGGCTTGTGAGTCAGCTGTTGCAGGTGCCAACTCTGCATTAATGCTTCCAATACATAGTGTAAATTGCAAAAGCACTTCACATAAGAAAATAAATATTCTCTACTCCCCTCTGGCCTCGTGGTTGATAGAACAGAGGAATCTGCCACTTCCACTCAATGCTAATGAAACTGATTCCCAGTGTCCTCCCATCAGTCTTGCGAGATTGCGTACAAATATTCTCGCTGTGGGCTCTCTAGTCTTCGTGACATTCTACCGATTTGAGGGGATGCTACTGGTGCCTCTGTCGGTAAATGTTAGCGGGTCCTAATTATTATGAGTTGAGCTGCTGATATAGTGGCTCCCTCATAATAGAGCCGTAATAGGGGGCATCTAATGGTTAACAGTTTTTGCTGCCTTTATCCATTATCAGCTCCCAATTGCCAACTCGCCCAAAATAGAGCCCTTCGCCTTTGGCAAAAACTCTGCTTAAAAGGCAACTGAAATTCTCACAGGGTAGGGGAAAAAATGATCATCCAAAAGAAAATACATTAGAAATGTCTCCAGATTGTAGCAGCATTGTATTGGATTAGCTACCTGACTGACCAAGGGGAATTCCATCAGTTAGATGCAAACTAAAGAAAGAGACAGAATAAAGGTGAACTGCAGTGAGTTCTTCAAGCAAGAAACTATTAATGCCGACAGAGAAAAGCATTCAGCACTATACACGGGAGCCATGCACAAAATAAATAACTCTTTGTCAATTACACAATCTCGCCTCCGAGCTTTATCCTAATAAAAAGGCAAGCGGACAAAAAATAAATAAATAAATACCTGCATAGCATACATGCATCAGGAAATATCTTGGATTTAACATATTAAAATCTTGAGGTACATATATAGATATAGAGATTGATTGATTTTGGAAAGAAAATCCATCATGATGTTTAATTGCTTTTAACTACAATGGAAGAATTGCTGTGTTATTAGCCACTATTCAAATGTATACATTTTTTCATAAGCTGCAATGGTTCATAGTTGCTTTGAAAACCCAGGGCTCTTTTATGGCGAGCCATTATGATTAATGAGTAAACAGTTAAGTATAATAGCCCCACTCTATAATGATCATAAGCCATCCTTTTCCAGCTGAGCTGGAACTGTTGTGGATGCATACTATAATGCCTCCTATACTTTGTACATTTGCATAGGAAGCATTATTCGAGATCAGTCAAAGAATAATAACGAATGATGTCAAGGTCATTGGTTATTCTTGTCTTTAACAGGAATTTAACCCTTTCACTACCAAGTGACTTTCCAAAAAACATTGTCAGATACCAGTGTTTTTTTGTAAAAAAAAATTTATTAGTTATACAGTAAGAAATATGTGGGCATATATTCCCATTGTATTTCTTACTGTAAATAACTATTTGGCCAGTAGATGGAGCCATCTACTGCCAAATTGGATTACAACCTGTACAGCTGCAGCTCAATTTTTTCCCCTGCATCGGCTGCTGAATGCCTGATGTCAGGGCATTCATCAGCCGGTTTTACACAGTTTTAGCTCTCTGGGCATTATGCCCACAGGGCTACAACTTTGGGGGCACCTTCTACAGCTCAAAAGAAAACAAAATTAGTTTTCAGCAAACAAATTTAATTTGCTATTGGGCTACAGATCTGCAGATTAAGATATCTCGATATCGGGCACTGGATGGTGCCTTTGAAGTCCGAGTTATCTCGATCTCAATAGTGAATGGTTTATGAAAAAATTATATTCTTTCAGAAACTGGTGTTACCATAAGTGTCTGTGCATCTGCAAATTTACTTAACATAAAATATAAAATAATCTATACACACCTCTGCTCCCAACCCACGAAGGAGATGACAGTGCAATCTGTTGCAACCTCTCGGTTCTTGGAAAGGGACACTGGAAACAAGTAGTTGACATGATCTCGCAGATGACTTTATTTGATCTCCATGGAGTCCTATATACTCCTATAGCTGACAGTGGTTTCTTTATATTAAAGGTCAGCTTCTAATATTTCATGTCACTAATACTAGAGCCAGTAATAGAGAGACACTTAGGTTTAATGACACGTACTGCATTTTCTGACTCAGTCGAAATAGGGCCCTCGAAGTTCACACAATATCTAGAAAAGCAACCAGAAAAATAAGCAACCTTTTTCATTACATTGCCTACTAGCAAATATGTATGCCCTTTTATTAGTCATGGAGGTACAATTAAAACCAACCCATTTGCGATAAATATGTGGGTTATGCTTAAAATGAATTGAAAAAGGAGGCTATAGTGACAACATAAATAAAATACAAAGAAACATATTTCTATGGAACATATTCTCATTATTGGCTTGGAACATTGACTTCTTACTGGTGACTTACTAAAAAAGTGCTCTCATTCCTAATATGAGTTCCACAGTAGATGGGGCAGTCACAATATTTTGAGAGGTGTCCCTCATTCAGATTGTTTTCTGATGCTTTGGTCCTGTGGACATTCTGGTGCTCTGATTCTGCAATTCCAAGAAAAGAATGCTCTGAAATCAGCACTGCTGCAGCATTAAATGCAACCTAGCTTCCTTAAATCAAAAGGACACAATACACTTGGCTGAGGGGTTCTGCCAGCAGCCAAGTCCTAAACAGATAGATGAGGGAACATACCAATATGATTGATTGAGATCATGTGAACGACCAATCTAGGCTGGGGATCATGTGATTGTTATTATAATCATAAGGTATATCCAATTTATGGTGACTTATCAATAAGTGTTTTGCCACTTGTATTTTTTTATCCTTGAATGTACTCCACACACAGTATCGATATTCATGTGGCAAGGATAGATCACACCCCTTGTAGCCCACCCCTTACTGTCACATGCTTTCCATTGCTGGAAGAAGGTGTATTACCTACAAGACCTCTGAGTTCTTCTTGAATAAAGAAATGTTGATTTGTCTGCATGCCTCTGTGCAAGTGAATGTGCACATGCACATGTCTCTATACAGTTACAGTTACACGCATTTAAAAAGCGCCAAAAAGTTCCGTAGAGCTGTACAATGGGAGAGGCAGAATAACAAATATGCATACACATCACACATAGAACAGTAAGAGAAAGGACCTAGTTTGGGAGCTAAGAGGTGAGGGGTGACACGCTAGGTGAGGGTGAGTAGAGAGCATGAAGTATTGGGGCGCATGTGGTCTGTGTGGGAAGATGGAGCAGGAAATGAACAATGGGGGAATAATGGAGTGAGCCAATAGGCTTCTCTAAAGTAATGTGTTTTCAGAGACTTCTTGAGGCGAATTGAGGAGAGTCTGATGTTGTGGGGAGGGAGTTCCATAGAAAGGCGGCAGCTCAGGAGAAGTCTTGAAGGCAGGAGTTCGGGGTGTGGGTGCGAGGAACCGATAGCATCAGATCATTGGCAGAGCGAAGTGGTCGGGCCAGGATGTATTTCCTAATAAGAGAGGAAATGTAGGCAGGGGCGAGGTTATGGAGAGCTTTGTACCTGAGGACTAGTATTTTAAAGTGGACTCTAAAGGAAACAGGGAGCCAGTGTAAAGATTGACAAAGGGGTGAGGTGTGAGAGGTGCGTGATGTGAGGTGTATGAGTCTGGCACAGGCATTCATTACAGACTGTACACTTGTACATTTATTTATTTATGAAGTATTTTACCAGGAAGGATACATTGAGATTTCTCTCGTTTTCAAGTATGTCCTGGGTTCAAGAACATTGAAATGTTACAGTCGTTGCAGAAATACAATGCTAATAACATGTAAGATATTAAAAATCAAAACACAAATACAGATTTACACAGAAAATAAATATGTAGGAAATAGTCATTATGTTACATGTTTACAGGTGCATTCTGTATTGAGGTATGTTAATAGGGAGCTCTTGAGTGACCTAAGACTGGGCGAAGATTTGTTGATGTCTGGGAGGTTATTCCATAACTGCTGCGCTCTGTAGGAAAATGAGGATCGAGTCACTTTCTTTTTGTATTGTTGTATTGCAAGTAAGGTGCAGGTCCTGGATCGGAGGTTATAGGATGAGGGAACTGCTGGAGGAAGCAGTCTATTCAGGTAGGGTGGCAGCTTCCCAGAAAAGCTCTTAAACACCAGGTTGGACAGGTGAAGGGTGCGTCTGGATTCCAGCGATGGCCAGTTTAGCTCTTTTAACATGTCACAATGGTGGATCATGTAGTTACATTGTAGCACAAAGCGGCAGAATGAGTTATACAATGTAGTAAGTTTCTGAAGGTGTGTTTGCGGGGCAGCTGCATACACTACATCTCCATATTCAATAGCCGGCATAAGCATTTGCTGTACAATCTGCTTTCTTACCGCGGGGCTCAGGCAGGATTTGTTTCTGTACAGGGCACCTAGCTTGGGATAAAGTTTAGATGAGAGTATTTCGATGTGAGGGCCAAAAGATAGATTTGGGTCTAACCACATACCTAGATATTTGAGAGAAGTGACTGTGGTCAGCGTGCCATTTGAATTCCTGTATCTTTGTGCGTGTATATGTGTGTTCCTGTATCTGTATGGTTAGTGTTTGTGTACATGCGTTTGCCTCTGTTTGTGTTTATAAGGTAGAATTTCAATAATTTACGGCAACTCCTAAGGGTAGTCTTATATTGCCAATTCTTAGGTCTTGCTTTTAGACCGTAAATTTCCCAGGGTGGAATTTCTCCATTACTGGAGAAGCAGATTATTCAACTAATTTTTCTCTGAATACATTCGGGTAAAAGTATTCAAACTCAAAAAACTCAGCTGTTGCCAAATCATTTTTGCCACTCTCTGATATTTCACACCCGCGGCGCTTAAATACCCTTGTTAATGGCAATAGACCTGAAATCCCACCACCCTTGTTCCTCGAGGACAACAATTTGAAAACATAGTAGATAAAAAAAGGAAAAGTTTCCTATTTCATTTTAAAACCAAAGGAAAAAAAGGTAGATTTCTTTAAAATTTTTGCATGCTTTCAGGTTATTAATAGAAAGTGTACCGTGAGTGATTTATTCTCGGGAAGACATTAAAATGGGTCAATGCTGACACAGTCTCAGTATCAAATCAATATAATTGGTATTAAACTCAAGAGCCCTCCTCATTGTTAATCTCGGATCTATATTGGATCATGGTAACTATAACAGGACAGGTAAATTACAAAGGAGTCAACGCAGAGTCCGTATACAGTAATTGTATGCTATCAGCTTAGAAAGGACAAGGATCTTTGAAGGGTAACTGAAATACATTGATGCTAAGCTTTGTGTTTCTTACAAAGGACATAGGATGTGGTTTTAGTCTTTTATCTTGCTTCTTTCCGTTCCCCTAAGAGAAGTATTAAGTATATATTACAATTGATTTTAGAAAGAGCACGGCATTATTCCTTCAGGCAGAATAGGTAAATGGTGTAAAATTTTTGTTTAAAAATCACTAACTGCTCACACATGCAGCACTCAGTTCACTGTATCAGCTGAGAAGAGAAAGATTGAATCAGACAAACTTGCATAGACGAAAAAAATGTGTTAGATGCTGAAGTTACAAACCCCCCCCCCCCACAAATAAATAAAGGCTATTTAGTTGATTATTGCAACTGTCTAAAAGTGAGTTAAATATTCTAATTATAAGCTATAGTCTTGTATCATAATTCTCTTTAAAGGGACACACTACGCAGTGTGACCACTCGATCTTAACGAAGTGGTCCAACTGCTGTGTGCTCCCTATTCCCTCTCTCCCCTGTGAGTGGCGGCTCAGAGGGCTGATTCGACCATCTAAATGCAGGGGTTGAGTCCCCCCCAGGAAGTGAGATCAGGAAGCCCACAGCTCAGCTTTCATGGCTTGGAGACCTTTGGGAACTAGCCTTATTCAAAGGTATCAAAGCCTTCCTGCACAGTCCCCCTCAGTCAAGTGACATTCAGAGCTGGGAGCATGTCATATCCTGTAGAGATCAAAGGGAGAAAAACACTCGATTTAGGTGAGCTTTAAAAATAAAATAAAGGGTTAAAATAAGGAGGAGCGTGGATGAGGTCAGGAGAGCTTATGGCCCCTATTACAATCTTCGTGGTAAAACGCTCCCGAAACGCGTGAATTTGTGCCCAGCGTTAAACGTTAACGCACATAAATCAACGCTGGAATTACAATCTCGCGCATTTTTTCATCCATCGAGCATAAAACGCGTAAAACGGACACGCAGAAACGCGCGCGCAGAAACGTTGCACGCAGAAATCAGTGTGCGGACTGTTTTTTTCACGCGATTCAGCCAATCGGAATTAAGAACCATAATTGTCTCACGTTAAGTTTTGCGCCTGTCGAAGTCAATCTGCTCATATATGCTGCATCAATAAAAAATGCACACACAACTTCTCAAATTTACTGCTTTGGTATGTGTAGAATGTGTAACTATACTTTGCTGCACATTTTGTTTTAGGCTGGTGTATTTGGTTTCGGCCAGGTTGATAGAATTTGCCATTAACACCAGCTTTCAGGAGTTGCTAAAATTATGAGCGCAAAGGCTGTGCGTTACAAACTGCGCATAGATTGTAATACCATCCGCGTACCAGTGCACAAACGCATTTGCGCTCACAATGTTAAGTATAGAACATGCGACGTACAGTAATCTCGCGCAGCGTTTGCGCAGGTTCACCTGCGGTAGAGGTATACGCGCATTTGTTGCGTTGACATTGTAATACAACAAGGTTTTGCCCCTCGCATTAATGCGTTTTGCTCCTGCGCAAATGTTTGCATGAAGAATGTAATAGGGCCCTATATGTTTACGCATCCATTACCAACCCACTCCTGTTTTAACCTATAGCATCCCTTTAGTCTTTGAAATAGCTTGCCAATTAAAGATGTTTTTTTTTCTAGTCTTTTTTTTTTGTTGAAAAAACCAAGCTGCCTATGCTTCTTTTCTGCTGGTATCTCTTTTCTTCTATCCTTCAGTAAGCTGATCTCAATACCCCTTCTTTTACTCCTCAACATTGAACGCTATGCAGTAACTCTTACAGTAAGGCTCCTGAAGTGATATGATCAACTTCTTGTAGACAGAAAAAAAGTAAATACTTTCAACTTATGAAATGTTTTTTTTTTTCCCCAGACTGGAATTATTAAGACTTAAACACCAATATGAAGATTTAATATTCTTTATATCGGTAGATGCCATAAGGAAATCTATGTTTTCTACAAACATTGAAATGTCTTTTATGTTAAGTAAGAGGCCACACAAATAAAAGTTTTGGAGTGTTGGTATCTTGTATTTTTACCCAATTATCAATTTAACTATATTATAAACCCCTGTGTTAGTCAACCCCTTGTACCTTAACAGTTACAAGAAACTGTTTCTAGAGGACGAGTAATCATCATGGCACATGACAAGTTGAAAGGGATATACTTACTGTGGGATGATTGGCTGTTTTGGGATTGTTGTTGCCATCTGCCTCCATTATGAGACTGATCAGCTGCGGCTGGATAACTTATTGATTGGCGGCCAACTGACTCATGTGGTCGATGTGATTGGCCATCCAATCAATCACTTTGCTTTTTGATTTGAAGGGTGCTTTTGTCCTTAGGATGCATAAGACACGAAGGGGTTAAAACAACAGGGAAATATTGGTAAACAGGCATAGATTATAGAACGTGAGTAACCTTTTGGGGATGATGCTCATCAAGACCACAATTATATGAGTATGTTTGTATGCTCTAGTAGTGATAAAATAATATGATGCAATCATTGATATAGAGCAAGCACAAGCAGACATTGGTAATGTACTTTCAGTATACACCATATTAGATAATAACTAAAAATGGAGTAATGTATTATATCACTGCTCTACACCTCATTGGGTCGTAGTGGTAGAAATTATGAAACCTACAAAATATATTAAAGACAACAATATTTTCCAAGAATGGTAACCACCTGTAGTCTCTGCAAATGCTCAGAGAATGCTATAGGGCACATAATCCTTTTATCCCCATATCTCCCACTGTGCAGTGACATTAGAAAGCCTGTGACATAATCCCTCAGAGTTCTTTATGAAAGTATATGTACTGCAGCTGCATGCGGACTTCATACATGACAAACTTCGAAGATATATGGCAGGCATACACAAGTCATAGCAGTGTTTCTATCTTGCCCCTGGATCCATTCATGCTGTTTCATGATTCCTGAGTGATGACCTTTGATGTCTATAAACACTTTCTCATCATAGGTATGCGGCGAATGGGATTGTGGCGTCTGACAGTGAAATGACAAACGTCTGACAAAATTACTGTTTCTTTTTTCTTGTTTGTGAAATGTTACTTATGTGATCCATAAAAAAGCATGATTGTTTCCTAGGTTTTGTGTCCTCTTTACGAAATTAAAACCATCATTCACCAAATCACAAGTGATGATAAAGATGATCGTTAGCTTCACATCACTATTAACCATTTTACTACCAAGCACTTTTGTTGCAAGAAATATGATCACAATAACATTTATCTCAAACATGGGATTCGAAGATAACAATTAAATATAGAGAAAAATACTAAAGGGCACTATTACATTCTTCACACAAACGTTAGCGCTCACCTGTGTGAGCATTAACATTAGCATTGGTGGCCTTTGTTTGCATAAAGATTCTTATTCAGAGATAGTTAAACAGTTAAACTAATGTAAATTGGTTCATTTAAAAAATTTCTTGCATTCATTTATCCTTTACAGAAATATTGCTGAGATGAAAGGTTCTAAACTCTAGATGGTGTCCCTTATCTTTCACAATTTCCAATGGGGCCTATATTACTAGTATATATAGTACCGACTGGGTGGAGTAGAGGTGCCCTCACTGCTATATAACAGTGGAGACTGTGGAGACACAGGTTTGAATCCCGGCAAGAACACCTCTCCAGTAAGTGTCCTTGGCCAAGACAACTAACGGTACATACTCGCCACCCAGGACATTCTTGAAAACGAGAGAAATATCAATGTATTCTTCCCGGTAAAATCCTTTCTCAAAAAATAAAAAATATAGGCAGAAATGGCCATTGTGTCAAATACTGTAAATGGGATAGACCAGTGTTTCCCAAACCTGTCCTCAGGACCCTCCGCCTCGCCAGGTTTGCAGGATAGCTGAAGCACAGCACAGGTGATATGATTTGCTGCTCAGTGATTGCAGGATTCAGTCTGCATTTCCCCAAGGTGATCTGCAAAATCTGGGCTTTTTGAGGGTCCCGAGGAGAGGTTTGGAAAACACTGGGATAGACAAAGATAATTAAAATTGTCAAATCTCCTGCTTATGGGGATTTGTAATGATCATAATGAGATCATTAGCAATGCAGCTTCCAAAAAAATACCAATATAATATTTAAAAAAAATCTGTTTGTGGCATAATGTCTGTATATGGAAATTACAGTAACACTTTGCATCTGTACTGTACAAAGGTTTTCAGTAATTATAACCACCTGCACAGCAGTGAATGACCCCAGAGCACTCCCTGTATTCTGCCCTATCCCTGACTGTTGTAATGCTGCAGAACATTTGCTGATATTTTTTGTTACAGTGAGGACGGGGCTGCACCTGGTAACTTTATTCTTACAGTAATCAAACGTGACAGGAGTGAGATCTCACAGTGAATATTGTTTCTCCTCGCTGGTTCACTAATCTTCCACTAAAAAGATATGCAAATAGGGTTTAACATGCTAATCTTAGTTTTTCATTGTATTACAACAAAAAAATCTAGTGCACATGTTTATTTTAGTGAAAGAGTTAAGGAATAATAATAATGGGGAGAATACAATATACATTGCCTGGAGCTGTATATTTTGTTTCACAAGAATTACAATGTTTTCTTAATCAAGAGGGAAGAAAAGTGATGATGTTATTGAAAAATAGTATATGAAACAAAACTGAAGGGACCACAACACACGTTGAATACCGTAACTGTCAAGAAGCTATGGGTCTGATAGATTTCGTAATTTAACGTGGTTACTTAAAAGCCGGGCTGTAAATTACTAACCATGCGGCATCACATAACAGACAGCTTGATATAAAGACTCTTTCCTCTTTCAGATTCCCAACACACTTCAACCACCACTTAGATTTATAACTCGCAAAAGCACTGATGATTGCCAAAACGTATATGTGTGCTCTGCGCATAACGAAGGTCTTTGGCTCTGAACTCTATTTATCCCACTTGAGCCAAGCCTTCTTTTCACTCATGTGAGAAAACTTATCATGAGATGAAATCCTTCTATTCGTGACAGTCCTGTATGTTTCTCTAGACAAAATGATGACTATAAATAAAGGACCCTGTGAAGGTCCCAAGCTCTGCCACACAAACATATTATAGATTGTATGAGAAATATGTGGATGTGTCAGAACCATAAAACAACAAGACAGATATATATATATATATATTATTGCAGAAGCCACTTGCACATCACAGCAATTCAAAGAATTGCGTCCCAGTGCTCCTGTGCCACATTCCCCATATGCAGCAAGGAATTCTGGGTCAATTATGCAAATGACATCTGTCTCACTTTTATGCATCCTGGGTCTGTTATTACACAGAACCCTAAAATTAATGCTATGCCATACTATGGCTATTTAGCAGAGATAAGGTTTATGCAACTGGACAAAGCCACTCCTAGGACAGCCCTGTCTCGAGTTTATTGGACCCGCATCAGCTAGGAGCTAGGCATGATGACCATTTGCAGTGGATGCTTGGACCCGTAGGGTAAATCAGTGCTTACAAGGGTTGTGGTGGAGGACAAAAAGTGAGATAAAAAGCCTCCACACTGTAACTAGTTATGTTTATTATTGCAGAAGCCACCTGCACATCACAGCAATTCAAAGAATTGCATCCCAGAACTCCATTCCATATATATACTAAACACACAAAATTCAGACGCACACCAATTCAAAACCTAAATCAGATGTTTTTAATCTGATAGATAGATAGATAGATAGATAGATAGATAGATAGATAATCTGAACACCTTTTACCTTTTTTTCTTTAAAATGTTGCCGCGTTCAATATATGTCAGCTCAGTTACGCTCCACAAGATCCAGTTTTCCATTATAAGGCAAAAAAAGGATCTGAGTAGGAGGATAAGGCTTTTTAATGATTAAATGTGTAATTACACTGACTCTGTCTAATCTGGTCTAGTTTGGATTTAGATATAAATGCTGGTGTGCTGAAAATTCATTATGAAAAGTATGCTAAATTTAAGAAATAATTACAGATTAGTGTGGTTTTGCACGCTGTCCTTTATTTTTATGTGTTCATATAAACAAAATAAATCCAGCTGCATAAAATAATATATTAATCATTATTATTTTTGAATTAGATACGTTTACATTATTTTTAATCTCTTCACTGCGGAAGACGCAAAGGGACCATATTGGATTCCCCGCTATAAACGGAGGACATTCCCGACACATCATTCACTTCGGGGTCTCTCCGTCCCTATACTTACGCTTACCCCTTCCTCAGGGGTCCCGCAATGGCCTGACTTCCTTGAAGTCAGACCCTGCTTTTATACCCCCCACCGTGGGCACACATACGGCATTGCGACGGGCACGATGACGTCAGTTTCAGACGCCCCCGGCACAGCCGGAACAAGACTGCCTGAAAGCACAGGGGGTCCTCTGGACCCCTCTCCCTCCCGATCGGGAGGAGATATTAGTAAAAGAGAGACAGTGTGACCTTTCCAGTGCTTCCTCTCTTTAACCCCCTAGGTGCCGGTCCACGATCTGGCACCATTTGATGCCGGATCACAGACCTCTCCCAGATGTGGCTGACATCTTGGATGTCAGCCAAGCCTCCAGGGCCGCTCTCAACCCTCTGATGTCATTGCGCATTGCGCATGGGTTGGAGAATTAACCCATAGCTGCCAAAGTGTTTCCCTATGGAAACCCTATGGTGGAGATAGGAGGTCCTTTGGACCTTCATATCTCCCGATCTGTGGCAGATAGAGGGCCAGCCAGAGCATGGCCTTTCCAATGATGCCAAACATGACCATGGTACAAGTAAAAAATGAAAATAATAATTTAAAAAAAGTGTTTTTTTTCCCCATTAATGCAGCACATTTTTTCACATTTAAATTATAATGTGAACAATGATGCTGCACTAACGATGTTGTTTTAGCTAAAATCACATAATTTCTCAGATAAATAAAGTAATGGGTTGCCAGTTCTAATTTTTTTAACAAGTGTTCCCCGAAAGAATATATAACCGCAAAGGCTCATATGATAAAATGTGAAAAAAATAATTTTACACGTTGTAGATGACTGGAAATTATAATGGAAATTCACATTATTTTTTACATTTTTTGTTATAGCATTCTGGCAGGGCATGACGTATACGTATAGTAATGCTATATTATGAATCTGCCGAGTCTGCTGAAAAAAAGGGATATATAATTGGTCTGGGTCATTTAATAAAACGTGACTTCACATCGCGTTTAAACATGATGAGCAAAACCAGTAAAAATTAGCTCATCACACAGCGGTGAAATGGTCCAGCAGCGAAGAGGTTAAAATACAATTTCTGTATTATTTTGAAAATAAATATGAAATATGACTTGATTTTGTAACTTGTGACACGTTGTTGCAGGAGAGGAAGTTGAGTTTATTTTTTTTCCCCACTGAGGGACAGTCTTGTGGGAATTGTAGCATAGTTTCTGAGGTTTGCGATCTAAACAATCAGTCGTGCTGCCTTCAGAAACAGCACGGAAGAGACTAGAATAGAATTTAGAAAAATAAATATATACTCTGTATATCTGTTTACATATATGAGGGATCTCAAATTCCAGTTTCCCAGATTTTGATGGCCTATAATTCTCAGAATTCTTTGAATGTATTAGAAGTTGTAGTCCAGAAACATCTGGGGTGGGGCAGAGTTTGAGATCTTTGATATATACACACAAAATCTGAAACTGTGTACCCTGAAATTAGCACCTCCTTGTTATGGTGCAAACAACTGTCGGTTTATCAATCTATGGGCCCTATTACATTCTTCGCGCAAATGTGCTAGTGCAGCGCAATTTTTTTTGCTCACCGCAAAATGCGTTATCGCGTGAAAATTAACGCGGTATTACGATCCGAACGCATTTTTTCAGCCTTCAAGTTCTGTCGTACGCAAATCCGATGCGCAAAGCCGGGCGCAAATGAACGTTGCGTGCAGGGATCGGTGGGCAGACTGTTTTTTCACCGGATTCAGCCAATCAGAAATAAGAACCACCATTTTCTAGGTTTTGGTTGTTGCGCCTGTCAAAGTCAATCTGCGTATATGTGCTGCAATTTTTTTTTAAAATTAAACAATTTATTAATTTTATTGTTTGGGCATATGTAGAATGTGTAACTGTACTGTGCAGTATTTTTTATTTTGTGCAGGTTCATTTCGTTTCGGCCACAACGATCATATTGTAAGTTAACACCAGGTTTTCAAAGATGTTACGATACTTCGCGCAAACGTCGTTCGTACGACGTTGCGCAAAGATCGGAATACCATCCGCTCGAACGCATATGCGTTTACAATGTTAAGTATAGGATGCACGCAGCAACTTGCGCTCGCGCTGGGTTCGCGCAGGGTCAATCGCGGTAGACGATAACGCGCATTGTTTGCGCCATCGTCGTAATACAACGTTATGCGCAAATGGTTTTGTCCTCGCGCAAAAGGATTGTAATAGGGCCCATATTTTGTTATCATATACTCACCCATCCTTGGATACTTATATATGATTATGTTTAAAAATAGCCTCAGACTTTTATAGAAACAAAATCTACACTATAAAAAGTCGAAAGGGGGAAATATACACGTTTATGGCTTGCCATTTGCTCCTACAATTTTGAAACAAGGATTACAGTGCTTTTATTGAAGTCTGAATAACTGTTATATGGCCAGGTCACTGTTTAAGATTCTGTCACCCATACTCTTCTCATGTCTAGGGGCTGAGATACTCTAGGGGTTATTATAGGTACGATGTGAGTTGCCCAGATTGCAAGGGTCTTTGGTAATGATAATATATCACATACATCGCAGGATTAAGCTTGTCACCAATGGGTGGATCTGCCAGGAACAACGGTTGCTATTGTGACTGGGAATTTAACTATCTCAGGGGCCACCGTATGCCTTGGGGACTGGATCTCCTGGTCAAGAAACCATAACCAGACATGCCATTCTATGTTAAATTCACACATTCCTACAGAAAGCTACGTTTTTTATTTTGGCCACTTACAGGTTGAAAGTGACATCTACAGTACTTCTGTCTTGGTTGGGATGCAGCTGTCAGTTTTTCCCATTCTTCTTGTTTTGGCTTTCTTGTTTACAAATACACATGAGGGATCTCCATCCTCGTTGCTCACCCACTGGGCATAATTTCGCCATTCCATTGGCATTCAACGTTTTTCTCACAGTGAGAGTTGGATGTGCCTTGTCTTTCTCTAAAGTGTGGCTTCTTTTGGCTATGGAAGTGGCCTCACTGTCAAGGAATTTTGGAGGTGGAAATGTAGACTTTTTTAGGATATTGCAAAACCTTGTAAGGCCTGAGCGGGCACCCACCGTAGAGCAGGCCATTAGTGCTGTTGCTCATCCTCAGGATCCTCACAAACCCCCCTTTCTCTCACTATAAGTTTACAGGGTCATCCAGACATGGGCCCCTTGCATGATGTGCCTAGAGGGGTGTCAGCTTTACCCTCCTGATGAGGCCTAACAAGGGTCGAAACGATCGTCGGGGGTTGCTGCACCTCTCATGCAGGGATGACGTCCTTGCAGTCAGTACTGGCCACCATTTTGGGTGAGAGCAGGCTGATTTGCATATGGAGCATTCATCCCTGTAATGGCACAAGCAAGCTAAAACCTTTTGACCTGAGCGGGCACCCACCATAGAGCAGGCCACTAGTGCTGTTGCTCATCCTCAGGACCCTCACAAACCCCCCCTTCTCTCACGTCTTTTATAGTGTTAAAATATGTGATCATTTTCATTTCATATGTCTGGCGTTCACAGTGGTCTTTAAAATGTCCTTTGAGGATTTAAATTTTGAGGTTTTGGATGGAGTGGCCTGTTAGATTGAAGTGATGTCCCACCGGGGTACAATATGTACTGTATTTTCCTGATGGTTCTTGATGGCGTGTCTGTGCAGGTTCATCCTGAGATTTAGTTTAAGGCTGGTTTCACCAATATAGCAGCCCTTTTCACACACCATGCACTGGATCATGTACACTACATTGGCAGTCATGCAGAGGTACGAGCCCTTGATGTTGCATGTGGTGTTGTTGACAGCAGTGCTGCTGTCACATATATTTTGGCACAGTTTGCAGCGGGATTTGTTGCAGTGTGTGGTCCCATTCTGTATGTCATCCTGTTCCTGAGTGAGTTTGCTGCGGAACAATTTTTGCCTTAGGTTTGGGATATATATATATATATATGTGCTTGTATAACATATTTATATATATATATATATATATATACTGTATATAAAATGAGAGAGAGATATTGAGGAGACATTTTTATCATTATTAAGTGTTCAATATTTAGTGTTAATGGATTTTGTTGAAAGCCGTAAAAAACTGATTGCTTTAATTTTATTACTCAAAGTTATACATTTCAGCATAATATGTGTGTTCGAAATGAAAATCTTATATTGGAATTGAAATTTCACTAGTTCTCACTTAACTGTTCAAGGCTGCTAACAAACCTTTAAAAACTTTTGATATATTCACATCTGAAACTGTAATTAACACCTTTTTTCAGGTCGCCCCACAAGATTAATTTTCAGAACATAGATTAATGCAAATGCTCGCTAAAGTGTTTTGAAAATATTTTCTCTATTAATCTCAATCAAGAGCAGATTATTACCTGGCTAAGTAATGAAGATGTTATGGTGTTTCGGTAGAGGCAAATATTTGGAACAGCTGCGTGGAACCTTGGTGAATACAGAACATTCTATAGAAGTTACAGAATTTGAATTTTTCCCTGAATGTTATTTTCCTTTGATACTGTATCAACTCGCAATCTATATTCAGCTATTTTCCCTGATATCTAAACTGTATAATCATATCGCTGCAAATGACTTGTCATTTTACTTAATTTTATCCAATAAAACCAGTATCCTAAAATAAACCCCAGAATAATTCTGAAGAGTCTTTAAAATTTATTTATATCAGAGTAGTCTGAGAATCAATTAATCAAGCAAAATTTTGAAAGTAACTCATGCAATGCTGCTTGGGTTTTTTGCTACTCCCATAAATATATCACATTTTTCAACAGCGACAATCCATATAAAAATAAAAATAAATTAATGGACTGGTTAGATTTGAGGGCAGTTTATAACATTTCAAAATACAATGAGTTTATTGTACACATAATAAATAATGTTTGACATTAATTTTCCATTATTCCTGGCTTAGATCTGCTTTGGACTTGTGGTGTTCCTGCGAGGCAGAGGATTCCCATCTAAATTTAAGATTTAATTAATATTCTCACATCCCTTTATTCTATGTGTTTATTGTCTCTCTACCAATATCTTGATCTGGAATTTGACCCATAATAGATGTGTTTATAGCGTTGAATAATTTCTTGATATTAAATACAGAAGTGAATATTTCAGTTTCCATCATGTCAAGAGGAAAAGTGCAATAAAAAGTATTTTCCTAGTATACACAAAAACATCCATTCGGTCATAGTGTGACAAGGTGGCTAGAAGAATGCCTCCAAATAGCTAAAACTATCACTGATCGTTGTCATCAATCAACCAAACAGCCATTAAACTAACTTGTAGATATTGAATGCCTGCCGAGGGTTCTTATTTACCAAAGCCGGATAATACTGTATTGGTCCCATTTATAACCTTTAGGTGAATCTATGCAAGTCTGTGACAGTTTGAAGCTAAAAGTATCAATAGTAAGGACAGAGTTTTAGCCCTTTAACTCATATAGGGCATCAAGGGAACTAAAGAGCAATATATTGTGGTCTACACTCGAAGAAGAAATTTATGATACTTTGAGAGTCAAGTCGCAATATTTAGAGTAGACTAGTAAAACTTCCACCTAACATTTGTTTCCAATAATTATTGTATCACAAATTTTATAAGTTGACTTGTCTCTCAAATTGCCATATAGGTTATCTTCAGTCATCATTTTCATCAAAGGGTTAAAAGTAAGATAATAATCTTTATATATACGTATGACACCATTTTCTTGTATGACAAAAAAGACATACCTTTGTTTCTTCTGTCAGAGATTTGACCTTGAGTAATAATTAATCACAACAACGGTTCCCTTTTGGACCGTAAACCATAATAACGAAACAAGAATATCAGCATGCCGCCTATGTAGCATATTCACAATTTCCTGTGAACCCCAGGGGAATTAAGGAACAGTTTCATGTGACATGAGCATGCTTGCTTTAGTTGACAGAAATATTCTAGTGTACAAAGTTAAATTTGACAAGAAACATGATTAAATTTGCACCACTGACCTTACACTTCATCCACAAGACAATTTCACTAATATGAAAATATATCCTTTAATCATAAAGAAAATCTATGCAACCTTTGACTCTTCCACCTGAAGACTGACAATTGTGGTGAAACATCCACTTTTTATCACCAAACTATGAAGCCAGTAGGTGACACGTGGGATAATCTGTTGATTAAATGAGGAATTTAATTGCCCTTTTTATAGTCTAATAGGATTTTTCTCCTATTATAGCACAAATGGAATTTTCTTCAAATTTGGTCATCACCTTCTTGTGAATCCCCAGCGATAAGAGAAAGGAAAGCGTGACACTGGTGGACTCGAATGTAAACTTAATCTCATTTATCTTAAATATAAATACTTTTCCACTATCTATAATTGTGTCCGAGATTCACCCCAAAAATGTAGTAAGGGAGTCAGGTATATTTAATATGCTGTGGATCGCTGCGATTTGAGAACCTTATGAAGAGTGCTAACCGCACAACCTCTCAGACATTTTGTCCAAGCATTAAGACACACTGTGATCATGGTACTATTAACTCTTAAAACACCACGGGCACTAATATAATCTTCGCGCAAATGTTTTCGGCCGGCGCAAAAATGCATTAACGCGAGGGGTAAAACCCTTTGCGCTGAACGCGAGGGGTAAAACCCTTTGCGCTGAACGCTGAACGGGTAAAACCCTTTGCGCTGAACGTCGTATTACAATGTCACCGCAACAAACGCACGTATTCGTCTACCACGGGCGAACGCTGTGCGAGCGTACTTTACTGCGCGCGTCCTATACTTAACATTGTGAGCGCAAATGCAAATGAACACTGCTACGTGGATGGTATTACAATCTATGCGCAGGACTTAACGTATAGCCTTTGCGCACATCATTTTAGCAACTCCTAAAAGCTGGTGTTAAAGGCAGATCTGACCATCCTGGCCGAACCCAAATACACCAGCCCAAAACAAAAATGCTGCAGAGTATAGTTACACATTCTACTCATACCAAACCAATAAAATGGAGAAGTTTTGTGTGCATTTATTATTGCTGCAGCATATACACTCAGATTGACTTTGGCAGGCGCAAAAACTTAACGTGAGATAATTGTGGTTCTTAATTCTGATTGGCTGAATCGTTTGAAAAAAACAGTCCGCACACTGATTTCTGCGCGCAACGTTGCTGCGCGCGTATTTGAGCGCGTCTGTTTTACTCGGGTTATTGCTCGACGGATGAAAAAATGCACGAGGATTGTAATTCCAACGTTGATTTACGCATGTTAAGGTTTAACGCTTGGCGCACAAATTCACGCATTGCACGAGCGTTTTAACGTGAATATTGTAATAGGGCCCCACATGATTTAAACCTACGTCATATGACTCTATTGATATAAGAATGTAGAGGACAATGTATTGTGGCCAATGGCCCATTTTTGAGCCAGCCGTTGGTCTTGGCTAGATCACTTTTTTGCACCTTTGAGGGTTTTCTTTCTCTTTTTGTGTTATGCATAATTTTTTTTGCAATATTTACAAGCCTGTCATACGTCAAGGAAAAATATGGCTAGTAGGTATATTTTAATTAAAAGGGATACTTTTAGGGGTATAGGTAGTGGAGATTCAGGGAAATAATTGCGTCCTCCTATGCATTTATCCCCTTCTGCCCCCTTCAGTTGTAAGATGGGGAGTGAAGGCAATGCATACTACCTGCCATCAGTTTTAATGGCTGAACCACTATTCACAAATTATTTAGTACCTTTATTAGTAATTAAATAGTTAATTGGGTGTAATAAATCAAGTAATAAGTCTGTGCGTGTCCTGATTGGACTGGACCGGGTTTGCCACTTTGAGCAACTATGGCCCATTAGAGCAAAATTACATATTTTTGCAATGGAATATTGCTCAAAATATGTTTTTGATGTGTAATTTTTTTTACATCTTCAAAATTGCAAACAACGCCTCTGAGCTTTTCAAGTTTTGGCGTTAAAGCTGTTGGCTGATCATCAGCCGCATACTTTAGCTTTCACTTAAACTCTTAATGTCATTCCACCTCAAGCCGCACCATGCAGCTCTGTTCTAGATTCACTATCGATTGATAGTGAATATAGCCCAGTTACGTGATTCAAATGTATTACATTTTTCTTGACTGTTACTTTTTTATGAACAGCCATAATAGCCAAGCTGAGATTAACAATTTCTTGCAAAAGGAAGATGGGGAATTGTAACTCAAAATCTGTGATTTTTTTTTTCTTCTTAACCGAAAATATCAATAAAAAAAGCATATATCTCAGTAGGCCTGTATAAAAGAGGGCCTAACTAGTTTTAGTGAATAAACCATCTGCCTAGTGTCATGTAGGTTCCCCTTGTGTTGCAAAAACAGCTGTGATTCATCATGGCATGAACTCCACAAGACCTCTGAATCTGTCCTGTAGGATCACCAAGACTAGCAGAAGATCATTTAAATCCTGAAAGTTGGGAAGTGATGTCTTCTTGGATTGGATTTGTTGTTCCAGCACATCCCACAGATGCTCAATCAGATTGAGATTTGGGAAATCTGGAGGCCAAGGCAACAGTTTGAAATCTTTGTCATGTTCCTTAAGCCATTAATGAACAATATTTGCAATGTGGTAAGGTGCATTACCCTGTTGCAAGAGGCCACTTATATCAGAGTCCACCTTTGGCATGATGGGGTCACCTGGTCTGCAACAATCTCTAGGTAGATAGTATGTGTTAAGTGTGTTTGACACCTTCTATCATGGCCAGTATAAAGTTTTTCAGCAATTTGAGCTGCAGTAGCTTTTTTGTGTGAACAGGCCAGAGGGGCTTGCCTTCACTCCCCATGTGTTCATTCGTTATCCACCAGTTCATATACTTCCTTGCACTTCTTTTGGTAGGTTCTAACCACTACATACCCCACATGACTTTCTGTTTTGAAGAAGCTCTGATCCTTTTTTAACCCCTTATTTGGCCAGCTTTCTCCTTCTTTACTCTGCTATCCATCAGAGGACCCACAATATGGATTGAGCTTCTGGTAAAAGAGGTCTTGGGCATTCACCTAAGTAGTGCCCGAAGCCATATTGATTGAGCCTGAGATTATGAGGCTCAAAAATCGGTGAGTGTATCCTTATATACATTACCTTTCACTGCTTTACAGCATTACACTATGGGGGCGCCGTCTCCCGATTGTGTTTGATTTATTTAGAGACCATCGGTGAACAAAAAGAACGGCAGTACCACCCTTTATGTGGCTGGGGGCACTCACACCTAGAGCCGGGATCTTGTAAGGCTCATGCAAATGTGAGTGGTCTGGCGAATCATTTTATATATTTGGCCCTTTAGTTGTTACCTTCTGCACTATTATTTTTCTGTGTCTCCTTTAGTTTTTGAGCAATATCGAAGACGACAATACTCAATCACAATTTATTTAGGAGAACCAAGATGATTTATTCAACTCATTTAAGGGAACCAAGCTAATTTCTTGAGTACCATTGGACTTTAATGTGTTACTGGACTTACAGTCTCACTTGCACTATTGCACTGATTAATAGAAAGAGCACTATTGCACTTTATTAGTCACTGATATCTAGGTCTGTGAAATCAACTTTTATTGATTATTTTTGATCCGCTATATGGACTATCTTTTCACATCTAACCATCAGTATTTGGCCCTTGTCAAAGTCACTCATATTATTTTGCTTGCTCATTTTTCCTGCTTTCAAGACATGAAATTCAAGAACTAACTGTTCAGTTCCTACACAAATATCCCACTCTTGACAGGTGCTATTGTAAATATATAATGAATATTATTCACTTAACCTGTCAATGGTTTCAATGTTGTGGTTTATCAGTGTATAATCCGGAGTGGTGTTTTGCCTAAGCAAAAAGACACTGGACTAGAATGTTGAAAATAGCTAATTAGCTTTATTGACAGTTGGTTAGTAGACAGAATTTATATATATAAGTGTGTCTCAATATATCAATGTAGGCAATAAAATGTGAAACTCAATACATCACTATTGGAAATATTTATCACTATAGGAAATAACAGATGTGCTTCAGGCTTAGATAATAATGAACTATGGTTAGTATCAGCAATTACATAAATAATAAATGCATGACCAAAAGAGATGACATCATCCATGCCACTGTTCAACTGGGAAGCCCCTTTTGGACAGTCATGCAGAAGACTCAATCAGGACAAAAAGTTCCTGCACATTGCGCATGTTCACCCCACAAGTGAGGCTTCAGCCTGATTGCCCATAAAGTCCCATTTTTTTCCCATTTTTTATACCCTTTAATTTAACAAAGGACCGGTGATTCAGTCAGCTCAAATCTGAAACGTTGGCCGGGTGCCCAGACTCAAGTAAGGGATGACTCCATAGCTTGCAAAAACATTAACCTTGAATTATTTGCATCCCCTTGTTTGGTACATGTCTTATCTTAGGAAGTAGTTCATACATGAAATATCGTAGATTGTCGAAAACATGTTTACCAATTAATGTGAACTCCAATAACCTTATTTTAGTTCAAAATCCTAATCATTATACATTCAGATTTACAATTACAATTAACCAATAATAGTTATAAAATTAAATTGTATATCAAGTGGTGAGAAGGGCTCACAATTCTTTCATAGCAGTGAACTGCCAACTGCATCAGATCGGATAAAAGAGTGACAAAGGTCAAGATGTTTAGTCTCAGGCAATGGAAAGTGTCCCTGACATAGCCGGGTATCTCCTCCCACACTACAGTATGTTAAAAAATTATTAACATATTCACTATTCATTTATTCACTTCAATATATACGTTGATTTGAGTCACACAAGGGAAGACATTATAAAAGTTTCATATTTGAGAACATCCACTGGCCCATGTGGGATGTAGTTAATTTGTTTGGAAAATGGTGACAAGCATCAAGCTAGATGACCATCTAGAGAAAACCAGAGATGAGAATGTAATTCCTTTCTGAATTCTTGTTCATCAATTGTGCATTTGTGATCCCACCATGGCTCTGGCTGTTTTCAATCACTCATGAATTCGGTACATCATGGATGCTCCAGACATGCACTTTTATAAACCTGCCCCATTGCTCTGTAAATAACTTTAATTACCAGACTGCCCTACATTAGCAGAGAAATGACATGCATGAAATGATATAATTACTTATCGCATTTGTCACCCATGACCATTATTGAGTATGTATGATTCTACGGTGAATTTCAGTGCATGCAAGCAGAAATATATTACCTAAATAACTTTCATTTACATTCTAATCACTTTAACATGGAAATGTTGTTACAAAACGCAAACATGGCATTTTGTGATTTAATGTAGAGTGGGTGGAATAATTTACAGCATTAAACATTAAAAATAATCTGAAATTCAGAGATACGTTGCCCTGAACATTAGTGCTTAAAGCCTTATTTAGCTCTTGGTAAAGTTCTAAGTGTAACGTAATTGCAATCAATTATTATAATATTTTTTTTCAGCAGGGAAAATTATTTGAATGATTACAGCACCTCAGTGTAATGGGATTTCACATTTCTACCCACATGACAAGACATTTATCTTAAATACAATTTTTAAATGGCACCAAAACTCTTAACTAAAATTTTGTTTTGTTTTTACATGATGTGATTGATGTGTTTGTTTAGTCTCTAGTGATATACAATAGCATTTTACTTTTGAAATGGGTTTGCAAGAGATGCAAACTCTCAAGCTTATGTTATAGAAGATCAGGGCTATATGTCATTTACAAATTGCCATCTATTGAGAGAAAGAAAGTAAGAAGATTGTCCGATAGAGTGAAAGCAAAAAAAAAAGAAGTGAAGAAAAACGAAAGTCAGAAAGAGAGGGAAAGAGAGAAAGAAAGAGAGGAAAAGAGAGAAAGAAAGAGAGGAAAAGAGAGAAAGAAAGAGAGGGAAAGAGAGAAAAGGGGTATGAGAAAGAAAGAAAGATTGTCTGAGAATGAAAGGAAAAAGTGAATAAGAAAGAAAGAAAGAAAGGAAGGAGAGAAAGGAAGAAAGAAAGAAAGGAAAGAGAGAAGGAAAGAGAGAAAGAAAGAGAGAAAGAAAGAAAGAGAGAAAGAAAGAGAGAAAGGAAGAGAGAACGGAAGAGAGAAAGAAAGAGAGAAAGAAAGAGCGAAAGAATGAGAGAAAGAAAGAGAGAGAGAAAGAGAGAGTGAAAGAAAGAGAGAAAGGAAGAGAGAAAGAAAGAGAGAAAGAAAGAGAGAAAGAAAGAGAGAAAGAAAGAGGGAGAGAAAGAGAGAGAGAAAGAGAGAGAGAAAGAAAGAGAGAAAGAGAGAGAGAAAGAAAGAGAGAAAGAAAGAGAGAAAGAAAGAGAGAAAGAAGAAACAAGTGAATAAAAAAGAAAGTCAGAAAGAGGAAGAAAGAGAGGGACAGGAAGAAAGATTGTCCTGCAATGAAAGGGAAAAAGAAAGAAGTGAATAAAAAAGAAAGTCAGAAAGAGAGGGAAAGAAAGAAAGTAAGAAAGAAAGAAAAAAAGAAAGACAGAGACACGTGACACGGGATTTATGTACATCTCTTCCCTTTTTCTTGCCCTTTGGGAGACACCCTCTGCAAGCCCTCTTTGGCAAAAGGAGAAAAGTCAAATAATGTTTCTGTCTCACGCACAACAACAATGTGAGAGCAAGTGACTTTTTATGATATCTTTAAGCTCCTGTGTGCCATCATTAAGCATACACATAATATATTTGTTTAATTTCAATTTAGTTTTCACCCTTTTCATTTCCTTGGCTCTTTCAAAGGCTTCCAATGTAATTATCTCTTCAATTGCTGAATGGAGCGTTATTTCTTTATACATACTGCACCTTATCAGATGTCTTTGACACATTGACTCTTTTGAGCTATATTTTAGAATGGTATTTGCTTTCCTAATTGGCTGTTAGCATTGTCTTGATATTCAGTCCTTCATTGTTATATTGTAATATTCTGGGAACTCTTGAAGAGCTGTGCTGCATTAATATTGTCCAATCTATTTTACAACTGTCTACTGAATATTAATCATTCCCATTCCTTATTTGGCAGAAATTAGATGCTGCATTTTTCCTTTCTTTATACAGATAGAATGAGACAGAGATAAAATTGGACTGTTGAGGAAATTACAAATTGGTTTATTCAACCTTGCCACAAATGTAACAAATGAACTTCCATTGCAGTTGATCCAGCTTCAATTAAATGAAATAATTGGTGAAACTGTCAGGACATAGGTCACTTTGGTTAAAAACTTGATTTCCTCACTTGATATTGACTTATTTATGCAAATTAGCAGCATTATATTTTGTGTATTCTGTAGATTTTACATTTCCGATTTGACAAAGTAACCAAATTCCGGCATTATGTTTGAGCTTGTAAATGATGGAATACAATTTAGAAGACCTCCAAGACTTTAATTTGTCTCGTTGTTTAGTAAGATTTTTTTTTATACAGCTCCTATATAGCGGTTTTATCCTAAACACTTAAGTTAATCAGCGAATAATCATATGTATTGTTACAAATACTATTAATCCCAGAAGAGTAGAAGATGGCAATGAGCTTTTTTTATCTTGAAAGATAATGTGAATTGAGTCAAAAAGTAGAAGGATAATAAAATGTACACAGCAGTTTTCAAATAATTTTCTATAATATTCACTATTCTTGCATATCTTGTTTTATTATCTTTTCATGTAGTAAGTGAAGTAGCGCAAACATAATGTTTCTTAAATATAAATATTAAACAGAGTTTAGTGGTGGCTTACCTCTTCACTACCAAGTAGTAGTTCACTACTACTGGCAAGATCCAATGGTTTTATGGAAAACCACATTTCCTTACCAAGATGGTAAAACGTATTCACCATTCCATAAAATGCATTTTAGCTGTCAGTAAACCTATCTATATCCCCTCTGCTGGCCAAAAAGTGGCACTTCATGTTTAATTCATCAGTAGCTTCATTCATCTTTCTGCTGTCAGAAAAGGAACTCCAAGCCTGACAGAACAGTTCAGCCCATCGGATGTTTAGAATATGTATCAGAATATGAACAGATCAAGTTAACTCGTTTTTGTCCAGTTGCAGGTGAAAATAGTGATAAAACTATAACGGTTGTGAGGGTGATACATTTTTTCATTGCATCCAAACACATCTATGTGCATAAATGTACTGGCTGGGTGGAGTAGAGGTAACATCACTGCTCTGCTGGAGAGAGCCTGTGGAGACATGGGCTCAATCCCAGCAAGAGCACCTCTCCAGTAAGTGTCCTTGGTCAAGACACCTAACGGTACATACTCGCCACCCAGGACATACTTGAAAACGAGAGAAATCTCAAGGTATCCTTCCTGGTAAAATCCTTTCTCAAATTGTAACCAAGACATGCATATATGAGAAAACATACACACAGTACATTAAGAAGATAGATTTTTTTAATGACTGACCGCTTAACCACTGACCGCTTAACCACTACCGCTATCGAGATCTCTTGGACTTCAAAGGCACCATCTGGTGCCCCGATATCGAGATATCTCAATATGCTGATCTGCAGCTCAAAACAAATTAAATTACTTTGCTGCAAATTAATTTCATTTGCTTTTGGGCTGCAGAAGGTGCCCCAAAGTTTTAGCCCTGTGGGCATAATGCCCAGAGAGCTAAAACTGTAAAATCAGCTGCTGAAAGCTCTGCAATATCGGGCTTTCAGCAGCCGATGCAGGGAGAAATAGAAGAAAATAGACCGGATGCATAAGCAGCTGTAACTCAATTTGGCAGTAGATGGCGCCATCTACTGGCCAAAATAGGTTATTTATAGTAAGTACAATTGGTAGAATGGGTGTAAACTCAAATATTTCTTAGAAAGAAGAAAGATATATATATATATATATATCTCATACAGCGTAGGCGCCTATTTATAAACCAGATTACTATAGTGTTATGAAGTAGTTAAATTATAACTAATAAGTAGTGAGATGCTGCCCAAAGTGATAAGCCCAATATACAGAAAAAACAACCAAATCTGCATTAACCAAAAATGAAATTATAGATAGAACCTTTGTAGCGCATCAAAAATAGATTTAAAGGTAGACTTCAACAAAGAGGTATATCAAACATAAAGTGCTTCAGTCTTAAAGTGCTTCAATCTTAAGGTGACAAATATTCAATCAATGTACACATATAAAAGTGCAATGTGCCATAGAACACAGTAAAGTGCAACAATATATAAAATTCCAGCAGTGCGATGGGTATAAGAGAGTCTATAAAGTGCAACAGTGTCCAAATGTGCAAAATGTGCAAATTCAATGATATCCAATACAACAGTATGAATACCAGTGGGAAAAATTCCTTAAAATTTACTTCTCTTTATGTTCAAGCGATGCACAAATATAGTCCTCCTTTCTTTGTCACCTTAAGATTGAAGCACTTTAAGACTGAAGCACTTTATGTTTGATATACCTCTTTGTTGAAGTCTACCTTTAAATCTATTTTTGATGCGCTACAAAGGTTCTATCTATAATTTCAAATATTTCTTACTTTATAATTAATTAAAAATGATTTTACAGAAAAACCTATTGGTTTCTGACAATGTTTTTTTGGAAAATCACTTGGTAGTGAAGGGGTTAATAACTTTTATATTGGTTCGGATGTCCCTGACAAAGTTCAGGTTTTCTCCCAAGAATGTCCTGTTAATGTGTAAATGTATCACTTATTAATAGATTGCAGATAAAAAAAATTAGAATTTGATAAACTGTATAATAAATTAGAAGCTGTAAAAAGAATTTTAAGCATCTTGTAATTGTGTCAGCAAGAAATATGAAGGGAAATCATGGGGAAAATAAAAGACAGTTCTAAAGAAAATAATAATAACAGTGATGTCAGAGTAAATATAGTGCACCAGCAGGAATACTACATTTCCACATAAAAACATTTGTTTTAAAACAGATCTATGAACCTGGTGATATTAGGCATGAAAGTGACTCCTGTTTAATTCACAGTTTAAGGTCTCCAGCAGGAATTAATTTAGCAGAATAAAACAATAAACCCTGTGCACCATCTTTTGTTGCTAAAATGGGATAACAGTGCTGAATGAAAAGCTTAGGGGTAAAGTTTTTTAAAGTTAAATGGGTAAAGCTAGAGAAAACAAAATTCACTGGATGGAACGTACGCAGGGAATCTAGCAACCTGGAATATCAACGATCATGGGCCAAATTTCATACTTGACGCTAACGTTAGTGCTCATCTGCATGAGCGTTAACGTTAGCCCAAGTATTTACCGCATATTTCAATCCAAACGCTAACGGGTTAAGTAACCCGTTAGCGTTTGGTATCTTGCGCTTTGCGGCGCGAGGTTACTGTACTTTGCGCTCCCTATACTTAACATGGGGAGCGCAAAGTGTTAAACAGCGTTAGGATTACAAAATCCTAACGCTGATTAACGTCTGGCTGCGGTTAACAAAAAGTTGACCAGAGCCAGGACTTGGTGGTAACGGATTCCACTTCTGCAGAATCAGCTAGCACCATCCAGAAACCCCCAAAAAATTTGATACACTCACCTCCTGTCCCAGGCGAGGATGCGCACGGCTGCGCTTAGCGCTGCTGCACGCATGCCTGGACTCAGCACCCGATAACAATGCAGGCAGCTTTTTTAGTGCCTGCATTGTAATCTAGCACTAAAACGCGGGCGCTAGGGGGAAAACTGCGGGTGCAGCTTTTCCTCCCTAGCGCACGCGTTTTAGCACTAGGATTGTAATTTAGCCCCATGTGTCAAACTTGCAACTTCCCAGAGTTAGAGTCGGACAACATGTTAATGAAGAACAAAACATACATATTAAAATGAGTAGAAAACAATTGTTGTCCGCGTGGTAGACAAACATGGTTCCAATGAACATAAATTCATAGAATGATAGTGGCATAATCAGGCAAGTAATTAAATGGGCCATTTTGCTTTCATTAATGTAACTGGAGCTTTCACCCTACACCTTGAAAATCAAAAGAATGTTTATGGTGGAAGCCAGGCATGTACTGGCCATCTGGAGCACCGGGAGAATCCAGAGGGGCCGATGGGTCAGTGGGCCGGCTGAGCCTGGCAGTGCTTTTTTTAAAAAAGTTTTTAGTCCAGCACTTAGTATAACCAGGACTGGATAACACTAGTGTGGAATGTAAGCACTTGTTTCAAAGGTCTGAAGGATTTCTGCATTGCAAGGGTGGGTTAGGGGGGCTTCCTTCGACACCCACACATGGATTCTGGAGCTGACTATGGCTTTATTGTGTTTAAAGGAGCGGAATCCACAGAGACTGTGAGGATTCCGCTCCACATTTTACTTACAGCTTCTCCTTCCAGTGACTGGTGGCTTCAGAGTTTGAAGTCAGCAGCAGCCTGAGCACCACATGTTGCTACAAACCTCCAATGCCAAAATAGCCAAACCAGAAAAATTCTCCCATTTATCTCACTTTCCAAATTGGCTATTTGGTCTAGATTGTTCATTCTCCTGGCAATTCTCAAGGTTTTCGCCTCTCTCTGAATAACCCTGTATGTCACAGTTCTGAGCACCTTCTTAGAAGTTTACCTGAATTAAATTTTATTAAAGTATATTTTAATATTTATCATATGATTTGTTTTTTATAAAATAATTTAATCAATATTCTAATTTAAATTAAGTATATTTTAATGCATATTTATTTTAATTGTTCAAATTACATTTAAATGAATATATAATTCATATTAAAATACAATTTATTTTAATAATCCATAATTATTTTTTAATTCTATTGCTGTGGAGCTCTGTGATAAGCTCATACACACCGTATATTACTGTTTGTTTTATTGCTGTGGAGCTCTGTGATACGCTCTTACACACTGCACATTACTGTGAGTTTTATTGTTGTGGCACTCTGTGATACACAGCAACATATTTTGGTGGGCATAGGGGGGGTCAGCATTTCATCCTTGGATCCAGGCAGCACAATGAGGGTTATTCAGAGAGCGTGAAAAGCAGGAGAATGACTGGAGAATGAAAAATTCTAGGTCAAAATAGCCAAACCAGAAAAATTCTCCCTTTCATCTCACTTTCCAAATCGGCTATTTTGACCTAGAATTTTCCATTCTCCAGTCATTCTCCTGCTTTTCACGCTCTCTGAATAACCCTGATAGTCTTGTGCTGGCCCTGCTCCAGTCCATATCAATATATTAATCCGGCCCTGCGTGTTTGCATATCGGAGTGGGCTGGTCTGGATGAAGTCCAGGGCTGTTTTTTTGTCTCAGTCCAGCCCTGGTGGAAGCTTTGATGGGCCAGAAAGGCCTAAATTCACCTGTTTTTTTTAAAAAAAAATATTTTATGATATGCCACCTCTCTCAAAAAAGTTTTTGTGGAGGGAAAAAAAATTTGATTAAAAGCCTCCACATTGCAAATAATAAAGTTTATTATTGAAGAAATCATTTACACGTCCAAGAAATGCCAAGAACTGCATCACAGAGCTCATGTGCTACATTACCCATATGCAGCACAGAACTCTGGGTAAGACATGCAAATGAGGTCTGCAATTTCTCATTTTTTTGCATCCTGGGTCTGCTTTCACACAGAAACCTCTAATCAATGAAGGATGAACTCAGGGGCTTCCAAAGGTGTAAAATCAACAAAGTTTATTAACCCTTTCCATGTGTAGGACGCGCTGAGCGCGTCCTGCCGCATGGCTACTTCGCTGTGGAGGACGCGCTGAGCGCGTCCTCCCTAAACAGCGGCGATCGGCCTCCCCCGTCTATTTCAGGCACCCCCCCGTCATTGCGAGGAAGGTTCCTGAAGGGGAGGGTGGAGGTCCTTCGGACCTCTCCCCCTCCCCCTCCCCATCCATGCGGGCCAGCCAGTAAAGGCAAACACTGCTTGGAAGGGCACAGCGTACCCTTCCAAGCGGCGGCTGTCTTTAACCCCTAGGGGGCTGGATCGCGATATGGTGCTAACATGCGCCGTTTCGCGGTCCCCTCCCGGAGCTGGCCGACATCTTGGATGTCGGCCAAGCTTCCGGGATATCCCACTAATGACTGGCGTCATCGTGCACAGCGCGATGGCGCCAGTCCCGCAAATAACCACTTGCTGCCACCTATGGTGGAGATAGGGGGTTCCCATGAACAACCAATCTCACGATCCGTGAAAGCTAGGGGTTAATGTTTGACATCATTGGAACGACCAGAGCATGGCCTTTTCAATGATACCAAACATGACTATGTACAGTTACAACAAAAACTAAAAACAAACAAAATTATTAAAAAAACTTTTTTTTGCTTTTGTTTTGTTTTATTAATGCAGCAATATTGTTCCCATTTCAATTATAATGTGAACAATAATGCTGCATTAACGATTTTTTCTATGGGGGCGTTTGCCAAAAAACACGTAATTTTCCCCAAAAAAAGTAAAGATTCCCTGTTTCTAATTTTTTTAACAAGCGCAACCCATAGAAAATATAACCGCAAATGCTCGCATGTTAAAATGTGAAAAAAAACACTTTACACATTGTAAATTATTGAAAATTCTAATTTTATTGCATTTTATGTTATAATATACAGACAGGACATAATGTATACATATAATAATGATATATTATGAATCTGCCGAGTCTCCCGGAAAGAACGATATATAATATGTCTGGGTCAATTAATAAAATGTGGCTTCAAATCGCATTTAAACATGATGAGTGAAACCGGTAAAAATTAGCTCAGCACAGAGGTGTGAAAATACTCAGCAGCGAAAGGGTTAAGGCTACATTTAAAAAAATCCTGTACACTTAGACCATGCGGACAGGATTTTTAAAAATGAAGATTTAATAAAAGTTTGGGATATGTATAAAACTTTTATGGTGTTTTTAAGCATTGCAGTTTGGTTGGTAACTGGTTTTTATGACACACATACAGTAGTTGCTGTTGAAACAAAACAAAAAAAAAAACACCTCATTTATAATTTAGCTTCCTGCACTATTTATTTGCATCTTTTGGGCCATCTGGCTATCCACAACTATGGTTAGGATCATTACAGCTAGCGATGTGCGTTTCGGGTTTCGGAATTTCGGAATTTCCACAAAATTTCCCGATTCGTGTCTTCGGATTCGGTCGATTTTCCGGATCGGACCCGAAAACCGACAGATCCGAAAAGGTTTCCGAGCCGAAACGAAAAATTTTCGGAGTTTTCGAATGGACTTGAAATGTGTCAAATCGAAATTTATTTTCGCTCTATTCATGATTTCGGTTCCATTCGTGATTTCGGTTCCATTTCGGTAATTCTGGACATCGTATATTTAACTATTATCGGTTATATCGCTGATTCTGTAAATTTTGTATTTGTAAATGCGCATCACTTGTTTCTTGTTTCCAATGATCCGATAATTCTGTCGATACGATAATTCCTTCGTAATCGGGTCGGATCCGATTCGTCCACGGGTCGCGCATGCCATGCGCGCGCGCGGATGTCGTAACTTTATTGAGCCAGTTTTGACAACTTTTTTGACAGGCCAAAAAAAATTGAATTTATTTATAATTTATATCATGGCTGAAAGAAGAGAGTCCCATTCGGACACCTCCTCGTCCTCATCTGCTTCCACCCCAGAGACACCACCCAGGAAGAAGCGGGCCAGCAACATGGCATTTGAGGAGATGTTGGAGCTGGTCCACATTTTTGACAAAAAGATTACGACTGCCGTAAGGGCCCTTACGGCAGGAAGAATAACACCCGCAAGGACCGTATCCTTGACAAGCTCCGAACCACCATCCTGGAGTTGTTCGGGAAAGACCGGACGAAGGACCAGCTCCGAAAATGCTGGTCCGATCTGAAGGCATGCGAGCAGGAGCAGCTGAGGCACATCCGTCGCGTCATAGCCAAACGTAAGTGTCATGTTATATTGTAAAGCGCTGCACAAACTGTTGGCGCTATATAAATCCTGTATAATAATAATAATGTGCTTGCATGTGCTAATGTGCACAGAAATACGTTGATTTATCTAGTCCTTTTTTCATGCAATGTGATTGTGTATAGCTTTGCGTTTTCACGACTCGTCATACATGCAATTTTGCCATAGCTCTTCTTTTTTGGGATTTTACGTATTCGTGAAAATTGTGATATTTGATGTATGTAGATGAAGTTACAATGCTGGATTTCTTTTGGCACTGTGTACTGTAGTGTGCTGGGGGGAGGTTGTTGTGATTGAGTGATGCATACGAGATGACCCGCAGCTTGCCCAATATTGGCTCCCACCTGCGCATCAACAAAAATCTCTGCGTCTCTGCTAAGTGGTAGGATGGGACATGTAGTTCTTCTGAAAGTGCATCCAAACAGAGCCGCGTTCAATACGTCCTCAGCAGCTGCTGAATTGATGCAGCGCAGTAATTCAGTTTGCTACAGCAGTGTCATTGAACGCTTTAGATGCAAATTTCAAAACAAAATGGCGGATTTCTGTTGTTTCTGCTACATCCACAGTTTTATTCGCAGAAACTGAAAGTGAAACTGAGGCTGAGGCATCTATAAAATAACTAAAAGCAGTCAGCACAATGCGTTTTGTATGCACACAACACAAATAATAGTTTTTATTGAATAAACGTAATGTTTACTTCTGAAAAAAATATATAATTGAACGGTAATATATGTCTATGTGCAGGAGAAATAAATAAATAAATATTTTGTGACTTTAGCACTATGAGATGGGAGCAGTGGTGGGTCAAGCTGGTAGTGCTAGTGGGTAGTGGAGGGGTGTCACAATACTTTCGGCAATATATTGTATAGACATACCATTTTTTCCAGTCTGCATTATTTACGTGTTATTTTTTGGATTTGGCAGAAGACAGGAAGGCAAAGGCAGCATCTTCCTCAGCGGGCACCGGTGCCCCAGTTGGGGAGGAGGGGGAGCCACGGGCGACCACCAGCGCTGGTATATACTGTTTTATTTTGCAACGACTTTTGGTCAAAAACATAAACATTTTTTGTTTACTGTATTTTCTTTTAATTTTTTTATGTATAGCACAAGAGGAGCAGGAGGAGGAAGAGGAGGAGCAGGGCGATGGAGAGAGGGAGCCGGAGCCGCAGCAGGAGGCCGCGAGTCCAGGTTTTTTTTTTACTGTTGTATTTTGCATCGACTTTTGTTCAAAAATAAATCAGTTTTGTTGTTTACTGTATTTTTTATTTATTTAATTTCTTAGATATAGCACCGGAAGAGATGCTGATGGTGGTGGTGGAGGAGGAGGAGTCGGAGGAGTCGGAGGAGTCGGAGGAGTCAGAGCCTCAGGAGGCCGCCAGCACTGGTATATACTACTGTTATATTTTTTCAAGACTTTCAGTCAAAAATAGAAACCTGCTTTACTTACTGTATTTTCCTTCTTTCATTTATTGGATATATAGAAGGAGAAGCCAGACCGGACACTGACAGGTCCATCGTCAGGATGGCGATCGGCGAGCTACGCCTGGCTGGCGCCAACTTCGATAGCCATCCAGGAGTTGCTGCAGGAGTTCAGGCAGCATATTAATAACGCCATTGACATCCTGGAGCGGCAGTAGAGACCAGCCTCCTCCTCCCCTATGAGTATGTTTGTGCCCCTGTTGGGCAGTTTGCCAATGCCATGTGGCATGTTGTAAATAAATTTTATATTTTTTCTATATTTTCCTGTTTGTGTGCGTTGCTTTTCCTTACTTAATAAGTTAATATGTATTGCTTAGTTTCTTTTCCACACTGTTAACATTATATGTACATAAATTTATTGACATTTCTATGGACCCTTTGTCATAAATTTGTCAACATATTTGTGGCCATGAATGTGACTGTGCACATTCTACACTGCCTGCCTGGCCAAAAAATGTCACACACTAACACAACCTTGTTGTACTGCCTTGAGATTTGATTACCGTGGCATGGTTTTGTTAAGCTTAGGCGATGTCACAACAACACTGATTTTTGTCCACAGTCACATTCATTGTATAACCAAGAATTTATCAAAAAATATTGATGGCAGCACTGCGTGAAGTCTTCTCCGACACAACCCAAAGATCCTCAGTGCGGCTCAGGTCTAGTTTATTTGTCCCTATTTGCAGCTTCACGCAACACCTCCTCCCAGCTATGAGCTCTCTCTCTCCCACCGCTGCCGCTAAGACGCTGCCCGCCAACATGGTCACGTCTTTGCAGGAAGACCACAGCGTGGGGGAACGGCAGCTGCCGACAGTCCCAAGACCTCGTCACAATGACGTCAGTTCTGGAGTTAACCCCTAACTGCGACCAATGGTGGAGATAGGGGTTCCAATGAACCCCCTATCTCCCGATCCGCGGCAGCTATCGGTTAATGTTTGGTATCTTTGGATCGACCAGAGCATGGCCTTTCCAACAATACCAAACATGACAATGTTAAAAATTATAAAAAATTTAAATGTAAAAAAAAATAAACAGGTTTTTTGTTTTGTTTTGTTAATGCAGCAATATTGTTCCCATTTCAATTATAATGTGAACAATGATGCTGCACTAAGGATTTTTGTATGGGGTGCGTTTGTTAAAAATAGTGTAATTTTCACCCAAAAAAATATAACAAGTCCCCATTTCAATTTTTTTTAACAAACGCAACTCATAAAATATAACCGCAAACACTTGCATGTTAAAATGTGGAAAAAAACACTTTACACTTTGTAAAACAAACATTGAAAATTCTAATTTTATTGCATTTTTTGTTATAATATACAGACAGGACACGACGCATACATATGATAATGATATATTATGAATCATCTGCCGAGTCTGCCAGAAAGAACGATATATAACATGTCTGGGTCATATTATAAAATAAGGCTTCAAAACGCGTTTAAACAAGAGGAGCGAAACTGTTAAAAATTAGCTCAGCAGCAGACCGCACACAGGCGTGAAGGGAAGCCGTGAAATGCCTCAGCAGCGAAAGGGTTAATTTTTTTTTGTCTGTTTTAAATCATTTTATTTGTTGTTTTTTTTTTCGTTTCAGATAATTTTGATCAACTATTTTTCCGTTTTAAAACCTTTTGTTCTGATTTTTAGTTTTTTTAAATTTTTTAAATCGTTTTGTTCATTTTGTTTTGTTCCTTGGCTTACATACCATTTTTTTAATGTGATTAAATAAAGTTGTGAAATGTATATTCATAAGAAAAAAAGGATCTTTATTTAATAAAAAAAAACACGATAGAATCGCCAGAATTATCGTATCGACAGAATGAATTAGCGGATCCGAAAAACAAACCAAAAATTTATTATAAAAAAATATATAAAGTATAAAAAAAGTAAACCATAGCAGTTTACATCAAAACGAATAGAGTTAGACAGCTTTGAAACGAGGAGAACAGACGTTCCGAAAAAAAGAAAATTTCCGAAATCACAAAAAGTCGATACAAAAAACGAGCAAAGTGACCCGAAAACACGAAAAATGGTCGATATTCCGAAAAAAAATGTACACGAAAAACGAACCGAACCGAACCGAATCGAAACAGAAATCGGTCGAAACGAGCGGAATCGAAAATTTTAAACATCCGAACAAATCGAACCGAATCGAACCAAAAAAAAAATCGGTGCACAAGCCTAATTACGCATGTGATGGAAGATTAAAATGACTTTAACTAATAAGAACCGGCTGGGTGGAGTAGAGGAAACATCACTGCTCTGCATGGAGAGAGCCTGTGGAGTCATGGGTTCGATCCCGACAAGCACCTCTCCAGTAAGTGTCCTTGGGTAAGACACCCAACAGCACACACCCATCACCCAGGACATACCTGAAAACGAGAGGAATCTCAATGTATCCTTCCTGGTAAAATCCTTTCTCCAAATAATAATAATAAGCTATTTCTGACATTTAATTCTGTAAATCATGTTTACATATTGCTGGCTCTATTCTTTGCATTTTGTTTCTCCAGTTTGAGATACAATGCTATAAAATGATATGCACATTTTCTGTGCAAGCACATTCCACTGCATATTTTTTAAATAATGAAGACCTCTTGTATCTTGGTGTAACTAATTACCCTTTAAGGTAAGTCAAGGGGCAGGTATTCATTTCCCATTAAAACAGGAGCAGATGCGTACCACGACTACTCTTATTTGTCTCTGTCCTTAATATGTCTGAGCTTCGCGTGCTCATCTCTAATTAAAAGCCACTTTCAGAACAGAGCACCAGCTGACATAAGGTAATATTGTGGGATTTGGGGTTTTATAGCTCACTGTGGGATTTTCATTTGTATTGGACATGTTTAACAGGAACTGAGAAATTGTTCTATACATGTCAGTCCATTTTCAGGGGTTAACCTACTTTGAACCTTTAATTATCTGGAGAAATTTAGACTGTGCGTCCCAGTACTTACCCTCAAATAATAGCATTATATTAGAAATTTGCAGGGGAAAAAATAGATATATTTAAACTTAGTTTTTCTACAATCTAACAAGTATATCAAAGCAGGTATTTGAAAGTCAAAATGGTCTTATTATAACGATCACCATGTATCACCATTTGAATCGTCTAAATTGTAAATCTGATTTAAAAGTATTTGATTGACCATCTTAGGAAGGGAACTTATCCCTTCACTTCCAAGTGAACTCGCTCGCAAGACCCATTGGTCTATGGAAAATGACTTTCCATTACCCACGTTGTAAAATGTGCTGCATGGTCCCTTCTATCCATTTTTTACAGTCTGTAAGTCCGATCTGACAGGCAGAGAACTCCATCTGCTGGCTGTAACATACCTACATTTGTAACTCAGATGGTCACCATGTTTCTTTGGAAAAAAGGAACAGAACTCAAAGATGCTCAGTTCCAGATGAGCTACTATGTCCAGTGTTCTGATATTTTATGGGCACATACTGTAGACCATCTGCAAATGAATTTCATTTGCAAAAATATAAGTTCCTTTTCATTGCTCCAGAATATGATTGAATCAAGTAAGTATGATCTAGAGCACCTGCAGGTACTTTGTAGATCAAGCTAACTCAATCATGGTAGTGAAATGGTAAATCTGGAATCTCCAAGTTTATAAGTACAGCGGATTTGTTTCGACACATCTTTTAGTAGTATCTATCTATCTAGCTACCATGTACCTCATATTAAAACCTACCTTTTGCTGCCTAAACTTAACCCTTTCCATGTGGAGGACGTGCTGAGTGCGTCCTGCCGCATGGCCACTTCGCTGCGGAGGACGCGCTGAGCGCGTCCTCCATGTGCAGTGGCGATCGGCCAGGATTCCCGGCCCCCGGTGCGTGCTGACATCATCGATGTCAGCCCAGCCTCCTGGACCCCAGCGGGCACAATAGACGTCATCGCGCATGCGCGATGACATCTATTTCAGGCACTCCCCCACCATAGCGGGGAAGGTGCCTGAAGGGGAGGTCCTTCGGACCTCTCCTCCTCCCCATCCGTACGGGCCAGCCAGTAAAGACAGACACCACTTGAAAGGGCACAGCCTGCCCTTCCAAGCGGTGGCTGTCTTTAACCCCTAGGGGGCTGGATTGCGATATGGCGCTAACATGCGCCATATCGCGGTCCCCTCCCGGAGCTGGCCGACATCTCGGATGTCGGACAAGCTTCTGGGATATCCCCCAATGACTGGCATAGCGCGATGGCGCCAGTCCCGCAATTAACCCCTTGCTGCCACCTATGGTGAAGATAGGGGGTTCCAATGAACAGCTAGGGGTTAATGTTTGATATCATTGGAACGGCCAGAGCATGGCCTTTTCAATGATACCAAACATGACCAAGTACAGTTTAAAAAAAAATAATAAAAAAAATTAAAAAACAATGATGCTACATTAATGATTTTTTCTATGGGGGGCGTTTGCCAAAAAACACGTAATTTTCCCCAAAAAAAGGTAACGATTCCCCGTTTTTTACTTTTTAAACAAGCGCGGGGTGCGCTTGTTTAAAAAGTTAAAAACGGGGAATCGTTACCTTCGGCAGATTCATAATATATCATTATTATATGTATACGTTATGTCCTGTCTGTATATTATAACATAAAATGCAATAAAATTTGAATTTTCAATAATTTACAACGTGTAAAGTGTTTTTTTTTCACATTTTAACATGCGAGTGTTTGCGGTTATATTTTCTATGGGGTATAGAAAATATAACCGCAAACACTCGCATGTTAAAATGTGAAAAAAAAACACTTTACACGTTGTAAATTATTGAAAATTCTAATTTTATTGCATTTTATGTTATAATATACAGACAGGATATAACGTATACATATAATAATGATATATTATGAATCTGCCGAGTCTCCCAGAAAGAACGATAAATAATATGTCTGGGTCATTTAATAAAAAGTGACTTCAAATCGCATTTAAACATGATGAGCGAAACCGGTAAAAATGAGCTCAGCAAAGAGGTGTGAAAAGGCTCAGCAGCGAAAGGGTAAATTTGTTTTCAAAGAACTGGATTTCAGTTTAGCGAAGGATACTGTTTTTTCTTCAAATCAGCCCATACATAATGCCATGTTCTTTTAAATGGCAGTACATATAAAGTTGTGCATGGTTCTGTGATGGAATAGAGATAATAAAAAGATAGCAGTTTCATTTGTGCGGTGAGGTTTATGATTCAAGAGATTTAGATGTATGTGAGGTATTTTACAGAAAACCTGTGGGCTAAGTAGATTTGATGCTGAACCAATTAATCCCTAACTAAAACCTTGTTACAATTATATTCAACATTCAGATTTTACAGATAAGGCATTTGCATTTACGTAGTGTAGGTTGAAGAGTCCAACTGTAGCGCGATTTAACTGATCCGTAGATGGCCTAATTATAGTTTAATAACACAAGACTAAAACTAGATTTTAAGGGAAAAAAATGGAGATGACCTTTTCAGTTTCTTCTTCAGCCCAACAATATATCTCTAATTGACTTGACTGCATTGAGGTACATTCAATTTACATAGTTCATAATGTTTAAAATGTAAAATAAAATACCACCTGAAAGAAACTATCATTTAATTTATCATGGTAGGTGCTAGAAAGCAGAATAATATTGTATCTCAAAAAGAGATTTCAACCAAATTAAAATAAAATTTTTGATGCTTGAATTACATTGTATGACAACAATAATATAGGTTATAATATCTTTACAACTGCAAAATGTCATTGCAACTAGTACTACTGAATGAACAAATAATCAAGTAGTTGTTTACATTTTGTCAAGTACAGTAGTGTTATAGTATAACAGAAATTTTGCAAAAAGGAAAAATCATTCTTTAAACCAGCGCTCATCCCATCCTATCTTCGCCTAAAGTTCATTTGGATGGCAAATATTAAAACATACAGGCCCCTATTACATTCCTCTCGCATTTGTTTTTGCGCGCGCAAATGCGCATTTGCGCGAGGGGCAAAACCCTTTGCGCTGAACGTCGTATTACAAAGTTCGCGCAAACGATGCGTGTTATCGTTTAACGCGGATGGACCTGCGCAAGCGTGATGAACTGTGCGCGTTCTATACTTAACATTGTGAGAGCAAATTCGTTCGTGCGCTGGTACGTGGATGGTATTACAATCGATGCGCATCTTTTTACGAACGACATTTGCGTGCATAATTTTAACGTCTTTGAAAAGCTGGTGGTAACTGCAAATCGGAACGTTCTGGCCGAAACGAAAAACACCAGCACGAAAAAAAAATACAGTGCAGTATAGTTACACATTCTACACGTACCCAAACGAAAAAATTGTGAATTCGTGCGTGTTTTTATTATTGCTGCAGCATATATACTCAGATTTACTTTGACAGGCGCAAAAACTTAAGTGAGTCAATTAAGGTAAATTGATGTCAATTAAGTTTCTTAATTGTGATTGGCTGAATCTCGCAAAAAAAACAGTCCGCACACTGATTTACGTGCACTATGTTACTGAGCGCGTATTACTCTTCGTTTTGCGTGTCGTTTTTACGAACGTCATTTATGGACAGATGAGAAAATGCGTTCGGATCGTGATACCTCCGTTAATTTTCGCGTGATAACGCTTAAAGCTGCGCGCAAAAAAAATTGCGCTGCGCGGACGAATTTGCATGAAGAATGCAATAGGGGCCTCAGGGTGTTACTGTCAAGGGACATGTTTTTTTTTATAGATGTGCTGTCTCTTGCATGTTTAAAGGTATGAGAACTAGCACTTCCTGTTTTCAAGAGCTATATACACCAGAGACAGTAGCCAGGATTGCCCTCTAGCTTCCTGCTAGAAAGCTGCTGCAGCCGCTGGGTGAGAGAGAGAGAGCAGTGTGTTGTATAACTCCTCAATAGACTATCTGAATGTGGTCTAGAGGAGCACATGGCAATTTACCTCTGTATTTGTTTCATATTGTGTATAATGTTGTTTTTTTTAATATCCCTTTACATGTACAATGTGATCTGTTAATGATGTAATTGGATTTATCATATTTCTGTTGGAATATCATGTTCATTTTGCATGAGACTTGTAAAGAACTGTGTTTATATTTTGAACATTATTTGGTTTTATTTCTTGTAGTTTTTACGGTGTCAGCTAAAAAGAGAGTGAAAAAATAAGGAGCAAAACGACGTCTGTATGAAGCATGCCATTTCTTCAGACCTGTGCAGCTACAGAGGGTATCCATCTTATTTGAATAGATTATGTGTCTTTAGGAAGTTTTGGGTCTTACCTAGATGTATCTAAGTTTCCCAAAGGCACAACACTTTGAAATTTGAACCTGCTGACTGCTTTAGTCTATTTACCCCTTCAATAGCAAGTTGCTTTCCACACAACCACTGACATGACCCAGTGGTTTGTGAAAAAATACTTTCCATTACCCACACAGTAAATATATACAGAGGTCTCCCTGTGGGTATTTTCACTGAAGGAAAGCTCTTTATGACATACATGTACCTCTGCTGGTCAGAATGTGCTACCTGCATTTACATTCAGGGGTCAAGTCCTGGGAAAAAAAGTGAGGGAACTCACCCACGAATTCCACAACCCCTATTACCTGAAGAAAAAATATATATAATCACGAGTATAGCCGGACGAGCCGGTGATACCATTTTTATTGGGTTAACTTTACATTTAAAAGACAAGCTTTCAAGAGTGTAAACTGGAAACTATACTGATCAGTGAAAGGTATCACTACGTACAGGTATACTCGCGATTTTGGCAACTGGACTAACGCGTTTTATATTAATCTATATATATATATCCAGGCACAGACCCCCCAGAATTATATACACAGCACTGGACCCCAGAATAATATACACGGCACTGTTTATATGGATATATTTTCCCAGTTCACATGGATAGAATTGCCCCAGCTCTCATGGATGATGCCCCAGCTCTCATGGATAATGCCCCCAGCTCTCATGGATAATGCCCCCGGTCTTATGGATATATGCCCCAGGTCTCATGGATAATGCCCCCAGGTCTCATGGATAATGCCCCCAGGTCTCATGGATATTGCCCCCAGGTCTCATGGATAATGCCCCCAGGTATCATGGATATATTCCCAGGTCTCATGGATATTGCCCCGGTCTCATGGATAATGCCCCCAGGTCTCATGGATATTGCCCCCAGGTCTCATGGATATTGCCCCCAGGTCTCATGGATACTGCCCCAGCTCATGGATATTGCTCCCAGCTCATGGATATTGCCCCAGCTCATGGATATTGCCCCAGCTCATGGATAATGCCCCCAGCTCTTGGATATTGCCCCAAGCTCATGGATATGCCCCAGCTCATGGATAATGCCCCCAGCTCATGGATTTGCCCCAGCTCATGGATAATGTCCCCAGCTCATGGATATTGCCCCAGCTCATGGATAATGCCCCCAGCTCATGGATATTGCCCCAGCTCATGGATATTGCCCCAGCTCATGGATATGCCCCCCAGCTCATGGATATGCCCCCCAGCACATGGAAATGCCCCAGCTCATGGATATGCCCCCAGCTCATGGATATGCCCCCCAGCTCATGGATATGCCCCAGCTCATGGATATGCCCCCCAGCTCATGGATATGCCCCCCAGCTCATGGAAATGCCCCCAAGCTCATGGAAATGCCCCCCAGCTCATGGATATGCCCCCAGCTCATGGATATGCCCCCAAGCTCATGGAAATGCCCCCCAGCTCATGGAAATGCCCCAGCTCATGGAAATGCCCCAGCACATGGATATGCCCCCCAGCTCATGGAAATGCCCCCCAGCTCATGGAAATGCCCCAGCTCATGGATATGCCCCCCAGCTCATGGAAATGCCCCAGCTCATGGATATGCCCCCCAGCTCATGGATTTGCCCCCCAGCTCATGGATATGCCCCCCAGCTCATGGATATGCCCCCCAGCTCATGGAAATGCCCCAGCTCATGGATATGCCCCCCAGCTCATGGATATGCCCCCCAGCTCATGGATATGCCCCCCAGCTCATGGAAATGCCCCCCAGCTCATGGAAATGCCCCAGCTCATGGAAATGCCCCCCAGCTCATGGAAATGCCCCAGCTCATGGAAATGCCCCCCAGCTCATGGATATGCCCCCCAGCTGATGGATTTGCCCCCCAGCTCATGGATATGCCCCAGCTCATGGATTTGCCCCCCAGCTCATGGATATGCCCCCCAGCTCATGGAAATGTCCCAGCTCATGGATATGCCCCCCAGCTCATGGAAATGCCCCCAGCTCATGGAAATGCCCCAGCTCATGGATATGCCCCCCAGCTCATGGAAATGCCCCCCAGCTCATGGATATGCCCCCCAGCTCATGGAAATGCCCCCCAGCTCATGGAAATGCCCCAGCTCATGGAAATGCCCCCCAGCTCATGGAAATGCCCCAGCTCATGAAATGCCCCCAGCTCATGGATATGCCCCCCAGCTGATGGATTTGCCCCCCAGCTCATGGATATGCCCCCAGCTCATGGATTTGCCCCCAGCTCATGGATATGCCCCCAGCTCATGGAAATGCCCCAGCTCATGGATATGCCCCCCAGCTCATGGAAATGCCCCCCAGCTCATGGAAATGCCCCAGCTCATGGATATGCCCCCCAGCTCATGGAAATGCCCCCAGCTCATGGATATGCCCCCCAGCTCATGGAAATGCCCCCCAGCTCATGGAAATGCCCCAGCTCATGGAATGCCCCCAGCTCATGGAAATGCCCCCCAGCTCATGGAAATGCCCCAGCTCATGGAAATGCCCCCCAGCTCATGGAAATGCCCCAGCTCATGGAAATGCCCCCAGCTCATGGATATGCCCCCAGCTCATGGATTTGCCCCCCAGCTCATGGATATGCCCCCCAGCTCATGGATTTGCCCCCCAGCTCATGGAAATGCCCCAGCTCATGGATATGCCCCCCAGCTCATGGATATGCCCCCCAGCTCATGGATTTGCCCCCAGCTCATGGAAATGTCCCCCAGCTCATGGATACTGCCCCCAGCTCAGCTCATGGATAGTGCCCCAGCTCACCTCTCTGCGGCGTCTGCGCCCAGCGGCCGCGTGCTTCCTGTTAGAACGGCCGCAGACAGGAAGTCCAGCCGCTCACCTGGGATGAAACAGCCAGGCGAGCAGCTCCACTTCCTGTCTGCGGCCATTCTAACAGGAAGCACGCGGCCACCGGCTAAGTACGGCGGCCGCCTGCTCCAGCCTTTCGGGCTCGGGCCACAGCGGGAACGCTGCGTTCCCGCAGCGTTCCCGCTGTGGGAGAAGTGCGGGAACGCCGTTCCCGCGCGTTCCCGCTCGACTCGAGCCCTGTTTACATTACAACGTTAACTCTGTGGTTCCATGCAGGAAAAACAGATCTAAACTTTTTTGAATAATTTCAACACATCGGTTATCATGTTCTCAAGCCTGATGGCAAATTAAGTTTGTTTGCAAGGAGTGTAATTCCTTTTGATTGCTACAGAATTATCCCAAACAACGTGTGCTCACATTTGGGGCACCAGCGGGAGCTTTTGAAGCTCAGGTAAATGCAATCTTGGTAGTGAAAAGTTGTTGCTCAAGGACTTTTCAAGCAAAACAAAACAATTGCTGTACTCGCATCAAAAGAAGGGCAGAATCTGTTGTCGAAAATTAATAAAAATGGAACAGAATGTTCACCCTAGCTAAATATAACCCTAAAAGTAACCCTAACCCTAAAACAAGTTCAATAAGTAGCATCATTTCTAAACCTACAGATAATTTCTACCCTAATCTCTAACGGTAACCCTAACACTTATTTCTAACCCTAACCCTAAAAATAAATTCAAGAACAACTGAAAATTTTCAACTGTACCAGAATTGTTAGGCAATAAAATGGTTTGTGTACGAATTGGAGCATGGGTAGTTTTCAGCCAAGTCCAAATATGAGTGTTGTTATTTGTTCTGCATATTGTTTTAAAGCGTAATTTTTGTTGTGGCTGTGTTTTTGCCGTAGGATATCTTTGTAATCATATAGCAAGCAGCCTGATAGTTAGCGCTATCAGGTCTATTCACTAAAAGGTGAAACTCAGGAGAATTGGCAAAGAGAACAATCTAGACCAAATAGCCGATTGGAAAGTGAGATAAATAGGAACATTTTTCTGGTTTGGCTATTTTGATCTATAATTTTTAGTTCTCCTTAGTTTCACCTTTAGTGAATAAACCTAGTAATGTATATGCTTTATTGAGATTTTTATAGTTTTATCTTGATGCCATCTGGTTCAACACCTAAAAATAGGTATTATAGGACGATTGGTACTTTTATAAGTATTACTGGCCAAAAGGCACCGGGGGTCTTCATTGCAGTTTAATTATAAATCTACATATGCATGCAGCCTTCTATTATTTGAGCTGTAACGAAGTACCTGATTAATTTCTCCGCACACTGCATATAAATCTTTAAATGATTATTTCTTTTTTAATTAGAATTTATCTTTATACCAAGCAGAGATAACATGATTATTTGAACACTCTTTCATCTGTCATTAATTCAGACAATATGTTATCCTGCTCATTTAATAACCAATATCTTCCTAAGGTCCTGGGAATGATGACCAATCAAATTAATAGTGTATATTTGTTCAGTTTTATAGGTTTACTTAATTTTATAGTGTAATTAAAACAAAGGAAAAAAACTGTAAAGGCTTTAATCCACAGTTAGAGAAGAGGTAGGGGAAGCGGGTGCAATGGAAATTTCAGTTTATTTAACCTCATTAATTGGTGTATTACAGCGAATCATTACACAAAAATATGAAAGTAAATTGAATTAAGTGCAAATACCTAAAGGTTAGTGTACATTTGCGTATGAAGGCAGTCTAATATTTTAAGGTTGCTTTTTTAAAGAAATGTAACAAATAAAATGAAAGGAGAGAAATTGTAAACCTTATCCAATACCAAAATCAAGTATATGGTCTGAAAAGCAGCTACTGGTGCTCAGATATCGAGTATAGTTGATGATGGCTAGTACCAGAGCAATGCAAAGAAATTCGTTTTTTTGTAAAAAAAAAAAAAGTTTGCAAATAGGCTCCAGAAAGTGCCCCCAAAGTTTTAGCACCTTGGGTATGACATTAAAGGTGCCAAAACATTTTTAACAGCTTGGCTGCTTAGATCCCTTTATTTCCCTAAAATAAAAAACCCACACAATTCCAAGCTGTACTATGGAGATGCAGTTGTATTATTTGAACAGTAGATGGCACCAATTTCCAGTCAAATAATGTATACTTCAGAAAATGTGCTTTGGCTATTTGAAGCTATTTTAAAGCATATTTTCAATGTATGTATAATGCCAATTTGTTTTTCGTAAAACCACTCGGTCATGGCAGTGGATTTATGGCAAACAACTTGGTAACAAAAAGGTTAAGCTGAACTATGAGTAAATCGAGATACTTACCAATGGATTGCCATTCAAAACTGTGTCATGCAGCAAGACGTCACTTAATTCCCTGAGCACTGAGCATCAACGTACTTTGGCTAACATCATTGGCGGAGATTCTCTGTATATCTCTATGGAGACATTTCGTTTTGTGCCTTTGGTGACTTGCATGTTAAAAAGTGACATGTGCAGCGTGTATAACTTGTTCTTGATGCATGTGTCAGTTTAGCTCGCATACAATTTTCTTGCCGTGGAGGTCTTGTTCTCAGTTGCAGACGTGGTATCACTGTCCTCGTTGATCCGTCGATGGGAAGAAAGTTGTTACATGTAAGTGTGCACTGCTCAGTTTACACACAGTATTGATATGTAAAGTTTGCATTTTGTTATTGGCTTGCATTCTTTTCTGAACTCATCAATGTTTCTGTATGTTTGCAATAGTGTTAGCGGCACATAAGTTCTTCCATTCCTTATTTAATGTTATGATTTCATTTGTGAGGTTTGGCCATAACTCCTGTTTGGGAAAGTTTGCATCAACTGACAATTGACTTTGACTGTGATTTCTTATATTTATGTTGTTGAGGTGTTTACTTCTCTATTGCGCTGCTCAGTTCATTGTGACCTTTTGTTTTTTTTGAGAAATGACTTCCTTGAAGGAACTCACAGCTCTATCATTATTACAATTTCGAGGCTTGGTGATTTTAGGCCAATGGGTCATTACTACTTCAAAGCTAGCGTATCTAAAGCCTGCTCACTTCCAGAGAACAGCAAATTTCATCATGTTATTTCTAACTTATTATTCTTTATGGCTGTATATAGCTGACAATTAAAATGTTCCAGAGAATAATTACAACTTAAATGTTTTGATTTTGTTCTATTTGTTTACATTTTGGATGCAACTCTTTCTTTCAATATCACTATTTAAAACTTAGCAGAGAATATTATTTGTTCCAGAATTGAAAAAGAAAATACACAGTCCATGTTTATTATGTTACAGCCAATTGCATAACCTGGTATTTAAAGCTTCCGGCTTTTACATGTTATGTTTGCCTTATTATAATCTGCATTAGACTTTGGATGGGTTGTTTGCATTAAGTAGCTGAAGATATTATTCATTCTTTTTCCATAGTAATTAAAAGAACAGGTTAGAACATATTATTTCTCACACTTTTCCCTAAATTTATCTAGATTAGCAAGAGCTCCCTCACGTACCGTTCTCTTGGAGGTTGCAGTGATTAAGCACTTAAATTGATTAATCAAATTTCCTGTGATGAAAACTACTGTCATTTATTAATCCAACACGGTTTATAAATAAGAGATAGCAAATACAGGAGACAAATATGTTGACAGATAGAGATGCCGGCTTGCATACAAATTACAGATTACAACTGGACTCCTGTAGGATTTTAGCTGTAGGCAAAAAGAGGGACAGAGCTTCCCTAAAGATGTAATTAGACCTCGCCTGCATGTCCATTTTCCAAAGAAGTATTACTTATAAATACACGGAGCATGTCAATATCCGCCTGATGTCTAATAAAATGCTGATTGTGACAAGAATAAATGCATAGATAATACAATTGAATCATAGACTCTGCTTTCTCTAAAATGTGCAAAATCCATTTCACTGTGTTATCGCTGCTTGTTGCTGCTAGACCTTGACATCTCTGATATTTGAGAACTATATTGCCTGTGATGCTCAGTCAGCCTAAATGTTAGATATTGCTGCCGTTGATCCTCTAAAAGAATAGCAGCCCAATCCAAGGTCTTTGGCATATGTTCATCCAGATATTATATATATAATGTATATATATATATCGTCAGTATCTGGAAAATTCAGGTGAAAATAAGCTTCACTGTTTAAGCAACTAGCAATGTATTCCCATTTCACGTAATGCTGTTTGTAAACATTCTTGATGGCTGATGGAAATGTTACTTAGTACCATAGGATAAGCTGAAAAATACATCATGTTCAACCTATCAATCAGCGATGTGCTTGTACTATATTTAGCTATAATAGGTGTAAATAACAATCCATTGCTTTTCACAGTTTACCCTTGTTACAGCATAAGAATAATAAAAATTGGTAGCCCTGTCAAAATTATTTCACATCACATACCTCTAGAAATCAATACACCACCCAAACGTCTAACATTTACTAGTGATGAATAGGATTGCACCCTAGTGAAGTGCACATGGTGGTTGTGTCTCCTTTGTGGCAAGGATCCTTAGCTTGTGATAGCTGTACGTGTGTGCACATTGCATCATGTTAGTAAATGATGGTTACTGCCATCAATCTATACCATAACAGAGTCATAGACAGTGCATGGAAGAGAGAATTGTTCTGCTAAAGCTTTAGATCCTCAATTACCCTTAAAGAATAATAAAAATGCTCTAGATTTGGAAATCTTAGATCAGGGATGTCAAACTTCGTGCTCACTCCATGATGTTGATGGCCTTCAAGTCCCAGAAATCTTTGAATGCAATCATTGGCGTGCGCCTACTTGTTCTAATGCTCCTGCTTTTGACCCTTTAGGATCCTATCACCACTTTTTGAGGTTTTCTTATTTAGGCAATGGTAAAGAACATAAAAAGTGACAGTCTGTGATTATTTACAACATGCAACATGTGTGCACATCCTATCCTAAAATATGGGCTGTGCATGCGTATGAATTCAATAGATGGCAGGAGAGTTCATGAATGAAGACACATTCCCTATTTTCACGGTACTTATCTGTCATAATGTCACTATAAAATAAAGACACAAGAACTAAGACGTCAAGATAAGCTGAAGTTTCATTTAGACTTCATTTTTGGTTTCAATGCAAATGTCCATGGATAAACAGTATTTCCTTTTCTACCAGATTTTAATGACACGCTTTTTTAAACTTAGGCAACTAGACTGCTTCTGTCTGACTACGGAACAGTAGGAGAAATATGGATTAACATTTACAGGGAAATTAGAAAGAAAAAAGTTTCTGTGGGTTCCCACCAGTGATTTCACTTCCTGGAGTCAGATGGATACAAACTAGAAAACAAACATTTTGCAACAAATTAAATCAAGAGATCTTTTCTACGATGCCACAGGCAAGCAAGGCACAATTACCATGGCAATTACTATGTAAGCTTTAGAACAATAAGACGAGGAAAAGTAGAAAAAAAACAGTTCTAAAAGTATCAAATGAACAGCACACATCATCCATATTGTTTGTGGTGTTCAGTTTTTCTAAAATGAGATAGAATATGTCAGCTTGTAATGAATTTACTTGCACATTTAAACCCTGTGGCTAATCTTGTACTTTGTGCATTAATGTACTACGCTGGGGTGTACTACAACTGTTTTTCAATTTTCTTAAATAAAGTACAGTACCTCGTTTCACTTTTAGCAAAAAAAAAATGAAATAAAAAAACAAACAAAACAAAACACATAACTGTGGATTATCCGTGGCAGTATGGCCTGCGAGTAGTATTCCGCAGCAGCACGCGGTTATATTAAAGCTATCATTCCTTATTGAACTGGTCTAATGCACGCTTTACTTTAATATTTAAAGAACTCTTATTAAAAGAATCACCATTATAAAAGTGTAAGAGTTTGATAAATCACATCTTAAATGCTCCACTGCTGTATTCATGCTATTACAGAATTAACACGTTGCTGTGAAGGGGAAAAAATATACGTTGAAGAATTACTAACTACAGAGGAATTGAACTTTGATCTTCTCACTCGACTAGACGATTATGAGTGATTAAATATGGTTTTTATTGCATTTCTACTACATTTTTTTCCCCCAGATCTTCATAGCACGATTCAGTTTTCCTCTGGGTAAACCGGTATGTTTATATTTGTCTCATAAAATATACAAACAATCGTCTCCGTACCATTCCTATTTTTTAAGTCGCCCATTACTGTTTAGAAGTCACGGTGAGGAGGATAAGATCTCCTGCACGCTATGAGTTGTATTGTCAATAGAAGATGTAAATTATGCATTTTAAGCTCTTGTACGGCACAGCAACATTTTTTCTCTATGGGTCAACTTGATACATCTTCCCAGACTAAAAACTGTATATTTCACAGCAAATTATTAAAGAGCCGCGCACTAGCAAGTATAAAGTATGCAAAGTAAAGAATATTTTTTCAGCTTGAGGCTAAAAGTACACAGCTTAATGCTAGAATACTTACTTTTGCTTGTACTACAAGGATTATCTTTGGTACTGGTAGTCACTAGAGGGATTTTATTTACATTACTGGCCATGTATGAAGAAAAGATAAATCTAAGTTATATTTAATCTGGTTCCCCAAATATTTACCTTATTATCCTTAACAAACATGGAGCCACGTTCAACCAATAACCAGCTGGCTTAGTTATTACAGTGGCTAAAGATGTGTTTACATTTTTGTTCCAATCCAAAATTCCAAATGAGGAAATGGGTTCCAAGTAACCTTGATTGAGGATTAATTGTCGATCTCCCTGAATTTTCATACTCAACAGTCTCTAGAGTTTACAAAGAATGGTGTGAGAAACAAAACACATCCAACGATAAACTCTGCAGCAAGCAAAATCACTTTGTTAATGTGAGAAGACAGAAGACAATGAGAAGACTCAGTGAGTGATGGAAAAACAGAGATGTGAAGAAAATTCTCTCTCTCGCGGTAGTTGATAGGGAACAACAGGAGTTGACTCCCTTCAGCGAAGAAGAGGAAACTAAGGACACTCTATGCGCATGGGCGCCAAAATTGGATTGAAAACTGGAAATGAATTGCTTGGTTAGTCTATAGCAGGATAAGAACATGAGCTAAATAATATGAACCCGTGGATTTTTCACATCTTGTGGGATCTTATGAGGCTGTTGGTGGCTTTGTAATGACATAGAGAAATAAATATTAGCACACACTGGGCTTTACAATACAAACTAGAAGTCATGTATATACCACAACCTACCAGAGCACTGTCACTGATCTGGCGCATCCCCTCGTTTTATGGCTACGGTTGTCCCAACTTCTGATTCTGATTTGCAGAGTAACTAGGCTTCCAATAAGTCTGAAGCAACTGAATACAGTTATCATGTGTTCATTGAGTGAGATTCAGTAGGGATCAATATGGGACAATAGGAATCGCTCCCCCCTCCCATTGTGAGGCAAAAGTTGGAAGTCACAGGGAATCACATCACTGTAGCATGAAAGAAAATTGGAAATGAGGGAACTGCCTTGACAAATGCTGTCAACAGAGTCACAATAAACACTATATGTATGATTTGCTGCATGAGTCAGTATGACTACATGCACAATCTCATGGCTGGGAAACCATGCTTTATTGCAGATTAGTTGCAAACTAAAAGTAAAATCATGAATAGGCATGTCTACCCAATAGATTATTGGAAACAGCAATTTAGATATTTACTGTCATGTGAGGGTTGCAGCAGTGGAGCTGTGAGTGAGTAGCTGCACAGTACCAGCATGGGAAACGCTGCACATTGCCAGCAAGGGATATCCTGAGCACACCAGCCTGTCCCTTGCTGGTGCTGTATAGAATGCTCCAGGACATCCCTCGTTACCACTGAGGAAGATGTCGCAGTGCCAACATGGAACAGAGGAGAACACTGCAGGAGCGTCACGACTAGTGATGATGGCCAAGAGAGTCTTTCTGTTTTTAGAATTCTAGTTGAGAGGTGCTCAGCTTGTATCCAGATGCAACACTGCTATAAGTTGGTTGATCTTCATATGACTTCAACAGAAATACAGCTGCTACATGTTTTTGCTAAACTTGGTTATCTTTCATTAAATAGTGTATTAAGCACACCGCAGGAGAACAGGATCTGCCAAGAGAAAGCCAAGTGGAGCCAAGCAAAAACAACTGAACATGTAAACACCAATTTACCGCTTAATTACTAGACCCTTAAATGTGTTATTTTCTTGATTTGATCAACCTTTCCATTTTCAGAGTGAGAGAAGTGATCAGATATCTGATTTTTTCTGTTGAAGTAGCAGATTTTGAATCTCTTGCTTTGAGAGTTTGGGTTCAGCGGTAATGTTCATGGCCAAGAAATGAGACTTTACATCTAGAATTACGCAGAAAGAAATAAGAAGTAGCAATTAAGAAATGAGCAACAGTGTTGATATATATGAATATCATTGAAAAAAGGGGGAAAGTTTGGTAGAGGCGCTCCTATCTAGATGAATTAATTCAAGTTAGTGCTGCCAACTAGGAGGTGGCACAGACTCTCGAGGGAATGTGCAAATAACGTCAAGAAAGAATAGGGGGGTTGCTAGTGGCGCAATGAATATTACAGATATACTCCTAATGTAATGTGACACAAAACAGTATCAATGGTTAGTTGCATATACCACACATATTACAAGTTTGGTACAAAGTGCAAATGCAAATTCCAGAGTGTATAAAGTGCTAGTGCAGCGGTTTAGGGTATACGATAGTACAAAGTGTGAATGCGACAACAAGGTGCAAGCCAGTGCGGACAGATCGATATTGCAGTCAAAAACAAGGTTCAGGTAACGGCGTCCAATGGAGTCCGTAGAGGGGCTGTACGCCAACGTTCGGTGCGTATTAGGAATCAGGTGTCTCTACAATCCGGAATTGTCCGCACTGGCTTGCACCTTGTTGTCAGAGAGCATTATTTGCGCCGATCCAGGTTATATATTTCAAATCTTGTGTGTATTGGTAGAGGGGAAACCACTATATCCTGGTATTGGCTATCTGGGGTGCCGTGGTGGTGGACACATATTGTATGGTGCTGTACCATTTTTTTGTATGATTGCAGGATTCAGTCTGCATTTCCCCTAGGTAATCCTTACAATCTGGCCCCTTATGACTACTTGAGGACCATGGTTTGGATCCACTGCTCTAGTCCCATACATTATAGCGCTGTATTAAACAGGTGCCTGCAGAATGCAATTTCCAAAACTATTTCCTAAAGAAAGTTTTGCATTGAAAGTAATCTGGATAACACAATTTATAAATCACGGTACATTGGATTTTTTTTTTCAAAAATGCCAGAGATTGAGTCCCTGTTAATGATTCTAATTTGTATTCCTAAGAACTGCAGGTGAATGATTCAATTGTGGATAATTTTTTCTACTGATGTAGAACCAACACATATGGTGTGCGTTACTTTCAAGTTTTACCAAGGAAGCATGCAGAAATAGATACACCACATACTGGGTTTTGATTATGGCATAGACAGGCTGAGCCTGAAATAATGTTCTAGACAACATTTGCCTATTGGAGAAAAAAAACTCAGCATTTATTGTAAAATAAAGCAATATTGTGCATAATACTGCTTAGTTTACACAGTCACGCATTCAAATATACAAAAGCAGAATAACGTACTTATATAAATACCTAGGGCTAAATTACAATCTTCACGCAAACGTTTGCCACGATGCAAAAAAACATTAACGCAAGGGGTAAAAACATTTGCGCCTAATCCCGTATTACATAGTCAGTGCAACAGCCACGCGCAATGGTCTACCGTGGGTGAACCTGCGCGAAACCTGCGTGAGCTTACTCTACTTTGAGCGTCCTATACTTAACATTGTGAGCGCAAATGCGAATGTGCGCTGGTACGAGGATGGTATTACAATCTATTCACAGTAATTACCGCATAGCCTTTGCGCGCATAATTTTAGCACCTAAAAGCTGGTGGTAACGGCAAATCTGAACAACCTGGCTAACCCAAAAACAAAACAGCCCATAAAAAGGAATGCAGTAACAATATAATGGATGATGGCAGGTGTGTGTGTATTATTACTGTAGCATTTGTGCTCATTTTGCATCACAGACGCAGAACCCGTCTCCGATGCCTCTGGCAGATGCAATTCAGTTGCGTTTGATAGGTTTGTTTCTTCATTTTGATTGGCTGAATGAGGGCAAAAAACTGTGCGTGCAAAGGTTTTTGCGTGAGACGGCACTTATTTTACCTTATGTTTTGGGGGGTGGGGGGTGTTGTCAGTTGGGGGAGCCTGGAGGTCAAGTGATGTCCCCAGGCTCAGCAACAGGCAGCCAACAACATAAAAAAAAACAAAAAAAACCCACACACAACCCTTTTTCCCTATCGCACGTATGGTAGGAAACCAGGGATTCAGGGTAGACAGGAAGATCTTTGCATGTGCAAAGCTCTGCCTCTCATGCACGTCCCATACCCAGCTGAATCGCACAGCTCTCACTGTGCGACTGACCCAGCCCTGTTCTCATATCAGTCTGAGTGAGGCTCCTCCTCCCGCACTCCCACCAATGACGTCACTAAGGCGCGACCCACCCCCTACACATGGCCACATGTTATCAGGAGAACCAGAAACCCTGCCCTGCACAGCCCAGGTCCTGAATCCCTTCAGAAGCTGTAGGCTGCCCCCCCCCAGTGCCTTCATCATTCAGGGCACCAAGGGACAGCCTGCCTGCCTGTCTCCCAGCATCAACCAGCATGCTGGCCCCACCCTCTCCAGCCCAGCAGCAGTAGGTCCTGGCAGGCAGGTAAACAGACAGGATTCTCTGTCAGATTCTCTCACTCTATTTTATTCACCATTATCTCTGTATTTCTCTTTCTGTCTTTCCATCTCTATTACATTCTCCTCTCGTTTCTTACCCCTTTCCCGCACTCTCTCCTTCACTTCTTCCCTCTCTCCCCTGTCCAAGGCATTGGTTTTTCCCTCTTTTAGGTTGAATTGGGACTCCCATCACACACAGGCACACACAGACGTCACACAGAGGCATCACACAGACACAGGCAACTCCTACATACCACACATTACTGTGAGTTTTATTGCCGTGGAGCTCTGTCATACACTCATATACAAAGCACATTACAGTGAGTTTTATTGCTTTGGGGCTCTGTGATACGCTCATATACACTGCACATTACAGTGAGTTTTATTGCTTTGGCGCTCTGTGATACGCTCATACACACTGCACATTACAGTGAGTTTTATTGCTTTGGGGCTCTGTGATACGCTCATACACACTGCACATTACAGTGAGTTTTATTGCTTTGGGGCTCTGTGATACGCTCATACACACTGCACATTACAGTGAGTTTTATTGCTGTGGGGCTCTGTGATACGCTCATACACACTGCACATTACAGTGAGTTTTATTGCTTTGGGGCTCTGTGATACGCTTATACACACCGCACATTACAGTTAGTTTTATTGCCGTGGGGCTCTGTGATACGCTCATACACACCGCACATTACAGTGAGTTTTATTGCTGTGGGGCTCTGTGATACGCTCATACACACCGCACATTACAGTGAGTTTTATTGCTGTGGGGCTCTGTGATACGTCACAAATGTAATTTTAATTTTCACACTTCATGTATTGTGAACCCCCATTTGAATACCCCACGAGCCGCCACTGAATGAGTATATAATCAGGAAGGCTATATTTTGGCTTTCACTAGTTTTCATGTACATGGTGAGTCTAATTGCTATTACATCCCAGTTGGATGAAGCTTATTTTATAGCCATGGATTGATGAAAAGCCAAGCTGAACTATAGAAAAATAGAAGCTTTGAGTGCAGTCGGTGCACTAACCGCTGACCTCTCTGAAGATACATAACTCCTATATGGCCAGTTTTTTCCTTTCGGTTAACTAAAAGCATCAATGATGTCTAATGTCTAAAGGTCAGACTTACAGACACACACATACACACGCGCACACACACACAATTTTATCCCTGTACTTTACAAGCTATCTATGTTTGCTCTGGGTGCTCTGTGTATAATAACTAAGCCTTACTAGATTTTTAGAATGGAAAGTGTAGTTTTAACAACCGGGCTGCCAAAGTTTGCCTTCTTTGGTCTACACAATGGGTAGGCCACAATGGTTTTCATCAATCCATGGCTATACAATCAGCTTCATCCAACTGGGATACAATAGCATTTAGACTCGCCATGTACTTGAAACCAAGTGAAAGCTAAAATATAACCTTCCTGATTATATACTGTTTCATTGTTAACATGTATCTGGTGCTTTATCTCTGATTTCATGTTAAACAGGAGATATTTATATAAGTTATTCTGCTTTTTTATATTTGAATGCGTGACTGCGTTAACTAAGCAATATTATGCACAATATTTCTTTATTTTACAATAAATGTCGAGGTTTTTTCTCCGATAGGCAAATGTTGTCTAGAACATTATTTCAGGCTCAGCCTGCCTATGCCATTATCAAAACCCAGTATGTGGTGTATCTATTTCTGCATGCTTCCTTGGTATAACTTGAAAGTAACGCACACCATATGTGTTGGTTCTACATCAGTAGAAATTATCCACAATTGAATCATTCACCTGCAGTTCTTAGGAATACAAATTAGAATCATTAACAGCGACTCAATCTCTGGCATTTTTCAAAAAGAAATTAACGTTCTCCTTCTGTCTTGCAATCTCTTCCATTTTCAAACCATTTACTTTTTTTTCGATGCATAACAGCATACTTTTCTCATCTAGATGAAACCGTTTGACATATAATAACAGCCAGCATTACTGATATGTCTTGTGTCAAAAATATATCTGCATTAAATCTAGATGTGAACCCTCTGGGGCTTCACAGACAACTATCATGTTCTCACATTCCTCAATAAATAAAAATGTAGGTGATGTATTTAACAAAGAGCGAGTTTTCAGTTTGGTTGAAAATTTAGGTTAACGTTATTGAGCTTCAATATGGATTTTTTTTATAACTTGGATTTTATTTATATCTTGATTATTTCATCATAATTTATTATTTAATTAGTTATATGTTGCACATAAATGTAACAAAAAAATTAAATACTTTTTACTATTTTTTGTATGCCGGTGATCTTTTGCAAGAACAAAATGAGAAGCCCACTGAGAATGATGGAAACTGGAATGTGGCAAGTAAATAGCATTTTTTGTAGGAAATAAAACCTTCAGAAAACATTTGCAACATTGTATAGAAACAAAGCCATGGGCGGTTGAAGAATAGATCCCAAGCCAGCGTAGAATGACAGCTGGGTGCTTTACCACCATGAAGGCTGGCCGTCCACTGGGTCCGTATTCATGCGATGGTGAGAGCATCCAATATCATCTGTCATCATCCAACCAATCCCACAACATCCAGGTGAATCAGTACTCTTCCACTGCCTCCGACTTCCATCGGACAACATCAGATAATTTTTTTGAGAATACATCAGATTAGCGATCTTTATCATTTCAATGGGATTTGTCAGATGAAATTGGACGATCTAGTACAAGTTACATGAAAAAAAGATGAATTGTATAGTCAAACCGCCATGCCCTCGGCAGGGAAATTGTCCCGTAGAGAAGTGATTCAGTTCGACAATCCCGTAGTATTCAATGTAAAAATGTAAAAAAATATTTTCGTCTTTGTATTCAACTGTTTATTGTTTTCATCCGCAGCAAAACGCCTTTTTATTTATAGAATCTTTGAAATTTTTTGAGTATGTTTTTGTGTTTTTTAGGTGAATTTTTTTTTTTTTTAAAAAGACAAGACTTTTTTCATTACTTCAGTCCAGCTGTATTCTTCGGTGCTGTCCTTGGTGTTTAAACCTATTTCAGTATGGGGGGGGTCTTCCACAACATACAGAGATGATTTATTTTTCTTTTCTCTGCATTCGACTGCATTCGCCGGTGCTCTCCTTAGTGCTGAAACCCCATTTCAGCACCAGGGAGAGGGTTTTTATTCCCCCACAGTGTTTTTTTTTCTTGTTCGGCAGCCTGTTCATCGGCTGACCTGGGTTGTCCACAGATGCTTCCAGTGGACGACCCTGGTCGGCCGATAGAGTTGTCCATAGAAGGCCGATCAAGTCGGTAGTCTGACTATGGAACCAGTGTACGGCCAACCTAAAGTGCACCTGTCATGCCCAACAGATCTTGGGCTCATTGGAGAAGAAATCCCTCCATGTTCAGGATATGTCAAGTTATTCCCCTTCACAAAATTGCTGTCACTCACTACAGGTGGCATGCTACCGAAGTTAATGACAGCTGAGAGCCATAGAGCTGTCCCCACAGTCCTCCAGCCTGCTTGCAGGCCGGCATGCTCTCTGGCCAGCACTGGTGCAGTTTATCACTAGCAAAATTAGTTTTGTAGTGCTTTAAAAAAAATGATGCTTTACCTGATGATGGAGAGGAACCTTTTTATTCCTATCAACTCTGCATTCTGGTGAATGCTAGGCAAGTAGATGGGATTGGTTGGGATTCCAAACACTTCCTCGTATCAGGGTGCTTTATATAAGGGGTCAGCAATCTTAGCCCTCCAGATGTTTTGGACCTACACTTCCCCTGAGGCTCGGCTAAAGCTGGGGTCAGACGAGCGCAGTATTAACGTGCGTTTAGCCGCACTTAATCACGGCCATGCTAGCAGCAAATAATGTCCAATGCGCAACGCAAGTGGCAAACGAACACAATTTTTTGAGAACGTGAATCCGCTAGTACTGACATACAGAGTGCGCTGCGTCCGCTAGCGGCGTGTGTGCGTGATTAGGAGACGTCAGACGCTGCTAATGTCCGGCCAACATAATGTCCAGACGCAAAAAGTGTTTTATTGATGATCCGTACAAAATCACGGACGGAAATGCGCATCGTATGACCGCTATCGCGTATTCCATGAAAAAATACGTCCATTCGTTCGAACGCAGTTTCCGTGGACAACGCGAAAAATGCATTCGTCTGACCCTAGCCTAATCTAGTGAGTGTTTGAGCATCATGAGAGGTGCAGTTCCAAAACACCTGGGAGGCCAAGGTTGCTGAACCCTGCTCCATATTAATAAAAAAATAGAAAAAAAAGATAATCAAGAAGTAGCTTACGTATTATGTTTTTTAAAGCACTATCCCCTCATTGCGTCTTCAAATATGGAGTTTATTACATAGAGAGAATTATTATATGATCCTTTTTTTTTATTTCTTTACACAGTTTAGTGAAATTCTGTGTTAGGGCAAAATAAAAATAAAAAAGTCCAGCAAGTAAACCGTGGTCTTTTTTAACACAAATTTTATTTTAAAATGTAAAAAAATCATTTCACTTTGTTTTTCTCCAATGAGAAGTTAAAATGATAGAACCTAAAGTATCTCCTGAGTTCTGTATATGTCAAAACGTAATGGCTTGCGTATATAAAAAATAATCAGGGCTATGAATTTAGAGAGCCAGTGAGTTAAATAAAGGTATATATGGCGCATGGTTATAAAGTTACAAGTCTGCACTTCTGTTTCAGCTGTTTGGAGACAATTTAAGCAGTAATGCTATTTTCCTTTGGCTGAAGATGTTTTTCAGGTGTGCTTGACCTACCTTTCAACTGAAATTGTCAATTATCAATCATTACGGCTGCTGAAATCACGCTTTGCAGACTTTAAGTCTACTTACACATCATTACTCACAGACAAGCAAAAGATGTGTTATTTTCACACAGCTATACATCTACAGGATATATTTCTTGTGTCATAAAATATTTATTATAGAATATATCTCAATGACAATGGGTGTTCATCTACGCCTCATGTTCAGACCTCAAACAAAATCACAGTCATCTGTCAGATCCTATCCCATATACAAGAATAGTCCATAGCTGAGGAAGAACTTTGGGAGGAGTCATCGTGGAAAATGAGCTGCTATTAAGGCATCGGAAGGAATATAAAAATGGATAATTGGGATGGAAAATTTGTATTATTTAGACAGGCAGGTAGGCAGATAGATAGTTGGAAGCATTGAAGATATATTTACATGTGGAGTGAGAGATAGGTAGGCAGAGAGATAGAAACAGACAAACAAACGGACAGAAAGAACTATTAAAGATAGATATAAATATATATATATATATATATATATAAAAAAATAACGAGGATGGGAGCACTCTGAGTCTTGTATTAAAACAAAAAAGTTTATTAAGCTTTACATAAAATGGGGGACCGACATTTCGGCTCCTAGAAGCCTTCTAGTCCTTGAAGAAGCCTTCAAGGACTAGAAGACTTCTAGGAGCTGAAACGTCGGTCCCCCATTTTATGTAAAGCTTAATAAAGTTTTTTGTTTTAATACAAGACCCAGAGTGCTCCCATCTTTGTTATTTTTTGTACTATGCCATAGCGGGTAGCACCTGGGCAACATTCGTAATCCAGCGACCGAGTGCTTTTTCCACCCACGGACTACTAATTATATATATACAGTCAGGTCCAGAAATATTGGGACATCGATACAATTCTAACATCTTTGGCTCTATACACCACCACAATGGAGTTGGAATGAAACAAACACAATGTGCTTTAACTGCAGACTGTCAGCTTTAATTTGAGGGTATGTACATCCAACTCAGGTGAACGGTGTAGGATTTACAGCAGTTTGCAGATGTGCCTCCCACTTGTTATGGGACCAAAGGTAATTGGACAATTGGCTTCTCAGCTGTTCCATGGCCAGGTGTGTGATATTCCCTCATTACCCCAATTACAACTTGCAGATAAAAGGCCCAGAGTTCATTTCAAGTGTGCTATTTGCGTTTGGAATCTGTTGCTGTCAACTCTCAAGATGAGATCCAAAGAGCTGTCACTATCAGTGAAGCAAGCCATCATTAGGCTGAAGAAACAAAACAAACCCATCAGAGAGATAGCAAGAACATTAGGCATGGCCAAAACAACTGTTTGGAACATTCTCAAAAATAAGGAATGCACCGGTGAGCTCAGCAACACCAAAAGACCCGGGAGACCAAGGAAAACAACTGTGGTGGATGACCGAAGAAATCTTTCCCTGGTGAAGAAAACACCCTTCACAACAGTTGGCCAGATCAAGAACACTCTCCAGGAGGTAGGTGTATGTGTGTCAAAGTCAACAATCAACAGAAGACTTCACAAGAGTGAATACAGAGGGTTCACCACAAGATGTAAACCATTGGTGAGCCTCAAAAACAGGAAGGCCAGATTAGAGTTTGCCAAACAACACCTAACAAAGCCTTCACAGTTCTGGAACAAGATCCTATGGACAGATGAGACCAAGATCAACTTGTACCAGAGTGATGGGAAGAGAAGAGCATGGAGAAGGAAAGGAACTGCTCATCATCCTAAGCATACCACCTCATCAGTGAAGCATGGTGGTGGTAGTGTCATGGCGTGGGCATGTATGGCTGCCAGTGGAACTGGTTCTCTTGTATTTATTGATGATGTGACTGCTGACAAAAGCAGCAAGATGAATTCTGAAGTGTTTCGGGCAATATTATCTGCTCACATTCAGCCAAATGCTGCAGAACTCATTGGACGGCGCTTCACAGTGCAGATGGACAATGACCCAAAGCATACTGCAAAAGCAACCAAAGAGTTTTTGAAGGGACAGAAGTGGAATGTTATGCAATGGCCAAGTCAATCACCTGACCTGAATCCCATTGAGCATGCATTTCACTTACTGAAGACAAAACTGAAGGGAAAATGCCCCAAGAACAAGCAGGAACTGAAGACAGTTGAAGTAGAGGCCTGGCAGAGCATCACCAGGGATGAAACCCAGCGTCTGGTGATGTCTATGCGTTCCAGACTTCAGGCTGTGAATGACTGCAAAGGATTTGCAACCAAGTATTAAGAAGGGAAAGTTTGATTTATGATTATTATTCTGTCCCATTACTTTTGGTCCCTTAACAAGTGGGAGGCACATCTGCAAACTGCTGTAAGTCCTACACCGTTCACCTGAGTTGGATGTACATACTCTCAAATTAAAGCTGACAGTCTGCTATTAAAGCACATTGTGTTTGTTTCATTCCAACTCCATTGTGGTGGTGTATAGAGCCAAAGATGTTAGAATTGTGTCGATGTCCCAATATTTCTGGACCTGACTGTATATATTCAAACACATAAATGTAGAATAAAATAATTTAATATTGTCAGACTTCACCACATCTTTATGCATTTACTTATGTTGCCAGTTATGATTCTGACAAAGTATAGAGAAGCTGACAACTGGGATTTACCTACAATTTTGGAGGGACTTCCCAAAAAAATATGCTTATTTTTGTATGTACAAATCAATTATAAATGATTTACACTTGTAATCGCCTTGCAATTTAAAATTCACATACAAGCGCCATTGAAAGCTCTGGAATAAGTATAAAGGTTTGTTTAAAAACATATAAATAAACATTCATAACTGGAAGCAGTTAGTCCCTTTCAAATAAAGAAATGTCTAAATGAATTTAATGGGTTAACGCTCTCACCAGTATTAATCGCGGTTGTGTGAGATCTATGGGTGTTTTTCCTTTCTCTGAAAGAATCTTTCAAAACTAATTATTGAGCTTCAGTGAGACTCTCCTGTGTTTGAGAAATGCCTCTCATCTCCGGAGAGCCTATCCAGCTCAAACCTCTAGAGGTTGTAGTGTTTAGTTTCTTGTGATTTTCTATTACTATTTACATATGTGTTTGCTTGCAACAATAATTGTAGGGCTGTGTTTTTTGTGTTTTAAACAAATATCTTATTTTGTAGCTGGGAAAAAAATATTGTTTTTATTTTTTTGAATGTAATTGTTGTTTTGGCCAAGAGCAATGCTTAAAATCTGAAACTTGGTTTTGTGGTCTAGCTCCTATGCTTATGAAAGAGAGAGCTTCTCAGCTACAAGGCAGTGCTTAGATTCTTATGTAATCACACATTTTTGAGCTGAGAGTCCTTGAAAGTCCTCTCAACTGTATTCCTCATCTTGCATATAGCTTCAAAATTACCCAATGGCCAAGAAACATTAATCCTCGGAATTTCAATGATGCGAGAGCAGCTTGTTCACGTGCATATTTTGCTGCTCGTAAAAACCTTAAGTCACAGAGCCTTGATCCCCTCGCCATTATAAGCATAGGAACCCACACTTACTGGTGGACTTGAAGCTTACCTATGTACCACCCATAATCGAGTCCCAATTGAAAGCTGGAAAATAAAATTAAGCTAGTGTGGCTCAAACAAAATCAAATAAAACACAGAAAAAACCTGTGTCTCCAGCACATTTACAAACACATGCTAAAAGTCTAAAGTGCAGGAAAACCAGCAAAGTGAAAGAATAACTGACCACATCACCAACTCCATAGTTCCGAGCCTAGATTACTGAGCCAACTCCACAACCAGGCAAATGAAGACTTTAGGGAATATCAAGATCGGCACGTACTTTCTGCCCATCCAGGGATCACTGAAGAAAGCAAACCCATGTCTGCAACCATAAATGAGACATCCAGAGCCAGAAAAATGGTGGAAAATAAAACTGGTGTAGAAGTCCTGAACAAGCAACACATGCTGCCCTTGGTGTCTTTTTGCCAGTAAGTCATCATATTTGCAAAATGAAATTTCTGTAAGAACATACAAGTAAATTTGCCATGACATAAGCAATATTGGTTTCTTGACCATGATGTCATGCACACAGTCATCCCTAATCTCTCGGCAAGTGTTGGGTTATCACGTCTATAGTGGTCAATGCGGACGGCTAGTTCCTGGCAGTTATGTCCATTAATGATTATCTCGTAGATTCAGGGTATCTGGTTAATTGTGACTTTGGGAAGTCTCCTCATAAGATCGAGGACTCCAATTGGGACCATGATGACCATTAGCAAATCTAGGCCACTGTAATTAAAATCACACATTATTAAAGTCTACTCAGATAGCATAGACAAGTCTAATATCTTTTCATGGCAAAGGTTTGTGTTAACAACAAACAATAATATACATATATTGACCTCAAGCTTTGTTTACTAGTTTGTGTCTTTATCAACTGTGCAAAAGCACTGTCTACAGAAAAAGCCCATCCATTCTGGCATTAGGTGAAAGAAAGGAAGATTGATGGGCTTAGATTCCCTGAACGTGAAGCTGGCGACGAGTCGAGGGATTTTATGGTCGCACGTTGGCTTTTCTCACTGAATTTTGATTAATGGAGCAGGCTGGAACTGTTGATGTCCCCCAGTTACTTCAGCTGACAAGAATGAAAGTAATCTGATGTTTAAATGGATTTTGAACGTGTCTGTGGTTTTAGCCTCTGTGTCCTGAAGGAAAGACCATCTGCTACAAGATAACCTAAACTCAGAGGGCGTTTATTCCATATCTATTCCTTAAATGGCAACATAATTATATTTTAAACATAAACATTTTATTCGGTCAACATATTCTGCATAAGTGTTAAAAAAAATACATATTAGTTGTGAATGTTTAATAAGTATATGCTAACTCTGTTCCCTGTAAGCGTTATTTTCCCTATAAAATCACAGTATTTTTTATGCAGTAATATAGCTACATTTACTCCACATTCCATATTCTAACACAGATGGAAAATAGCTCTCACCTATAAAACTATAATTTTTCTACAAACAGCCAGCAACCTGTTGTGAATATTGATAATTTTTAATGATGACTTGTATAAGTCTGGGTACATAAGTTTAATGTTAGATGTGTACAAATTACATCTGCTAGGGGGAAATGAGAAGCTTTAAAATGTGTCTTCACTGTAGTGTAACACAGCATCAAAAATGTAAATTGTAAAATGAAATGTGGGTTTAATAGCTGGATGGAAACACTGCCGTCAGTGATGAATGAGGAATACAAGTGCTTAAGCACTCGAGTTTTAATTTTAACTGGAATCTTTTAGGCTCTACATTAAATGAAGTGGATAGAATCAGCGTATCCATAATGGGAAAACTATACACTCATTTTATTCTAACAATCATTGCATGCACTGGGCCTGGTTTCTCAAACATTTATGTTTGGTCCAGTTATATATACAGTCAAGGCCGAAATTATTGGCACCCCAGACATTTTTCCAGAAAATCAAGTATTTCTCACAGAAAAGTATTGCAGTACCACATGTTTTGCTATACACATGTTTATTCCCTTTGTGTGTATTGGAAAAAACCCCAAAAAAGCGAGGAAAAAAAGCAAATTGGACATAATATCACACAAAACTTAAATGATGGAATTTAGTTCACACTTTGTTTAAATCTGTTACAGTCCGTGTACAAGGTTGTTTAGTGCACGCTAGGGAAACACTAAGACCTGGGCTGAGACCCAGCAATGATGTGGTTGTGTACAGGATAGAACTGTTTTTTTCCACTGCAGAGTGCCGGCCCATACCTATCCCCCGCCCTCACAAGCTTGTATAAGTTGTACACATCCAGTGAATAGCCCTCACACCCCTGAATTTTTAAAATCCTCCAAGGTGACCATATCATCCATGTTTCTATGCACACATACACTATATTGCCAAACGTATTCGCTCACCCATCCAAATAATCAGAATTGGTTTTTCCAATCACTTTCATGGCCATAGGTGTATAAAATCAAGCAACTAGGCATGCAGACTGTTTTTACAAACATTTGTGAAAGAATGGGTCGGACTCAGGAGCTCAGTGAATTCCAGTGTAGAACTGTGATAGGATGCCACCTGTGCAACAAATCCAGTCGTGAAATTTCCTCGCTCCTAAATATTCCACAGTCAACTGTCAGCTGTATTATAAGAACGTGGAAGTGTTTGGGAACGACAGCAACTCAGCCACGAAGTGGTAGGCCACGTAAACTGACGGAGCGGGGTCAGCAGATGCTGAGGCGCATAGTGCGAAGAGATCGCCATACTTTCTGCAGAGTCAATCGCTACAGACCTCCAAACTTCATGTGACCTTCAGATTAGCTCAAGAACAGTGCGCAGAGAGTTTCATGGAATGGGTTTCCATGGCCGAGCAGCTGCATCCAAGCCATGCAAAGCGTCGGATGCAGTGGTGTAAAGCACGCCGCCACTGGACTTTAGAGCAGTGGAGACGCGTTCTCTGGAGTGACGAATCGCACTTCTCCATCTGGCAATCTGATGGACGAGTCTGGGTTTGGCGGTTGCCAGGAGGACGGTACTTGTCTGACTGTATTGTGCCAAGTGTAAAGTTTGGTGGAGAGGGGATTATGGTGTGGGGTTGTTTTTCAGGAGCTGGGCTTGGCCCCTTAGTTCCAGTGAAAGGAACTCTGAATGCTTCAGCATACTGCACGAAGAGAAGAAATCCGGGACCCAGGCAGCTGTAGCTTATAAGTTTATTCACAGGGGTAACATCTCTCCACCAAGGAACAGTGACGTTTCGCCACAATCGGCCTTAATCATACAATTAGAAAGGACATGACATCTCCAATTTAAACACCTCTCATCCAATTGTAATGAACCCCTCATAACAAGGGGGTGTGTCCTATTGTCCAACATAATTATATACAAGCAAAGTTTTTTACATAAACACCTCTAATGAAAAAATACAAAAAATAAAATAAAATAAACAATATATAAAAATTCTTACTCTACCGTATGAGGAACAAGCGCGGTATCAATGTAACTTTAGGAAAGCTCTGTGGGGACAAAAGAATATATATTTTTAACACCAAAGAAGTGCACCAAAATGCGCCCGATCAAAGGATGCTAATAGCAGAGATGTAAATCAAACTCCCTATTGAGGCCCTTAGGCCACAATGTATCCAATTTATGTATCCAGCGTTTTTCCTTTTGTTTTAATAATCTAATCCTATCCCCTCCGCGTCGTAGGACCGGGACATGATCAATGATCTGGAATCTTAATTGTGCTATATTATGTGTACAAGCGAGAAAATGTTCAGAAACCGGTAAATCCCTACGTCCTGTCCTGATGGTTGACTTGTGTTTCGTAAAGCGTTCTTTCATTTTCATTGTAGTTTCACCCACATACAATAAGCCACAGGGGCATTTCAGTACATAAATTACATAAGATGAGTCACATGTGTAATATTCCCGTATCCCAATCTTTTCACCTGTATGTGGATGTACTAAGAAATCCCCCTTTATGACCGCATTGCATGAAGAACAACCAAGGCACGGAAAGGTGCCCTTTCTTTGGGGGCCCAGGAATCTTTGTTGTTTCTCCCTAATTGGGCCTATGTCTGCTTTAATAAGATGGTCCTTCAGGTTCCTATTCCGCTTGTATGCAAAAACCGGGGGGCTCTGAAAAAATGGAACCTCTACATATGCTTTACGTAAAATACCCCAATGCCTTCTAATAATGTTATTCACCTGTCCACTTATCTGACTAAATTTACTGATAAACGGAATCCGTGTGTTTTGTCGGTGTTTGGGTATCCTCTCTGAGATCATAGCCTGCCTATCCAAAGATCCTACTCTCTGTAGTTCTTGTTGGAGAAGAGATCTAGGATAACCCCGTTCCTTAAATTTATTCACCATACCCTGTAGTCTATCCCTACGAACCTCAGGATCTGATACATTCCCAATAACCCTCATTAATTGGCTGCGTGGTAAAGATCTTAATGTATTACCCGGATGAAAACTCTGATAATGTAATAAGCTGTTCCTATCTGTAGGTTTAGTGAATAAATCACTAGATAGATGTATCCCCTCGACTTTAAGTGTCAAATCCAAAAAATCAATCGACTCACGACTAGATTTCATAGTGAACTTGATACTCTCATTAATCCTATTAATCTCTTCAAAGAAAGTCTCCAGATCCTCCAAGCTACCTGTCCAGATCCCAAACACGTCGTCTATGTAATGCCACCAAACATAGACAAACTGAGCAAATAGATGATGGTTATACACATGGTGTCTTTCAAAAGCATCCATATAAATATTCGCATATGCTGGTGCCATATTGGATCCCATTATGGTCCCCCTACATTGTCTATACACCGTATCCCCAAAGAGGAAAAGATTGTTATACAGAACAAATTTCACAAGTTTCAACAAAAAGGCTATCTGGTCCTCTGAAAATGCATTCTCCTTTAGTATTTCGTGTATAGTTCCCAGTCCTTCCTCGTTAGGGATAGACGTGTACAAGCTAGTCACATCCCAAGTAAACAAATCACTGGACCATCCAACGATAAACCTGCCAACCGATTCAAAACATCCTTGCTATCCCATATAAATGATCTTGTATTAGTAACTAGAGGCTGGAGAATCCTATCCAGGAAGACCGAAATGGGCTGCAGCGCGGAGTCCGTGCTCGCCACTATCGGTCTCCCTGGAGGATTCACCAGGCTCTTATGTAGCTAGGGGGTCATGTACGATATTGCTGGAAAGGCCAGAGCATGGCCTTTCCAATGATATCAAACATGACCATGTTATAAGTAAAATAAAAGTTTAAAAAAAGTAAAAATAAAAATAATAAAAAATTTATAATTTAAATAATAAAAAATAAATACGTGTTTTTTTTGTTTTTTTTAATGCAGCACTATTGTTCACATTTCAAATATAATGTGAACAATGATGCTTCACTAATGATTTTTTTTTGGGGGGGTTTAGCTAAAATCCCGCAATTTCTCCCCAAAAAAAAAATGGGTTCCCCGTTCTAATTTTTTTAACAAATCTACCCTATAGAATATGACCGCAGAGCCTCGGATAATAAAATTTAAAAAAAAAACACTTTACACACTGTGGAAGATTGAAATTTTATTGAAAATTCAAATTTTTTTACTTTTTTTTACATTTTTTGTTATAGCATCTTGGCAGGGCATGACATATACATATAATAATGATATATTATTAATCTGCTGAGTCTGCCGGAAAGAACGATATATAATTGGTCTGGGTGGTATAATAATACGTGACTTAAAAATGGTCAAAATGAGCTCAGCAAACTTCTACTTCCGAAACAGCGCCGAAGTTGTAAAATTACTCCCGTCCTTAAGGGGTTAAAGAGAGTGTCCATTCCCTCCACTGTTCGCACATCATCTTTCTCATGAAAGAAAACCTTAAGTTTAATGCTGTGGAGGAACCTTTCTATATCTACATGTAACGAGAATAAATCGATTTTTGCCTGTGGACAAAATGAAAGTCCCCTTCCCAATACCTGTTCTTCAATCGTTGTTAAATGGTATTCAGAGATGTTGATCACTAACGACCGCGTGTCGGATTGTACATCCGTGGATGATACGTCTTTTTCATCCGTGTTGGATTCTGTCTCACATCTCCGCCAACGTCGCTTCCTCCTCCTCCGTCTACTCCTGGACGACCTGCAGTCAAAAAAGTATTCGGGGCTGTATGTGAAAACATTTGATCGTCTGACGTATCCAATTCTGTGTCTGTTGAAACATTCGTAGAGACATCTCTCTTTTCCCTCTTATTAAACCGAAAGGTCTGTTGTGTTCTTTGTTGTTTTGCCTTTATCCTAGGTAGAGAAGGGGGTTCTCTGTATGTCCATTTATACACTCGTCCTCTTGAATAATCCTCCAAATCTCTGGCAAATTTTAACCTCTTCCTATTCTCTATTTCCAAACGCATATCATCCATTTTTTTATTCAATTCCAGTTGATAATGCTCTAAAGATTCAACCGAAATGATTTTCTTTAATTGAACCTCCAATGCCATAATCTCCGCCTCTAACACTTTTAGTTCTTTCTGAAGTTGTTCGATGGTTAACAACATTAAATCAAAAGAGCATTTATTTAATATAAGTTCAAATTTCTGGCAATATGTGGTATCCTCTGCAAATAGGGTGGGTCTCAAATGAATACGTAAATCACGTGGAATTCTTTTTACTTTGAAATATTCCGTAAGCGTAATGCAATGTAGCCTGCAACTCACCAACCTCCCCTTGGTCTTTTCCAATTGAGCTTTAATCGTGACTTCTCCAGGGCAACAAAGGAAACACTCCTCCGTAATGGAAGTGCCCATAATCCGCGCTGCATCCTCTGCTGTGTAAGAAAAACTCCTTCCGAGGTAGAGGAATCTTCTCCCATAGTGATACCTCTTAGCGTACCAGCGAGTATGCTTCAACTCTCACTTCCGGGTTGCGGGGCTCAAACCACGTGGTCGCGGCAACGGCAATCGATGAGGTCATCCGAAGGCGCCGTAACCACCAATGCTGGGAGCCCACAAGCCAAGCGCCGGGTCTCCAGGAATGGGAGCACCGAAACCCCCTTCACAAACAGCACGAAGAGAAGAAATCCGGGACCCAGGCAGCTGTAGCTTATAAGTTTATTCACAGGGGTAACATCTCTCCACCAAGGAACAGTGACGTTTCGGCCACAATCAGCCTTAATCATTAGAAAGGACATGACATACAAAAAATAAAATAAAATAAACAATATATAAAAATTCTTACTCTACCGTATGAGGAACAAGCGCGGTACTTTAGGAAAGCTCTGTGGGGACAAAAGAATATGTATTAAGATTCCAGATCATTGATCATGTCCCAGTCCTACGATGCGGAGGGGATAGGATTAGATTATCAAAACAAAAGGAAAAACGCTGGATACATAAATTGGATACATTGTGGCCTAAGGGCCTCAATAGGGAGTTTGATTTACATCTCTGCTATTAGCATCCTTTGATTGGGCGCATTTTGGTGCACTTCTTTGGTGTTAAAAATATATATTCTTTTGTCCCCACAGAGCTTTCCTAAAGTTACATTGATACCGCGCTTGTTCCTCATACGGTAGAGTAAGAATTTTTATATATTGTTTATTTTATTTTATTTTTTGTATTTTTTCACTAGAGGTGTTTATGTAAAAAACTTTGTTTGTATATAATTATGTTGGACAATAGGACACACCAACTTGTTATGAGGGGTTCATTACAATTGGATGAGAGGTGTTTAAATTGGAGATGTCATGTCCTTTCTAATTGTATGATTAAGGCCGATTGTGGCCGAAACGTCACTGTTCCTTGGTGGAGAGATGTTACCCCTGTGAATAAACTTATAAGCTACAGCTGCCTGGGTCCCGGATTTCTTCTCTTCGTGCTGTTTGTGAAGGGGGTTTCGGCGCTCCCATTCCTGGAGACCCGGCGCTTGGCTTGTGGGCTCCCAGCATTGGTGGTTATGGCGCCTTCGGATGACTGCTTCAGCATACCAAGACATTTTGGACAATTCCATGCTCCCAACTTTGTGGGAACAGTTTGGAGCTGGTCCCTTCCTCTTCAAACATGACTGTGCACCAGTGCACAAAGCAAGGTCCATAAAGACATGGATGACAGAGTCTGGTGTGTATTAACTTGACTGGCCTTCACAGAGTCCTGACCTCAACCCGATAGAACACCTTTGGGATGAATTAGAGCAGAGACTGAGATCCAGGCCTTCTCGTCCAACATCAGTGTGTGACCGCACAAATGCTCTTCTGGAAGAATGGTCAAAAATTCCCTTAAACACACTCCTAAACCTTGTGAACAGCCTTCCCAGAAGAGTTGAAGCTGTTATAGCTGCAAAAGGTGGACCAACGTCATATTGAACACTATGGATTAGGAATGGGATGTCACTTAAGTTCATTTGCGAGTCAAGGCTGGTGAGCGAATACTTTTGGCAATATAGTGTATATTAATTAAGGCTGATGGGCATTACATGATAAATGCCACCCAACAGCATGTAGAATCACTACAATACATTTAATAGATCCAAAAGGAAGGACAGGTGAGCGACAATAATTTCCCTGCTGCAGCATATAAATAATATGTTTCAGGGCACGACTTATTCACGTGTCCCTTTAAACATGGTCCACACGGTGACCCTAGTAATCAACCCCTTACATACTATGAATAACCCCCAGCATAAAATGTTTAGAATTAGGCAATATATTAGAATCAGCTTATATGTGGATAAAGGATACATATATATCATAATAGTGTCTACTGCAACAGCAGCGACATTGCTGACCAGATCCATTAATATGGTGTATGGCGCCAAGAGAACACCTGTGCTGCATTTCATTCAATTGCCTGATAATTGCCTGTTAATTTTTGGCAAGGACCTGTTTGTGTTTTTTGGGAGTTACCACCAGGGTTGAGCAATAGGTCACTAGCGTCCACGTCCATCTAAAAGTTAGTGCAGGCACAAAGGGATTGTCACGTTCCATGCTGGCAAACCTGTCTTCCTGCCCTCTGTATTTGTATATTGTGTTTTTTCCCTTGTGTTTCTGTTGCTGCCAATTCCTGGGTGGCCTCCCAGGGGTTAATTGGTGTTCTGTGTGCTGCTCACCTGTTGACCCTTGCCTTGATTCCCCTGCCTATATTAGAGCAATGTACCTATAGTACATTGCTGGGTCATTTTACTTTGCCTGGTCTCCTTGAGACTTGTGTCCTGAGAGCTCCTTGCTGTGTTCCTGATATCCTCTGTTTGTTCATCCTTGTTTAGTTTTTGCCTCTGTTATTTCTGTTCCAGTTTATGTCAGTTCCTTCTGTGTATTTAGTTCTTTCTATTTCTGTATTTTGGTTTGCTGTTTATGTTCCATTCTGATTCCCCGGTTACCGATTTTGGCTTGGCTGACTTCCCTTCTGGTTCCTATTCCTATATTCTGTATGTCGTACTCTCTCGGGTTATGACCTTTGGCTTTCCTCTATATGACTACTCTATAGTATATTCCTTGTCTGTACCGTTTCCAGGAAACCCTGTCATCTGTATACAACAAAAGACTCTGTACGGCTTCAAGGTAATACTTTCCTTTAGATTAGATCCAGCTATCCTAAAGACCGGCCTTTCAGTGCAGGGAATCTTTGGTATTGCTGTACAGAGGTCTTTTGTTAACCCTGTGTTGCTTTCACCTGTCCTTGCAGTTTACAGTGCATCTCTGCATATAGGGGCTTCTCTCAGGAACCTTGACCTCACCTTGCTGCGAGTTATATTCTTAGGGATATATATACAGACCGACCACTTCCAAGGATCGGAGGGCAAGGATAGGGTGGTGCGTGCCTGGTGGTACTGCCACCTTAACAGGGATCTGTTGGTTACAATAGCACAAGTGCTTTCTAGCACTCTCCATGTTAAGTATAGGAGGCTGTAAGTACTGTAAGCTCACGCTACGAATCGCATATTACAACGCGCTAAGTGTTTTTTTCCCGTTCCTAGTGTGAGGCAAACGGTCTGTTGGTCAGGCACTAGACTCATTTTACCTGGCGCTAACGCAAAAACATGCTGATGCTAGTGTTCGCTCAGACCAGGTGAAAGTGCCTTAATTGTCAATATGGGCACGAGGTGCTCAATATCAAAGCGAAGCTGCCTGCAGCATTCACAATGTACTCGGATCATGCTGAGGCACATTTCAATAATTTGCAGTGGGACTTTCTAACCGGGAAAGACAAAATTTGTCTAGCCACACGGCCAGGTTTGCATAACAAAGTCGCAAATCATTTGATGTTATGTGACCCTTTTCCGAAATAATGTCACTTAGGATCGATGGTGTTAGGGTGACCCCAGTGAGTGAGGGGCTAATGTGGAGAGTAGGTAGACTGCAGTATAGACCCCCACTACCTTTCCAAAAATCCATAGGGTCAATTACTTAGCACTGACCAGGATCCAGCACCTAAGGGGTTAAAGAGAGGTACTGCTGAAAGTGGCACACTCTCCCCTTTCCAGTGGTACCTTTTTTTTGTAGCTTCAGTCATTTGGGAGGGAGAGATGTCCAAAGGGCCCCACTCCTCCCCTTTTGAGTTCCCCGTACCGTAGCAGGGGTACGCCTGAAAGTGACGTCATTGTGCGCGGCAATGACATCATTGCAATGGCTGGGGCCTATAAAAATGTTGGGCAGATTTCAGAGAAGTCTTTCCAGCATTGGAATCCGGACAGAGAGGTGAGTATATGGAGGGAGGGGGATAAAGGACCATTACGTACATAGTACTTACTTGGTCTTTAAGGGGAGTTTTCCCCAGGATGTACTATGTAAGGGGTTAAGGCTGTGATGCCATATTGGTATTGTCTCCTCATGGACCTTGGTTAGATTTTGCTGTACAGCTGTTGGTTGCCTTTCTGTGTTTTGATCCGACCTGATTTTGACTTTGTTGATTTCTCCTAGTCCCTTCATTTGTTTATCCGCTTGACCTGTTTAATTTGTTCCATGACCTCGGCTTGTTTTCTGAATTAATAGTTTATTATCTTGCCAGCCATTACATGGACCTGGTGTAGCTAGCTTTTGCCTGGCTTTTCTATCTGGCTGTATTGCAGCCTTTTTTGTCATACTCCCCTTAACCTTAAACAGTCTAATGTTTATCAGTAAACAGTAAAATGTATCATTTTCATGCAGGAAGGGGGTTCCCCACTGTACCATCTCGCCCACCGGGTACAAGAGCTTTAAGAGTCCACCTGTACAGAGTCCTAAACCTATATTGGGCAATATATCATAAATACATTGGGCGGACATATTGCTTAGTGATTTTGGCGATAAGTCTCTATGGCTGCATGTTTTAAGATGCGACTCTTAGTGAATCCAGCCCTAACAGGTCTATTCACTAAAATGTGAAACTCAGGAGAATTGGCAGGAGTCGAGAACAATCTAGAAAAAATTTGGAAAGCAAAATAAATGGTAACATTTTCCTGGTTTGGCTATTTTGACCTAGAATTTTCACTTCTCCTGACAGTTCTCCTGAGTTTCACCTTAGTGAATAGACCTGTAAGTGTTATTTGTTAGTATGGCATTCCAATCAAAATCCCTTTTAAAATCCTGTTGTCAAACTCTACATTTACTTTTTCCTGGCTAATTTCTTGGGAACGAAAGAGAAAAAATAGCAAAAATATTTTGTTATTCCGTGACACAGCCCCGTCACCATAATTTAGTTTTGTTTTATATTACGATAAAAGAGGGGATTTGTACAGCTAAATAAAATTCACAAATGACTAGGATTACTTTTCCCTACAGGAATATTCTTTTTCTCCACCTGATCAAGCATCCTGCATGTATGATTTGAGACAGGTTGGATTGAATTATCCACCGGTGCCTAGGGGCTTGAAACCGTACAACTTTTATATTCTGCCTGAAAGATTCAATAAAAAGTACTGTGCTGGTAAATACCATATAATACCAAGCATAGCTGCTCATATTTTATAGCAGCAAAATAGTTACAGGCGACAGAAAACCTGTTTCTTTTTCCATTTTATAGAGTCACAAAATGTGTACCACATGCAGGCTGCATACCATTACATAGCTTTAATGAAATGGGAAGCTTATTCCTGACTTCAGAATTTTATGTTTCAGTGGAAAACACTGGGTTTGTGTCTATGGTAGAAACAGATAGAATCCGTGCTTAGAGCTGGGTGATATATGCAGAATAATTTAAAAAATACCAATATATTACTCATTCCAACTCCAAATTGGAACCCATAAAAGAGTGCCCCCCCCCCATGCCATGCTTGCAGTACTAAATATAACTTATTCATCAGCTCAGGTTAACTCAAATATTCTTTAAAAATATATTATATGATCTTCTATATTTCTTGAATTTTATCAAATTCAGATTTACATTTTACTTTTTCACAGCTTAGGATAGCGTCAGATGAACATAGTCATCACTTCCGTGTCGCCGCACAGTTTAACGTCCGTCGCAGCATTGATTTATGAGACCAACACACAAAGTACGTGCGCACCTAAGTGCGCACGCACCACGCAAGTGGCAACGGACACCATTTAGGCCTCGACGTAAAAGCGCTACGCCGGACACACAGAGTGCGTCATGTCCACGTAACGACCTGTGTGCGTGATGAGGCGACGTCAGGCGCAGCGCATTTGCAACGTCCATCACATTGATGCTCAGAAGTGTTTTTGGTCTGGCTGACTGTACCTGTCTTTTAAATTTAATTAATTTTGATTCCCATATTTCTCTTACTTTTCTACATCCGTCAAAAAAAAAATGGACCCTGTGGTGTCTACAGTATCTTCTGACAGTACGTTCGTCCGTTATGCATGCACGCAGAGTGCGCTCAGACTGCGTTCGTCTGACATTAGCCTTAGCTATGGGTTTATTAAAACCAATTAGACTATTGTTTTGAACCACCCCCCACGCAAGATAACAAAAACAATACTTTTCCCATTGAATGATTGGTGGAGTACGCACTGCACTCATTCATCCAGCATTTTTTTAAGAAAACCATCGAAGGGGTAACGTGGTTATCAACGCACATCGAGAGATGCAATTTGTAAGGGGAGGGCTGTTAGAAACACAGTTCTTTGCTAAACATCTTTGCCCTTAGCATCCATCTAAATGTTAAATTTTCTTTCCATGACAAGGAAATACACATTATAACCTGCTTTTAACCCATGAGAAAAATATATATCTGTATATACTGTATACACCTTGGCCCAAAAAAAAGTCACCACCTGGAATTACCTAAGAAAATAGGTAGTCTTCCATTGGATAATTACTGCAGTGATTAAAATGTTTCAGCTGCATAAAATGTGGTCAGCTGACTCCGTGAATACACTGAATGACCAGGTTTTTCCATCATTGGATTTTGATGATGGCACGTGCATATTCCAAAATGGCAATGCCAGGTTTCATCGGGCTGAAATTGTGTAAGAGTGGTTCAGGGAGCATGAGACATCATTTTCACACATGGATTGGCCACCAAATAGTCCAGACCTTAACCCCATTGAGAATCTTTAGGATGTGCTAGAGAAGACTTTTGACAGTGCTTCGACTCTCCCATCATCAATACAAGATCTTGGTGACAAACAAATGCAACTGTGGACAGAAATAAATGTTGTGACATTGCATATGCTTATCTTAATGATGCGATGAAGAATGCGTGCCATAATCAAACCAAGAGGTGCTTCAACGAAATATGAGTGTGCATGGTTTCTTTTTTTTTGGGCAGGAAGTTTATTATATTCTATAAACAAGGAAGAAACAGTGTATAGCTAAGGTTACTAGACCTACAATGTTAAGAAGTAAAATACTGTTGCACACGAATAAATAGACAGAAATGCACACAAAAAAAGGAATAAAATGATTGATACTCAGTTGGTGTGTGCCCTGTTGAGGAGTCTGTCCCTTGGGATCCTTGGTTGTGGTCGCGGTGGGGTTAGTCCCTACAGCATGGGTATCAACAGACAAAAGCGCACACAGGTCCCTGTGTGAAGGAACAAAAGAAAAACAAAAGCAGTTCTGTGTAGGGTAAAAATAGAGGGGGTAATGATGCACATATATTGGATCACCCTCTTAGGTTGCTGTCTCTTGGGATCCTTAAGTTGTCCTGAAAGAAACCCTATGACAGGTAGACATAACACCATACAGAACCCTACAAAATCAGCGACAATGTTGTTATCCTGCAGTGATAAACAACAGTTCATGGCTCCTATCCAAGGTGTACAGGGTCTGAGATCAAATAATCAGAATGAGAGTCCTGCCAGTTTACTCTACGCGTTTCGCACTGTCGGCATCATCAGGAGCTTGGTGGCAGCATGCTAGTAGGCAGAGAAATAAAGACTGAGTGACAAATTATAATATTATGATAAAGTAGAGAACTTGTAGGGTCTTGTAGTAATGAAGCATCATTGCTTTTTACAGGGAGTTTGATAGTATGGCGTGGCCGAAGTAAGTAAGCCAAAGTCCTGTGATTTTCCACTTAAGTGACTTGTCTGGCTATATGAGCTGCAGAACCTCTTTGTTGGTGACCATTGCCTTCGATGGTATCCATAAGAGTCTTATCCAACATATGTTATTTTCCTGAAGTATATTTTTATTCACCCTGAAACGTGTAAACACAATCGGATCCTTTTTTTTTTTACACATATATAAACTATTACTGGTTAGAATAGAACAAATGTGCATTCAAAATGAGAATCCTAAAATATCACATGGAAATATTTTTATTCCATATTTAGAAAGCCTATTTTACATACGGCATGTCCACTACGCACAAACACTTCACAAAAAAAATATTGTTTGTCACCTGGTGTAAATCACCTACTTAGTATGATTTTTTTTTATATAGAAAGTATTAGCAGCCATTGCCCACCCAGACAATGTAAATCTGTTATTTATTTATTTATGTTGCTTTCCGTCATCAATCTGCCTCACTAAAGCTTTGCAGCTTATTATTTCCAAGTACGGCTGCATACATTTTCTGCCGTGCTGACTTCCATAGGTAAAACATTCCAAAACTTTATTATCCTTTGCGCCATGGTAAAAAAAAAAAGCTCTGCTCAAGAACCCTGTTATTGCTCATGTTCATTGTAAATTTATGTCCCTGACTTTTCTTAACCTCTCTTACTAGCATGAATACATTTTCTAGACTGTCTTTATCAAGTCTGTTCATTTTCTCCAGCACAAAGATCATTTTACTGTGAAACCAATCCGTTTTAGCTTTGTTTCCTCTCTCACAATTCTGAAAGCCATTACGTTACAGTCATGAAATCCTCTAAGTCCGGTTTTACTTTCAGATGTATTTTCATGGCAAGTGCTGTTTGCTCTCTAGTCACTCTGGCGCATATAGCATTTTCAGGATATTTTGAATATTTGACATACTTAAAATAAATTATTAACCCTCTTATGTAGCATGATGAATTTAACTTTTTTTTTCTTGAGAATTGCAAATAAATCTCATTTTATTTGCAAAAGAGGTTCAAGCTATGTTTCTAAAGTAACAGTGTGTAGGACATATCAGCCGATGTACTGTAACTAGCTGAAATTGCGGAGACTGCCGAGACACCGATCAGATACTTGCAAGAGTCTCAATGTTATGCAGGAATTTTCCAGCAGAGGGACCGCAATGACTGTCAAATACTGTGCATACTGTCTACATGCACTACTTGACAATGATGGAGGGGATAAAGTAGGTTGGGAGGGAAGAAGGTGGGAACCAAATTGGATTCCTCTTCCTGGTCCTAGAGCCTCTAGCTCATGTCAGCTACCGGTGATCAAACCTTCAAGGAGGAGCTAGGCACCTGATGTGGGAGCTTTGAATCCGCCCTCCAGGAGTACCCAATGGGGGTTAAGAAGGGGTTAAGATGCTTAGGGCACTATGGCCACTTATTTTCATTGATTGGTCACTGTGTTTAGTGTGTTCCTTTTAAAGAGGATCATCATGCATGGGAATTCAGTTTGGTAGTAGATCGAACATATTTAGGGGATGATTGGATACCGCTAGTAAATCCTTTAAAACAAATGTATTTGTCTTCTACATTTACAGTCAGGTCCAGAAATATTGGGACGTCGACACAATTCTAACATCTTTGGCTCTATACACCACCACAATGGAGTTGGAATGAAACAAACACAATGTGCTTTAACTGCAGACTGTCAGCTTTAATTTGAGACATGTACACCTGTATGTACATCCATCTCAGGTGAACAGTGTAGGACTTACAGCAGTTTGCAGATGTGCCTCCCATTTGTTAAGGGACCAAAAGTAATGGGACAGAATAATAATCATAAATCAAACTTTCCCTTCTTAATACTTGGTTGCAAATCCTTTGCAGTCAATCACAGCCTGAAGTCTGGAATGCATAGACATCACCAGACGCTGGGTTTCATCCGTGGTCATGCTCTGCCAGGCCTCTACTGCAACTGTCTTCAGTTCCTGCTTGTTCTTGGGGCATTTTCCCTTCAGTTTTGTCTTCAGCAAGTGAAATGCATGCTCAATGGGATTCGGGTCAGGTGATTGACTTGACCATTGCATAACATTCCACTTCTGTCCCTTCAAAAACTCTTTGGTTGCTTTTGCAGTATGCTTTGGGTCATTGTCCATCTGCACTGTGAAGCACCGTCCAAAGAGTTCTGCAGCATTTGACTGAACGTGAGCAGATAATATTGCCCGAAACACTTCAGAATTCATCCTGCTGCTTTTGTCAGCAGTCAGATCATCAATAAATACAAGAGAACAAGTTCCATTGGCAGCCATACATGCCCACGCCATGACACTACCACCACCATGCTTCACTGTTGAGGTGGTATGCTTAGGATCATGAGCAGTTCCTTTCCTTCTCCATACTCTTCGCTTCCCATCACTCTGGTACAAGTTGATCTTGGTCTCATCTGTCCATAGGATCTTGTTCCAGAAATGTGAAGGCTTTGTTAGGTGTTGTTTGGCAAACTCTAATCTGGCCTTCCTGTTTTTGAGGCTCACCAATGGTTTACATCTTGTGGTGAACCCTCTGTATTCACTCTGGTGAAGTCTTCTCTTGATTGTTGACTTTGACACACATACACCTACCTCCTGGAGAGTGTTCTTGATCTGGCCAACTGTTGTGAAGGGTGTTTTCTTCACCAGGGAAAGAATTCTTCGGTCATCCATCACAGTTGTTTTCCATGGTCTCCCGGGTCTTTTGGTGTTGCTGAGCTCACCGGTGCGTTCCTTCTTTTTGAGAATGTTCCAAACAGTTGTTTTGGCCACGCCTAATGTTCTTGCTATCTCTCTGATGGGTTTGTTATGTTTCTTCAGCCTAATGATGGCTTGCTTCACTGATAGTGACAGTTCTTTGGATCTCATCATGAGAGTTGACAGCAACAGATTCCAAATGCAAATAGCACACTTGAAATGAACTCTGGGACTTTTATCTGCACATTGTAATTGGGGTAATGAGGGAATATCACACACCTGGCCATGGAACAGCTGAGAAGCCAATTGTCCCATTACTTTTGGTCCCTTAACAAGTGGGAGGCACATCTGTAAACTGCTGTAAGTCCTACACCATTCACCTGAGTTGGATGTACATACCCTCAAATTAAAGCTGCCAGTGTGCAGTTAAAGCACATTGCGTTTGTTTCATTACAACTCCATTGTGGTGGTGTATAGAGCCAAAGATGTTAGAATTGTATCGATGTCCCAATATTTATGGACCTGACTGTATATAATAAGAATGATGAGTGTGATCATCAGCCGACACTCAGGTTAGATTTAGAGGTGCTTTTTCTATTCTTAACATTAAGATATACAGATCAACTCAGGCAAGCTTTTGCTTGCGGCTTGGTTATAGCTCCTCCATACTGCATGTTCCCACACCAAGACAGCAGATCAACTAATCGGTGAATTGCTCTTTGCCAATGCTGCTGCCCTTGTTTACCACATGGTTACAGCCCTGCAGAGAATGACATCATGCTTTGCATAGGCTGCTGAACTCTTCGGACTAGATGTCAGCCTGAAGAAGACAGAAGTTCTCCATCAGCCTGCACCTCAAAAAGATTATCATCACCCATGAAACACCTTTGGCAAATCAGAGCTAAAGACATTCCCATCAGTTCAACTACCATGGGTGCATTATCTCCTCAGATGCCAAGGTTGACAAAGAAATAGACAACAGGCTTTCTAAGGCAAGCAGTGCCTTTTGTAGACTGTACAAGACAGCCTGGAACAAGAAGCACCTGAAGAGGAGCAAAAAGATCAGCATGTAGAGAGCAATCGTAATGACCATGCTCCTTTATGGCTCTGAGTCGTGAGTTACCTACCGACACCACCTGAAACTCCTTGAGTGCTTCAACTAGCGCTGCCTCCGCACTATACTCAACATCAACTGGAATGACTTTGTTACCAACATTGAAGTTCTCCAACAAGCGGAGGTTATCAGCATAGAGGCAATGCTTTTGTAGACGTAGCTGCACTGGGCAGGGCATATTTCTAGGAAGGAAGTTTTTCACTTACCCAAGGTTGTGCTGTATGGCAAACTCTCCACTGGTTACCACAACAGAGGGGTGCAAAGAAGAGGTACAAAGTCACTCTTAAGAAATCTCTAAGTGCCTGCCACATCGACCATCGGTAATGGTCTGCTCTAGCCTTCGAGCATGAGACCTGGAAACTCGCCATTCATCCCACCATCTTGTCCTTTGAGAACGCACACAGAGCGAATCTGGAGGATAAAAGGAAACAGAGGAAGGACCGCGACATTGTGGCATCAAATTTAATTTCAGACCAGACTTTCCCATGCAGCTGCTTGGGCCGGAACTGCCAGTCCCGCATTGGCCTAGTCAGCCACCAGCGAACTTGCAGCAGACGTGGACAGCACATTTCCTAATCTTCATTCCCGAAGTCAAGCCAGAGAGAGAAATGCTGCACGGTAACGTCTCCTATACCTTGAACAGGAGGCATTAGTTTGTACCTGGGTGTAGAAGAAGGAACTATTCCAAGGTAGCTCATTCTTCTATTCTGAAGCTGGTATTTCCAAAAGAAATACTGACTACTACAACCTAGTGTTAAGTGGTTTTGCTTTTGGATTGGAATACATGCGGCAAAGGGAGAGGGTAATGAAAATTAGCTTACGCCATTTTTTTCCCTGTCGGCTTCCTTTTATCGACAAGTACAGAATAGGACCCGGAGTTGGTTGTAAAGGCGGATAATGATTTAAAACTACTGATATTATAATTCGGCCTATGACAGCATGTGAGGTAGCATGGTCCATTAATGGCAGCAGATCATTGAGCATCAATTGTTTACAGGAAAATATAGATATCTATTTTCTCTGTATGATATTAGAGATAAGAAGAGAGAACTACAAAGATGAAATACAAGAAGAGACACATTACCTCTCCTAACGCCTACAGAAAGGTTCTCAACCAACAGAGGTTTCCTTTTACAATCAATCCCAGCCTATACCCATAGTCTTTTTCAAAGTTGGGACATTTTCCTTAAGATTCTTTTAATAATCTTGCACGTAGGGTTTTCTAATTTACTTTACTCACTAATATCTCTTCCAGGGTAATTGCCCTCCCATATTTGTTAACTTAAAGGGAAAACATCCCTCGGGAGTGAGCTGTGGTCAGCTTAATTAGTTTACAGCAGCTGACTAGCTCTCTTAAGGAATCAGTTTCCCATTCTAGCATGTTTATTTCATTACACATCTATAGCAATTAATTTTAAATGTTGTTTATTTATTTATTTAAAAATATCCTAAGCAATTATTGATGTTTTGTGTGCGTTTGGTTGGGGGGGGGGTTGGTTGTATTCACTCTTTTTCCTGGCTTGATCGTATCACTGTTGTCATTAGTAACGCTTTATTTATTTAGGAGCTTGGAGTAGAAATGTTGATTGAAGCTGTAAATGTGTCAGATGTGGTCATTCATAAAAAATGTGTTGGCAAGGTAGTGGAATATTATACATGTATACATTTATGAAAAACACAGAGACGTGTTTGATTTTTTTGCAATTTTTAGATTTTGTTGTGTGCTTGATAAATAAATTTTAGAGTAACACAATAAGAATAAGGCTTGATTTATCATTTAATGATTATTATTATTATACTTTATTTATATAGCGTCAGCATATTCCGCAGCGTGAACAATGGGCACAATATAGACAGGGTTACAATACATTGAGACTGAACAATATTTGATGAACCAGTACAGGAGGAAAAGAGGGCCCTATTCCCGTAGGAATTTACAATCTAGGAGCGTTGGGGGGGAAAACAGGAGGAGGGGACTGCAAGGTGAGAGTGATGGACTGGCTGGGGCAGTGAGGTGTATTAGTGAGTCACGTGGTAGGCTTGCCTGAATAGTAGGGTTGCACCGATACCGATACTAGTATCGGTATCGGGGCCGATACTGGGTACTGCAGGAGTACTTGGTACTCGTGCAGTACCCCCCGATATTTTTTCAGATACCGGAAGCCGGCATTGAGCCGGCTTGCCGGCATCCGAGGGGCTGCGGCGGCTGTCCGAATGCTCTATCGGCATTCAGACAGCCACCCCTGGAGCTGCTCTCTGCGATACTTACCTTCCTGGGCACCGCCGGGAATGTCTCCACGCGTGCGCTTGTTGGAAGGACCCCAGCCGCGACCACGTGGGACCATGTGATCACGGCTGGGGTCCTTCCAACGAGCGCACGCGCGGAGACATTCCCGGCGTCGCCCAGGAAGGTAAGTACAAACACACTAAGCAGCTGCAGGGCCTGTCCGAATGCTGATAGAGCATTCAGACAGGCCCTGCAGCTGCTCTCTACGATGATACTTACCTTCCTGGGCGACGCTGGGAAAGTTTCCCCGCGCGCGCTCGTTGGAAGGACCCCAGCCGTGATCACATGGTCCCACGTGGTCGCGGCTGGGGTCCTTCCAACGAGCGCGCGCGGAGACATTCCCGGCGGTGCCCAGGAAGGTAAGTATCGTTGGGGGGGTCCATGAGCTGGGGGCATACCCATGTGTGAGCTGGGGGGCATATCCATGAGCTGGGGGGCATATCCATGAGCTGGGGGGCATATCCATGAGTGAGCTGGGGGGCATATCCATGTGTGAGCTGGGGGCATAACCATGTGTGAGCTGGGGGGGCAAATCCATAAGCTGGGGGGCAATATCCATGTGTGAGCTGGGGCATATCCATGAGCTGGGGCAAATCCATGTGTGAGCTGGGGCATATCCATGAGCTGGGGCAAATCCATGTGTGAGCTGGGGCATATCCATGAGCTGGAGCAAATCCATGTGTGAGCTGGGGCAAATCCATGTGTGAGCTGGGGCAAATCCATGTGTGAGCTGGGGCAATATCCATGTGTGAGCTGGGGCAAATCCATGAGCTGGGGCAGTATGAATATATATATATATCGGGGGGATATACATGTGAGCTGGGGGCATTTTTATATGGTCTGTTCTTATTGGAAAGCGTCACATGACATTAAAGAAAAGTATCGGTACTCGGTATCGGTGAGTACTTTTAAAAAGTATCGGTACTCGTACTCGGTCTTAAAAAAGTGGTATCGGTGCATCCCTACTGAATAGGAATGTCTTAAGAGAGTAACAGGGTTATTCAGAGAGAGAAGAAAAAACAGAAGAATTGCCAGGATTTGGAAAGTGAGATAAATGGGCGAATTTTCCTGGTTTGGCTATTTTGTCCTGGAATTTTCACTTCTCTAGTCATTCTCCTGCTTTTCACCTCTCTCTGAATAACCCTGTATATGCGTATACAATATATATAGGTATATATAGAATACACCAGAAGGACAGCACTCAACCTTTACTGAGCATACCGGGCAGGTGCTTCTCGTGACAAATAGACACAGTACACCAAGTGAAGAGCATTCCATTACAAAAAAACACACAATCAAAAGATCATAAAGTTTAAAACCAGAAACAGTTTTCAAAGATTTAACAAGATTTTACATTTATTTTGCAAATGTTTCCACAACGTAACTAGGGGAGTTTAGTTCACAAAATACGATCACATCTTACGTACGCTTGGCACAGCGTCAATGTTTCCCATCTTGACAGGCCCTACTCTAAAACACAGAATGATGACATTTAAGCAATTAACTCACTGAGGACAAAATCCACCCTAAGGCTCCCAGCGATTCAAGGTTGAATAGAACCTGAAAATGGAACACCTGTGTCAGGGAGGTTTGCTTTCCAGAGGGTTTGAAGGGTTACCATTTGGTGAAATCTTTAAATGTTTAAATGTATAAGCTGCTGTTGAAGTCTTTGAATGTGTTAACTGGAGTGAATTCTTCCTGGTGTGAGTGGATTATTATTTAATCTTACGTGTTAAGGAAACTATAGCCAGATACATAGGACACACACCTGCAAATGTGAAAATCTGACCATTATTATTATTAGTAAACTAAATATATCACAGCAATCAAAGACCATAAAATCATTGTCAGATTTTGAGGTTTTTAGTATGTGATTGGATGAAGGCATCATTAACTACAGGACAACAGCTATTGCTTTCCCTACCTTAAAGGGTTATTCTCATGCAAATCTTACAGACATGGTTTGACTTCACTTGTCCATAGTATTATGTATTTATCCCCATGGATTCACGTGATCAAACTCTTGGTTCGATTCCACCAAATGCCATTAGTAGCTCATGGTTGATTTGATAGTTTGCGTGCTAATCAGAGTTTGATGCTTATAATGATAAAATGAATGATATCTCTATACCGGCCATGGATTTAAATGTCTATCTATCAATCTAACGTTCTATCTGTAAATATTTTTATCTACCTTCTATCTATCAACTGACCTCTCTGTGTATCTGTCTGTCTATCTATCTGCCTATCTATGTAGACATTGCTCCCAGTCCTCTTTATACTTTATAAAATTGCTAGCAAAAAAACTGTAATCACATAATCCCTCTACTGGATGGTTTGGGGAATGTCACTACTATCAAATTGTGCTCAGATAACAGTGCACAGAGATACATACACTGAATGACTGGATATGTGTGAAGTGTAAACAAACGTTATGGAAAAATAAAGTAGGCTTACATATGACTTTGCAGTGTTGAAACATTTTTTTTCATTTACAGCCATGTGTTGCCTATGCTGCAATATAATCTATTTTGTATAGATACATACAAACATAAACAATAGAACAATGCAGCGAATGTATTAATAATAACAATATTAAAATAAATCAACAGACTGTTGCAATATAGCGACCTCAATTAAACCTTTAATATTTATTTTTCATATATAATATATATAAATATGTATATTATTATTATTATTCTTTATTTATAAAGCGCCAGCATATTCCGCAGCGCTGAATATTATATATTCATATATGAAATTATATTGAGGTCAATTAAACCTTTTATATTTATTTTTCATATATAATATATATATATATTTATATATATTATATATGAAAAATAAATATTAAAGGTTTAATTGAGGTCGCTATATTGCAACAGTCTGTTGATTTAGTTTAACATTAATCCCTGAGAGTACCCAAACATCTATAATATATATATATTTATTTATTTGGGTACTCTCAGGGACTTTTCATAAAAGGGAGATGTCTGCTGCATCTTCCCACATAGCCCAAACACACTCCGCTATTTCACATTCTCTATTAACCCTCACCTAGTGTGTCACCCCTATCCTCTTAGATTGTAATTTGTAAGCTCTTGAGCAGGATCCTCTCACCTACTGTACTGTGTGTTTAACCTGTATGTTTATTTTTTGTTCTACCTCTCACTGTACAGCACTACGGAACTTGTTAGTGCTTTATAAAAACGTGTAACTGTAACTAGAACGTTCATTATTTGAAGTCAAACTGTTAAATCATATTTTGTAAACATTAATTAAACATTCCTTTCATGAAAAGACCCTGTGTATGTCTAAATGTCATCTATATCTATTCCTGGATTGTACTGAAGCAGAGAGATGATTATATATATATATATATATATATATAATGGCCGCGCTCAATCAAAAAAAAAATAAAAAAATTTATTAAAGCAGATTTAAAAAGCAAGTCCCGACGTTTCGACTATTTTTTTTTTTAGGTTTTTCAGGTTTATGGTAAAAAAAATCCATCTAGTATGGCATGGCATTGATTTAAGGGATCTGTGTAAAAACAGGATGCAAAAAAGTGAGACAGATGTCATTTGCATGTAGTGCAGGAGCTCTGGGATGCAGTTCTTTGAATTGCTGTGATGTGCAAATGGCTTCTGCAATAATAAACATATATAAATATATATATATATATATATATATATATATACATACAGTCAGGTCCAGAAATATTGGGACATCTACACAATTCTAACATCTTTGGCTCTATACACCAACACAATGGAGTTGGAATGAAACTATTTAAATTTAACGTATAACCACATAGCTGTCCATCTCTATTTCACATAGTTCCATCTTTCTACATATTTGTCTTTTTCATTATATACTGTACAGTGTCTATTTATCATATATCTATACAGTCAGGTCCAGAAATATTGGGACATCGACACAATCCTAACATCTTTGGCTCTATACACCACCACAATGGAGTTGGAATGAAACAAACACAATGTGCTTTGACTGCAGACTGTCAGCTTTAATTTGAGGGTATGTACATCCAACTCAGGTGAACGGTGTAGGATTTACAGCAGTTTGCAGATGTGCCTCCCACTTGTTAAGGGACCAAAGGTAATTGGACAATTGGCTTCTCAGCTGTTCCATGGCCAGGTGTGTGATATTCCCTCATTACCCCAATTACAATGTGCAGATAAAAGGCACAGAGTTCATTTCAAGTGTGCGATTTGCTCTTGGAATCTGTTGCTGTCAACTCTCAAGATGAGATCCAAAGAACTGTCACTATCAGTGAAGCAAGCAATCATTAGGCTGAAGAAACAAAACAAACCCATCAGAGAGATAGCAAGAACATTAGGTGTGGCCAAAACAACTGTTTGGAACATTCTCAAAAAGAAGGAACACACCGGCGAGCTCAGCAACACCAAAAGACTCGGGAGACCACGGAAAACAACTGTGGTGGATGACCAAAGAATTCTTTCCCTGGTGAAGAAAACACCCTTCACAACAGTTGGCCAGATCAAGAACACTCTCCAGGAGGTAGGTGTATGTGTGTCAAAGTCAACAATCCAGAGAAGACTTCACCAGAGTGAATACAGAGGGTTCACCACAAGATGTAAACCATTGGTGAGCCTCAAAAACAGGAAGGCCAGATTAGAGTTTGCCAAACAACACCTAACAAAGCCTTCACAGTTCTGGAACAAGATCCTATGGACAGATGAGACCAAGATCAACTTGTACCAGAGTGATGGGAAGCGAAGAGTATGGAGAAGGAAAGGAACTGCTCATGATCCTAAGCATACCACCTCAACAGTGAAGCATGGTGGTGGTAGTGTCATGGCGTGGGCATTTATGGCTGCCAATGGAACTTGTTCTCTTGTATTTATTGATGATGTGAATGCTGACAAAAGCAGCAGGATGAATTCGGAAGTGTTTCAGGGAATAATATCTGCTCACATTCAGCCAAATGCTGCAGAACTCATTGGACGGCGCTTCACTGTACAGATGGACAATGACCCAAAGCATACTGCAAAAGCAACCAAAGAGTTTTTGAAGGGACAGAAGTGGAATGTTATGTAATGGCCAAGTCACCTGACCTGAATCCCATTGAGAATGCATTTCACTTGCTGAAGACAAAACTGAAGGGAAAATGCCCCAAGAACAAGCAGGAACTGAAGACAGTTGAAGTAGAGGCCTGACAGAGCATCACCAGGGATGAAACCCAGCGTCTGGGGATGTCTATGCGTTCCAGACTTCAGGCTGTGATTGACTGCAAAGGATTTGCAACCAAGTATTGAGATGGGAAAGTTTGATTTATGATTATTATTATTCTGTCCCATTACTTTTGGTCCCTTAACAAGTGGGAGGCACATCTGCAAACTGCTGTAAGTCCTACACCGTTCACCTGAGTTGGATGTACATACCCTCAAATTAAAGCTGACAGTCTGCAATTAAAGCACATTGTGTTTGTTTCATTCCAACTCCATTGTGGTGGTGTATAGAGTCAAAGATGTTAGAATTGTGTCGATGTCCCAATATTTCTGGACCTGACTGTATAGATATATGATAAATAGACACTGTATAGTATATAATAAAAAAGACAAAAAATGAGAAAGATGGAACTATGTGAAATAGAGATGGACAGCTATGTGGTTATATGTTAAATTGAAATAGTTTTATAAACTTTATATTCAATTATGAAGTTATTAAAACAACGTCTACAGTTTTACTGTGCTTGTAACTTAAATGAAAAAACACTGTTAGTTTAACGCTGCCCAATTCTAAAATTCCGTCCCCTCGCTATTACAATTAGAACTTGAATTAAGCTAAATCAATAACTCTTGGCAGAAGCTGCTCCAGGCCCTGTGACAGACATCCAATGCTGTCTTGCTGCAAGATGCAGATTTTATTATTTTACCACCAAGAGACTGTAAAGAAGTCAGAAAACAAAATTCAAACAAGGAAAACAAACAAACAAAATCAGTGCTTGAAAGCAATTAGCCTGTAATTATGAACAATAGAAAGCTTGGGCGTGTTTCTGCAATTTAACCGTCTTAATCTAGTTTTAATTATAGTAAACAGTTTTATGAGTAGAATTAATGCAATAATAGTGTATGAAATAACTTACAGTAATGAAATGATAAACGGTGAGATTGCTCCATGAAAACCGAAATCCCATGTTACAGATTACTTCCTGTTTCTTTACGCGTGTGTATTTTTATATATATATACCTAATATTATTTTTCAACAAAAGTATAAGTTATTATATATATATGTATACAAATACATATCTGTAATTTTGCTTGCTGATTAAATCAAAATTATTTGCCCAGTACACCTGTCAGGCACAGCAGCATACCAAGACAAGAATACATGTACACGAGTTCTTATTCATCAAGATATAGAAACCTATATTTACAATCAATGCTGACTTTTGAGTCCAAAATCCATACTCTACTCATAATATATATTATACCTTAATTGTTATATAGAAAAACTCGATCCTCGCACAACTATTTTTTCAGGTATTTGCTCTGGTGCTTGAATCAGGCATAATCCATATACTGCATTGATATTCAGCAACTCAGAGACTTCTTTTAGATTTTAAAAAATAAAATAAACTTTATTAGAGTCAAATAAAGTTGACTTTATTTTTGAAAATCTAAAAGAAGTCTCAGAGTTGCTGAATATCGATGCAGTTAATTGTTATATATATACTTGATTTACTGGTTAAATTATAGATTGTTGATTTCAATATTTAGAATTTTGGTTGAAATCCCCGGAGTGCATCGTCTTTACATTTGGTATAAATCCTGACACAAGGATTTATAGCACTGCGGAACATTGTATGCTTTTATGAAGATGGTGGTGAGTACCCTGCTTTGGATCCCAAATATATACACTAAGTATATATAGTTTCAACAAACTGAGGGCACTCACAGGTCTTCACATAAAAGTCCAACCTTTAAAGATTGGACTTATATGTTAAGACCAGTGAGTGCCCTCAGTTTGTTGAAGCTGTGTCTACTGTGGAGGTTGCACCGGGGCCGGTTCGCTTAATGGTGATTTGAGGATCAGAGATATATATCACAAAACTATTTCTATTATTTTTAAAATTTCTATTTTTCTTTGCCAAATTTCACAATTGGATACCTTTGCTGGTTACTGCACAAACATTATTTTCAATTCGACATTTTCGCAAATTAGAATTCATATTTGATGATAAAACTACTACTGCTACTAATAATAATACTAAAAAAATGTAATAGCCCTGTACTGTAAAAACAAGAAGAGTCAATGTATCCGTCCAGATAAAATATTCCTAATATCAAAGCATTTAACCAGGAAGGTTACATCTATTCTTAGTCATACATATCCTGGGGTCTTGATGTCATCATTAACCAACTTAATGGCATTTTTTTTATAGATCTCTGAAGGGTAAAATAAGGTACTGACATTGTCAGCAATCAAGTCTGTGCCTCAAACATATTGCAGCTAGAACACCAACTACTAATCTATTACAGCAAACTATTCCTTTTATTTTTAACTAGGGATGTGCGTTTCGTTTCGTACCAATTCGTTTTTTTCACGAAACGGGCCGGTTCGGTGCTTCGGATTCGTCCGATGTTCCGAACCGGACCGACAACGAAATACACACCATCCGAAATATTTCCCAATACGAAACGAAGAAAAAAAGATATTTCATATGGACATGAAGTTTGTAAAAACGCAAGTCATTTTCATTCTATTCGCGATTTCAGTTCCGTTTCGGTTCATTTTGGACAACGTATTTTCGTATACTTTCGAGTCCGTTTCGGTTCCGTTCCTGATTTTGTATCGTCAGTCACTTTTTTCACTTGTTCCAGTGCTTTCTTTCTGCATCAATAATCTATTTATTTTAAATATTTAATTAGCTTTTCCCTAAATCCCCAGTCTAAATAAAGTTGTGCAATGCATATTCATAAAAAAAAAGGATCTTTCATAAATAAACGATACGTCCGAAGGGACGAATCGGCAGGATTACCGTATCGACCGAAATATCGGAGCATCCGAAATACCTTACATCTAAAGTCAAAACGAAATGGACCCTTTGAAACGAAGACAACAGATGATCCGAAAGACCGAAATGCCTTGATTTCACGAAATAACGAGCCGAAACGAAACGAGCCGAAGTGAAAATGGGCCGAAACGAAAGAAAATGCATGCACATCTCTATTTTTAACTTTAAATGTCTATATACCACCAGTTTTATTTATGCTCAGAATTCTGGTTGGAATGGCACTGATGACATAACATTTACAGGGTTATTCAGAGAGAGGGGAAAAGCAGAAGAATGACTGGAGAATGGAAATTTCTAGGCCAAAATAGCCATTTTGGAAAGTGAGATGAATGGGAGAATTTTTCTGGTTTAGCTATTCTGGCTTTTGTCTCACATGGAGTAAACTGTGAAAAAATTAAGTAGCGTGCTCAAGCTGTTATGTTGTACGGCTGGAAGACTCTGCTTAATGGCAGCCATGGAATAGGGCCTCTTGTTGGCTTAAGTCTTGTTGGCAGACTTACGTAAATAGTTCCAGTTGCTAAATAGCTTATTTTAACAGACTGATTGATTGAGTCTTGCTTAACAAACTACTAGAATGCACCTTTACAGTAATTTTTCTATCAATCCATATTGGTGAGGGTTAATGTTCTATGTAAACAAGGCTGAGATAGTGAAGATGAGTAGGATAACAAGAAGCATTTAGTATTATGTGAATGAATAATTGTGCACTTATTAGCGGAGTAGAGAGTTAAATTGATTTCTCTGTTTTGCCCAGCCAATTAACTTTCTCCTGACCCTTGTTATTGTCATTTATTTTTTGCAAGTGCCTACACTGAGATTATCAATGCATTTTACAAACCTACTCGGAGATCCTCTACACGGTCTTTGCACCAGCTATTATTGGGGCATTAGCCCATAGCACATTAATCTCTCCATCAAAGGCTGGGAATAAGTGCCAACTATAATGGAACATCAGTGGATGGAAAAATATCTGATACATGTGTAATTTTTCTATTCTAACCACTGCTAAACCCACTCATGGATACTGATAAGGCATACCATTATTGCACTGGAGCCTATCGACACAACTGAAAATTAATGTGCACACAACTTTCTTTAGCATTTCCTACCTTGAGTCTTGTTTAAGTTGAGAAATCTTATTTTATTACTCTAAAGCAAAGATATTTTGTACATGCAATGCATGGCATTACTTGCCACAAATATAGCATAAATGTAGCATCATAATGGGCATGATGAGATGTGCTTTTAGGAAGGATAATAAAGTAAAAAAGAAATTATTTTAAATACAGTTTTTTGTGTTAATAGTAGCTGGAGATGACATTTTTAGGCTACAAATCAAATTACTTAGTTTCAAATGCAGGAATTCACTTGGCCAATAAAATGGAACATGAAGAATGCAGAGAAGCGTTAGAAAACTATAGACCCTACTCCACAGTAGCCAATAGCAGGGAGCCGGTAAGAATAAATATCATTGAGATGATAACCATGTCTGTGTTAGCAGATTTATTACATCCGAGACGCTGTTTTTATGGTGTACTAATAGTAACAATAGGGAGTCGGTAACATTAGGTAACCTCTAACTATTTGCTCCGAGTTTTCTATTTTGCACAGCCAGAGAAGGTGGTGGCTCACACCATCCACTGCACTGGGACCAGAGATAATATATATTTTTTTTAATTCTTCATTCATGAGTTTTGCATAGGACATATAAAAAGGAAACAAGCATGAACAAAGATTAAAGAGTATGCAAGAGATATCTGCGTAATAATGCAAAAAAGAATACTGAGAAAAGCAGGAAATGGGGGGTAGATGAGGAGGAGAAGAGTAGGGCATGGAGCCATTCAACAGGGGTCAGAATTAGGGCTGCAGAACCTATCTGTGGAACTTACATGGAGGTCATCTTCCAGGAGTCATGGGATTCCCAGCTGTGTCAACCCACTGCTTAATTTATTTATTTTTCCGCGTTAAGTTATTTTGCAAAAGCGAAATCACCTAACACTGGGATTCTGTGCAAGTAATCATTTCTGAATATCATTTCGAGCCAAGAATAGAGACCTGCCAGGGAATATCTCTGTATTTTGCGGCTGCCTCATTGCTAAGGGCTACTTCACAATGTATAGGCGTCATTGTTTTTACAGTAATGAGCTGCTACAGTAGAGCTTTAAGCTTTGCTTGGTCAGAATGGCACATTGATCCATTAAGGTAACAACATGAGCCGTTAAGTATCACAGACGCCAGTTGTTAATGACCAAGTTGGAATAGTGCACTATGTCTCCTTATATCTAAATAACGACATTTGTAGCATTGCTATTGTATTGATTTTGTAATTTTGGTAATCAATTGGTGTTTTTGAAAACAAAAACAAACTAACAAGCAAAAATATATATATATATATATATATATATATATATATATATATTATATATACTGTATGTATATACAGTCAGGTCCAGAAATATTGGGACATCAACACAATTTTAACATCTTTGGCTCTATACACCACCACAATGGAATTGGAGTGAAACAAACACAATGTGCTTTACCTGCAGACTGTCAGCTTTAATTTGAGGGTATGTACATCCAACTCAGGTGAACGGTGTAGGACTTACAGCAGTTTGCAGATGTGCCTCCCACTTGTTAAGGGACCAAAGGTAATGGGACAGAATAATAATCATAAATCAAACTTTCCCTTCTTAATACTTGGTTGCAAATCCTTTGCAGTCAATCACTGCCTGAAGTCTGGAACGCATAGACATCACCAGACGCTGGGTTTCATCCCTGGTGATGCTCTGCCAGGCCTCTACTGCAACTGTCTTCAGTTCCTGCTTGTTCTTGGTGCATTTTCCCTTCAGTTTTGTCTTCAGCAAGTGAAATGTATGCTCAATGGGATTCAGGTCAGGTGATTGACTTGGCCATTGCATAACATTCCACTTCTGTCCCTTCAAAAACTCTTTGGTTGCTTTTGCAGTATGCTTTGGGTCATTGTCCATCTGCACTGTGAAGCGCCGTCCAATGAGTTCTGCAGCATTTGGCTGAATGTGAGCAGATAATATTGCCCAAAACACTTCAGAATTCATCCTGCTGCTTTTGTCAGCAGTCGCATCATCAATAAATACAAGAGAACCAGTTCCATTGGCAGCCATACATGCCCACGCCATGACACTACCACCACCATACTTCACTGATGAGGTGATATGCTTAGGATCATGAGCAGTTCCTTTCCTTCTCCATACTTTTCTCTTCCCATCACTCTGGTACAATTTGATCTTGGTCTCATCTGTCCATAGGATCTTGTTCCAGAACTGTGAAGGCTTTGTTAGGTGTTGTTTGGAAAACTCTAATCTGGCCTTCCTGTTTTTGAGGCTCACCAATGGTTTACATCTTGTGGTGAACACTCTGTATTCACTCTGGTGAAGTCTTCTCTGGATTGTTGACTTTGACACACATACACCTACCTCCTGGAGAGTGTTCTTGATCTGGCCAACTGTTGTGAAGGGTGTTTTCTTCACCAGGGAAAGAATTCTTTGGTCATCCACCACAGTTGTTTTCCGTGGTCTCCCGAGTCTTTTGGTGTTGCTGAGCTCGCCGGTGTGTTCCTTCTTTTTGAGAATGTTCCAAACAGTTGTTTTGGCCACACCTAATGTTCTTGCTATCTCTCTGATGGGTTTGTTTTGTTTCTTCAGCCTAATGATTGCTTGCTTCACTGATAGTGACAGTTCTTTGGATCTCATCTTGAGAGTTGACAGCAACAGATTCCAAAAGCAAATCGCACACTTGAAATGAACTCTGTGCCTTTTATCTGCACATTGTAATTGGGGTAATGAGGGAATATCACACACCTGGCCATGGAACAGCTGAGAAGCCAATTGTCCAATTACCTTTGGTCCCTTAACAAGTGGGAGGCACATCTGCAAACTGCTGTAAATCCTACACCGTTCACCTGAGTTGGATGTACATACCCTCAAATTAAAGCTGACAGTCTGCAGTCAAAGCACATTGTGTTTGTTTCATTCCAACTCCATTGTGGTGGTGTATAGAGCCAAAGATGTTAGGATTGTGTCGATGTCCCAATATTTCTGGACCTGACTGTATATTTTTTAATCCATCTATAGTCCATATTTACTGTTAACTTTGACACAATATGATGTGCTATGACTATTAATAGATAGTGGGGACTGTTTTAAAATAGTATATCTATATTGGGTACAAGTGCTGAAATTCTGGTGACCATAAGGATAAGAATATTCTGGTATGGGAATGTCCTCCCTGGAGGACAGGTTTTAAGAATCATATGCATAATAAAACATCACTTCTATGCTACAGCTTAAAAAAGTCTGAGCAGTCAGAGCTAGATCTACACCAAGAATTATTAAATGTGTCTATGCAGTAGGATGTCTGGATTCATATAGTGAGCGAATCCAGGAGTAATGATTCTGACGTGCCTGGTAAACACACACACAGTTGTGTATAGTGATGAGGACAGAGATTTGGAATCCCAGAGACATCCAGCACTGATTGGGCAGCTGTCCAAGGTTCTGAACAATCATCTTACAGCAATATACTGTATGTAAAGACCCTATGAAAGAAATATTGACACCTACAAACAGGACTCATTTACTTTCCGCAATCCTGTTTTCTCAGCCAGGCATGGCTAAAAAAATTAAGTTTTCTTTAGGGAAGGAGGATATGAGAATAAAAATTCACTGTCCTAGTATCAAACATTCACAGGGATCATATTAGGGATTATATACAGTATGTAGAAAATCTGTGCCTTACATATTTCATTGTCACCAAGGATAGCTATGTAATTACATAGGACAAAAAAAAGATGTGTGTCCATCGAGTTCACCCTTTCACAAATCACCTACTGTGGTTGATACAAAAGAAGGCAAAAAACCCTGCCTGAAGCGCTCACCAGTATACAACATACAGGGAAAAATTCCTTCTTGACCCCAGAAAGGCAGCCAGATTCCTCCTTGGATCAAGCAGCCACTGTCACATATTACATATTACATTTTATAACCCTTAATATTCTGTTTTTGCAGGAAGTCATTCAGCCACTGTTTAAAAGTCTATACAGACTCTGACCCAACCACCTCAACAGGCAGAGAATTCCACAGCTTTATTGTTCTCACTTTAAAATAACCCTTCCTATGCTTTAGGATAAATTTCCTTTTGTCCAGTCTAAATGGGTGACCTTGTGTCCTGTGTATAGTCTTAATGAATAGGTTTCCAGACAATGGTTCGTAATGACCCCATATATAATTTTATAAAGTTTTCAGATCCCCTCTAAGGTGATGTTTCTCTAAACTAAACAGGTTTAAGCTAAAGTTCCTTCTTTCATGACTTTGATGATGCATAGAAGTCTGCAAACAAAATATCTATATTACATCCCTGTCTATCAATCTATCTATCTATCTATCTATCTATCTATCTATCTATCTATCTATCTATCTATCTATTCCTCATCTATGTATTAACTATTTATTTGTCTGTCTCTATGTATCTGTCTGTCCATAATATCTATATAATCTATTATTTACCATCTTTCTGTCTATATCAATATATCTATCAATCGAACTATCTACCTACCTATCTCTTTTATGTATCACCTCTCTATCTATTGTCTAGCTATATATCTCTAGCTAATATCTATCAGGCATCTATTATCTATACAGTGACCTGTTATCTACCTATCTCTGATATCTATCTATCTATCTATCTATCTATCTATCTCAATTCAGAACATAAAGCACACCTGTTATGTACGTAAATAAAGATAAAAGATACATATCAAATATTATCAACATTTTAGCCATTAATCTCCATTTGATATTCTAGGGAACCAAAGATCAGATTTAAAACGAGATTCTGTCACAAAGCTCCTTTATATTATTCCAAGATCAATAAATTGCAGAGAGACAAGCTTGTTTTGGGTATGAGTAAAGCTGGAATCTTTTTTAGAACACATTTCTTATAACAAACCAAATGGCATTCCATACTTATTATTAACTGAAATGCTGAGCTGTTCACATGTATAAAAATGTAATATATTCAACATTTAGTACCACGACAGAGAACTAGATAATGTTTCATAATGAATTAGCACTGCTGTAAAATATGTGCCTTTATGGTTTTAGTCACAGGATTATACTTTCCCGTCGATTTGCGAACCTGTTGTTGGTTTGTTTTTGTCATGTTGCGTATCTTTTGAAACAGACGCACTTTGTCTTATGTGTTAAGCTTTATTTCTATATAGGGTTACCCTAAACTTCAAAAGGAAATACAATTTTCTGTGTCCAGCTCATTAATTCTGCATGCTCATGATAGAATTAACCTTGGCAACCATTCTAGAGGAGAGAGTAATTCTAACCTTAAAAATCTGCTGATTAAAGCTGGTTTAAAGAATTCGATTTCACTTAATGTCTTGGCTGAAATCCCAGCTCAGCATTAACATAGACATAGATGCAAAGTCTTTTGCATTTTCTAGTTCACCAATAAAAATCTAACCATTAATGAAACCCCACCCATCCATGATTTAAATAAAATTCATTATAAATATTGTGATGTTTGTTTAACGTTAATGTGGTGTTTGCTTGTGTCAGAGATAGCTAATGTGAAGTCTAAGGGAGAAATGATCAAATTGTGTGCATTACGGATAACCATAAAATGCTGTTTAATCAGGATTCATATTAGATTATACAGTATTAAGCAGCTATAGGCCCAGCCTATACAAGATTGCAAAATAACACTATTCAGCACAGGCTTTAAAACACAGACAATTTTAGAAAAGAAGATGAGATCCTTGATTGAACTATACATTGCGTAGATCATTAACTCTTTCACTGCTGGGCTGTAGGCCAGAGATGCTTTAAGCCAGCAATATAGCCAGATATGTATCTTGATGTACATATACAAATAATGCCTTGCTTAAGGACAGTGTCCCCCTTTACAAATTAACTGTAATTTGCATAATAACTCAATGTGGAAAAATATCCCCATTTTTCCCCCTTGTTCTTTTTTTTTTAACATCTGAATTAGTTAAAACATTGTGGGCCTTATTACAATCTTAACACTAGCATTAGCGCTCAGATATGTGAGCTTTAGCGCTAGGTTAAGTGACTTTAACGCATGCCCCCATAATACTACCCTAGCGCTATTGGGTTAAAAAATCCTTTACCGCATTGGGATTATGCTCGCTTCCATGAGTTTACTGTACTTTGCGCTTCCTATACCTAACATGGGCAGCGCAATAAGTAGTTAGTGATTAGTGTTAGGACTACAAAGTCCTAATGCTAATTAACACATGGATTATGTAACTAAAAAGTTAACCACAGCTAAGAAACTTGTTCTAACTGGTAGCGCTTCTGCAGAATCAGTTAGCACCAGCTGGAAACCCCCCCCCAAAAAAAATCTGATACGCACCTCTCATCCCGCGGCACGAATGGCAGCCCGACCTGCCACTTCTGGCGGATAGTCCCCACTCTCCCTAAGCGAATCACTCCGCAGACCTTCACAACCTTGCGAGAGTGAGATCACGCAGCGCTCACGGCTTGGCAGCACAACCCTACACGGTGTCCTATGGAGTTGATATTCACGGTGGCGCGTCAGCACTGCCGCGAGTATCCAGGAGGTTGGCGCTGCGTTACGGGGCAGGCTGTTGAATCGGCGCCTGCCCCGTAATATGGCACTAAAACGAGGATGCTAAAGGGGAAACCTGAAAGTACCGGTATTCCTCGTTAGCGTCCCTGTTTTAGCGCCAACATTGTAATAGAGCCCTGTGGATTTAGTTACTAGACATGATTATTCATTGCCTAAGCCTGCCACAAATACAATGTATTCAGAATATGCTCTAACCTAAGCACATATCTTATGCGATAAACCATTTACTTGGAACATGCCTCCTCCTGGACCAGTTGCCATAATTGGGTATACAGACGTTGGGTCAGGTTAAACTCACAATACATTGTTTGTTTATTTTAAGATACTACGCTTGATTTAGACACTTGACTAAGTCAAATGTTTTAAAAAGATGTAAAAGCTAGATGAAAATGGAGTGTGTAATATTAGGTTGAATATGGTCTATGTAATAAAAAGAGTGTTTAGTGTGTGTTCTAAAAGAGAATATTTCAGCTATTCGCTCCACTCTTAGAATTGTGTTTCAGAATTGCTCTCTTTACAGATAGCCACCTAGGCCTTAGACTGCTCAAAAGATAACTGCCAACCATCATAATAATTGTACTCAGAATTCCACTTAATATAACAAATGAATATTGACACAGACCTGTGTAATTTACATTTGCTCTCGGCTTAAAGATTTTCTCTTTTTTTATCTCGCTCCTAGTCTTCATGAACAATCCCCTCATTGTACCTTGTGCAATGCACCGGGCAATGAATGTCATGCAAAGTGATCTGTGTTTAGTGAAATTGCAATGAGAGAAACTCATTGGTTTCTATGACGACAATCAATAGATTTTTGTGACATTATTGCTACGGGAAGAAGCTCGCTTTCCTGCTATTTTTAGCAGTGGTGACAACAACAGTGAACATTGCTTTACTCGGCAGCTGGAAAGGATGCCAACAGGTCATGCTACGTTGAAAGCTATAGGTGTAGCCACGCTATATTAAAAGCTACATGTATGGTCATGCTATATTAACCCCTTCACTACCAAGCAATTTTTACTGATTTTTTTATCATAACATTTAAATGAAACGTGGGATGCAACGTTAACACTTAAATATAGGGTAAAACATAAATTCTGCACAGAGATTGTTGTTCTGCGATAGCTAAAAAATTAAACAATGTAAATTTTCTCTTTTTTTAAATTTTTCTTGCATTTGTTTATCCATTACAAAAACATTGTTGGAATGAATTCTGAACGCTAGATGGTGTCCTTTATCTTACACAGTGCCGCACGGGTTCTGCATTATCAGCATACAGGCAGAAACGGTCTTTTTGTCAAATGCTGTAACTGTGATAACGAATAAATAATAAAAATGTTCAGATCTCCTGCTTACAGGGATTTGTAGCGATCACAATAAGATGATTAGCAATGCAGCTTTCAAAAACTACCAGCATAATATAAAAATATTATCGACTTTGGGAGTGAAGGGGTTAAAATATAAAGGGCCCTATCACCTCCTGCAAGCTAACACTAGGGTGAGTGTTAGCATTAGCTTACAAGAGGTGATAGCGCTGCACCAGAATCACCTCCGATTAGCGAACGGGTTAAAAAACCCATCAGCGAATCATAATTAGCGATTCATGGCACGGGTTTACTGTACTTTGCGCTCCCTATACTTAACATGGGGAGCGCAAAGTACAAACAGAGAGTAACTAGCATTAGGTTCACAAGGTCCTAACGCTAGTTACTAAGAGCTGTGTCTAACTGAAAAAGTTGACGCCAGCTCTGAGCTGCAGCTAACTGATACCGCTGCTGCAGAATCAGTTACCTGCAGCTCAACACCCCCCCTAAAGATCAAATACTCACCCTCCTATCCCGCAGAGAGAATAGCAGGAGCATAGGGAGACTGGAGGGGGGGGAGTCTCACTCTGCGATCACTCCGCCGATCAGCAGGATCTTGCAAGAGACGAGATCATGCCGGCCATGTGACCCGGCAGAAGGAGCCTCCATGGAGTTCTATGGACGCCATGGAGGGGATGCTGGGGACGGTGCTGCAGTGCTGCCCCCGGAATCCGTGAGCTTATCGATCGCTATGGGGCAGGATGCCGGACTTGGCGCATGCCCCGCGATCTGCTGGGGAAACCGGCACGCAAAGGGGAGCTAATTGTTCCCCTTTGCATCCCGGTTTTAGCGAGAGGAACCCAATAGTGCTGAAGAGCATATGTTCCACTTTGTGTTCCTTGAATGAAGAATGAAAAAAGTGTTTATTTTTCTTACGTGGTAGCCATTAATCAGATTTTAGAGGTTTTGCCAGGATATACTGTATATAAGCTTGGTGCTTCCATTGACACTCAGATTTTGCCACCCCCCCCCCCTCCACACACACACCCCTAACCACCCGATATCAAGTAAATACAACATTTATCATAATTGAGATACTAATTGCAGGTAGATTTATTGCAGCTCTGTTATACTTCCTCACACCTCAAATATATTGGGCCTCTGTAAGAAAGGGCATTAAGAAGGGCTGATCTCCAATAATCTGACATGAAATCCCCTGTACAGGACAGATATAAAGAGTAACTGTAATTTCTGTATACAGGCATTATGCCGCATTCATACATTATTTTTATATTTTGTTGGTATTTTTTGGAAGCTGCATTGCTAATAATCTCATCATACCATAGAACCTTTCATTCCAGCAATATTTCTGTAAAGAATAAACAAATACAAGAAAAATAAAAAATTAGCAGATTTATATTATTCTAATCATTTAACGCTCTCGGAATAACAATCCTTACGCTAAATTACTATTTTAACTGTTATTTATCTGTTAAATCACATATCTTGTTTCAAATAAATGTTACCATAAACATTTTCAAGAAGTAGGGCCATATTACATAGTTGGTGCTAACTTAACCAGAGCTGTTGTAAACTTCCCAGAACCATTATAGCCTATGGAGGTTTTAAGTTTACAACAGCTCTGGTTAAGTTAGCACCAACTTTGTAATACTGTCCGTACTCGGTAGGGAAAGGGTTAACCCCTCCACTGCCTTGTTCTTTATAATGAGCATTGCATTTCAGAGTTTCCAGTGTCACGGACAATATCTTTAAATTAAGCACGATATACATAGCTAGCTTCTAAATTAAAAACACGTTTCTCCCATTGATTGTTGTTCAGCGATATAACGAATGTTACAATTAGGTTAAATTGCAACAAAAAGTGTTTATTCATTCAGGGGAATCAGTGGGGGAAATGAATGGAAATCATACAGGGTTATCCAAAGAGATCCGAATTGCTTGAGAAAGGTAACCGAACGCTGAAAATCAGCGTTCGGTTACCTTTCCTGGCCATTCGGCTATCCAGAGAGCAGGCAATTCACCAAATCCTGGCGAATTGCCTGCACATACGGTGCCTGTTCGGTGCCTGTTCGAGGGCAGTGAAATCCCCACGAAAAAGCACTGCTTCGGCTATTCAGAGAACACAAACCAGCAGTGAAAGGTTCCCCTAATGCCCTGCCATTCGGTGGTTTAACTCGACAAGTTTATTCAGGAGAATCCCATAGGCTTCAATGTTAAAAATATTCCCGTTTTAATTCAATATCTAATAAACCGTTCATTCTAAAATTCTGCAGCAAAAAGTCTCTTTATTTATAGATTTTTTAGGATACTTTAAGCATTTTTCTGATTTTTTTTTTTTTTTATTAAAAGTCCGATTTTTTTTTTGATTTTTTTTCAGTTTACTTATTTTTTTTGTAACAGCCCTCTTTATTATCATTCCCTGGACCTCCTGTGAAAATTTCAGACATTTTCGCTCAGTAGTTTCTTTGCAAACAGCGTTTCTTTTTCCCAGATTCATACAAATGGTTTTTCTAATTTATTCACTGCCTCCTCTACGTCACAGCTGCTTCGGCTCTGTGTGATTCGGCTCATGTTCGGCTCCTGTTCGTCTTTTTCAAAGGTTAATCCAGATGTTTTTGCTTGTTTTCAGCGTGCATTCGGTTAGTTTTCGGTGGGTTTACGGCAGCTTTTCCCTGCAGTTCGGGGACCCTGTGGTGCTTGCTGAATACACCGCAGGGTCACCGAAAATGCAATCGGCAAAAGGAACCGAATTGAAGAGAACGAAAAGTCACCGAACGTGCGGTGACTTTTCGAATCTCTTTGGATAACCCTGATAGTGGTTTAGATCCCATAAGCACAATCAAGAATGAAACAGCCCGGTCAAGAAAAATGGATGCAAGTAAAACTGACGCAACTGACGCTATGCACGCTGCACATGTTGGCTGCTATCTTGTGCCTCTCGTAAAAATGGGGAAGGTAAGGGGAATAATTTGCACTTGCAAATTTCCCCTTAGTGTCCCCGGTTTACAAACAGATTACGCGGCAGATGCTGAATCCAGCAACCTGGCCAGTAACGACCGCTGAGCTCCGAGATACTCGCGGCGACGCCAACACGCCACCGTGAGTATCCCCGTCTGGAGTCCATAGGATTCCATGGAGGTTTGTGCTTCCTGGACATATGTGATCTCGCTCTTGCAACATCGTGCATGGCTGCAGAGTGATTATGGAGGGAGACTGGGGACTATTTGTCCCCAGTCTCTCTCTGCTGCTGGCGGCCAGAAGCAGTGGATTGGGACTAAAAGGAAGTAACACGGACCAGGTCTGGTTTACTGTTTGGAGCACTAAAAGCCTTAGAAATCATCTATTTGAGAACATTTTCCAAGGCTTTAAGGCAGAGGTCAGCAACCCTTTGGATGTTTTGGAATTACATTTCCCATTAGTCTGCATCAACATTATGAGTGGCTGAGCATCAAGGGAGATGTAGTTCTAAAACATCTGGAGGACCAAGGTTGCTGACCATTGCGTTAAGAAAACTAGAGTTGCCAGCTATGGCCATAGTTTCTGGGTCACATAGGGCCCTATTACAATCTTAACACTAGCGTCAGCGGTCAGATATGAGTGTTAACACTGTGTTAAGTGACTATAAAGCATGCCCCCCATATTACATATTACGGGTTAAAAAAAGCTGTTACCACATCAGTGATTGCTTCCGTGAGCTTACTATACTTTGCGCACCCTATACTTAACATGGGGAGCAAAATTGATAAATAGCATTTGAATTACAACGTTCTATCGGTCATTACTACACCAATTTGGTAACTAAAATGATAACCACGGCTAGAAGCTGGTGCTAACTAATTGTGCTTCTACAGAATCAATTAGCACCAGCTGAAAACCCCCCAAAAGAATCAGATATTCACCTCTCATCCGGCGGTGAGAACGGTGGCCCGATCTGCCGCTTCTGGCGGTGTAGACACATAATCCCCAGTTTCTCTCTGCGAATCACTCCGCGGCCCTGTACTCTCTCTCAAGAGCGATATCGTGCAGGTCACATGAATGCTACGAGTATCAGGGAGGGTTAGTGCTGCATTACGGGGCAGGCTGATGAATTAGAGCCTGACCTGTAATATGGTGCTAAACCAGGGACCCTAAGGGGAAACCTGTGGGTACAGGTTTTCCCCGTTACCATCCCTGTTTTAGCATCAACAATGTAATATGGCCCATGTCGTTTCTACAGTGGAGGGGAGATAGACATGAAATGAATCCCCTGCAGTGTGTATTATTCATATAGTAACTTACTGATCTTTTTATATTTTATAGAGATCAAATCAGGAAATTACTTTCGTACACTCTCTTTAACCGCTTTCCTTTAAGTTTGAACAAAAACACCATCACTAGTGACTGAAGTGGAAATTCCATCACAAGCCGTTTTAAATAATCATATGCGTAGCAAAAAATGTTCTGTGTTCTGGTGCCGTACAAGTCTAATAAAACTTGTTAATGATGAATAAGGGGTGTTATTCTACTCTTATCCTCTTCATTTCACTTTACTGAGATTTTCATTTCGTCGTAAGTGCTAGCGCGTTTCTCTTTCTGGATAGTTTTATGCAAATTGAGCAGAGAAAATGGATTATTGTTAAACGGTGTCTTTATCTGCAATCTATTAAGGGTACAAGAGCAAACAGAGTACTAGTCTTATTTTATAGCCACTAAATGAAAAATAACAATGTTCACACAGGAAATAATCTCACTGCTTCATTATTATTAATAATTGTTACTATTTATTTTAAACTAGGAAATTGCAGTGTAAAAGCAATGCTGTCTGAATGGTGCTCTATGCCTCTCAGCACACACACTAGTTATTTCTGAGTTTATTTGAAAATTATAATTTTAACTTAACTGCAATTTTCAAAATAACATGCTAAATCAGGAACACTAAGGCTAGGGTCAGACTGAGGCAGTGCGAACGCACGTGCAGGCGCACTTAATCACGGCCGTAGTAGCAGCAAATGCCGGGCAATGACGACCAATAAACGAAGTACGGTCGCACAAAAGTCCGGCTGCGCAACGCAAGTGGCAAACGAATGCATTTTGTCGAGAACGTAAAACCGCTAGCACGGTTGTACAGAGTGCGCTGCGTCCGCTAGCAGCGTGTGTGCGTGAATTGGAGATGTCAGACACTGCTAATGTCCGGCCAACATAACGTCCAGATGCACAAAGTGTTTTATTGATGATCCGTACAAAATCACGAACGCAAATGCGCATAGTATGACCGCTATCGCGTACTCCGTGAAAAAATGCGTCCATTCGTTCGAACGCACTTTTTCACAGACAACGTGAAAATGCGTTCGTCTGACCCTAGCCTTAACAATTGAGCTATGCAGACAAATCCTTCTAACGCCATTGTGTTGTGCTATATGTAATTTTGCATAAGAACGTTACAAAAATTAACAGATCTATAGATAGATTACTTACTTATGTATTGCCCATTATGCCTATTGGCATGTAGGGCAGCAACAAAGGTTTGCCACTCCTGTTTGTTCTTGGCCAACTTTTGTATGGTACCCCACGTGTGATTCATTGTCTTGAGTTCTCTGTCCACCGTTTGATGCCAGGTGCTCTTTGGTCTTCTTCTCTTGCGTTTCCTTCTGGTGTCCAATGAAGGGTAGTTCTGGCGATGTCCCCTTGCTCTTTTCTGATGACATACCCAATCCATCTTCATCGTCTTCTTGTGAAGATAGTCTCCATACATTCTTGTCTACACTGAATGAGGAGTTGTTGGATGCTGATGGTTTTGACCCAGAAGATTCGCAGGATTCTTCGGAGGTTCTTTGTGTGAAATATTGATAGCTTAGAGAGGTTGTTTTCTGTCATTCTCCAGCTTTTTGAGCTATACAGCAGGGTGGAAAGTATGCAACTCTGGTACAGTCTCAGTTTGGTATTGGTGCTGTACTGAGGAGATTTCCATATGTTGTTTAACATCTGAAAGATGTTTCTGGCCTTGCTGAGGTGGCTCATGATGTCTCTGCCTGTTCCTCCATCATTTCTGACAATGCTGCCCAGGTAGGTGAACTCTTCTGTTGTATGTATATCTACACCATCAATTTGGATAGATAGATAGATAGATAGATAGATAGATAGATAGATAGATAGATAGATAGATAATCAGTGCAAACAATGAAGTTCTCTATGTATGTATTTAAAAACTTTAAATAAAGATGTAACAAAAAAACCTAAAGGTGCAAGCGTGACAGTTAAAAAGAATATCAGTGCTTGATGTGTCAGTTAAAATTTGAACTATGCTGTCAGGGGTTTGTTCCTCTCAATGAAAGTCTATGGAAATTTTGGAATTTCAGACTCCCCCAACGGAAAATCCGTACATCGGATCATAGAAACATAGAAACATAGAAAAATGTCGGCAGATAAGAACCTTTCGGCCCATCTAGTCTGCCCAATTACATGGATACTTTACCTGGATTTATCTTTTGTTTAGGATAGCCTTATGCCTATCCCATGCCTGCTTAAATTCAAATACTGTTTTGGCCTCTACCACTTCAACTGGAAGACTGTTCCATGTATCCACCACCCTCTCAGTAAAATAATGCTTCCTGATGTTACTTTTAAACCTTTGCCCCTCTAGTCTAAGACTATGTCCTCTTGTTTTGCTACTTTGTTTCCTTTTAAACATACTCCCTTCCTCTACCTTGTGGATTCCCTTTACGTACTGGGATAGGCATAAGGCTATCCTAAACAAAAGATAAATACAGGTAAAGTATCCATGTAATTGGGCAGACTAGATGGGCCGAAAGGTTCTTATCTGCCGACATTTTTCTATGTTTCTATGTTTCTATGTATTTAAATGTTTCTATCATATCTCCTCTGTCTCGTCTTTTTTCCAAGCTGTACATGTTAAGATCATTAAGCCTTTCCTGGTAACTTTTCTCCTTCAAGCCATACACCATTTTAGTAGCCCTTCTCTGAACTCTCTCTAAGATGTCTATATCCTTCTGGAGACACGGTCTCCAGTACTGCACACAGTACTCCAAGTGAGGTCTCACCAGTGCTCTGTACAGTGGCATGAGCACTTCCCTTTTCCTACTGCTAATACCTCTCCCTACACAACCAAGCATTCTGCTAGCATTTCCTGCTGCTCTATTACATTGACTACTTACCTTTAGATCCTCTGAAATAATAACCCCTAAATCCCTTTCCTCAGATGTTGAGGTTAGGACTGTATCAAATATTCTATATTCAGCCCTTGGGTTTAAACGTCCCAGGTGCATTATCTTGCACTTATCCACGTTAAAACTCAATTGCCACAACTCCGACCATTTTTTTAGTTTACCTAAATCATTTGTCATTTGGCTGATCCCTCCAGGAATGTCAACCCTGTTGCAAATCTTTGTGTCATCAGCAAAAAGACATACTTTTCCATTAATACCTTCTGCAATATCACTAATAAAAATATTAAATAGAATGGGTCCAAGTACTGACCCCTGAGGTACCCCACTGGTAACAAGACCTTGCGCCGAATAAACTCCATTTACCACAACCCTCTGTTGCCTGTCACTCAGCCACTGCCTAATCCTTTCAACAATATTGGAATCCAAGCTCAAAGATTGCAATTTATTGATAAGCCTTCTATGCAGAACAGTATCAAAAGCCTTACTGAAATCTAAATAAGCAATGTCTACTGCACCACCTGTGTCTATTATTTTTGTTACCCAATCAAAAAAATCAATAAGATTAGTTTGGCATGATCTCCCTGAGGTAAACCCATGTTGTTTCTGATCCTGTAATCTATGTGTTTTTAGATGTTCAACAATCCTTTCCTTTAACATGGTTTCCATTAATTTCCCCACTACTGACGTAAGACTAACTGGCCTATAGTTCCCAGATTCCTCCCTACTACCCTTCTTGTGAATGGGCACAACATTTGCTAATTTCCAGTCTTCTGGGACGACTCCCGTTAGCAAGGATTGGTTAAACAAATCTGTTAACGGTTTTGCTATTACATCACTGAGCTCTTTTAATAAATTAGGGTGGATCCCATCAGGCCCCATTGACTTATTTGTCTTTACTTTAGACAGCTGCTGTAGAACCTCCTCCTCTGTAAACTGATATGTAATTGTCTCGTTAGTGTTTCCTCCTAACTGAGGACCCTTTCCTTCCTTTTCTTCTGCAAAGACTGAACAAAAATATTCATTGAGGCAGTCAGCGAGACTTTTATCCTCTTCTACATACCTTTCTTCCTTTGTTTTTAATCTAACTAATCCTTGTTTTACTTTTCTTTTCTCGTTTATGTATCTAAAAAATGTTTTGTCCCCCTTTTTTACTGACTGAGCTATTTTCTCTTCTGCGTGTGCTTTGGAAGCTCTTATAAATTGCTTTGCCTCACTTAGAAAATAATAGTACTGGCTGGGTGGAGTAGAGGTAATATTACTGCTCTATGACCATGGAGACAAAGGTTCAAATTCCGGCAAGAGCATCTCTCCAGCAAGTGTCATTGGGCAAGGCACCTAACGGTACATACTCGCCACCCATAGAGAATGAGAGAAATTTTAATGTATCCTTCCTGGTAAAATACTTTCACAAAAAAAAGTCAAAACATGCTGAAGGTCATAGTTTGAAAGATATAAAACAAGTTATGTGGCAAAATCTGGACCCCAGAAGAATAATAATAAGCTTAGTACCAATAACAGAATGTTGGTCTTTTCAAGCCAATATAATAACGTATTTTAAGGTTTGGTGCTGCCATAGGCCCTTCAGATTCTGTCCTGCCTCCCCCTTCATTCGATAACAAATAACAGTAGGCCGTTCAGATTCTGCCCCACCTCCCCCTTCATTCAGTACAAATAACAGTAGGCCCTTCAGATTCTGCCCACCTCCCCCTTCAATCGATACCAAATAAATACAGCATTTATTATAGTTTAGAGACTCGTTGTAGGAAGTCTTATTGCTTTTCAGCTTCACTGTACATCTGCGTACCTCAAATATATAGGAAATCTAAAAGAAAGGACATTAGGAAAAAAGTCTGTCCCGTCCTTTAATCTTCTTCAGTAGGCCGAAGCCTGATTGAAGAGTGCACCCCTTATGTATATATAGCAAATAGATAGATACCATGGTATTCTCAGGATTTCTCTTGTAAAATATTTATGGAAAATGCTACTTTTGTTGGTAGGTTCTGGTGATGTCATAAACCACTCCCCCACCCCACTGAATTCTTGTTAATCTGTTTATTAATTTAGTCATGCATCCTCAGGTTGAGTAAAATAGGTGGCTCTTAAAAGCATTATCACTGGTAAAACTAATTGTAGTGGCTTTGGTCCTTGCAGTGTGTAGGCACCTTTCATCTTGCCTATATATTATTGTCATGCAGTTTAATCAAGACTAGTGACTTCCCTGGCTCTCATGGTTCATCCGCACAATAAAAGAAAATCCCATAAATCCTATTTAATCGCATACAGTGGGGACAAACTATGGAAGAAGATAGTGAAAGTGACAAATCACTTGTGTTTCCATTTATATGATCAGTTGTTCTAGTTTGCTCATCAAATTGTGTAAAAAGAAGTACACAAGCATGTCGGCATCATGTTTAAGTACATGCATTTAGCATCTCATACATTGAACTAAAAATGCTTTCTCAGACCAGAATAAATTAGATAATTTATGTCTTTTTCTAAGACATTTTATGACTTACATTGTGATGTCCTGAGTTCTTGGTGTTACGCTTTCGGTTCCTCTATAACAGATTAGTCAATCTGTGAAGTACAAGCAAATCCATTTGTTGACAACCAACCACTGGAGAACAATTGTGACATACATTATTTACTATGTGAATGGTTAATTTTGTTCCATGAATTATTCACCTCTGAGCTGGAGAAACATCTAAGTACATAATCTATTCGAAACAAGCAATGTACTGTGTTGTTCACAGAATCTGAGGTGTATAAATTCGTAACCGTTTCACCACCAAAAAGTGTATATACAATTTTGTAGTGGACTATAATGAAAAAATGTAATTAGCATATAACATATCAGTTGCATATTATTTCAATCCACGATTATTGTTCTCCCTGGGGAGAAACAAAAGATGATCAGTGAGATTTAACCACTGTCACCCGGGATTACTATAAAGCAGCTACAAGGTGCAGCCCCCATCTTCACTGTAACAAAAAGTTCCTACTTTACTGCTGCTTTAAAAGAGCCAGGGAGATGGCACAATACAGAGAGAGCTGTGGGGTCACTCATTACTTAAGTCGCCCACTGATGACCGGCCGTACTCAAGGAGCTAAGAAAACACACAACACAAAAATACCTAAATACTGTACTGTGGAATATTATTATCGGCCACAGCTAAAAATCCCACCGAATGTAAATAACATGTAATCACAATAACAAAATAAACAGTGCTGTTAGGGAACTCCACACTTCCACCATACCTCCCCCAGACTAAGCCAACTAAAACTCTGCCCCCTTCTCCCATACACCTGATCCACCAAGTACCACCTTAAATCAAGGAACCCTACCCCAGCACTGCCTACAAGCCCCCGCTGTCACAAATGGGATAATAAAACCTAAAACCCAACCCAAAAAAAGGGGAAACTTAAGGGCCCTATGCCTTAGTTGCTCCTGGCCTTCAGTACAGGAATTTGTGTTGTTATAAATGTTGCATATCTGTACATTACAGATGTACTGTTATTGTGTTATTGTGACTTCCATTCACAGCCATTATGCCACATACAGATTTTATTTTTAGTTACAGATTTTTTTAAATATGCTGCTAGTATTTTACAGAAGCTGTATTGCTAATAATCTCATTATGATCACTTCAAATATCTACTAGCAGGATATCTGACCATGTATATTATCTATATTTATCACAGTTACTGTATTTGACATAAAGGTCATGTCTGCCTGTATGCTGATAATACAGTAACCATATAAAATTATGCAAGATAAAAGACACCATCTAGAGTTTAGAACCTCTCACATGTCTGTGAGGAATGAGCAAATACATGAAAAAATATAAATGAGCAGGTGACTTAGGGCACACACTAAAACTGATTTTTTTTAATATTGATTTTATATATCAGAGAAAAAGCACACTCTGGAGGCTTGTTTCAGGATTCCGTAGTGAGTATTTATTCTGTCAGTCAAAGTCGACGGCTCAGTCCTTGACATTACTTTTATCAAAACATAATGGGCCACATTACATTCTTAACGCTAAAATCCTTGCGCAAAGTGAAAATATTTGCGCTAAGCGTTAAAGTTTTGCGCGTGCAAATCCCCGTTGGAATTACAATCTTCGTGTGTTTTCATCCTCCGATCAATAGCGCACGCAAACAGGACGCGTCCAAATGCACGACATTACAGTGAAATTTGTTTGCAAAAACTAAGGAATTATTTTTTTCCCAATTCCTCAAGATTTAATATCATCAAATAAATCATTTTAAAGACGCTCTGGATTTCTGTTTAGATTGTATCACTGTAGTTGTGCTTTATACTAGTTGAGGAATTTATTACTATAACTAGCACATTTTCATCTCTGAGATCTCTGCTGATTTACATTTAATATAATGATACGCAATGAATAGCAAAACATATTCCTACATTGACACCCGAGTCTGGACAAACTGTTATAATTTGCAAAGTGATATTGTAGGCAATATATCAAATTGGAGGTTAAGTATCAATTAGTTATGAAAGTTAGAGCTAAACCTCCTTCTTATTGCACGGATACAATTGATCCTAATATAACACTGACTTGGAGTATTTATGTATCTTAGTTTTCGACCAGTTTGAGGTTTAAATGCGTTACATAAAAAAAAACAAGAATAAAAAAATAATTATTTCAAACGTACCCATAAAGTCAGGGATTTGGGCTAAACTGATGCCAGGCGTTGATCTGAATAAGGACGTCATCTATTGACCTTTAGATCTTCACTCATGGGAGGAACCAACATCATGATTAATTTCTCATGATTCACATCCAAGTTTTCTACTCAGACTTCAATATCTGCTGAATACTCTGGGGTATTCCCAGCAGGAGCTGCTTTTCCATCTGAAAATATGCAGCTTCAAAGAAAAAAGTGAATTTCTCACTTAACCACAGATTTCCTGCTTCCCTGTTCTACTTACAGCGACTTTATAGAGATAGAGAAATGATCAGTGAAAGAATTTCCTTTTCCTTTTCAAATTTAATGCTGAAAAAATCAGGGTTTCACTTTAAAAGCCTATTTTTTTATGGTGTTTTAATTTAAATGCATTTTTATCTTGCAGACATTTTTCATTGAAAACCCTTAAAATAGTGCCAATGAAAAGTACATACATAGACAACGGTAACGGTAACACAACACAGCAGATAATTGCCATACTATGGGTATTTTTCTGAAGTTCCTATTTAACTCCTTCACCACCGAGATTTAGATATATCAGGCTTCAAATGCATCATCTGGTGCGAGATATCGAGATGTCTCAATCTGCAGCTCTGAAGGACAAAAGCAAATGAAATTCATTTGTAGCATATGCAGTTTGTTTTTGGGCTGTAGAAAGTGCCCCCAAAGCTTTAGCCCTGTGGGCTTAATGCCCAAAGAGTTATACCTGTATAAAATCAAATGGATGTCCTGACAACGGACATTCAGCAGCCAATACAGTTGCAGCACATGGTTCACTGCAACAGCTGTAACTCAGTTTGGCAGTAGATGGCACCATCTACTGGCCAAACAGGTTATTACAGTAAGACAGGCCTTGAGAATATGCCCAAATATCTCTTACTGTATAATTAATTAAAAATTATTGTTCTAAACACCACTGGTTCCTGCCAATGTTTTTTTTGAAAAATCACTTGGTAGTGAAGGGGTTAAACCATTTATTGCATGGGACTTCGGCTCACGAAATAAATGGGGTTTTAACCTGGCAATTAATGATCTCCAAAATGGTTTGCCTGTGCCATATTCTCTTGTACTTGTGCACAGTATTTCTAATTTTCCTGATTGTTAACTCTTTCATGCCTAAAAACATTAAAATTTAGTCCATAAAAAATACCAACCTTTTTAATACACACTGCGTGTTGACTTTGAGTAGAAACAGATCTGTTAGTGAGATTTTAGCTCTTTCAGGTAAGTCAAGCACCCTCCTTCACTGTAAACAGTTCGAAAAACATAAATCGCATCCACTTTTCATTGCTGGGACTTGATAGAATTTTTTGGGACTGAATCGTCAATGTATTTTATATAATGTTTGCATTAAATTTTGATTATTAGTCTCCACAGCGCGCTACAAATTTTTATATAAATAGAAACCATAAAACAAGTAAAAATACTGTGTTTTTTTTTTATTTGGTCAAGCGATACTTTTTCTCTGCTCAACAAATCAAGTTCACGTTTTGAGATCTGTTTTGCCCCCCCCATGAGGCACTTATTTCGTGCATGAGTGCCTGCAAAATGCCACATTGCACTAGCACAAAATCTTATTTCAGTCCTGCTATTTCACTCATATCTAGTGGAGACATGTGTCAGAGGTCATGACTGGATTTCGGTAAATGCATTATTTTATATCTGTAGTATCAGTTTATTGTGGCAGTTGGCCCTGAATGCTTTCACTCGAGAGCCGTGAGAACGAAAGCAAAAACATTGCTTATGGGGAACACTTCTATATTTTGGAACCATGATAATTTAGGTTATTTGCCGCAAAAGTAAATCGCGGCAGCAGTGTTTCTATTGCTGCAGATTGCAGTGGAAAAGGGTCGTGTCAAATTGCCGATATTTTACGTTTGAAACGGTAACATTTTAAATAACATTTCAGTAAATCCCTGTTAAATAGATTAATCAAGGTTAAATTCTTATTTTAAATACCTGAAATGTATTTGTCAGCAAATTATTTAAATACTCTTAATTACCAAAGACCCACGGACTTGATGATAATAATAAATCATCTGTCTCTCAGGGCTTTGCAATGTTCCCAGAGATTTGCTCAAGCCAAAAAAAGTGACGTGACTGTAAAGCATGATAGCATTTGCGAGAGACGCGTTACGAGAAATTTGGGAGTAAGTTTAACACATCATATTATTCACTCTTTATTTCAAAGGGAAATCTTTTCCTATCAGGGTTATTTAAAAGAGATGCGAATGGCTGCTGAAAGGGAACCGAACGCTGAAAATCAGCGTTCGGTTACCCTTCTTGGCCATTCGGCTATCCAGAGAGCAGGTAATTCGCCAAATCTTGGCGAATTGCCTGCACATACGGTGCCTGTTCGAGGGCAGTGAAATCCCCATAGAGAAGCAATGCGTTGGCTATTCAGAGAACAAAAAGAAGCAGTGAAAGGTTCCCGAAATGCCCTGTCGTTCGGTGGTTTAATTCGGCAGGTTTATTCAGGCGAATCTTATAGGCTTCACTGTTAAAAATATTCCCGTTTTAATTCAATATCTACTAAACCGTTGATTATAATATTCTGCAGGAAAGAGTCTCTTTATTTATAGATTTTTCGTTCTCTTCAATTCGGTGCGATTTGGCGATCCCATTTTGGCGACCCTGCGGTCTATTCAGCAAGCACCACAGGGCCGTCGTAGTGCAGGGAAAAGCCGCCGCAAACCCGACGAAAACTCACCGCAAAACCTAGGCGAATGCACACCAAAACCAGCAAAAACATCTGGATTAACCCGCCGAACACGCCGGAGAAACCCGAGCAGGAGCCGATCAGAGCGCAGAGCAGCCGCTGGAAAAACACGACACCACAGACGAATGGAGTAAAAAAAAAAGCACGCTTGATTGTTTGAAAAGTGAAACGCGGTTTGCAAAGAAACTACTGAGTGAAAATGTCTGAAATTTACATATGAGGTCCAATGAATGATAATAAAAAGCACTGTTACAGAAAAAAGAAAAAACGTTTAAATTCTTTTTTAAAATAAAATAGGAATTTTTTTTGCAAAAAAATCCTGAAAAATGCTTAAAAGATCCTAAAAAAATCTATAAAAAAATAAACTTTTCACTGCAGAATATTATAATAAACGGTTTATTAGATATTGTATTAAAACGGGAATATTTTTAACATTGAAGCCTATGGGATTCGCCTGAATAATCCTGTCGAATAAAGCAACCGAATGGCAGGGCATTTCGGCAACTCTTCACTGCTGGTTTTTGTTCTCTGAATAGACGAAGCATTGCTTCTCTATGGCGATTCACTGCCCTCGAACGGGCACCGTATGTGCAGGCAATTCGCCAACATTTGGCAAACTGCCTGCTCTCTGAAGAATAGCCGTATGGCCAGGAAAGGTAACCGTATGATGAATTTCAGAGTTCAGTTACCTATCGGCCCCAATTCGAAGCTCTTTGAATAACCCTGCTAGTGTATTGTAATGAGAAACAAGGGGGGTGTTTGTGAGGGTCCTGAGAACGAGCAACAGCACAATGGCCTGCTCTACGGTGGGTGCCCGCTCAGGTCTCACAAACAAGGTTTTAGCTTGATTGTGCCATTACAGGGATGAATTTTCCATATGCAAATCAGCCTGTTCTCACCCAGAAAGGGTGGCCAGTGCTGATTGCCAAGGACGTCATCCCTGCACGAGAGGTGCAGCAACCCCCAACGATCGTTTCGGCCTTATTGGGCCTCGTCAGGAGGAGACGTGGACCCCTTGCTTGATGTGCCTAGAGGGGTGTCAGCTATACCCTCCTGACGAGGCCCAATAAGGCCGAAACGATCGTCGGGGTTGCTGCACCTCTCGTGCAGGGATGACGTCCTTGGCAATCAGCACTGGCCACCCTTTCTGGGTGAGAGCAGGCTGATTTGCATATGGAAAATTCATCCCTGTAATGGCACAATCAAGCTAAAACCTTGTTTGTGAGACCTGAGCGGGCACCCACCGTAGAGCAGGCCATTTGTGCTGTTGCTCGTTCTCAGGACCCTCACAAAACCCCCCTTGTTTCTCAGTGTATTGTAATGGGTTGAATCGGTTTTCAGAGAATACATGTGCAAAGAACAATTTTATCTTAGAGTTCAGAATCCCAGCAAATTAAATACAGGTTGAGCATTCCATTTCTAGAACTGGACCCCAAACATTCCGGATTTCGTATTTTTATGGATTTCAGAATTCAGGAGAATCCAACGTCTAAGAGGAAGAGGGTCACGGCAGGAGAGCTGCGATCCGCTTCCTGCTGCAGCTACCAGTATGTATACAAGCTGGGAGAGCAGTGCAGGTTTCTCTGCAGACATGCTGCTCTGAAGGACCTGTGTTCCAATCAATATGCAATTTGCATAGCAAACGTTGCACAATTTATATTCGCTACACAAATTGTGTAAAATGCTGCAGAGACTTCATCATTTGGATGCCTAGAGCCAAAGAGGAGGAGCAGCTTGGTCCCGAGGGAGAAAAGGTGAGTATTTTCACCTAAAATAAAGAATACAAAAACAAACATTATTGGGCAGATGATGTCAGCAAAATCTGCCCAAATATTTAAGGGGATAAAACAGGAGCTGGTTAGTAGAGTAGCCCTTTAACCCCAATAGTCATCCAAAATGTTGGAGAAAATTAAAACATTCAAATATGTCACTGTGCATATATGGTCATCATTAAACATAAAAGCACTAGAATAAAATGTAAATAGAAAGTGATATAAATAAAGAATAAAAATGATGATTTATACCATCATCAGATATAAGCCTTAGTTTTTATTGCACGCTATAATGTATTTTCAGATTTATTATCTGCTAGTGTTATTATTAGAAAACAAGGAAATAACAGAACATCCATCAAGGCTTGACAAGGTTTAAAGACAGCTATATTTAGCTGTGTGTAGTAGGAGGGGGAGGTTTGTTATGGAGGCGCTGCTGTTAAAAGGGTCAAAATGACATTGGCAATATCTAAACCTTCATTTATTAATCATGTAGGATCCCCAAGTGGGTTAATCGCGCTCTCATCGTTATAATAATAATCCCACACATCACAGCAGTGGAGGCTGGTGTTATGTTGTATGTATTTAACACGAATGCACTACATTGCCAAGGGGTACACGGGGTTCAAAGCTCTCCCCCTCGGGACGGCTTGATACAAGTGAGTTTTAGCATTAGCGAAAGTTAATGGAACTCCTCTCACTACTCTCTACTTAAAATGTGTCAAATTATGTTTTATGCCTCGGTTCAGTAATTTAGGAACATAGAGCGTTGGCAAATCATAAAGATTTAAAAGACAAAAGATATATAGAGAATATTTTTAACAAATATATTTTGATGTTTAATATCTTGCACTTTATTGCTTTGTGTTTCTGTAACGACTGTAACAATTCAATGTTCTTGAACCCAGGACATACTTGAAAACAAGAGAAATCACAATGTATCCTTCCTGGTAAAATACTTTATAAATAAATAAATAAATGTTTTTGCTACAAAGAACATTTAATTGAACTCTGGGATGCATATATAGCACAGATTCAAATTAGACAACGCTTTTAGATTAAGCATCCCTCAACAGGAATTCTGAAACTGAAAGTCTCCAGAAACTAATGTTTTCGGAGCCTTTCAGGCATAGTTGTTACCAGTGCTTTTTTTCTGGAAAAATAGGTGGGGGTACTCTCACGCCCCAGGAAAAACTGATTATTATGACTATTTTCATGTCCTAATAAACAATAGTTGTAGCTCACTTAAAGGGAGACACTATAAAAGGGAACCATATTTTTTAATACTGTGCTCCTTTAAATGAACTACAACTATTGTTGTACCCCTATGGGGGTTATCCACTAGGTGCCTCTGTTGCAAAAAAAGTCTGTATTGCTGGTTTTTTTTGTGTTTTTTTTTGCATCGATGGCACTGAGTGGAGAATCCTCAGCATTTGTGAGCACCACAGCAATGAAACTCAGTTTTGATGAGTATGTATGAACTCCACAGCAATAAAACTCACAGTAATGCGCAGTGTGTATGAGCTCCACAGCAATGAAACTCACAGTAATACGCAGTGTGTATGAGCTCCACAGCAATGAAAATCACAGTAATGCACAGTGTGTATGAGCTCCACAGCAATAAAACTCACTACCGCCTTACAGTGCCAGCTCCTCTGATCACACCGCTTGCCTGACAATCCACAGCTCTGGCAGATGTGTGTAAACATGCTGCACCCCTCCATCCCCTTGCTGTTAAAAGTTTCAATGGCTGCAAAGAGGGGGGAGCAGCCCTCCCTTGTCACTTACTGGGGGAGGAGGGTTATCAGTCCCTACATATACTCTTGACAATCAAAAGCGTTCAGGAGCAACATGAGCTGCCACTGCAGGAGGAGGGAGGAGCATCATGCTCTCTCCTGTTAGTTCTGGCTGGTGGTGAGGTGCCTGTACTGAGTGGTGAGGTGCCAGTACTGAGTACCCCCTAAAAAAAAGCCCTTGTTGTTACCTTCCTGCTGTTCCTGCTGCATTGTCCTTCATTTCCTCGTTCCTCCCAGCGCTGCGGAGTGTTTTGTAGCTCCAGCACAGGATGCCCTGACACACACCGTGCAGTACCAGAGAGGTACATGCTGTGCAGAACCACTGCTCGAAAGGTCCATTGCTGGTGCTGTGTGGCATGTATCTTGCTGGCCCTGCACAGCGTTTAACTCTCTACCCTCCTCAATGTCACCGAAATTTCAGTGCTCTCCTGTTCGCCGCACTTTGGCAAGATAGATTCGTCAACACTGCAGTGAATTCAGCATCCACTGCAGTGTCCCCGAGGTGCAGCAAATCAGCCCGCCGAACGCATCCAAAAAACCACCAAAAAAAATGCCAGATCAAATAGGAAAATCGCTGAATGAATCAAAAAACTGCTGGAAAAATGCTGAACTGTTCTTAAAAACTGCCAAATGCATCCAACAATCCACCCCAAAAACTCCAAATCAATCCAAAAAAAGACAGTGACCCACCGAACAGATCACTGACCAGCTGCCGGATAAAGCTGCCAAGCCGCCGAACGTGGCAAACCACCCCAAAAAAGAAACATATTTTAAAAGGTGTTTTTTAAATTAGTACTGCATGCAAATGCTTGGGAAAAATATATAAGGTCCTAGGAATAATAATAAAAAGGTCTGTTACAGGGAAAAAAAACGCAATTTAATTTTTTTTTTTTAAAAATCCAAAAAATGCCTAAAAAATAAAAAAATAAAGAGGCTTTTTGCTGCAAATGAAAAAATAGATGGCTGAATAAATATTTAACAAAAACAGGGAATTTATTTTTACATTGAAACTTATGGGTTTTGCCTGATTAAACCTGTTGAATGAAACCACTGTAAAAAAGGGCATTTCGCTGACATTTCGGTGCTGTTTGGTGTTTTCTGAATAGGTCAACTATTAATTCTCTATGCCACCGAAGGACATCGTATTTTGCTGGCAATTTGCCGATATTTTCAAACTGCCTGCTTTCTGAATTGCCGATTGGCCATGAAATTGCACCGTATTGGAAATTTCACTGTTCGCTGCAATTTCGGGACCAATTCAGTGCTCTTAGAATAACCCTTATAGGCTTTTTTTAGCAGTTGAAAAAACACTTTCTGAAGTAGAGGTGAAGATAAACATGGAGTTTATATAACAATATTTTGCATGCATTCGAGTACTTGATGCGTCTTCTAAAGCAGCTGCACCACTGACCTCTCTACTATGCAATCTTGAGATCTTGAACTATTTTCATTTGTTTATCCCTGCGTCTTAGCAGTTCTTTGATTTCAGAATTCTTTGACCGTCGCGTTTCTCTATTTTTAAAGACCTGCAGAAAACCACTTCCAAGACTGTCATCTCCATTAATTATGTATGTTTATATTTTACACTCTAGATGTACTTGACCTTTTTGACCGCAACATTTAATCAAAAGAATTTGTAGCTATAGGTTTCCCACTGTACCACTTAGTTACAAATTCTGTAGGGGCGGCATTCCCAGCACCTTCACATTTACTCTTCTATCTCTTTTGTTTGAACATTTCACTACACATTATTATGGTTTCCTAAACCGGTTCACGCATTCTGAGCACATCTGCTATAAATCCATGATTTCTGAGAAATTATTTATGTTTTATTAATTGTATTATTATTGTCATTATTTATTTCACGATTGTGTCCATTCTTCTGATTTCCCATTAAATTGTCCCATTTTTTCCATTACTTAACTTATTCCAAGGTCGTGTCCCCACTTTTCTGAACACATTTCTGATTAATTTCCGTAATGCAACCTTTGCAAGCCAGACATATACAAACAAATCTGCCCTCTAGGGGCTAAATAGGGGCACGATTTCTCGGGACAACTCAAACCCTGTGTGCACATAAATAGGTTTTGATGTATCACATTGCATATCTTAGAAAGTCCAGGCCACAAGCAATAAGCAGTGCACTGCAGACCATTTGTCTTAAACACTTTGAAAAATGAGCATCATGTAAAAAATCAAGATGATTCATTATGTATAAAAATCAAAAAGATTTTTCTTAAATGATGATCTTTTAGTTCCGCTTTTGCTCTTTCAGTGCCTTGTATATCCCTTTGTTTTCAATTTTGTGATGGAAAATTTGGTAAGAATAAGATGTTAATAATTTCTCATAATATTATTATTATTATAACAATCTACGTAAACCATATTATTCTTGTACATTCATGGGGTAACACTTAAAATAACTCCTGTTTGTGAATATGAAGAATTCCATCCAATGTGCTCTAGATAATCTAGATAGACTAAAATCTCCAATGTCAAAGTGAATGGCCAATCAAAATCTTAGTGTCAGCAAATTATCCACATATGCAAAGAATAGGTAAAAATTGTGATTGGTTAAAACTAGGAAACGACGTGACATATATTATGTTCCACAGGAACAAAAACTAAGATAGAAGCCATACTCAGTTGCTAGGGAGCATTAGTGCCAGGCCCATTACAACCATTAGGCCATTTAGGCAGTTGCTTAGGGCACCACTCGGAGGAGATGACTCCAGTCTGGGCTAATTTTTACCAGGGGTCAGTATGACAGAAGTTATGTTTGGTCTTTGTCTCTGTCATTTTAAGTCTGTTTGTGTCAGTGTAGGTCTCTGTCATTGTCAGTGTTTCTCTGTCTATTGTTGTCACTGTGTCTGTCTGTTTCTGCCATTGTCAGTTTCTGTCTTTGCATCTGTCAGTGACAATGTCAATATGTCTGTCTGTGCCTCTGTCATTGTGATTGTGTATATCAGCATCTCCTCGCACTCTCTGTATCTCAGTTTCTGAACTTGAACCCTTCCCAGGGGACTTCAGCATCGTTCAGTACCAGTTTGGATCCTGTTCTGCAAGAAGCCTGATCTGCTTACCTGTGTACCAGACCCCTTTTGCCTTCTCTACTGGATTGCTTCTCTCTGCCAGCCCTTGAACCTTGGATTGTCCTTGACCACTCTTAGGACTACCCTTTAATTGGACACCTCGCCTGGATACCCCTATTTTTTGTCATGACCCTCATTCGTCTGGTAACTCTATCTGTTCGCAGAGACCCTCGCTGTTATCATCAGAGACCCTCCTTTGTTACAAAAGACCCTCCTTCATTATGAAAGACCATATTGTTTATCTGAGACTCTCATTGTTTATCTCAGACCCTCATCTATTTGCTGTTCCATACCCTGCTGTCTGATTTCCAGTTCCTTGGAGACTTGGACTCACACTCAAAGTACCCCTGGACTTCCACCTTCCTATCAGTAATCCTGCTTTCAGCCCCTTTCCTGTCCTGTTCATCTGTTTGTTAGTTAACCCCTTCCCTGACCTGTTTCTCTGTGTGTTCCCTTTGTATCTGTTGTCAGCCCTGTTCCCATCCTGTCCATCTGTCTCTAGTTAACCCCTCTCTGTCCTGAGCTATGTGTGTTCATTGGTTAACCCTTTCCTGCCCTGTCTCTCAGTCCCCCTGTATCTGTTAACCCTATTTCAGCTTTGCCTCTCATCTAGTTTCCTATAATAAACATCTGTATTACCTTATCTGTTGCAACCAGTGTTTCACTGCATCCCTGGGCTCATGCCCTCATCCTACTGGGTTGGCTGTCACTGTGACAAGCCCATAGGACAGCAAGGATAACCTGCTCATGATCCAATTCAAGCCAGCTCTTAGTCTTGCCTTGTCATTCCTGCCTCCAGTCCTGGAGTTTTTTTGCAGCCATCAGCCCAGAATCCTCCCGTCCAGCAGCTATTTAGGGGCATGACTATGTCTTTGAGTTTCCTGCACTTCCATTGTTTCCATTAGACCCCTCGGCGTGTTCCTGAATCTGTATGTTTTTGATCCCTCGGCTTGACCTCTTGTTGGTTCTGGATTCTGCTCTTGTCCTTTTTTTGGCTTTTATACTGATTCTGTGTATTGACCCTGGCTTTTGTATTTGGACTCTGTATTGCTCTAATAACCCCTGTTTTGCTGATTATTTTGTGTATCAAACTTGGCTAACTCTCCTGCTATTCTCTGTGCCTTAACCTCAGTTGTGCTGTATAAAACCTGTGTACTGACCTTGGCTATTCCTACAGACTATGTTTGTGCTTTAACCCTTGTGTTCCCCCATACTGATCTCTCTGTGTACCTATCATGGCTACTGCTATTGCCTTTGTCTTTGCAGAACCCTGCAGAGTCTTCCAGATTTTAGAATTCAGGAATAGGGTTGTGCAACCTCTAAATTAGGAAAATGATTATTTTGGGTAAACTTCAAAGAAACTAGAATGTCACTTTTAACATCTAATTAGTCACTCGTGCATTCAGGTATGTAGATGCGGCAGACACTTACATCTCATCAGAAAAACACACCCATTTCTACAGATACCCTTCTGATGAGTGGTAAAACATATGTACACATGCATAACTAATGGAATCCTGCTAGAGAGAACTCATTTCATAACGGCAATAATATCAATCGAACGTAGATTCAATCTTCAAATTGTTCTAGAATATCTTGGGGTTACATTTCAGATTCAATATTTAGGTACAAAGCCAAATAAGTTTGCAAAGATTAAAGGGGTTATTCAGAGAGAGCCGATCTGGCCCCAAAATGTCGCCGAACAGGCAATTTCCCCGTCCGGTGACATTTCGGGGCCATTTAGCTATTAAGAGAGCAGGCAGTTCACCAAATTTTGACGAACTGCCAGCAAGTATGGTGTCTGTTCGATGGCAGTGAAATCCCCCATAGAGAAGCAATGGTTAACCTATTCAGAGACACGAAACAGCAGTGCAAAGTTGCCGAAATGTCCTGCTGTTTGGTGTTTTCATTCGATTCGGTTTATTCAGGCGAATCCCATAGGCTTCAATGTTAAAAATATTCCTGTTTTTATTCAATATCTAATAAACCATTTATTATTTTAATCAGCAGTAAAAAGTCTATTAATCTTTTTAGGATCTTTTAAGCATTTTACAGGAATTTTTCGGCAATTTTTTTTTCCGTTTTTTTTAAAGCCTTTTTTCTCTAACAGACCTTTTTATTATCATTCATAGGACCTTATATGTAAATTCCAGACATTTTTGTTCAGTAGTTTTTTTGCAAACATCGTTTCTATTTTGGCACTTTCAAGCGTACTGTTTCTTTTTTTTAACCCCATTTGTCAGCTTGTCGGCTTTTTCCAGCGGCTGGTCTGCGCTGTGATCGGCAACTCGGAAGCTTTTTCCGGTGTGTTTGGCTTGTTTTTTTTCGCGTTTCCAACGGGTTGTTGGTGGGATTGCGGTGCGATTGTGGCTGGTTTACGGTGGGTTTTCCATGCACACCGGGGACCCTTCGGTGAATGCTGAATTCATCACAGGGTGGGGAACTTTGATTCCCCAAAGTGCAAAGAAGTGTGGGGAACAATAGAGCACCGCAATGTCAGTGACATTGCGGTGCTCTCTGAATAACCCCCTAAATCTTATCCCATGGTATATGAAGCCTGCCAAAAATTACATTAATGCATCATTATCAAAAATACATTGTATTTGCTGTTGTAAGTTAAGGGTCAAACACGCAACTGACATCATAAGCACCATCATAAGCGCCCATCCACCAACACAAAACCAAGCTCAACATCAATGCACATTATATAACTTTGCAAATAAATAAATAAATAAACAATGAAAGGGAAAATAAGAGCTATATTTCAGTTTGCAAAAGAGCAGGGTTGTGTTTTTCTCGGCAGCACTGATTTCTGTTTATTATTCATCATTTGAAGTTACTGTCACTTGCTCCAACAGAATTCCCCCGATTCACAGAATGCGATAGAGTTTCATAGATTGTCAGAGTCAAGGTTCCCTCTGGACAACACTTTGTGAATGTGTCAAGTCTCAAAGGAGACGAACATGAAACTGCTGCTTAATATACTAAACCGCTGAATGATTTTCTGCTTTTTTTTAAAAAAATATATAAAAATATATACGAAAACAAAACAAACTAAGCCTCAGGATGGAAGGAGAAATTATTGCACAAAGCAGTTAAATAAAATACTAAAGCACAAAGTAAGATCTAAAATATAAATTTGTGTTATTCAATGTCTCTGAAGATAAATGGAAAGCAAAATAGGTTAGTTGGAAGCACCATTAATCACTAACAGAATGCATATGTCATGGTGTTATTTGAGTCCATGCATTGTGAACACACGGAAATTACATATATAATAAAACCTTCAAAGAACTTTTGTGCGTAAAGGTATGTTTTGGTTCTTTGATACAGGGTTATATATATATTCATTTCCGATATATATATAAGGTACTTTTGTGGTTATTAATAATATTAACCCCTTCACTATCATTATCAAGTATAATGTTCTTCAAGTTCCTGCAAATACCCCAAAGATTGAGTATATTCGATCAGGTCTGATTCTGGAGGAATCAAATGGATTTGTTTGAAATTCATTTGGATATAGGCTCCAGAACATGTCATTAAATCTTCTGCACATCGGAAATGACAACCAACGTTTTGAAATGATGATCTGAAATTCTTCTAGATCTGTTGTTCCTACACAGAACCACAGACCTCAAGCTATAATGAAACATTTAAATACGTAAAGGGAATCCACAAGGTAGAGGAAGGGAGTATATTTAAAGGAAACAAAATAGCAAAACAAGAGGACATAGTCTTAGATTAGAGGGGCAAAGGTTTAAAAGTAACATCAGGAAGCATTTTTACTGAGAGGGTGGTGGATACATGGAACAGTCTTCCAGTAGAGTGGTAGAGGCCAAAACAGTAATTGAATTTAAGCAGGCATGGGATAGGCATAAGGCTATCCTAAACAAAAGATAAATCCAGGTAAAGTATCCATGTAATTTGGCAGACTAGATGGGCCGAAAGGTTCTTATCTGCCGACATTTTTCTATGTTTCTATGTTTCTATAATGCAAATGCAGTAGCATATTTTGGCCAGGAGAGGGCATCATCTGCTTGTCAAAAAGATCTACAGTACAAATATACAGTGGGACAATTCCATATAAATTGCTGTGTGGATCATGGAAAATCAACTGATCGTGAAGGGGTTTAGGCTAGGGTCAGACGAGCGTGATTTCTACGGACTGTACGTCCGTGCAGTACGGACATCGTCAGTACGGATGACGCAGTAGTGGTCACACAGTCCGTTTTTTCACTGAAGTTATTTTTTGACGGATGTAGGAGGGAAAAATAAATTACAATGAAAAAACATTCTGCCCGTCAAAAATGCTGGACGTATAAATGCAGTCCGTCTGACCATGCTCCATCACTCACACACAAAGCTATGCAGACGTTGTGGACGTGGCGCACTCCGCACGTCCGTTCTAGCAGTATTACGTTCTTGCCTAACCTGCGTCCGTTTGCAGCGTCCGTCATGCGTCCGCAGTTCAGTGCGGACGTACTTCATGTGTCAGGCTCCAATGGACTTTCTTTCATGCTATCACGGACGTACTTTTAGGCGCAATCACGGACGTGAACACTACGCTCGTCTGACAGCAGCCTAATTGTTAAAAATTAATATATAAAATTACACACATAATAAGAGCGCACAGACATCACCAAACTAGGGTTTCAAACTGTGAGCCACTTTTATTCTCTTTTGTCACTGACTACCTGCTCAGTGAATGTCGATTAACAAATTGTTTAATTCTGGAATTGCAGTGGAACATTTTTTATTATATTTTTATAATTTAGTTTATACAAACTGGCGTCAGAAAACCTGCATAACTATATTCCGATCTATCAAATTTAAATTTCAAACATCTTTCATTTAACATATATAGCACTCCTGAACTTGTTGGTTCTATATGAAAAAAATGATCATGATTATTATGTAGCAGGACAATTCTCTGCTAGCCAATGTTCTTTTTCTCACCGTTTGAGTCTATGCCTGACTGTAATGCTGAAAGATAGAGTTATGGACCATAATTTTAAAATCCATGTTGCTGATAAAGCTGCAAACGTGATTTAAAGCAATATTTATATTCCTTCAGTGAACCTTTGGATAATGGAATCAGTCCAGAAAAAGAGTGATAAATTGAGAGGCGATAATACTAATGAAGTATGGGGCAGCAGAGAAGAGAGAAGAACCGAGTCTTATAGTTATATCATGTTTCTACATTTTTTTTGCATTCTGTCTGGATGTTTTTAGACAGATTTGTTTAACGCTTTCGCTACCAAGTGCTTTAAAAAAATTCTTGTTAATAACAAAATATTATCATAACATTTATTTGAAAATGGAATGCATAGGGTAATATAACAAGTCTGCACAAGGATTGATATTCGGAGAGAGTTAACCCCTTCACTGCTAAGTTGTTTTCCATATAACCACTGCCATGACCCAGTGGATTTATGGAAAATTACTTTCCGTTGCAGACAGTGTAAAGATTAATCTACATTTTAGAGACAGTAAGGTTACATGATAGGCAGAGGACTCTAAGGGCCCTATCATCTCCTGCAAGCTAACGCTAGCGTGAGTGGTAGCGTTAGCTTACAAGAGGTGATAGCACTGTGCCCAAATCTCCTCGGATTCGCTAATGGGTTAAAAAACAGTTAGCCAATCATAATTAACGATTCATTGCGCGAGTTTACTGTACTTTGCACTTCCTATACTTAACATAGGGAGCACAAAGTACAAACACAGGGTAACTAGTGTTAAGATCACAAGGTCCTAATGCTAGTTACTGAGTTGGTGCTAACTAAAAAAGTTAACACCAGCTCAGAGCATTAGCTAACTGATTACGCTGCTGCAGAATCCGTTAGCTGCAGCTCAAAACCCCCCAAAAAATCGAATACTCCCCTCTTTTTACCCTGTCTGCCGCTTCTAGCTACTGGGAGCAGCGGGAGACTGGGTGAAAAAAGTCCCCAGTCTCCCTTCGTGATCACTCCGCCGACCAGCAAGATCTCGTGATAGGTGAGATCCTGCCGGTCATGTAACCCGGCAGGAGAAGCCTCCATGGAGTCCTATGGACTCCATGGAGCGGATGCTTGTGACGGCGCGTTAGCGCTGCCCCCAGCATCCGGAACCTGGTGGCCGCTATGGGGCAGGCTGCTGGACTTAGCGCCTGCCCCGCGATCTGCTGGTGAAACTGGGACGCAAAGGGGAAATTAGCAATCGCTAATTTTTCCCCTTAGCGTCCTGGTTTTAGCGCTAGGCACACAATAGTGCCCTAAGCATTTTGGGAAACCAATTGGTAAAGAAAAAGTATCCATAGTTTTCTGGGAAACAAACACGCAGTCAATATGGATGGTAATATGATCTGGTCTTCAATATACTATAAAAAGCAACATTAATCTTGGACGGGAAGTGAATCAAAGGGTGCCATTGATCTCACTGAATGTGTGCATATACCACTTGACTCTACATATGGCGCTGATGTAGATCTTTACTACTTGATTAGATATGCAGTTCTCTACTAACTAAAACCACATTTCCTGCTATTAATGCTGTGACCATAAAAGGAAAAAAAAATGAACCTGGGGTGGGGGGTCTGTAGCACCCAAAAAAATTAAATATGACTGTCAGCTGCGGCTACAATGGTAAATTCTTCTTGTGCATTCAAACCAAGGGATAACTGATCTCGAAGAAAGTAAACAACCCCAGCAATGCTTAAATTAGTGCAATAGTTCAGCCACATTTACGTAAGGAAAAGAACACAAACTGTCAGATGTTTCGAGGACACAGCCCCTTCTTTAGTGTGCAGTGCCCTTCCTTTTAATGCCTTGATACAGCATGCCGCATGGCCCATCCCAAAGCTTGCTAGCAATCCTACAGTCCACCTCCCTTCCCAGCGGGCAATCCCAATCATTGGCTGCAGGGGGTTGTGTTAGTTCAGAAGATTCATAGAAACATAGAATATGTCGGCAGAAAAGAACCTTTCGACTCATCTAGTCTGGCCAATAATATGGATACTTTCCCTGGATTTATCTTTTATTTAGGATAGCCTTATGCCTATCCCATGCCTGCTTAAATTCAATCACTGTTTTGGCCTCTACCACTTCTACTGGAAGGCTGTTCCATGTATCCAACACCCTCTCAGTAAAATAATGCTTCCTGATGTTACTTTTAACCCTTTGCCCCTCTAATCTAAGACTATGTCCTCTTCTTTTGCTACTTTGTTTCCTTTTAAATATACGTCACTTGACATAAATAAATGCTGTTACTTCCAAGCAAATTCCTTGTGCAAACCCCTGATTCTGCCAAGCACTGAGTCTGAGTCACGTTATTTCTGATGTGTTTCAAGATCAGCTTCCAGTTTGGTATATGAGGCACAAGTACATAAACGGTAAAAGATTATGCATAACTAGCATCACAGAGAGAAATAAATACATAACTAGGATGAACACACATCTATGTATTAACTATTTACAGTATATAAACACCTGTCACACAAACCTGCATAAAGCCATACTCAAGCATCTAATTAAATGCATACATACACATAAATACATAATACATAAACTGTCTACAAATGTAGCATAAAGCTAAGTCCCACATACAATTTCTAACATTTCATATCTTTATGTCCATTGAAGAAATTGTATTTCCATTGCCAGAGTTCCTTTGTCCATGTAGTTGTTTTCCTCCTGCAGTTTTATCATACGTGTAATGCATCCAGTAACTACCAAAGAGTATATTTTTAGTCGGCCAATGTTTAATTTTTGGATATATTTGTAGATTTTTTTTTATTTTCACCGAATGATAATCTGCCCATGCTTGAAAAGCCACATTTTTATTTTAATAATAAGTATGACATTGTGTTTGAATAATTTATACTGTTGTGTATCGTACCAGAAAGAGCATTCTGCAGCCTTATAATCATATTAGGGAGATCGTAATTATCCTGTTCAAATGTGCTTGTAATCCTCATTTTCTGAATTGATTGAACAAATCCTGTATTAGTATTGTAAAACGCATTTCCCTTCATCATGGCAAAGCTGATCTACATAGGGACTAACAAAAGATTGGAAGAGTTCAGTAAATTGTGATAGGATGATTGGGGGGGGGCTTGCAATTCCATTTTCTATAGAAAAAAACATATCCTCTAATATACCGGTTAGCAGACTTTTTATTATACTAAGATTAGACTTAGCATTTTAACAATACAAAAAAAGAGCATTCATATAATAAATATGCTTTTATTTCTAACGTGACTTTGCATTTTCTTGCCCGAATCTAAGAACAGAAAACTGACTCTCTTCCTATTCAACTCTTTAAAATTAACCAATAGAAAGAATGTGCACATCTAAATAGCCCCCTACATACCTAGTATAAGCTGTATTATCCACACATACAAGTATGCTGGCTCTCTTTCAATCTCTCTTACCTATCTTTTAGTGTCTCCTTCACTGGCTCCTCTTCCACCCACCCAGTAGCTCTCTGTGGAAATATCTCAGGGCTCCGCTCTGGGTCTCCTTCTTTCCTCCATGTATATCATGTATCTTGGTGATGTAATTTATTTGTGTGATTTCCAATATCATCTCTACACTGATGACACCCAAATATACCTCTTCTCTGCTGATCTCTCTCACCCCGTGTTAGATCACATCACCACCTACTTATCTTCTGTCATACCTTGATGGCTGCTCATTTCCTAAAGTTCAATCTCTCCAAAACTGAACTCCATGTCTCCCCTATCTCTCTTCCGGTGAATGGTGCAAGCAGTGCTTCCACAAAGTCTCACGGTCTTGATGTCATCTTTGAATCCAATCTCTCCTTCACGCCAAACATACAATCACATCCCTAACCAACTCTTGTCACCTTTAATTAAAAAACATTGCATGCATCCATCCCTTTCAAACCCAGGACTCTACGAAGATGCTCAGCCAAGCTATTATTATCTCCCACCTTGACTCCTGTAACCATTTGTCACTGGCCTTATATGATCCCAGACAATCTATAGTCTATAACGAATGACCCTGCCAGTCTCATCTACCGCAAATCCCATACCATCATACATCACCCCTTTTTTTAGTCTCTACATTAGCTCCCTGTGTCTTTTTGAATTTAATTCAAAATACTGATCCTCATGTACAAGGTTCTTCATCACTGTGCCCCTGCCTACAGCTCACTTATTAGGTTATTAAGTATGTTCCATCTTGGTAGCTTCACTCAGTCATTGATCTGTTATAAACATCTCTTTGTACCCAATCCCCACCTTTTCTTTTCTGGATTTTTCCCATGTTGCCCCCAATTTATGGAACCCCCTCTCTTGCAACATTCAGCTCTATTTGATTCTCCAGTCTTTCAGGACATCTCTAAAATAACATTGTTTTTTTTTAAAAAAAAAAACAGCTCGTTCCATACTTTTCGTTATCTATCTCACACATATTCCCCATACATCCAATTACTTCTATTAATCTGCTATTTACCGCTAAGGATGGGCTGCCGGTTCCATTCGAATGTGAGTTTGAATCGAACATTATCCATTCGAGTGTTCGGTGAACGCCGAACATTATTGGATGTTCGCAGTCTGTTCGACCGCGGACATTCCATAATAAAAAATGCCTGCAAAATGCGTTCACAGTTCTCCTAAATATACCAGCAGCTGCCGGTACATTTAGGAGACCTGTGGATGCAGCCCTCCAGCCCCCGTGCCTGTTCCTCCGGTCTGGACCGTTTCGTCTGTTCCTCCGTCCAGCTGGCCGCGGCTCCTCTGCTCCACACCTCGATTTCTTGCTGACTGAGCCCTGATTGGGCAAAGTCCTGCGCCTGACCTGGACTTTGCACAATCAGGGGTCTAATTCAATATTGAGCCCTGATTGGGCAAAGTCCAGGTCAGGTGCAGGACTTTGACCAATCAGGGCTCAGTATTGAATTAGAGCCATAATTGGGCAAAGTCCAAGTCAGGCGCAGGACTTTGCCCAATCAGGGCTCACAGCATGACGACGAGGCGTGGGGCAGAGGAGCCGCGGCTGGACGGAGAAGAAGATGGACTGGAGGAACAGGATGCGGGACAGCAGCAGGACAGATGAGTTACGAGGCCAGGGGCTGCAGCCACAGGTCTCCTAAATGTACCGGCAGCTGCCGGTACATTTAGGAGAACTGTGAACACATTTTGCAGGTTCGACCCCCATTGATTAACATTGTGTTCGAGTTTGTATTCCAACATTTGGGCTGTTCTAATGTTTGAATACGAACCGAACACCGGCCCATCACTATTTACCGCCGTCTCTTTGTGTCACCCCACTCCTCTTAGATTGTAAGCTCATGAGCAGGGTTCTATTTTCTGAATGGTCTTTGTGTACCAAATTTTTTGTTGGCATTGCTTCTTATTCTCTGGTCACCTGCAAAGTATCGCCTTCTTATATAAAATAGAGGATATGTTAATTTTTAAGTATGGAGGCAACAGCTGGGCCACAAGCAAAGTTCCTGCTAGACTGAAACAGCAGGGGAGCCGTTATGATTGATTAACGAGTGGGGCTGTTATCCGTTTAAGGCTCACTCGTTAGCCATAATGGCTCAGTCAGATTAGAGCTCCTTGCTTCTTATAAATAACCCCAATTGTTCCTTCGTCGTAATTAAATCGCAGATTTAAAATCTCTGCAGGGGTAAAATATCTGGATTTTAAAATACATGTAATAGAGTCACAGCTCAGATAGGAAAGACCCTTCACTGCCTCTTGATCTATTTATTGAATTCCCAGAGGAACAGAAAGGAAGGGCTGATGAAGTGAAGCAGAAACTAGAGGAAGACATATTTCAGCTCTTCATTGAAGTATTTATCTTGATTCTTTCCTGTAACAGATTTCTAGGTAAATGCTTATTCATAATTTAAAAAGGAATACATTCTCATTATGAAAAGAGGTTAAGAAATGCCAGTGAGAAATTATATTGATTAAAGTCAGGTTTCAATTTGTGACACATATTTATTTTTTAATTTATTAATAAAATCACCAGTTATCAAATTTCCTTTAGCATGTTTAAATATTAATAAAATCATAATTACTGGCTCAGAAAAATGTAAACATGGTCACATATTGCAGTGTGACCATCCATCTAACAGGCGATAAAGAATTAATAAATGTAATTAATGTTCAATAAACCATATATAAAGTAATACATCTTGCTGCTGAAGCAGCTAAACATCACTAAGTCGCAAAGCAGAAGTTATCATTATGCGTATGTAGAAAGGTTATGTGACTAGTGTACTGTATTCCCAAGCTCAGATATAAATATGTTACCACTGATGCATTTTTATTTTAATACTTGATTTTTGGGGTTCATGTCGATTAACATTACAATGCCTCCTTATACACTGCCTAGCCAAAAAAGTCACATACTGATAATCCATTGGACCACCTTTTGCGTAGATTATGGCACACATTCGCTGTGGCATCATTTCGATAAGCATACGCAATGTCACATTGTTTATTTCCATCTAGAGGTGTGTTAATTTCTCGCCAAAATCTTGATTTGATGAGTAAAGCACTGCGTAAAGTCTTCTCCGGCACATTATCCCAAATAATCTCAGTGGGGTTAAGGTTTGGACTGTGTGGTGGCCAATCCATGTGTGAAAATGATGTCTCCTGCTCCCTGAACCATTCTTGCACAATTTGAGCCAAATGAATCCTGGCATTGTCATCTTGGAATATGCCCGCTTTGTCATTAGGGAAGAAGAATTCCATTGATGGATAACCCTGCTCATTCAGTATTTTCTAGACTTGTGCACCGATTTTTTTTTCGGTTCGATTCGGTTTGTTCGGATTTTTTAAATTTTCGTTTCGGCTCGTTTCGGCAGATTTCCATTTCGGATCGTTTTTCGTATCGACTTTTTTTCGGAATATCGGCCATTTTCGTGTTTTCGGGTCTGCTCGTTTTTCGGATCGACTTTTTTTTTCTTGATTTCGGAAATTTTCCTGTTTTTCGGAACGTCTGTTCTCCTCATTTCAAAGTGTCTATTCGTTTTGACGTAAACTAATGGTTTTTCGGATCCGATATTTCTGTCGATACCAAGCATCATCATGTTGCGTTAAAAGAAAAAATTATAAAAAATTAAAATATAATAAAAAATATTTTAAAAAATAAAATAAAATAAGAAAATAAAAGGTTTTTTTTTTTGTTTTGTTTTGTTAATGCAGCAATATTGTTCCCATTTCAATTATAATGTGAACAATGATGCTGCCCTAACGATTTTTGTATGGGGTACATTTGTTAAAAAATCGCATAATTTTGCCCCAAAAAAATGTATTGAGACCCCATTTCTAATTTTTTTAACAAGCACAACTCATATAAAATATAACCACAAACGCTCGCATGATAAAATGTGAAAAAAACACTTTACACCTTGTAAATTATTGAAAATTCAAATTTTATTGCATTTTTTGTTATAATATACAGACAGGACATAACGTATACATATAATAATGATATATTATGAATCTGCCGAGTCTGCCAGAAAGAACGATATATAACATGTCTGGGTCATATAACAAAAATAAGGCTTCAAAACGCGTTTAAACATGATGAGCGAAACCGGTAAAAATGAGCTTACTAGCACACAGGCGTGAAATGCCTCAGCAGCGAAAGGGTTAATTATTATTTTATTTTTATTTTTTTCGTTTTTTAAATCATTTTATTTGGTCTGGTTTTTTTTTTTCCTTTCAGATAATTTTTTTTTCAGTTTTAAAACCTTTTGTTATGCTTTTTATTTTTAAAGTCAGACCATTTGGGTGGGTTTTGGGTTTTTTAAATTGTTTTGTTCATTTTTGTTCCTTTCATACCATTTAAATCTGATTAAATAAAGTTGTGCAATGCAAATTTATAAGAAAAAAGGATCTTTATTTAATAAAAAAAACCTATAAAATCGGCAGAATTACCGTATCGACAGAATTATTGTATCATCAGAATTATCGTATCGACAGAAATATCGGATCATTGGAAATTATAGAAAATTACAGAATCAGCGATATAACCGAAAAATACGATGTCCAAAATTATCGAAATGGAACAAAATCAGGAATGGACCGAAATCACGAATGGAACGAAAACGAATTTCGATTTTACACATTTCTAGTCCATTCGAAAATTCCGAAAAGTTTTCGTTTCGGCTCGGAAATTTTTAGTGCCGCAATAAATATATTTATTAATTCAACGGACGTCTCGCCTGTGGTGTGTTCCGGGGATCCAGTACTTCCATCTACGGACCTGGTTACCACTGCAGATTGCCGTTGGTAGGACGAGTTGGTGAGATTCCATCCACAACTTTATGCCTTTATAGCTTAGAGCCGGCTTTATAGGGCTCTAAAAAAAAGTGAGTTGTTTACCAAGCGCTCTAGAATCAAGGTGTCACAAGGATATACTGCGCAATGTGTATCTCCTGTTGTGTCTTCTAGATTGCCTGAAGCATTACTCATCTACTGGACCGTCCGTGCAAGCGCGAGGACTCTATATATTTCTCAATCCCAAATTATGAATATGAAAATACACAACAATTTCTGAAAGGACTCGCCATGTGACAACATCTACTACTAGAAATGGGAATTTGGTTACTTTATAAACAGTTAAATGAGTAGTATTTTAACAGCATCTTGACTGACTGGACCAATTATTTTTCCCTCTTGCAGACTCTAAGGGAACTATTGGCTGCTTACAGCTAAAACGGGGATGCTAAGGGGAAAATTAGTGTTCACTAATCTCGCCTTAGCATCCCCGTTTTACCTGTATATTACGGGGCAGGCACTGCGTCCAGCAGCTTGCCCCGTGGCAGCTGCTATTGACCAGGATGCTCGAGGCAGTGCTAAAGCGCCATCCCGATCATCCCCTCCATCGAATTCATAGGACCCCATGGAGGCTTCTGCTGCCAGGTCACATGACCAGCAGGATCTCGCCTCTCGCCAGATCCTGCAGGTCTGGAGGAGTGATCGCAGAGGGAGACTGTGAACTTTATTTCCCCAGTCTCAATCCGCTCTCGGCGGCTGGATGAGAGGTGAGTATTCGATTTTTGTTGGGGGGGGGGTTACAGATTCAGCTAACTCATTCTGCAAAAGCGGAATCAGTTAGATACAGCTCTAAGCTGTAGCTATCTTTTTTCCTTAGCGACACTTGTTCGTAATTAGCGTTAGGAATTTGTGATACTACAACTAATTACTCTCAGCTTATACTTTTCACTAACCATGTTAAGCATAGGGAGCACAAAGCAAAGTACACTGGCACTAAAAAGCGCTAATACTGATTCGCTAACGGGTTTTTTAACCAGGAGGTGATTTATGCTGCACTGTATCACCTCAATTAACCTATTGCTAACGCTCATTTATGTGAGCGCTAGCGTTAAGGAGGTAATAGAGCCCTAAGATTTCTCAATGTGGACAAAAAAAGCATCATTTACACCAATTCTAAAAAACATCAATAATAATAACATAATAAAAAAGAAGGAAAAAACCAACAAAAAAATGAAATAAATAATGCACAAACAAAAACAAAACAAGTGCAAAAATGATAACATACATTAATAACATAATAAAATGGAAAATAGATAAAAATTGCATAAATAAAAACACGTTTAAGAAGTGTGCTTTATTTGTTATGAGGATTTTCTTCCTTTTCAAGTTTCTTTCCACCTTTAGCATAACAGGATTAGATTCCAAAGCTCAATAGGTCAGCGTGCCTCTAAATGACTATGCTGTTATTGTTCTCTTGCAACATTTCCTAAGCATTGGCTGGCCAATACATACACTAATATAAATAATGACTTTTTATCAGACGAGAACTAGAGGCAAAATCAGATTAAAATGTATTTTGTTAACACTAATTATAGAAAGAGAAGTCATTAAAGGGAGTTATAAAGCCAATATCTCAGGCTCGGGGCTAGAATTAATTTGTTTGGTTCTAACCTCCGGTTGATACTAACAGAATTATGTGGGTAAAGCAAGTAGTCTGAAATGCATTCAGTCAGCTGGAGAACTAGATATAATTTACTAGAAAAGTCTGCAATGATATTGGATATGTTACCTGGCGCTTTGTTTTTTATTGTGTTTAGTGTCTCTATTTCTGAGATAATTTTATACACATCATCTAATTGGTTAATTGATATAACATCACTAATAACAACTCCAACGCAGATCTCACTCTCGCGTATTTAAGAGGACATTGAGAATGATCATTGTTTAGATTGGATACTTATTAAAAATTAAAATTGTGCTGTTATGGAACTCATTCAGAATTACTTAGCCAGATTCATTAAGTTGTAGCGAAAAAAGAAGAAAAAAACGCTCACTAGATTAAGATGAGCAAAATCTAGTTATTTTAAATTAACTCCATTATACATTCTATTGTGATATCTGCTAGTGATGCTATTTTTAGATTGTTGCTTATGTGTACTAGCTTAACCCCTTCGCTGCTGAGCCATTTCACCGCCGCGTGCTGAGCTAATTTTTACCGCTTTTGTCATCATGTTTAAACGCGATTTGATGCCGCGTTTTATTATATGACCCAGACATATTATATATCGTTCTTTCCAGCAGACTCTGCAGATTCATAATGTATCATTATTATATGTATACGTCATGTCCTGCCTGTATATTATAACAAAAAATGCAATCAAATTTGAATTCCCAATCATCTACAGTGTGTAAGTGTTTTTTTCACATTTTTATCATGCAAGCCTTTGCGGTTCTATTTTATACGGGGTGCGCTTGTTAAAAAAAATTGAAATTGGGACTCATTACATTTTTTTGGGGGAATTACGTGATTTTTAGCAAACACACCCCATAGAAAAAAATTATTAGTGCAGCATCATTGTTCACATTATAATTGAAATGTGAACAATATTGCTGCATTAATAAAAACACACCAAAAAAAACACGTTTTTATTTTTTTATTATTTATTTTTTCTTTACTTAAATCATGGTCATGCTCAGGCCTTTTGAATGATACCAAATATGACCCCCTAGCTGGCACCGTTCGGGAGATATGGGGGCTCAAAGGAACCCCTTATCTCCACCAGGGGATTTCCTTGGGAAATCCCCGGGCAGCTAGGGGTTCCCCGCCCATCTGACGTCATTGCGGTTATTCAAAGAGCAATGAAATTTCAGAGAAATTTTGGTGCTCTTTCATTCGGCGCACTTCGGTGCGATTCAGTGATTCCAGTTTGCCGACCCTGCGGTGAATTCACTATTCACCACAGAGTTCCCGAAGTGCGCCGAATGTGGAGCTGCCGAAGACTGGGAAACTGACCCCTGAACAAACAGTCAAATGCCGCCGCTGACCTCCGATCAGCTCACTGAACACCGCTAAAGACAGCCAATCAGCCCACCGAACACCACCGAAAGCAGCCCAACTGCCCACCGAACACTGCCGAATGCCACTAAAAAAAATGGGAATCAAAAATGTTGCCAAAAAATCCAGAAAAATAACTATAAAATTCCCAAAAATACATAAAAATGCTTTTTGCTGACACTGAAAAGAATAAATGGTAGTAAAAAAAAAAAAAAGTAAGATTTTTTTACAATGAATCCTAAAGGATTTGCCTGTTTAAACCTGTCGAACTGAATCACCGACAATCAGAGCATATCACTGACATTTTGGTTCAGTTCAGCATTCTCTAAATAGATTAACCATTTCTTCTCTATGGGACAATTTCACTGCCACCGAAGAATGCCGATTTGTGGCACTCTTTGGTGAACCACACTGTATTTTGCTGTCAATTTGCCAATATTCGGCGAGCATCCTTTATCTGGAATCCTCAGAATCCAAAGCATTCTGGAGTTCAGAATCTGAGAGAATCCAATGTCTGAGAGAGGAAAGTAGACACAGCAGTATTCCTTCCTTCTGCAGCAGCATTGCATACGCAGGGAGAGCTGTACAATCCTTTTTGAGGGATATGCTGCACATAGCCAGCGGGCTCTGTGCTGCATGTCACAAGCTGGGGCTGCACAGAGTTTCCCAGCATGTGTCACACTCTGCTACAGCCATCAAAGCCGCGTCGTAGAATTGACTCATACAATTGACATTTTACAATACTGCATTTGTACATATATTTCCATGCTATGTTGCCTTAAATTGTTTTCATGCAGAAGAAGGTCTCTTCCACCTGGATAATAAATTAAAAATATACATTATTTTTTTTTAGGGAGCAATCAATATTGTAAACACCAGGTGGACAAGTCTTAGATTATTCAGACAATTAACAAAACTAATGATTGGCCTTGATGAGCAAAAAGCCCATTTGTTAAATTTCTTGTGAGATTGACGACTGGTGCTAAAATCAATTTTGTTTTCCAAGGTTTTGCTAAACTTTCAATTAATCCTATCAATATACCCATAAACATGCACATGCAATGTACATCTCTGAACCCACCTTTTGCTTTAAATGTCATTTAATTGCACAGTTTTAGCTTGGTGATTCTGCAATTAAAACCATAAACACAGCTATTACTCCTACCAAGAGAGAAAGAATTTCTTTAAGAATATCTTAAAAATGCAATTATAATATCACAGCTGCAAGATGTTTTGATAGAGAAATGACCTCCAATTTAATCATTAATCCCTATTTACATTTTGTCTTCTGGTATAACTGCTAAATAACACATCAAAGTTTCCCAGCTAAGCTTCCCAATATACACATCATTAACGTTTTATAATTATCTGCCTGTGTACCGTAACATCCCTGAGAATCTCGTTTTTACGTAATGTGGATGATCCATAGAGATAAGTGCGCTGATGGGAATGTGGGAAAGTGAAAAAATTGCAGAAAATGACTTTTTTGCAAAATAATGAGTTGTAGTGCATTAATCACTTAATCACAGTCAACGGGACTTGCACATGGAAATGTGACCAGCTTCCATTAACATATTTAGTAATGATGTATTATGGAAATATTTCCATGTAATCACTGATAGTGTCATTTTTTTTTTCATTGTGATGATTGGGTTTGTACTTGCAATCTTTTTTTAAATTTAGTTTTAATGCCCACTGCTATTATAATTAACAGAATGTTGGATGACGCAAATTCTATAATAGGGTTTTTGGATAAAGAAAATGTTGAATCTGGGTACTTTCCAGCACTTGCCATCATAATTAATGGGAAAAGTAAAGATCTTTTAATGCTACTTACAAGTACTGTACTCCTTGTCATTACTGATGAAAGTGCATCCTTCATGCCCACTGCTTGGTGCTGCCAATGCCCGTTTCCCGTAGGCCAGTTGATCAGATCTCACATGACATCTAAACAGTCACAGCAGCTCTGATTGGACATGAGACTGCTGTGAAAATGCTATTGCCATGATGGTAGTGCCCTGTATGTAGGTACGACAGGACTACTGTAATGAATGGGGAGGGAGCAGATTTTAACATAATCAGAGGGTGGGAGGCTACATGCTCCATATGACTAAGTATATTTGCCCAAGAGGAAGGCTCGGGCAATCGGGACTTTTGAATCAAGGCAACTTTATTAGAAAAGCATCTTACAATGAGGCAGCAACATTTTGACTCTCATTAGTCTTGACCAAGCGTTGACCAAGACTTGTCGAATAGCTGAAGCGTTGTCTCGCTGTAAGCTGTTGCTCCGCTAATGTTTCCTTTATTCAGAAGTCCAGAATGTCCATACCTTTTTCTTGGATAATTACTTGGGAGGTGGGCTGATTCTGCTATGAGTTGGCCCCTGCATTAAGTATCTCAGGATTTGTTGCCGCTTTTAGTGTACTATGTACGACCAAACATGTATGTCTGGATCTCCCATTCCTTTTTAAAGAGACTCATATAGTCTTGACCTTTTTATATGGCTTTTCTCTTTCAACCATTCAGTTTTGACACAGGTTAGAGACACTACTACTGGAACCTTTTTCAAGTATGTAAAATCATAGTAAAGTAGACCTAAAGAGAACAGGTTTCTTTCATGAACTAATCACCAATGGCATAGGAACCGGCTGGGTGGATTAGAGGTAACATCACTGCTCTGCGTGGAGCAAGCCTGTGGACACATGGGCTCGATCCCATCAAGAGCACCTCTCCAGTAAGTGTCCTTGGGAAAGACACCTAACGTACATACTCGCCACCCAGGACATACTTGAAAGCAAGAGAAATCTCAATATATCCTTCCTCGTAAAATCCTTTCTCAAAAAAAAAAATGCAAAAAAATCTGAAGGAGGCTTTCCTTCTTACAGGAAGGCAATGCAATGCCAAAAATTTACACTACGGGTCAGTAAACTCAGTTTAATAAATTATCTCATTCTTAGCCACAACCTGATTCACAGTTATAAAAGTAACTTTGGTGGATTTATTTAATTTTGCTCCTCTATCATTTTTTTCTCCATTATTTTTATTGTAATTAAAAATTACACTAATGTGTAATACATAGCGTCTTTACATTATAGCCTCATGCAATAGATATGTATGGGCCAACATTTATTTTACGTTCATCCCTTGGCTTAGCCTTGGGACCCTAAGAGTTGCGTTGATCACAATAAGCAACCAAAAAAACATATACACCTTGTACGCCATATACAAGCTCAAATTACCTTTTTGAAATGATTAATATCTTGAGTGTCAAAAAGGATTAAAGATGGCCTCTACCATGGTCCAAGGCTAAGCCAAGAGATACATTAAAATGAAGGTTTTTACTTCTGACCATCTATTACAATATAGTATATAAAGAGGATATAACACGTGCAAACTTTTATTTTTCAATAAAATTCAGTAATTGCAAGATCCTTTCCAGGAAAAGCAGACATATTCCGTGCGAGGAAAACAAAGCCCAGATTATTATTTTCTTCTATTTATTCACAATTCTCCATGCTCTGTGAGATTATTGCTTGCTGCTGTAAGAGTTATTTTTAAAGTTTAGTGGCTCCTTAACCTTGTTCAGCAAAAACATAAATCTTTTTCATGGATAAATCCAGAGCGTAAATTACTTTATTTAACAATAATGACCATAATGAATCAGGTGACTGTATACCGTTTTCTTAACATTAACATCTTTGTAAATCGAGCCTCATGAAAATATAAATACTGTCAGTGGTCATAAGGCATTTTTTGTTCCAAATTAGCTATGATTGGGCTCATTACCCAGCGTAATCCAGTTGGGAGAAAATGGAGTAGCTCGATTTAAGCATGCACCGCGTATTGCATGTTCGAGGATATTAAAAAATAGATTAGAAATGAAAATAAAAAAATTTAAATACTTATAATATGTGCATTAAATGTGGTTTCTAGTTACGATGGACAACGATTTTGTCATTATCTGCTTCTTCAAAGTTTAAATCCCATTGTCAATTTTCCATGATCTCAGGTTCACAGAATAAACAGATTTTCACACATTTAAATACATTTTCAAGAAAAATTGGGTATATATATATATATATATATATGTAGACCAAAGACGAGAAGGACGCACACCAGGACTTAAAAAAATGATAAAAAATTTATGTTTAATTCAATAATGCATTAAAAAGATGCCCAAAAGCATCAAAACCTAAGGGTTTTGATGCTTTTGGGCATCTTTTTAATGCATTATTGAATTAAACATAAATTTTTTATCATTTTTTTAAGTCCTGGTGTGCGTCCTTTTCGTCATTGGTCTGCATATCTTCCATTGGGCTTTGCACCCAGGCATTTGGTGAGTTCTTATATGGCCATAGCAGGTTGCCGCTGCTTTATCTTTATATATATATATATATATATATATACTGTATATATATATATATATCATCATTGTATAGAAATTCTGTTTTATTTACGTGTATATATATATATATATATACACCCTTGATGAAGACCCGGTGTGGGGTTGAAACGTCGGCATTTTATTTGATTTATTAATAAACTTTTTTGTTTTATTAAAGTCCAGGAGTGCATCCAGATTTCTGCTTTCCATATTATTTCACATTGGATTTTGGCACCCAGGCAACATATGACATTTGAGTTGGAGTGCTGGTAATTCGTGTATATATATATATATATATATATAGAATCCACGAATGGAGCCGCACACGTGTAAATAAAATAACAAATTTATTAAATCTTATAAAATTGACCGACGTTTCGGCTCATGTGTGAGCCATTCTCAAGATTACATACATAATGAAAACATACCACTTAAATGCAAGACAGAGAATGAACTCACCAATCAGATTGAAATGCCAGCCCTCCTGCATGTGCATCCAATATAATTATATATGCAAATCACATAAGCATTGCTGCATGTGACCCATCACACGCCCAAGAAAAAAGGTTACCACAGTGATGACATAAACACAAGCATGGATCTATAGCACAGACATTTAAAAACAATCATGGAGGAATCAAAAAACAAACTATTCAAAAACACGAAAGTTCTTAGGAGGGAAAAGAAAAAAAACATGATAAATAATAAATGAACAAAGAAAATTAGTGCCCCCATTCAGGGTACCCCAAAATATAATTCAAAAATATAATAAATAAAAATTCGAATAATAAACACATAACAAAAAAATCCTCAAAAAGAACCTGAAAACAAGAAAAAAAGAAAACACGAGTGACCAAGAATTACTTTTGCAAGAGAGATTGCATGTTACCAAATCAATATAAATGCATTTACTTAGATTATCTATCAGCCAAAAAGCAAGTGTATGAATTATATTCGTTCAGTCCACGTGGAGTGAGAGTATCCAATTTATGGATCCAAAAAGATTCACACTGCAATAAAAGCTGAGATCTATTCCCACCACGGCGAAGTGGTGGGACATGATCAATGCCTATAATTCTAAGAGAGGGTAAGCGATGTTGACAAGATAAAAAATGTTTCACCACTGGCTTGTCGGTGTGATTGCCTCTGTAGGCGGTATTTATAGCTGAGCGATGGCCACGTATGCGATCACGCAATGTGAGATCAGTTTTTCCAACATACCCCAAACCACAGGGGCATGTGATAAGGTATATGACAAATTGAGTTTGACAAGTAATCCGATATTTGATGTTAAATCTACGTCCCGAATATGGATGGACGAAGGATGTTCCTGCTTGCATGTGGCTGCAGGTAACGCAACCTAAGCATTTAAAGCACCCTACTTAAATTATACTAGAGTTTGGCGTATATGAATTGTACGGATCCGTTTTGACCAAAAGATCACGAAGATTGGAAGTCCTTTTAAAACTAATCATAGGAGGTTGTTTGAATTGATACGGAAGCGTAGTGTCAAACTTAAACAAAGGCCAGTGTTTCCTAAGATTATGAGCTGCCAAATCGCCTTGGTTACTATATGTAACCGGTAGAAAAATTCTAGATGTAGAAACAGTCCTTGGTTCTTTAGGATGCTCAAAACGATCCTGAGCTTTAATCAATGCTCTATCTAACTGAGTTTGAGTATATCCCCTTTCAATGAATCTATTATACATCTCCTGGATCTGCTCTGAACGAAAAGTGCTATTGCTGTTGTAACGAAGTACTCGCAGAAATTGGGAAATTGGCAAAGAGTTTTTCAAGTGAAACGGATGATGGCTATCTGCTCGCAATAGTGTATTTCTATCCGTTTCCTTGCGATAGAGTTTGTAGCCAAGAGAGTTGTTAGTTCGAAACACCTCCACATCCAAGAACAAGATTGAGTCACTACTGGAGTTAGTTGTGACCTTGACAGGTGAATCCAAATTGTTAATAGATCGCTCCAAAGTTAGGAACGAATCTTCATTGCCATCCCAAATCAAAAAAATATCATCGACAAACCTACAATAAAATAAAAGTTGCGATGTGAAAACATTTAAAAGATTCTGTTGTTCAAAGGAATACATATAGGCATTGGCATATGATGGTGCCATAGGGGCCCCCATTGCCGTTCCAGAGATCTGTTTATAGAACCGGTTTTCGAATCTGAAATAGTTGTTCTCCAATGTGATAGTCAAATTTCCAGCAGAAACTCCAGCGGTGGTCCTTGGTATTATTCTGAATGCAATAACACTTGCTTGAAGCACTGTATCCCATGTTGGTGCGGAATTATAGTATATAAATTTTTGACATCCATAATAGCTAACAACCAAGGAGTTTCCAGAAGTTGTAATGTCTGGAGTTTATTCAAAAAATCTGGAGTATCCTTAATACAAGTTGGTAATCGTTGAATGGTAGATTTGGAAAGTGAATCAATGTATTTTCCAAGGGGTTCAAGAACCCCCCCTCTGGCTGATACGATAGGTCTGCCAGGAGGCATTTGAGAATTTTTATGAATTTTGGGAATGGTATATATGATGGGAATTTTAGGATGTGGTACCTGCAAGAATTTAGCGACTGATTCCGAAATAAATCCAGCTTGTAGTCCCCTTTGAACCACAGTGTTGATCTTAACACTAACCTCTCCTGTAGGATCATAAGTACGTCTGCGATAGATATTGATATCAGATAGTTGTTGATAGATTTCCGTTTGATAGTAAGTATAATCCAATACCACTACACCTCCTCCTTTATCAGCTGGACGTATAATGATAGAAGGGTCTTCGGAAAGATCCTTAATAGCCATACGTTCATCCTTGGAAAGATTTGATCTATGTGGTTTATTGGTAGTCATAATGGATTTAGTTTCTTCCTGTATAATTTTACCAAAAGAATTAACAAAATAGTTACAAGTCTTGACATCATTAGTGCTCTTCAATCTGAGCTGAGAGTATGCACCGGCAGAGGTTGTGCCAAAGTTCTCTTGGATCGCAAAAATACGTTGAAGTTTGTAATTTTGGACCTCCAAGTCAAAGGCTGGCTCATTGAAGGTAGGAACAAAGGTCAAACCTTTGCTGAGAACTTGTAGATGTGCTAGCTCAAGTTTCTTTTTGGAAAGATTGAAAACTGGGGCTAACGTCTGTGCAGTGGTGGTCTGCCTCGAGTGCCCCTTCCTCTTTGCGCCCCGTCGTACTCTTTTACATGAGTGAAGGTTGTTCCCCTGGTTTGGATCCTTGAAGGAGGTAAAACCTCTGTGTTGTGGGATTGATTGCCACCTAAAAAAGAAGCCCCTTGAGGATGTGAGGCTGGAAGTTCAGTGTCAGACGCTGATTCGCCTGATGTAACATCTATAGAGGGAATTATGGGTTTGACAATTCTCCTTCTGGATCGATTAGGAGCATATCCAGGGCAATCACAATTTAACCATCGATACACCTGATGTGTGGTATAATCAGAGTTGACCTTTTAAACTTTTTGTTTTTTAAAACGAATGAGATCTGCCTTGTATTTATCGAGGTCTTCCTGGATCTTCACTAATTGTGAAGCAAAGGGGGCTGAGGAAATGACTGAGGCATGGTCGCTCTCATATTTAGTAATACACTGAGTCGTGAGCTGAAGTTCCCGTCCTACTTCCTCAATGGTGATGGTCATCCAATCAAGCGAGTATCTATTGGCAATCGCCATCCACTTCTTACAATAATCAGGGTTATTCCTGCCAATAGTTGGGGCGTTACGTATCCTAAAACCCCTTGGGATGCGTTTGTTGCGATAATAATCAGACAGAAAAACTCCATGTAAATTATAATCGATTTCCTTACGTTTAAATTTTGTCAAGTCAAAATACACATCTTTGGAAGACGGATGGTGGTCCAGTTGTTCAGGTGTAAGTGGCCACAGCACTTTACATATCACCAATGAACAAGCACTTAAAGTCTCAGCAAAATCCTGGTAAGCACCAGCTTTTTGTAAAAAATCCTCCATGAATAAACGAGATCGGCAAGTACACTCTTGCAAAAAGGAAATATAAATCGGGTGCAGAAGGACTTGGAAAAAAATCCAAAAAATAAAGTCGACTTACAAGGTAGTTGCAGGGACATTGTGTTCTATATATATATATATATGCATCATAATTGTATAGAAATGTTGTTTTATTTATGAATATATATCATCCTTGTAGAGGAATGTTGTTTAATGTATGTATACGGTTTATATATAGCATTGTATATATATATTATAGTATTTTGCAGTTAAAAACAAAGGTTACAAGAGCAATCATTGTTTACGTTATAGTATTATTTCAAGCTATAACATCAGGAATAACATCCACCACATTGACTTTAAACACATATTTTATGCATGAAATGGAATATGTGTTTCATGATATATACATTTATATATTTTAATTCAGTCCCCTATCGGGTCCAAAGGGGTGGACAATGAAATAGTATAATTATCCGTAGCTATGTGAAGCAGGTTGAGTTGTAGTTTGTTCGCCATGTAACTGTGGGTAGTAAATTAAAGTCACTTGGCCCCAGAAGTTCTTAATTATTGATGTATTTTATTGCATCTAGCAGCAGGGGTATATAGTGCGCACAGTACGTAGTCAGCAATAATAGTGTAATCACTTCTTATATGATCTAAGAAGCTCTATCTCAACAGGAGCAAATCAGATCAGCTGTCCTCAAAAATTATATGTGAGACTACTTTACACACACAGAATCCCAAGGTCCCTTCTGTAATTTATGCAAAAATCCCGAAACCTGTATGCACGCAATGGATAGACCGATATATAAACAGACAGACAGAAAAATACCCAGATAGAAAGATAGACAGACAGATAGATAATCTGACAAGTAAGCAAATACATGAAAAATTTTGAATAAGGAAGTTACAAGAATAAGGAAGTTGTGATTGGTTAGAGAAACATAGCATAAAGTGTATTTATCGGCGTACAACACGCGCTGGCATATTATTATTATTCTTTATTTATATAGCGCCAGTATATTCTGCAGTGCTGTACAATGTATAACACACACCTTAACCACTTGGCTTCTAAGGACGCGCTCAGCACGTCCAGCCAAGTGGTTCTCCTGTGCTATGGACGCGCTGAGCGTGTCCTAGCACAGGAGGCCGCAATCAGCCGGGATTCCGGACGATTGCTGCGCCCCCCTAGTGCGAGCTGACATCTTGATGTCAGCCCAGCACTCCAGGACCCCGGCGGGAACATTAGATGTCATCGCGCAATGACATCTATTTCAGGCACCCCCTGCGAGTGCAGGGAAGGTGCCTGAAAGGGAGGGGGGAGGTCCTTTGGACCTCTCTCCCTCCCGATCTGCTGGGGTCAGCAGTGAAAGTCAGGCATCGTTTGGAAGGGCACAGCCTGCCCTTCCAAACGGTGGCTGGCTTTAACCCCTTGGGGGCCGGATCATGATTCGGCACCGAAAAGCGCCGGATCGTGATCCTCTCCCTGAGCTGGCCGACATCTTGGATGTCGGCCAAGCTTCTGGGAAGTCCCCCTGATGACTGGCGTCATCGTGCATAGCACGATGATGTCAGTTTTGGAGTTAATCCCTAGCTGCCAAAAAATAAAAATGAAAATAAAAAAATATTTAAAAAATAATAATAATAAAAACAGTTTTTAACCCCTTAATGACCCCTGACGTACCCTGTACGTCCTGTCCTCGGGTCTCCCTTAGACCCGCGGACGTACAGGGTACGTCAGCGGCGCCAAATCCCCCTCCCGCCCGATACTCACCTCCCTCGTCGGATCCCACGGCGATCTGGCAGGGAGGAAGCCTGCCCATGTGATTTACATGGGCAGGCGAGGCTGATGACGTCGCCACGCTGCGTGGTGACGTCATCAGAAGGTGCCCCATTGTGTTTCAATGGAGGGGAGGGGGGCTCCTTCGGAGCCCTCTATCTCCCCAACCATTGAAGCTAGGGAGATGCTGTTTGCACCGCTGGAGAGGGGAGAGCCTCCCCTTTCCAGCGGTGTATGGCATTAACAGTTTTGCCGTCGGATCGCTTTTCGGCGCCAATTGGCGCCAAAACGCGATTCAAACCTGGAGGGGGGCTGACATCTTGGATGTCAGCCAAGCCTCCAGGTCCCCCCACCCACTGACAACCTCACCATATGTGTGAGGATGTCAGTGGGCCAGTTAACCCTCTAGCTGCCATGTAGAGATAAAGGGATCCTAAGGATCCCTTTATCTCCCGATCCATGGCAGCTGGATGGTCATATTTGCCATCATTTAAAAGGCCTGATTATGGCCTTTCAAATGATACCAAACATGACCAGGTTTGGTTTAAAAAAAAAAAAAAAAAAAAAAAAAAAAAAAAAATAATAATAATAAAAAAATTAAATAGTTTAAAGTTTTTTTTGTCTGGGGGGAGTTTAATTAAATAGGACCTAGGCTGTCATCTAAAAATAATTAGCACAAAATGGTCAGAATGAGCGCAGCGCACATAGGTGAACTGTCTCAGCAGTGAAGGGGTTAAAAAGCAAACGCATGTTAAAATTGGGTATTTATAGTCTCGGGACAAAATTTTGAACCTATTTAGCCGGGGTCTTTTTGGGCGGTTGTAGATTTTGGGGATTAAATTACGAAAAAGTGTGTTTTTACCATTTTTTTCCTCATATTTCATATTTTTTTTATAGTAAATTATTCGATATGATGGAAATAATGGTATTTCTAGAAAGTCCATTTAATGGCGGGAAAAATGGTGTATAATATGTGTGGGTCGAATAAACGAGTAAGAGGAAAAATTGTCCTAAACACTAACAGCGCAGAAACGTAAAAACAGCAGCGGTCACTAAAAGACGGATTTGTGTAAAACCGCCCGGTCACTAAGGGGTTAATTTTTTTTGGTTTGTTATTGCAGCAATATTGTTCCCATTTCATTTATAATGTGAACAATGATGCTGCACTAACGATTTTTGTATGGGGTGCGTTTGTTAAAAATAGCATTATTTTCCCCAAAAAAATGTAACAAGTCCCCATTTCTAATTTTTTTAACAAACGCAACCCATAAAAAATATAACCGCAAATGCTCGCATGTTAAAATATGAAAAAAAACACTTTACACATTGTAAATTACTGAAAATTTAAATTTTATTGCATTTTTTTGTTATAATATTCAGATAGGTCATGACGTATACATATAATAATGATATATTATGAATCTGCCGAGTCTGCCGGAAAGAACGATATATAATATGTCTGGGTCATATTATAAAATATGGCTTGAAAACTCGTTTAAACATGATGAGCGAAACCAGTAAAAATTAGCTCAGCACACAGGTGTGAAATGGCTCAGCAGCGAAAGGGTTAATGTTAAGAAGGAAGATTGAGTAGAAAATCTTAAATTTAAAATAAATGACTTTGATGCAAAATATAGGGATCTCTGAACTTTTGTTTATTGTTGGTTAATGCAAATAGTAAGTAATTAAATAAATCATAACATTTTACATTCTATTTTTACTTTTTCTGTTTGTTAGAGTGTATATATATGGTATATATAAGCTCTCTGGCTCTGCAGCTGGCCTAGGGGGGCATAAGTTCCTGGCTGCCTGGCAGGGGCGGATCCAGGGGGGGGCAACGGGGCAATTGCCCCCCCCCGAGATTTGAGCCGGGGACCCAGATGCCGCCGGGCAGCGCAGGAGCGCCTGCCCGGTCCTGAAGAGTGCGTCCTTGTAAAGGGGATGCGGCTGCGTGCAGGCGCAGCCGGTCACGTGGTCCGGCTAATCAGGTGGTACTGAGTCTCTGTACCACCTGACTGGCCGGACCGCGTGACCTGCGCACGCACGCAGCCGCCTCCCCTTTACAAGGACGCACTCTTCAGGACCGGGCAGGCGCTCCTGCGCTGCCCGGCGGCATCTGGGTCCCCTGAACACCGGAGCTGGAGGCCTGGAGCAATATCCAGGTGAGAGCTGGGCAAATCCATGAGCTGGGGGTAAATCCATGAGCTGGGCAAATCCATGAGCTGGGCAAATCCATGACCTGGGGGTAAATCCATGAGCTGGGCAAATCCATGAGCTGGGGGTAAATCCATGAGCTGGGCAAATCCATGAGCAGGGGGCAAATCCATGAGCTGGGCAAATCCATGAGCTGGGGAAATCCATGAGCGGGGGGCAAATCCATGAGCTGGGGGTAAATCCATGAGCTGGGGGTAAATCCATGAGCTGGGCAAATCCATGAGCTGGGGGTAAATCCATGAGCTGGGGGTAAATCCATGAGCTGGGCAAATCCATGAGCTGGGGGTAAATCCATGAGCTGGGCAAATCCATGAGCTGGGGGTAAATCCATGAGCTGGGCAAATCCATGAGCTGGGGGTAAATCCATGAGCTGGGCAAATCCATGAGCTGGGGGTAAATCCATGAGCTGGGCAAATCCATGAGCTGGGGGCAAATCCATGAGCTGGGGCAAATCCATGAGCAGGGGGCAAATCCATGAGCTGGGGGTAAATCCATGAGCTGGGGGCAAATCCATGACCTGGGGGCAAATCCATGACCTGGGGGCAAATCCATGAGCTGGGCAAATCCATGACCTGGGGGCAAATCCATGACCTGGGGCAAATCCATGAGCTGGGCAAATCCATGAGCTGGGGGCAAATCCATGAGCTGGGCAAATCCATGACCTGGGGGCAAATCCATGACCTGGGCAAATCCATGAGCTGGGGGTAAATCCATGAGCTGGGGCAAATCCATGAGCTGGGGGCAAATCCATGTGTGAGCTGGGGGCTCTCTGCTCCTCTAGATTGTAAACTCCTGGTGCCCTCTGCTCCTCTAGATTGTAAACTCCTGGGTGCCCTCTGCTCCTCTAGATTGTAAGCTCCTGGGTGCCCTCTGCTCCTCTAGATTGTAAACTCCTGGGTGCCCTCTGCTCCTCTAGATTGTAAGCTCCTGGGTGCCCTCTGCTTTTCTAGATTGTAAACTCCTGTGAGCCGGGCCCTCTGCTCCTCTAGATTGTAAGCTCCTATGAGCCGGGCCCTCTGCTCCTCTAGATTGTAAGCTCCTGTGAGCCGGGCCCTCTGTAAATTCTCGTGAGTCGGACTCTCTGCTAAAACACCTTATTTTCTGTCAGTGCCCCTCCCGAGACTAGTCTCTGGATCCGCCCCTGCTGCCTGGCTGGTAGTGCCACTAACTGCTGCGGGTAGATGGAGGTCGGTGCTGATGTTACTCCAGCCTCCATGGATGTGATTCCGTGCCAGCAATGGCACTGACAATTGTGGGGCCCCGGGGCCTGTGCGGGTCACGTTGTGTGACCTCACACATGATGTGCCACACTGTCCGCCTGTGGAACAACCGTACACAAAGGCGCAGCTTCATTTCAGTGAAATGATAGCAGTGCAGTTGCGCCAATATTGGCCGGGAAGACTGGGAACATTCCAGAGCTGCCTTGATCACAAGGGAATGGCGATTACACAGCAATGGTGCAGGACCCGTTCCTACAGTACTCGAGCCCTGTCGCCCCCTCATTATGCTGCCAGCCACCGACCGCCATATTTAATGGCGTATAACACGCATATTGGCGTATAAAACACAGATATGATTTCACCCTAATTTTTTGGGAAAAAAAGTGTGTGTTATACACCGATAAATACGGTATTACGGATAGGTATGAACTGCAAATGACTGCTTTATAAATGTGATATGTGGTCATTGATTAAACACTTTACATTTATCCTGTTCAGATATTTTAGATCTTGGTTTAAGTCATATTTTTATAGTTATGGCTATAACTCAACAAATCATCATATTCGGCAAGAAGCCATGAAATCACAATGTTTCTACTGTTTTTTTTTCTCTCCTCAAGTACACCGTAAGGATGCTTAAAATATGATTATTTAGACTGCTTCGAAATCGTATCTAAATTAAATTTATGATGTTCCTCCGTATCCGTTGAACACAATCTTAAAAGACGATAATGAATTTATGTATGTAAATATGTTCCTCTGGAGCTACCTCTTGTGAGTAATACAAAAGGCGATTGAAACAAAAGTTTGCAAAGAGCATGCACTAAGACTCACTTCGAGCTTGGATTATTCTATGATGATATTGAGTTTTTATTCAGAAGGGATTGAATTTTACTGTTGGTTATTGTTGATCCATAGTTTTGTATTACTATTTGAAATTGTAGATTGATGTTTCAAATAATAATGAAAATGATGAAGAAATAATGGATGTAATTCTAAAATATGTCTTTAGTTGCACACAAAATCATTATTAACCCCTTCTCGACCGCTGACCTACATAGTACGTCCTGTGGGGAAATCCCCTTAACGACCGCGGACGTACTATGTATGTCACAGTCTCCTAACTTCCCTTTACTCACCTCTCTGTCAGGCTCCCTTGGTGGTCTGGCAGGCTGGATGTCTGCCCCTGCCTTTTCAGGGGGCAGGGCAGTCCTGATGACAACATCAACGTGCCTAATGACGTCATCGCCAGGCACCCCCCAGTGCCTGTATAGGAAAACAGGAAAGCCCTTTCCCTCCCAAACCGCTCAACGTAAAAATAAAGAAAAAGTATCGCTGGAAAGGGGAGAGTCTCCCCTTTTCAGCGGTACCTGTCTTTAACCCCTTTGGTGCTGGATCGTGATTCGACACCAATTGGTGCCGAATCACGATTCAAACCCGGCACCACAAGCCTCCGAATCACCCCCACCCACTGGCATCGTCACCATATGTGTGATGACGTCAGTGGGCTAGTTAAACCCATAGCTGCCAAGTGGAGATAGGGGGATCCTATGGATATTCAGTCAAAAACTCAAGGTAAACATTTGCAGTAATTGATGTCTCTCTGAAGAAAAACGACTTCCTTCTGTGGGGTTATGTTCATCTATATAAGAATATACACCTGGCTGTGTTTTACAATCTAGACGGCTGTTGGTCTCATGACTATACCACCTTTAATCTTAGAAACACATTTGGTGCCCAGGAAACATGGACATAGAACTATGGAACATCACAAAAATACTGTAAGGATCCTGACCCATGCAGGGCAGCACCCTTCCAAATCCTGCACTTCGTGTCAGTCCTGTTTCCAGCGCTGTGTTCCAGAAACGACATAGTTAAAAGCACCAAGACACACATCCACACACTCCAGGTCATCTGACCTCTCTGGTAATAAAAGTGCCACACCCCTTCTGTTCCCTGCTTCAGCATGAGATGTATCTGCTCTCAGTAAGAAAGAACTTATGTTGTGGCTTTCCTGAAAACCAAACCCTGCCGTGCTACCAAACCTTCCTTGTGTGTGTTTCCAGACCCTCCGTTATCCTGTATGTTCAAGACCCTGCTGTCCCAGTCTGTTTCCTGATTTCCCCTGCATCAAAGTTTATTTGTTTTTGCTGCCTCCGGTAGCAACCTCACCCCTCACCGCAGACCCCTTGTTTTGGCATCACCACATCCCGGGCTCAGAATCTTACATTTTCTGAACCACCCCGGTACAGTACCTGGCAAATACACACTTGTTGATTTAATAGATACATGGAAAATAATGCATGTTTCCCCGCGTATGACCAAAAATCACATATTCTTTACCTCTCACTAGATCCTTCCACAATTCTATTTTCAAGGTGCAAGGGAAGCGGTCCTCCAGCATCATCACATAAATATAGATATCTTATTGTTATAGAAATTCGTAAACAATCTTCAGCGTGTCAAAACATCTTGTGATCTTACCTAATACATCATATTTCCTTATGACATGAGAGATTAATTATATGAAGTAAAACCTTGCTGCACTGCTTTGTTCTTTATGTATTAATATACAGAATACTTCACTAGGACTTGGTTCCTGACATTGTCACAGCGAATGGAAATATGATTGATATAGAATGCGAATAATGCTTGCACTAAGTCTTGGCTACATTCACAGAATATATGTTCTATATATTTTTAAACACACGATGCTCTTATTGTGTCTGATTTATAGCAATTGTGAGCGATGGACTGAGTTGCACTGACAATTCCCCAAGGGGATGGATAAGTATGTGCAAATGATTCCGCAGACCTACTTTTCCCATACTGATGATGAGCAAACAGTTTACTCTTGTTAATAGGTCAAAGTCCTCGGGGATTCCCCTAGAAGGACAGCAGATATCAAAAATATATAGAAAATTACATATAAACACCTTTTTTCAGCACTAGACACTTTTTATTTATTTACTTTTTTTGCAGCCAAATTGCTTCTCAAACCTAGACTGTGCCAGATTAAGTCAGGATGAGACTGAAAGAAGGTTTTCTTTATAAAGATGAACATTTCGGCATTTATTTTTGCTGCAAATCCATAAGAGACATATTTTCAGGGAAAACTATCTTAAGTTACGACTCCATTTATTGACTAATGAACATGATGCGCGGCAAACTGTACCCCCCCTTACACAAATCATTTTAATGTTTAAAGAAAAAACAAAAACACCTTGTGCAATTAAATGTAGGGAGAGAAATGTCTAGCATGAATCTAAGCTGGAAGGATATATTTACCCTGAGCAAAGCATTGCATGGAGGCATGCCAGTTATGATTAATGATTTTCTTCTACAAAATTTGAAAAGCTAAGTTTGTCCAACTAGAAGTTTGATTGGGATTGTAAGTTGAAATTCTTTAGGGGAATTGAGCTAGAGAGGCGAAAGGGCACCAATTCAATATATTATCTGCTTATGATCAGAATTCTATAGCTGTGTTATAAATCTGTACTGCCTCTTATGTCTGTTTGTGAAGGTCAGGAGAGTTTGTTTTCCTGAACAGCCTAGAAGCATAACTTTTGTGTCTCGAAGTACATAACGGAACATATCATCCCCTATCCTGGAATTGGCAAATATAGTGTTTTTCCCCTATAACACTATGTTCTAGATAAGGTCTATCCAACTCATGTCCCCCCTAGATGTTGATGCCTACAATTCCCAGAATTCCTTCAATGCAATAGATGGCCATGGAATCTTGGGAGTTGTAGTTCAGAAACATCTGGAAGCCAGAGTTTGACAGCCGCGCTCTAGAGAAAAGACACATGTTTCCATTATTACTTGCTATTGGCAGCTTTATGGCAGATGCTTTCTTCAGAGTTCACTAGTGTAAGGATAAACTATCACAAAGTAATATCGATATACCTTGCAGTTGGTTGGATGTCTTCTGGTGTACTGATACAGTTCAAAAGGTGCAGCACATGACTAGTATCATCTTCCCAGTGTGTTTTAGACAGCTGCTCAGGATACCAGGAAAAGCCAAAAACTCTCAGGAAAATAGAGGGATCCAGCATCCCAGTTTGGTGAAAGAGCACTTTATTTCAAGCTGCACGGGCCGATTTAAAAAGGCTGCCAGACTGCGGTACCGGGTCCCTTAATTTCCTGACATATTCTGCTGTATTGATAACAGTCAGGGTTGACCAGGCTAAACAAATAGGTCTGTTAAATACCCAAGGACCAGAACCCATGCAAAAAGAATGTGTGGGACAGGTTGTTGGTAGAGGTGTGCATTCATTTTGTAGCGAATCTCAATTCATTGCAAATTTAGTTAATTAGTATTTCAGAAGTACTTCCGAAATAACGAATTGATTTCATCCGAATTGAAATGAAAACAAAATGGTATAAAATGAATTTGATTCATTATACTGGTTCACAAGAGAACCATTGAATAACCATTGAATAAATTATTCCTGAGCAGGATTTGATTAATTGGGGTTTTATTTAGTGATCCGAAATTTGAATTGATATCAAATATCAAATTGATCCCAACTTACATTACATACAAGTCAGAACTAAAGCAAGGAAAGAGGTAGGTACTCCAGTGGAGAGTATAGCCAGTAGAAGTTTATTTCTGGGGGGTTAACCCTTTCGCTGCTGAGGCATTTCACACCTCTGTGCTGAGGTCATTTTTACCGCTTTCGCTCATCATGTTTAACTGCGTTTTGAAGCCATATTTTAATATATGACCCAGACATATTATATATCATTCTTTCCGGCAGATTCATAATATGTCATTATTATATGTATACATCATGTACTGTCTGTATATTATAACAAAAAATGCAATAAAATTAGAATTTTCAATAAAGTGTTTTTTTCTCACATCTTAACATGCGAGCATTTGCGGTTATATTTTCTATGGGGTGCGCTTGTTAAAAAAATTAGAAATGGGGACTCGTTACATTTTTTTGGGGGGAAATTTCGCTATTTTTAACAAACGCACCGCATACAAAAATTGTTAGTGCAGCATTATTGTTCACATTATAATTGAAATGGGAACAATATTGCTGCATTAATAAAACAAAAAAGAAAAAAAACTTGTTCTTTTTTTTATATAATTTTTTTTAAATATTTTTTTCTTTTTCTTTTTAGTTTTTTGTTTTAAAAAAAAACTTTTTACATGGTCATGTTTGGTATTGTTGGAAAGGCCATGCTCTGGCCGATCCAACGATACCAAACATTAACCCATAGCCGCCACGTATCGGGAGATAGGGGGTTCATTGAAAACCCCTATCTCCACCATTGCTGGCAGCTAGGGGTTAACTCCAGGACTGGCATCATCATGATATGCACGATGACGCCAGTCCTCAGGGGGAGTTCCCGGAGACTTGGCCGACATCCAAGATGTCGGCCAGCTCCGGCAGAGGATCATGAACCGACGCTTTTCAGTGCTGAATCGTGATCCGCCTTCCCAGGGGTTAATGTCAGCCACTGTTTGGAAGGGCAGGCTGTGCCCTTCCAAACGGTGCCTGTCTTAACACTGTGCCCACCGGCGATCGGGAGGGAGAGAGGTCTGAAGGACCTCCCCCCTCCCTTTCAGGCGCCTCCTCTGCACACGCGGGGGGGCCTGAATTAGATGTCATAGCGCTGCTGCGATGACATCTAATGTCCCTGCTGGTGTCCCGGAGTGCTGAGGTGACATCCAAGATGTCATCCGCGCTGGGGGGGTACAGCAATCGGCCAAAATCCCGCTCGATTGCTGCCTTCTGTGCATGGACACGCTCAGCGCGTCCATAGCACAGGAGAACCACTTGGCTGGATGCGCTGAGCACGTCCATAGCAGCCAAGTGGTTAAAGCAGACCCCCTAGTACTAAAGCAAATTACATTATGAAAATAATCGTCCCTGTAAATTGGCCTGTGGTGCTGAATCTGTTGTCAGCACCACAGGCCAATGGACAGCTTAATATTTAACCCTAGCTTGCTTTTTAACAGCAAAATTTGATTAATTGGGACTTTATTTAGCGATCCGAAATTCGAATCGATATCAAATATCGAATCGATCCAAAATTACAATGTTTTTTTTAGTGATCCGAGTCACCAAACGAAAACGAAATAACGAAATGAAATGAATCAAAACGTAACGGAATTACGAAACAAAATTACGAAAATGAAATTATTTTGAAACGAAACAAAACAAAATACATTTTTCCTCCTCTAGTTGTGGCCAGGTTTTAGACTGACCATGTAAGGTGTAAATATTCTAGTCAAGGTTTCATTCGAAAACAAGCTGTGAATCTTGTTTCTTAGTAATTGCAGCTCATTATGGGGAGATTTTTTACTCTCTGTACTGTATGCATGAAGTACATGTGCTGAATGGAAAATTGGGTCTCCCAGTTGGCCCTCAGCCCATGGCCATTGTCGGTCTCATGACAGAATTAGAGTTTCTAGCCATGCATTCTTTAAAAGTTTAAATGCCTTAAAGTTTGTGGAAAAATTGTACATTGTCTAATAAAATATCTTGGTCAGACATCTCTAGGTTGGATATTCAGCTAGGACAGGAGACTTGCAAAGACACCTTTTGTAAAGGTCACTTAAAGCCTGGCATTAGTAAAGCTGGACATGGCTCAAAAGATTTCCAAAGCATTTTTACCAGTCAATTCTTCACGCAGCTCTGACATTCCAACATCAAATTAAATTGGTAAATTCGGAAATCACAAAACAAATTCCCCTGATATCCAGACTTGAAAGATTTACAGTATACAAGTTTATTTTATCTAATAGATAAAGATGTGCCTTGTATTATTTGCATGTATGAATCATTATTTAAATTAACATTTATAAAATTTTATTCTAATTGTAGCGCTCACCCCCGGAGGAGCCGCTGAATAAACCTCGGGATAGTCTCACCGCACTAGGAATTACTATACACCAGCACTGTTGTGGATTTTCTATTTTATATACTTTACTTGTCTCAATAAAGTGGCATATAATACACATGTACGTTGATATGACTGACAGGAATGCGTAACACGGGAAACACGTGGTAGAAAAAGAAACAGTTAACCCCCTCAGTTCACGAGTGTAAGTCCCGTCAAAAAGGCTAAAAAATGTGGTGTCTAGGGTACCCGGGTACTGTGTTCAACTAGCCAGCGAACGAAAAGAATAATCTTCGACTAGTCCCCTTTGGGGCCCTGTGAATTGAAGCGATTTAAAAAGTGCGCGCTTTCGTTTCGGAACCGTAGGCCTTGAGGCCTCTCACCCATCCATCAAACTAAATGTCCAGAACTGGTGCCTCGACCAAAGGATCTCTCTCCACTTTATAGTGGAACTTGGTGCCAACAAATCTGCTCTCCGCTTGCCAAATCTCCGCAACAGGAACACCGATCCGCCGCCTGCAGTCCCAATCGATCATCGCGGTCTCCTCACTCGGGGTCCTACCGGAACCTGGTTGTCCTCCCAGCAGTTAAGCGCAGTGTAGTAGGCGTTAGCACACTCTCCGTCTCCGATCTCCAGCACTGGCATACGATGGCGCTCGCACTCTGGCCTGGCTGCGATCCCGGACAGCGTTTCTGCATGCGTCCTACTCCGCTCGTCGCTCTGCTCATTCTCCCCTCTCCAAGCACGAGGCTGCTGATGTCTTTCCTCAGCGCCTCGCGCCAACTTCCTGTCCTCTTCACAAAGGGTTCTGGGAGATGAAGTCCTTTTTGTCCAGCATAGTCCACAATGTCTCTAGCTATGTCTTCCTCTAGTGGTAACAATAGTTCAATACACCAGAGCTAATCTAAGGCAGCGCTACATAATGATATGTGCTCATATCTTTAACAAGAAACCCTATTTACTTATAAATTCCTAGACCTAAGATTTACAATCAGTTAAATTGAATGAAAGATTACTCCAGAGCAGGACCTTGTTACTTTAAAAAAAGCGGTCTTCTTACATCTATTATGACATTTTAATACCTTTAATAAATTATAAAATATGTATAAATACACATCCGGTTAAGCACACATGTTAGAAGATACATGATTGTTTTGTTAAAGATGAAAATGTTCTCTCTATAAGCATTATAAACATTGAAATTCACAAAACACAGCCATCATTTCCCATTGAAAGCCTTCATATTTATGATAGGTTTCTATGGCAACAGATGAATGCAGATTCCTTTGGGATCCCATACTTTAATTGACCTGTAGGTTTGCAAATCACCGTCTCTAACTGCATAATCCATAGTGATTGAATGTTAACCCGTCTGTTCATGTTCTTTAACAGAACTAATTGTGTTCATTGAAACGAACCCGTTTGATTCCAGTGCTGTCTGCAATAAAAAAAAAAGGAAATGCCAGAGCTTGTACATGCTCATCCAAAATCATTCTGTTGAACAAATAATTAATTTAAAGTACTGCCACTGTTGTTTTCTATATTCAGCAAACAATGTATATTTTACCTTCTATTAATTAATATTTTTTCCCTTCTTCTAGTGTCTCTATGGCTGCTATGTTCACTCCTCCATTATCCCAACTTTTCACCGGCGGTGCTATTGGCTCCTTCAGGTAGGACAGTCCTTTATTTTTTTCCTTATCTTCTATGTATATCATCTGCAAGATGTCTGGATAGCTCCTGGTTGTAGACAGCAGTTGTATATCTTTGACATTGCTGGTCCTTCATTTGAAAATCGATTAGGTATTGAATACGTGTTGTAGGATTAACATTGTCTTTAGGCTTGCGATCAATAGTTGCCTGTAGCTCAGAGTCTTTGGCAATCGCAGTGAGTAGTTAGTATTTAGAAGTCATGACTATAGCAAGGCTTGTTGTAGAGCGTTGATGAGACAAGAATGTCAAAGAGATCATAAAAATCATTTGACCCTGATACTCTTTGTTTGAAAATGGGTTAAATAAAATTAGAGACACCCTTTCAATCTGACCGTCTATTTGTTGATATAAGAGTAGTATATGGTATGTTTATGTTGAAAATGTCAGTACTGTACTCGATGTTGTTTCAAGCTTGTAGTTGGTGTATGTGTAGCGGAATGCTACGAAACAAAACACAAAATGAAATAGTTAGTGAACCAAAATCAAAGCACACTGTGATTTTTATTGTGAAGTATGAATAGAAATATCTAATTTAAAAGAAATAATGAAAAGTGCTTAATGTTTACACTATCTATTAATTTGTTCCAATGACTTTTATGAATAATAGTCACAGTTTGTTACATCATTTTAATTGAGGAAAACAAAAATATTAATTGTAGATTCTGTGTTTTTGAAGGGCTAGTGAATTTTTACAACTAAATCTATAAAAACAATGTTAACCTTCACAATTATTGTATTCACTAACCTGGGAATTGCTATATGCAAAATATTGCCAGTAATATTTCTGTTTTCTCATAATTGAAAATTTTAAGTATGAATTTGTATCAGAGCTATTAAACAGCACAATTGGAAAATGAATTGATTTGGATAATATGGTAGTCCATTGTTACTTCCTGACAATTCTCAGATTAGTGAATTACTCTGCCTTGAACATTTGAAAATGAAACTTTGACTGAGTTATGATAATGACATTCTGGATGGAAATATATATGTGTCTTACAATAAAATACAAGACGTTTTTCACTGATGAAGTACATTTCTCTATTTGAGACTAGCTAAGAAGAATGAGAATTATTTCAAGGGAAAAAAATGTTTATGGACAAGGCATGAGTCCAAGGGGTCAATTAGTACATGAAGTAGTGATGATTTGAGTAACATTTAACCGTATTGAAGCAAGATTGAAAGGACTGGAGAACTAATCCCCAATCAGATGAAATCAAGTATGCAAATAATAGGCATTCATTTTGCCAAAATGCAAATAGCTTAGATGTAAAGCAAAACAAAAAACTACAGGCAGTTACAGGTCTTTGTTAACATTTCTGCTGTCACCTTTGTTCCAAAATTACATGTTACGGCGTCAATGATTCAGCTCCATCATCTTAGCAGTAGCTTGGTGACGCTGTAATTTTGGAAAAAATGTGACACCAGAAAAGTTAACGAAGACCTGCACCTACCTATAGTTTTTTAATATATATATTTTTTAAGACCGAGTACGAGTATCAAAATTTTTTTCAGGTACTCACCAATGGCAATTACGGATACTTTTATTTAATATCATGTGACTGCTTTCCAAAAAATTATTTAGGATGTTGCTGAAAGCCTGTCCAATTTATGTTAATATTGAAAGGTATGGCAAGGCACCCGATTTACCCACTTCACAGGCCTACATACACCCCGATCACACACACACACAGACACCAGACCTCACATACATGCAAACCAACACACCAGACCTCAGACATATATATATATATATATGTACACATATGTACCAAAACTCAGACAGAGACACTGGTTCCAGCTGGCTGAATGTAATAACAGCATTCTGCCAGGCCGCTCCAGCTGGCCACAATGCAAAGAGCGTCCGCCAGCATATGAAGGCTGTAACACAGCTCTGCTAGAATGCGGCCAGCTGGAGGGGCCTGGTAGAATGCAGTTAGAGAAGGGGTGGGCAATTACGTCCCTCCAGATGTTTTGAAACTACATTTCCCGTGATGCTCGACTGCTCATTAGGTTTGTAGAGCCTCAAGGGAAATGTAGTTTCAAATTATCTGGAGGGCCGTAATTGGCCACCCCTGAGTTAGAGCATTCTTCCATCAACCCCTCCCTCACATACTGCCCGGCAAGCCAGCTAAGTTCTGGCTTCTAGTATCGGTATAAGTATTGGGGGCCTGGTATCAGCACCAATACCGATACTAGTATCGGTATTGTGCATCCCTAATATATACTAAGACAAATGTGAGAATAAACCTGTATTATGGTGCCCCATGGTGGTTTCTGTGCAAATGAGAATTATTTTAAATGAAAATAAAAAAGTATGTACAGTATATACAATGGAAATGCTTAAAATGGTAGAAAATGGTAAAAATGTCAGATAAATCGATATTCAACTCCACCTAAAAACAGTAATGTGTCTTGTGTATAAAAACAGAAAACCAGCATTGGTACAGGGTATAGCAATATAGACAGTCAAGGATCGCAATTATAAATAAAAACAAACATCTATGCTGAATCCAGCAGCTGGACTCCTCCACTTGGCGGTATATCCCTTACCCATCAGACAGTCAAGCAATAATTCTAGTGGCTAGGTGTAGGAGTAAGCGCTTCTTTCATGTCTTTCTTTTAGAGGATACGGAGATCCTCTTGTGGTTATAATTGAGCAGCAGTCTTGTTCCTCAAATAAAAGAAAAAACACTAAGGGCCACATTACAATCTTGACGTGAACGTTGACGCTCACCTTCGTGAGCAGTAACGTTAGCCGCGGTGTCTACCGCAAATTACAATCCAAACACAAATGGGTTAAGTAACCTGTTTGCGTTTGGTACCTTGCGCTTTTAAGCGCGAGGTTACTGTACTTTGCGCTCTCTATACTTATCATGGGGAGCGCAAAGTGTTAATCAGTGTTAGGATTAAAAAGTCCTAACGCTGATTAACGTCCGGCTCTGGTTAGCAGAAAGTTAACCAGAGCCAGAACCTGGTGTTAACAGATTGCGCTTTTGCAGAATCCGTTAACACCATCCAAAAAAGTAAAAAAACAATTTGTATACTCACCTCCTGTCCCGCAGTGAGGGAAAACATCCCCCAGTCTCTCCCTGCGTATCACTACGCTGACCGGCCAGATCTCTGAGGCGAGATCCGGCAGGTCATGTGATCGCCGGCGTCTGGCTCAATGGACTCCATCGAGTGGATGCTTGTGGCTACGCTCATCCCGGCGTAGCGAGCGCTACCAATGCAGGCAGTTTTTTAAGCGCCTGCATTATAATTCCATGCTAAAAGGGGGGAGGTAGGGAGAAAACTGCGGGTGCAGTTTTTTCTCCCTACCGCCCCCGTTTTAGCATGGAGATAGTAATGTGGCCCTAATAGTGCAATATGTTTATATAAAGTTTAGAGATGAGGAAAGATTTCACTCACATATTTGGGGTGTCATAAATCAGACAACGGATGGATGCGCAGCTGGCCTCATTCTGAGGGGGCACCAGATCCCCCTTCTTCAAGCAGTCCAGCCATGAAACACATTTTGGAGACTATTATTACCTATTTTATTTGTATATCTTTTGTACTCTAATTTTAGTTTGCATATGGAATAAATCGTTTTAAACCTTTACTGGTGGACGATTTTATTTCTTAGTGGTTATTATCCTCATTAGAGGCACCCCTCCAGGATTAGGTTACTGACCCACCAGAGAGACACCAGTTCCTTGCTGAGAGTACACCACAAATCAAAGGAGTAGGAGGTGAACAACAGCTAGCGTTTGAAGAAGGGGGATCTGGTGCCGCCAGCTGTGCATCCATCCGGTGTCTGATTTATGGCACCCCAATATGTGAGTGAAATTTTTCCTCCTCTCTAAACTTTATATAAACGTATTGCACTATTGGTGTTTTTTCTATTTTATTTGAGGAACAAGACTGCTGATTAATTATATCCACAAGAGGATCTCCGCATCCTCTAAAAGAAAGACTTGAAAGAAGTGCTTGCTCTTACACATTGCCATTAATATATACCAACAAGCTTCTGCTATACCATATATATTGCTAAGCGTCATGTTTGTTACAGGATTCTGAATGTCTACAGGTAGATTTGTAGGAATCACAGCAGTAAACATAGACTTGGTATTGCTAATTGCTCAATTTGTTGTATTTTTAATGAAGAATATTTCAATCTTAACTTCATAAAATAACTTATACTTTGAGATTCCTCTGTTCTTCTAAATTCTAAAAAGGTTTATGCATACCATATGATTTTGAGCTGCAGACAAGGGTCAAATCAATCAGGAACACATGGGCATTTAGTTCCTCTGCTATTTATGCAAAAGGGACAGGGTTCCGATTTGGCCCAAACAATGAAAATCTGTGTCTGTTTTATCTATAAAGTTCTTTTAAGCCACAATAAATATACGGGGCTCTATTAAATACTTCGCACAAACGTTAACGCGTGCGCAAAAACGCATTAACGCGAGGGAAAAAACCTTTGCGCAGAACGTCGTATTACAATGTCCGTGCAAAAAATGTGCGTTAACGTCTACCGCTGGTGAACCTGCGCGAACCCTTTGCAAGCATAATGTACATTGCGCGTCCTATACTTAACATTCTGAGCGCAAATGCATTTGTGCGCTGGTATGCGGATGGTATTACAATCTATGCGCAAATTTTAATGGACCATGTTTACGCGCATAATTTTAACGTCTTTTAAAAGCTGGTGGTAACGGCAAATCCTGGCCGAAACCAAATACCCCAGCCCAAAAAAAAAAATACAGCAAAGTATAGTTACACATTCTACACATACCCAAACAATATAATTGAGAGGTTGTGCATGTTTATATTATTGCTGCAGCATTTATAGTCAGGTTGATTTTGACAGGCGCAAAAACTTAACGGGAGACAATTGTGGTTCTTAATTCAGATTGGCTGAATCGCGTGAAAAAACAGTCCGCCCACCGATTTCTGCGTGCAGCGTTAATGTGCGCGCATTTTTGTACGTCTTTTTTACGCACGTTATTTTTTGACGGATGAAAAAATGCGCTAGGATTGTGATACCAGCGTTAATTTACGCGCGTTAACATTTAACGCTGCATGCAGAACAAATTGTGCTGCGCTTTTGCACGAAGCAGTTAATAGAGCCCAAGATATTTATAATAATTATCTTGCTTGTCGATGGTTTTATTATCAATAATATACATTTTTTTGATGATGGAACCTATAACATTACAGCTGACAAATCTTCAATCTCTATTTTAAAGAAAGAAAGGAATTTAAGATTATATTAAAATTAAGAGAAAATATGTTTCTTTGACTTGATATTTTAAATATAAAGCTCTGGACTCCAATTAACAGAAGACGTTTCTTCCAATGTATTTTAGGCCCACTGCAATGTGGGATACTCTGGCAGAGAGTCTCTCCAAAACCACAATACATCTCATTCATATGGTGAACACACAAGCTGATAGCTAACAGGCATGAGTGTCAGGAAAAACATCGACTGTGGTTGTTGTGAGTTAAAATATCTCCTGACACTCACCTCACACTCAGAGTCCCATTACTGTGTGCATGATCTCACGACCAGGAAACCCATTGTTACTCATGTTATATTTATGTTATATCTACTTGTATGTCCTGACAGACATTTCAGTTTAGCATCTTATGGCAACTAGCTTGTCGCAAATAGACATATCTCGAACAAGCTAAAAGCTGTGTAAATGTCAGTCAGTTTTTCTTCCATCCCCTTTTTTCTTGCTCCGGTTTCTCATTTGTGATTCTGGATGTGAGATCACTGTCTCTGATGATCTGCCGATGGGTGGAACATGGACATTCTATGACTGCAGTTCGCTTTTCTGGCAGCAGGAAGGAATGGTATGAATATTGGGTAAAGTGCGCCTTTGTCTTTAAAGCTATCCAAAACTAAGGAAAAATAGTGCACCTTGTGAAAGGAAACTGGATCCATACATTTTGAAAAGATGTGGGTGTTCCAATCCCCCTGGTAACCAACTCAATAACAACTCAAAAATAGAAATGCGGGAATCAGGCACATCAAAAATAATAAAGAGGAGCAACTTTATTGAAGCAAAGTTTTGTTTGCTCCGGTAACCTTTCTCAAGCCTTGCAAAGGTTGTAGGAAAAACCAAAACAATGCCTGAATAAAACTCCTCCTTTTTATTATTTTGGTGTGCCGGATTCTCTTATTTCTATGTTTTCTTTGCTAATGGACCAGACTCATGGTTGAATCTCGAGACCGTGGAGTTGGTGACTTATCCATTATTTTGGAAAATAGAATGTTTTTCTTTACTTTTGACTTTTTGTATGTTTGCAAATGTGTTGGTGGTACTTTGTTTTCTTATTTGTTTTATATTTCCTAGATTGATTTTATATACAGGGTTATTCAAAGAGATCAGAATGACTGCTGAAAGGGAACCGAATGCTGAAAATCAGCGTTCGGTTACCTTTCTTGGCCATTCGGCTATCCAGAGAGCAGGAAATTCACCAAATCTTGGCGAATTGCCTGCACATACGGTGCCTGTTCGAGGGCAGTGAAATCCCCATAGAGAAGCAATGCTTCGGCTATTCAGAGAACAAAAACCAGCAGTGAAAGGTTCCTGAAATGTCCTGCCATTCGGTGGTTTAATTCGGCAGGTTGAATCCCATAGGCTTCAATGTTAAAAATATTCCCATTTTAATTTCAATATCTAATAAACCGTTGATTATAAAATTCTGCAGTAAAGAGTCTCTTTATTTATAGATTTTTTCGGATATTTTAAGCATTTTTCGGGATTTTTTTTAAAAAAAGATTTCTGATTTTTTTAATTTTGTTTTTTAACTTTACTTATTTTTTCTGTAACAGACCTTTTTATTATCATTCATTGGACCTCATATGTAAATTTCAGACATTTTCGCTCAGTAGTTTCTTTGCAAACAGTTTCACTTTTCAAACATTCAAGCGAACTGTTTTATTTAATTTATTCACTGCATTCGTCTGCGGTGTCGGGTTTTTCCAGCGGCTGCGCTGCGTGTGATCGGCTCCTGCTCGGGTTTTTCCGGCATTTTTGGCGGGTTAATAAAGATATTTTTGCGGGTTTCGGTGTGCGTTCGCCCTCGTTTTGCGGTGAGTTTTCGGCGGGTTTGCAGCGACCTTTCCCTGCAATTCGGCGGCCCTGTGGTGTTTGCTGAATACACCGCAGGGTTGCTGAAACGGGATCGCCAAATCGAACCGAATTGAAGAGAACGAAAAGTCACTGAATGTGTGGTGGCTTTTCTATTCTCTTTGAATAACCCTGTAAGAGTGGGGGATTCAACAAAACTCAACTGGATGGATATAGTTTAGTTTGCAGTCGCTCACGGGTGCTGCTTCCTATAAATATAATGGCACGGAGATTGTGGGTCCACTGGGACATTTCAGTTTTTTGTGTGACTTTTGCAGGTTCCATCAAAATCCAAGGAATAGTGAATGCAATCCTCCGAATTCCTTTCAAGTGCTTCTCTGCCATGGCAGAGTGACTCATAGAAAGCAGAGGGTGACATTACTAACTTCCCAAGGGTGCATGTGAACTGATTACTAAAGCAAACACGCTTTTTTTTTTTTTTTTTTTTTCGTTGCCAAAGTAAATCCATATTTTATCTAATTGCTTTATTTTACTTGTGCGTATTGTAAGCTTGTGTAAGCGTAAGCAATTATACATGGTACAAGTGCCATGCGTTACAGATCTGAAGCCTTGTTATAAAAGCAATATGAGCTTTTTAAACAAGATACAAGGACCTATTTGGCTGATCAGATTCAATAATTGGAAGATCACTATGAAACTTAAACCATTGATCCAAAATGTGCAAATTCACTGACGCAAATTAATGCCTCCTAAAAATACAAAGCCCCAAAAAATAATATAACCAGAAGGTGTGTGCGGAATATGAAGTTTCAGAATTAAAGGAATATTGTAGTGGGAAGTAGCATGCCCTATTTTGGCATTTTAACCATTTCACTCCCAAGCACATACAAATGAATATATCACTGTAATGGCTGGGCAAGTGTCCCCTTCACTACGTTTAGCAATGTTACATGGATAATAATACAGCTGGAGTTCTATCTTTCTGTAAAAGAAGTAGACATGTGCATTTTATTTCATCCAAATTCGAATTCATCCAAAAATCCACCATTTTTCGTTTTCAGAAGCAATTCCGAAAACGATACTCGGCCGTCCGAAATTTTGAATCTGCCCGAAATTTTGAATCGAAATTATCAGAAATAATCCGAAACGACAAAAAAAATCTATGTAATTCAGGACAAAGCAATGGGCTAATGGGCATTGGGCATCTCGCAGGGCACAGAGTATGTCCCAAGCAAAGGGTTAAAGGCCATTGGGAATCTCACAGATGTCTAAGCTGTTGAAACAGCTTCAGTCCATTGGATGACAATTTGGAGGCACATTCTAGAGCTGTGCTTTTGCCTCAAGTATAGTGGTTTCCTACAGAAAATGAACGCCTCCTATACTTTGTATAGAAGAACAAGCTATTCCAAGGTAGCTCATCCTTCGATTCTGGAGACAGTATTTATCAAAGAAATACCGTCTCCTAAAAGCTGGTGTTAAATGATTTTACTTTTGCTTTTGGAACGGAATAGCTGTTTTTACAAAGTCATTAACACCACAAACTGACAACCCCAAAAAATCCCTTATCTCTCATCCCACAGTGGAGAGGTTAGTGTGGTTCGCCACTCATCATGCCAGGAGCAGAGTGAGGCTGGGAACACATAGTTCCCAGTATCCTTCCGCACTTCGTCTGCGGCACCTGCTCGATCCGACGACTGCGAACTTGCTCAGAGCTCTGGGCTCCAAAGATTCCTATACCTGCAGCTGCACATAGTGGGCTGCAAGTATCAGGCTACAATTGCACCGCCTTCCGAGGCCAGACACTAAAAAAGTGCCTACCTTAGAATAGGTACGTTAAAAGGGAGCCGCTAAAAAAAAATCTACTGGCGCAAATGTTTTAGTTTGCATGTCCCTTTTAGCGCCAGCATTGAAATAGGGCATATGGAGTGTCGAAAAAATCCATATACTTATATACTAATTGTTCCAAAGCTGCAGGAGCCCAACATCGAATAAACTCGATTTGTTTTATTTCTAGATCAATACAGAGGACTTTTGCATACTGTTAATGAAATTCATATGCCAATGGGCCCCAGATTGTTCCCCTAAATTTTCAGCAAAATTTTTTCACTAAATCCACTGGGTCCTTGCATTGGGTTTATGGAAAACAACTTGCTAGTGAAGGGGTTATTATTATTATTCTTTATTTATAAAGCACCAGCATATTCCGCAGCACTGAAAACCTCTTCTGGGGTAGGTTAAAGCTTCTACAAACCTTCTTTACTACCAAGAGATTTTTCAGCAAAGCTCTGTCCAGAGCCAGTGGTTTTTGAACTCTTCAAAATATATTCCTTCCTTTAGCAACCTATTTGACACCCAGGTGTCAGCATCTGCATGTGTTCCATCAAATACTGCCAATTGTCAGCTAATGTCTGCTGATGATCTGCACATGCACAGGAGTGACTTAACGCCAGCTGATCTGGCGAAGAGCTGGTCGTTACAACACACCCGCACATGCACAGATCATCCGAATCACCATCTCCATTTCACCAAGCGCAAAGGCAATATCTGATTGTCAGATACTGCCTTCCGCTACCTGTGCATCCATGAGACACGCCACACATGAAGAGAGGGTCAATATCCCACCCTCTCTCTGTGTGTCTGTCTCGCGCATCTCTTTATCCCACCCTCTCTGTGTGGCATGTCTCGTGCATGTCTCTATTCCACCCTCTCTCTGTGTAGCGTTTTTCACGCATGCGCAGGTCACAGGAGACATTATCTGACAATCAGATATTGCCTCCGCACTTGATGGATCGTAGATGGTGATTTCCTACTGTAAAAATTGAATGTTCTTGGACCCAGGAAATACTTGAAACCAAGAGAAATCTCAAAGTATCCATCCTGGTAAAATACTTTATAAATAAATAAATAATTCTGACAATCTACGCATGCGTGGGTGTGAAGTGACTGCCAGTTGCTTGCCAGATCAGCTGGCATTATATCACTCCTGCGTATGTGCAGATCGTTGGAGGCATTATCTGACGATCGTCAGTGTTCGATGGAACACCGGCTAAAAAGAGCTACTGCAGCAATGGGCCCTTGGGGCCAGTCACAAATTCCCAGTTATTTGAAGGTGTCATCTCAGGTGTCATGGCCATTTTGCTAAAACCTTTAGGGCAAATTCTGGAGTCAAATTGCAAAAAAAAAACACTTTACAATAGACACAATTCCTTTGTGTAACGGGTGCTGTAGCGCTCACACCAGAGTACCGAGGTTTAGATCTTGTTGGACAGAAATATCTGCTTGATGGTAGCAAAATACACAGTATTTTCAGACTTATACTCCAAAGCCAAGGAGTATAAACGGACAACTGAACTGCTACTAAGTTCCAAAGGTTTTGAGACCAACGGACAACTTAGAGCACACAACAATACAGATGGCTTCAATACTTGAGTGGGTGTACCGAGGTAGTTCGTTCGACAGTCAATGTATTGTGCAGACTGCAGGGCAGTCACAGAACTGACAGACTTAGCGTTTTCTGATAGGCTCAAATGGGTATGTTGTACCTTGTAATCACCAGGGTCTACTGACACACATAAAGGCTTAAGGCTTAAACAAGCCCGGATACACTTGGCAGACTGAGCAAGATAATCATAGGCAGAAAACAAACGGTATTTCGTTATTGCGGATGTACATAAATACACGACCTTAGATCATGAACCTTAGACCTGGAGCAGAACCCCGAAAAGGCTGTAGATAGTACACCAGAGCGAGATGGGAATATCCCCAAGAAGCGAATAAAACTCCAAGCAGCCTGCATAGGGTTAAACCAATGACGCACAGCACTAGCAACTGCTATGGCACGTAACATGAGAATGGTCAAAGACAAGCCGGGTCAAAATCAGGAGCAGGAATCGTAGACTTAAATGGGTCGGCAACTAGAACAGCAATGAGAATCAAAAGTAAGCGATGCGGGAAATGAACTCCACGTCAGGGTGACAACGCAACTCCTCACGCACTGCTTTAAACCCGGTGGCTCCTCGTGACCACGCCAGGAACCTGCCCCCTCAGACACCACTCTGCCATTCCCAGGTGCTGGCACTCGACCAGCCAGTGGCACCGAACCATGCCCAGACCCCCCAGGAAGCACAGCAGGGGCTGAGGATGTAACACTTTGTATTACTCCTATATTACCCCGTATTGAGTGTACTCGATATTGGTGCACCATAAGGTGTCTTGCAGATGAAGTAGATAGTGAAAGGGACATATATACATATGAAACTATAAATCTTAGCTCTATAGTGGTTTAATTTCATAAGTTTTAACATTTCTTAAACATATCTATTATTAGTTGTATTTTTCAGTATATCATTTGTATTCCGAGAGTCTGGTTATACATTTTACACATAAATCCACTACTGTTTCCTGATCTCTCCATTTGCTGAGAAAGCTTGAGCAAACAGCTTGATCAATACTGGGAGTTTTTCATTCCCAAAACCATGCATTTGTATTTTGTGCATTATTATTTATGCTACTCATATATATTGTTGAAGTTCTTATTTTTACAGGAATTCACTTTTGTGCCAGTGCTGGCTTATTTAAAGAAATTTACTGAATATACGTAGGAAAAAAGTATGTGCGACATGCATATATTTTTTTAACCATAAATGAGTTCTAGGAGGATGTTGGAACCCCTGTTCCAGAGCATTATTAAAGAATAATCTTGAAATTTTACCCTAATTCACATATGTAACATTATTTCTACCACTTTCCACATGACATGGAACCTAATTCTATTAGTCTTATCCCCTCTCTCCTACTGTCCTATTGTCAATAGTATTTTGTGTTTAGTAAGTGCCATCATTGTAAGAATCATACAGGGTTATCCAAAGAGATCCGAATTGCTTGAGAAAGGTAACCGAATGCTGAAAATCAGCGTTCGGTTACCTTTCCTGGCCATTCGGCTATCCAGAGAGCAGGCAATTCGCCAAATCCTGGCGAATTGCCTGAACATACGGTGCCTGTTCGGTTCCTGTTCGAGGGGAGTGAAATCCCCATGAAAATGCACTGCTTCGGCTATTCAGAGAACACAAACCAGCAGTGAAAGGTTCCCCTAATGTCCTGCCATTCGGTGGTTTCATTCGGCAAGTTAATTCAGGAGAATCCCATAGGCTTCAATGTTAAAAATATTCCCGTTTTAATTCAATATCTAATAAACCGTTCATTATAAAATTCTGCAGCAAAAAGTCTCTGTATTTATAGATTTTTTAGGATACTTTAAGCATTTTTCAGATTTTTTTTATTTTTTTTAAAAAGTCCGATTTTTTTTTTTTTTCATTCAGTTAACTTATTTTTTTTGTAACAGCCCTCTTTAGTATCATTCCCTGGACCTCCTGTGAAAATTTCAGACATTTTCGCTCAGTAGTTTCTTTGCAAACAGCGTTTCTTTTTCCAGATTCATACAAATGGTTTTTCTAATTTATTCACTGCCTCCTCTACGTCACAGCTGCTTCGGCTCTGTGTGATTCGGCTCCTGTTCGGCTCCTGTTCGGCTTTTTCGAAGGTTAATCCAGATGTTTTTGCTTGTTTTCAGCATGCATTCGGTTAGTTTTCGTCAGGTTTTCGGCAGCTTTTCCCTGCAATTCGGGGACCCTGTGCTCTTTGCTGAATACACCGCAGGGTCACCGAAATGCAATCGGCAAAAGGAACCGAATTGAAGAGAAGGAAAAGTCACCGAACGTGCGGTGACTTTTCGAATCTCTTTGGATAACCCTGATAATAATAATTTGAGGATTCCAGTAAAATATTGCACAAAACACAGAGGTCCACTAGTAAATGAAGCACCTAATGAGGTTACCACGTTCTTCACTTGCTGGCATTATAGAAACAAAGAATATGTAGACAGATAAGAACCTTTCGGCCCATCTAGTCTGCCCAATTATATGGATACTTTCATTGGATTTATCTTTTGTTTAGGATAGCCTTATGCCTATCCCATGCCTGCTTAAATTCAATTACTGTTTTGGCCTCTACCACTTCTACTGGAAGACTGTTCCATGTATCCACCACCCTCTCAGTAAAATAATGCTTCCTGATGTTACTTTTAAACCTTTGCCCCTCTAGTCTAAGATTAATAAGACTATTATTGTACAATGTCCAAAAATATACATTACTTTTGAAGTTTAAACTTATGAACGTGCGTTTAGCTTTAAACCAAACCATAATTTTGTGCTATGTGACTTATGTACCAGCTGGGTGGAGTAGAGGTAACATCGCTGCTCTGCATGGAGAGAACCTGTGGAGACATGGGTTTGATCCCGGCAAGAGTTCCTCTCCAGTAAGTGTCCTTGGGCAAGACACCTAACGTACCGTACTCGCCACCCAGGACATACTTGAAAACGAGAGAAATCTTAATGTATCCTTCCTGGTAAAATCATTTACAGCATATACTGTATGCTGCAGCAAAAATACATGCATACACAACTTCTCCATTTTATTGGTTTGGTATGAGTAGAATGTATAACTATACTTTGCTGCTTTTTCTTTTTTGGGCTGGTGTATTTGGGTTCGACCAGGTTGTTCAGATTTGCCATTAACACCAGCTTTTAGGAGTTTCAAAATTATGCGCGCAACGGCTATGCGCTTATTCCTGCGCATTGATTGTAATATCATCCGCGTACCAGCGCACAAATGTTTTTTTAACCCCTTCTTCTAACAATACAATCTAAATCCACATTTTACCATATCCTAATCCTAATCAATAGAGGCCACTTACTGTGGGAGGGGGGTAAAATGTCAATAAATTGAATAACATTTTAAATCAAGCATTTTTTTTTATTCACATTAATTATTTGCTCCCTACTGATAGCAAACTATTCCAACTTGAAAGAAAATACCTTGAGCGCTATTCCCTTGTTGGCGCTAAAATGGGGATACTAACGGATAAAACTTGCTGCATGTATCGTCATGGTACTCCATGGAGGGTTTCACTTCTGGGCCACAAGCCCTAGGCCACGGGAGCGAGATCGTGCACTGTCGCAGAGTGATCTCAGAGGGAGACTGGGATTTATTTGTTCCCAGTCTCATTCTGCTCCCGGCGACAAGAAGTGGTGCAAAAGCCAAATCATTTAGCACCAGCTTTTAAGATTTGCTAAAAGTTTGCTTTGCACATCACTATGGTAACTAGCACTAGGACTTTGTAACGCCTTACTTATACCTTACTTATCTTAACGCTAATCAATGATTGTGTCCCCCGTGTTAAATATTGGATTAGCAATGTACAGAAAGCTTGCAGACGCTAACGCAATCACCGATGTGCTAAGTGATTTTTTTACAGTTTTATCGACAGGTGTTGAAAATTTGGGGGCACTTTCTGGAGCCCGTTTGCAAACAAATGTCTTTGTAGTTAATAACATTCCTTTGCATTGCTCCAGAATATGACCAGATCAATGCTGAGCCCATGAAAGAGCTTTTGAAAAATGTGTATACTCATCCATGGTAGCGACGGAGTTAAATTGGAATAACTCACTGAAAGGAGGAAACAAATAATGGAAGTAAATTAGGAAAATGCTTTTTATAGCATAAAGTTGAGTTACAAAAAGTCTTAATATAAAATTCATTAGGCTTGAATGCCGAACATAATAATGAATGAACTTAACTACCAACCTCTAACCACAATTATAACCTGCAGTGCACTGGATTGTGTCTAAAAAATGTATTCTATTGGTGTTACAGGTGCATCAGACATTCAACAGTTTATTTACTTTCATTGAAGCAATGATGGTTTAACTTCTGCAAACTTTCTGCAAAAAGTACAGTGAAACTATGCTGAATTCACTGTTCACGGGACTGTCACCATGTTTCACTGTACTTTTCACCGCCCTTTCCACTGCAGTTTTTGCAGAAGTTGTCTAGCATACTTCTAAGCATAGGTTTGAAATTAAGTATTCACCATAGTTATTGACATACAATGTCATTCAAAGAGATCCAAATGGCTGGAGAAAGGTAACCGAACGCTGAAAATCAGCGTTCGGTTACCTTTCCTGGCCATTCGGCTATCCAGAGAGCAGGCAATTCGCCAAATCCTGGCGAATTGCCTGCACATACGGTGCCTGTTCGGTGCCTGTTCGAGGGCAGTGAAATCCCCATAAAAAATCACTGCTTCGGCTATTCAGAGAACACAAATCAGTAGTGAAAGGTTCCCGAAATGCTCTGCCATTCGGTGGTTTCATTCGACAGATTTATTCCCGTTTTAATTCAATATCTAATAAACCGTTCATTATAAAATTCTTCAGTAAAGAGCCTATTTATAGATTTTTTAGGATACTTTAAGCATTTTTCTGGATTTTATTTTATTTTTTCAAAAGTCCGATTTTTATTTTTTTTTCACTTCTGCGGTGTCGGCTTTTTCTGGAGGCTTCGCTGCGTGTGATCGGCTCCTGCTCGGGTTTTTCCGGCGTCTTCGACGGGTTAATCCAGATGTTTTTGCGGGTTTTCGGCGTGCATTCGGCGGGTTTTGCGGTTAGTTTTCGTCGGGTTTGCGGTAGGTTTTCCCTGCAATTTGGGGACCCTGTGGTGCTTGCTGAATACACCGCAGGGTCTCTGAAATGGGATCGGCAAAAGGAACCGACTTGAAGAGAACGAAAAGTCACCGAACGTGCGGTGACTTTTCGAATCTCTTTGAATTACCCTGATAGTTGTTTATTGTAGATTTCACCATAGTTTCCACTGGTGTTTCAGTCAAAGTTGTCTAACGTAGTTTTCTACCATTGTATTCACCATAGTTTGTATGGAAGGTCTATGGACATCACCACTTTAAAATCACTGAAGCATGTTCTTCACTTATGAATCAATGGTAATTGGAGAATAGCTACAGTCAATGCTCTTTATGTAAGAATAACTGTGCTACTTTTGATTAGCGTTGTTTACCATTAATTACACTTGTGCCACCTGCCAATGTTAGATTTTCTATATGTGGGTAGCCATGGTTTACCTCGGTTATGAAAACAGTGAATTTTTTGCAAAATAGGTGAACAGCTGCACTTCGTGATTGCCCATTATTTGTCAAAATCACACCATGAAAAAATCGCAACTATAAAATCAGGAAAATGTACTCAGTTTTGCCAGGGATAATAGTATGGTTGTGTTAGTTATTAACTGAACGAAAAGTAAAAGAAAGTAAAAAGTATATTACTATAAAAACCCTAAGGACTCTATTCTCTAGTGAATGTGTAGCGCTCACCCCCGAAGGAGCCGCTTAAAATATTAAAACAATTTGGGCTCGTCTCCCCATGGCAAGAGAAATAACGGACGCGACACAGGTGGATGGGGTTAAAGATTTGGTGCGTTTACTGTTCCCAGTGAACGGGGAAAAAGGCAGGGTAAATAAAATGCACATACAGGGGTGGGACAATAATGCAAGGGGGGATAAATAATAATACAGTACATATAACACAACTTTAACAAATACTCCCTCGATCCCGAGTAGAAAGCTAAATAGCAATGTTCCTCTCTAACATACACATATACATATAGATAACATAGGAATGTAACTCTTCCTCACCGTATCCATTAATCCCAACCCCGAATAACCCTCCCCAAACACCCCAAAGTGTAGGTGTGCATGTGAGTGTAGCGGTCGCGCTGGCCAGCAAAAATATAAATATATCAGGGGGAAAAAAGAAAAAAAATCAAAATACTCTTCGTGCACAATCTTGAAAAAACAGTCTCGGTCACTAGAGATCTCTTCAAAAGAAATGTAAGTCCCAACCGTTGGGGCCCTTGTTGCAGAAAATGCGGTGTTGTACCCCGCTATGGTCTATGCAGTGGTGGCAGAGATGCGGTATCGTACTGCACTATGGTCTATGCAGTATGTAGCATTTGCAGGTTGTACTGCGCTGTGGTCTATGCAGTTTTCGGGGTTTGTGGGTTTGTACTGCGCTACAGTCTATGCAGTAACGGAAGTGCGGTGATGTACTGCGCTGTGGCCTATGCAGGCCTCTCACCCTTCCAGACGCTCGGGCGACACGGGTCCCAGCCTCCCCAGTCAGCCTTTCCAGCCTCTGAGTCGGTCCTCTGGCTCCTCAGACGGTGATCCGGCTCTCTCTCCCAGGCGCGCGTCCGCACCCTGTGCTTCGTGCTGGTCCCTCCGGCTTGTAGCCTTCCGATCTTCGGACTGTGCAGCCTCACAGCCGTTTCGGTGTCCGTGGCCGGGTCCCCGGTCCGCGTCCTCCGCTTTTCCCCGTTTTCCTCTTCTCCCCTCCTCTGCGTGCTTCTCCCCTCTCTCTCCCTCCTTGTCCGTTTATTTTCAAAAAAAACTCCCGCCAAAAAAAAACGGCTTTCTCTTCGCGAGCCGGCTCCTTGCGCCCGCCGTTGGGGCTTTCCTTGCACACTTCCTGCATCTCTAGGCATGCCGGGAGATGTAGTCCATCGGCGCTACAAATGCTAACTGTAGCGTTCGGGTAAGTGTTAGCGTCAGATTTAGTGACTTTAACGCATGCCCCCAGAGGACCTTCCTAACGCTAAACCTCCTAAAAAGTGACTAGTGAATCAGTGATTTCGCTAGCTTTCACTTGTTTACTGGACTTTGCTAATCCTATACTTAACATGGGGAGCGCAATCATTAATTAGCGTTAGGATAAGTAAGGTATTACAAAGTCCTAGCGCTAATTACCGCACTGATGCGGTAACAAAAAAGTTAACCACAGCTACAAACTGGTGTTAACTGATAACGCTTCTGCAGAATCAGTTATCAACAGCTAAAACCTCACATCCCGCTGCAAGAACGGTGGCCCGATCTGCTGAGTCTGGCCACTGAGAGCAGAGTGAGATCGGGGACACATAGTGTCCCTCCATGAATCAATCCGCAACTCTGCGGGATCTCATGAGAGCCAGGAGGTGATACTTGAGGTGGTGTGTATGCGCTACCGAAAGTATCATCTAGGATGGCGCTGCGTTTTGGGTTAGGCTGCTAAATTAGTGCCTGCTCCTGAATAGTGCGGTAAAATGGGGAGGCTAGGGGAAACCTGCAGGCCCCATTTTAGTGCCCATCAAAGAATAGGGCCCTAAATGGTTTTGTCTTTTGACTGTTTCTTGGTTTTGTGTTAATAAACTAGATTACAGTGTGTTCATTAGTTTATAAAACCCAAGTAATAAAATGGTAACAAGAAAAATCTAATGTTTAGACGGCTAACCTTGGAATCCCTAATATAACTTGACTAAATACAATACGCAATATCAGCTCTAAGCATCATGGGAAATGCAGTACAGAAATATCACTGATGGTATGTACGTGTGAGTTTATGAAGTAGTGTTTGAGCAATGAACGATATTTCCATTCTCCTTCATTGCAACCCAGCAGCGAGTGTTTGTATTGTAATTTGTCACACGTTTGTGTGCTATATCTCACCGAAATCAACTCCACACCCCAGTGCTACCAACTGGGAAAAATGCACTCAAACCTAATGGAAAATGTAAAATCACAAAAGAGAAAGTTAATGGCCACAACCAGTATTATTGTTCCCAATCCCACAGGCGCCGGGAAATCTGTAATATCAGCCGAACTGAAATCACAAGAGTGTAATGCAGTTTCTTATACTTTACTATAGAGCTTGGCTTATAACGCAGTAGAAAATGTATTGTAATTTTAGCTCAGCGCATTATGATAAATGAATTACAAGAAAGTCTTAATGAGTTAATTAGATAGATAGATAGATAGATAGATAGAGGCCTACTTAATCAATTTTTGGAATAAATATACATATAAATTACCCTTTATAGTTAAAAAAGTCTGTTCAGTCAGACTTCCTGATGTTATGTCAATTACATCCACCTCGTAACCTATGGGATAGAGTCAGTAGATTGTATTTCTTGTATGCAGCCAGAGACCCCAAGGACCATACTCTGGTTCTCTGCTTTATTAGTTGTGGTCCAGGAGATTCATGGTGATATTTTGCATGCCTTGTTTGAGAATGGGAACGGATGATGGGTCTTACCACCTTATGTTTGTTTCTGGATAATCTATTCTTCCATATCTAAAATTTGAATAAAAGAAGATCCCTAATTCTTAATTAAAACAACAAGAGACCCTATTCAAAAGTTGGTGCTAACTTAACCAGAGCTGTTGTAAACTTACCAGAGCCATTATATTCTATGGAGTTGTTCAGTTTACAACAGCTCTGTTTAAGTAAGCACCAACTTTGGTATATTGCCCAATATTCTTTTCAAGGATTATGCTACCAACTGTCTAACTGGGATAAGAGTAACAGCTATCCCATTGTAAAAGTAGCAGTTGAAGAGCTGCACATTGGCTAAGCCTAGTTTAAAGTAACATTTGGAGGTCTGCCTGTAGGATAATTCTGGTTTGCAGAAACAACTGGGGAAGGGTGTACTCATTCGATAACTCAGGATTAGCCTAATATTTGGATTACTCATTCTGGAGTAAAGTAGGTTAGAATAAAACCTCTAGGGCTATATATTGTTTCAGTGTACCAAGTGGAATACTGTCAGTCGGCTAAAACACAGGATAGAGTAACAGCCATTGAACTGACTGATAATTAGGGTTATTCCCAATGGGGTGGCTGCAACCACCAAATGCGTCCAGCCCGGCAACAAGTATAAAACATAACAAGGAGAAAAATGTCATCTGCGCTTATTCCCATTATACCGTGTGAAACAAAACACAATTAGAGGCTTTGGTTTCTATTAATGGGCATTAAAAGAGTAAGTTCACCCGCCAACGGCACCTCTAATGAGGGTGAGTCCTATCCAAAAATGAAGCCGCAGGCTGCTGTATAGTGAACCAGGGTTTGACTTGCAATGCAGAGTCACATTGGATAGCGGGGAGTTGAGTTTTATTCCAGCAGGTAGGGGTGTGGTGTGTGTTTGCTGTGATTAACTTCTCAGTGCTGAGCATGGGCTGCACTTTACAAGTGCCTGCCCACATGCAGGCAATGTCCTATAACACATGCAGGCCGGATTATGATAGCTACTCTCAGGATAATTGGAATAACAACTGCAAGGCAACTTTCTGAAGATCTTGAATTAGAGTAAGAACTAGAGATTTAGCTGTTACTTATCACTGAACTAATTTAACTTGTTTACTACCAAAGAATTTTCCATAAAACCACTGTCAGGAACCATTTTTTAGGGGGGTTGGGGGAATCCATTTTCGTTGTACAGTAAAATAATAATTTCAATTGTTCACAATGTATTTTTTTTTACTGTAGTAGCCCTATTTGACATGTAGATGCTGCCATCTGCTGGCAAAAAGAACTACTTTAGCTGGTACTCCTGGCTGACTCAGTAGGGACTCTGTGTTTTAGTCATAGAATGCGTGCAGACAAACTCTTTTAGCGCCTTGGCTGTCATGCTGGCGTTGATGAAACCTTCTGCTACGTACATTCTCGAAGCCATTTGCAAAAGAGTTTTGTTTCCTTTGCATTACTCCATAATTAGACCAAATCAAGTATACTTGATAGAGGTACCAGCAGCTGCTTTGAAGATTGAGTATACTCGATCTTAGTAACAAAGGGGTTACAATTTCTTAGCTATGGTGAGTTGTCAGTACCTATATTGCTTTCTAATAATCTTGGCTATCAGCAATGTATTTGGCTTGTAATACAAAGTGAAAATACAAAATACTGGCACAACAATTGAGAGGAAAGTAGTTTACTTAATTAACACACACACACACACACGATGCTCTTAGTATCTGTATAGAATGTTTACTGTAATGTTATAGCCTTTAGCTGATTTTACAATATCTTCCCTTGAATAAACTCGTCTGACTATGAGCAAAATGTACACGTGATCCTAACTACATTTTCGACAGGAAAAAGAAAATAGCTGTACTATTCTAATTTTTATCAGGAAGCCTCTAGCTTCTGCACTTTGTGCCCACATTTGAATTATATTTAAAGTGTTACCATGGCTGGTAATGTAATCCGCATGTTCTTTTGATATGTAAAATGGCAGTGATTCTCTGTTTGTGTAATTTTGAGCTACAAGATGATGATTTTCATTTCAAGACAAACTCATTGAAGTCGACATTTGACTCAAATTATTATTTTATGAACGATTCGATAAATCACAGTTACAAGTAAACATTGCACATATTGAACTGCAACATATCAAATACCAGATTCATTACACAATAACACATTAGACATCAACGCATCGCTCTGTCTCAGATGTCTTCCCACTGTCCTCTGGTTATGACATATGAACAATTTAGTGAAGGAAAGAGCAGAAAAGTACATTCAATCAAAAGGAAAGCCAATCTCCCTGTTATTAATAAAGTATATAAAAAAGGAAATTCGAAATGCACTTTATTAAAGAAGACGTAAAGACTAAAGGAAAGTGGGATTTAATAAAGAAGGATTTGTATCTACAAAAGCACCCAACAGCTTTCTATTTTTATCAGTTTTGTGAGTTTTGTTGAAGCACAGGCTGCTGCTTTGCACAAAGACAATATGGTATCACTAGTGTTTGCTCCTAACATTGTGATTTATCTCTGTGTGCGTCTGGAAAGGTTGCTTCCTGCTCCTTGGGGTTACTTTGTAGATATTCATGTCGGTAGATATGTAGAACAGATAATGCTATTAGAGGTGTGCACGGCTAAAATATTTGATTTTTTTCATTTAAAAGTTAGTCCGAAACAGCATTAGTTTGACTGCGGATTCATTTCCATTAATTCGATTCATTATTTTGGATCGATTCATTATTTCAATTCGTTATTTCGGATTGATTCGTATCACGAAAAAAAAACAATAAATCCAGCTCAATTAGTGTTAGATTAGGGTTAAAAATGAGGGTTACAAGCTAGGGTTAAATTACTGTTTCGGTGCTGTTCGGCAATTTGTATAGGGGAATCATTTAATGTTTCTCTATGGGACAAATCGTCGAACTGCACCAAATATATTTCAATGCTGCGGAATATGTTGGTGCTATATAAAGTATAATAATAAAATAAATAACTGCACTGTATTATTCCCTGGCAGTTGGCCTCCTGTGGTGCTGCTGAATCGATTTTAACACCACAGTAGACCAATTGACAGGGAATACATTACATTTATTATTTATTATTATACTTAATATAACGCCAACATATTTTGCTATATAGTTGCAGGGACTTTAGGGCTTGGGAGTCCCTCAACTGAAGAGGAGGCGCAATGCATGCTGAGAGACAAAAGCTGAGTAAAATCAATAATAAAAAATAATTGAGCAGAAGCTGTCAGCAGCATCTGTCCAGTTATGTAAGAGCAAATAAGGGAACTCTATTTTTTTATAGTGTACTTTTCAACATAACCCTAAAGGTAACTCTACATGCACCAATACAATTTTTTTAAGACTGCGTAAGAGCACCAATACACCGATAAATTTATTTAATGTCATGTGACCGCTTTCCAATAACTAATTTAGGATTTTGCTGAAAGCCTGTCCCATTTATGTTAATACTGAAATGTATGACCAGACACCCCATTTACCCATTGCACAGGCCTGCACACACCCTGACCACACACACAGACACCAGACATCAGATACATACATACCCAAATCAGACCTCAGCTACCTACATACATACCTGCATCAGATCTCAGATACATACATACATACTCGCACCAAACCTCAGATACATTTATACATATATATTATAGTAAAGGTTGAGTGCTGCCTTCTTGATGTAATATATATATATGTTACGGGTAAAGCCAGGAGTGCGGTTAATCCTAGCATTACCCGGTTAATCCTAGCATTACCCAGGCCTCATTAGCAAAAGTCCGAAGTGAAATGAAATTTCGGACTTTACCCTGGTAATCTGCAAAGTATCCAGAGGCCTCTGGGTACCCCGGTTTCCTGCACTGTTTTAACCAGTTAATTCACACATTACACACATAGTGCTGCTGGATAAAGTGTGATATGCAATGAAACATCCGCACTTCATCCGGGTAATCTGCAAAGTATCCAAACCAAGCGGGGTTGGGTACTCTGCAGATTACCCAGGCGAAGCTGCGGATAGTCTTCAGATCACCCGGGTGAAGCTTCAGACTTGCACATTATCTGGGTAAAGTGTGGATTTTTCAGCTCTTCCAGACCGTTACCCAGGGGCAGTTGGGTAGTCCTAAAATCACCCAGGTAAAGTCCAGAATTTTCATTTTTTTGCAGCTTTACCCAGCGGTTTTGGGTAATGTCAGGATTAACCAGATAATCCTAGGATTGACTGCACTTCGGGCTTTACCCGTAACATATATATATACATATACACACATCCCAGACTTCAGACACTGGGGCCAGCTGGCAGAATGCACTAACGGTCTTCTGCCAGGCCCTTCTGGCTGGCTGGATTCCAGAAAGCGGGTCCTGGTATATAAAAGTTGTAACACAGCTCCACTGGTGCCGCGCTCTCAAGATCTTTCAGAGTCTGCAAGATCTTGCAAACTCTGCAAGATCATGCTACAGCGCGGCCCCAGGAGAGACGTGTTGCAACCTTCACATGTCAGCGGTCGCTCGATGGAACCCGGTCAGTCAAAGGGGCCAGGCAGAATGCTGGCTGATAGTGCATTCTGCCAGATGCCCCAGCCCTTTAGGTACCACCCAGCAAGCCAGCCCAGTGCATCCCTAAATTCAACCATAAAAGTTATTCTAACTGTATCTTCTGCCATGTGACTATAGTAGAGGTGTAGGGGGTTACTATAGAGGGGTAATATATTATAGAGAAAGTTAAGGGGTGGTATAGAGGGATTAGGGATATAGCTGGAATACAGGAAGAAAAATACACGTGACTTCAAATTTTACAAACTGATCAGTCGGATATTTTTGGCTCGGTCCGAAATTATACAAATCCAAAATGTTCCCAGAGAGGGGGCGTGGCTAGCCAGCAACACGAGCAGCCGCATGTTCTGAGAGCTCTGTGTGCAGCGCTCGGTTTTCCCAATCCAGCGGCTACTACAAGGGGCATCCCAACCTCAATTTACCTCCCTTGGGGTCCTAACACCCTCCTGAAGCAGGATGGCCCCTCCAAAGGCCCAGCAGCAACTCGAAGGGACCCGGACCAGCCGATCTGAAAAAGGCCGCAAAATCCAAGATGGCGGCTCCCCGATCTCGGGCTCCTCTATCTCTGGCCTGGATTTAGAGGAACAGGATGTGGATCTCCTCTCTAACACGTCCCCAGCATCTGAGAGGGCAATGCATGATATGCTCCAGGGACTCCTCGCTACCCTCCAGGCTGACTTCAAAGAGGCGCTGCAGGAGCTGCGCCGCGATGTTCAGGATCTAGGTGAGCGTACTGACAATCTTGAGACCAAATCTGACGATATTTGCCTGGCTCATAATGACCTTGTGGACAGACACCAGAATCTGCAAATAGCTCATGACGCGCTGGCTACAAAATTTGCTGACTTAGAGGACCGCTCGTGCAGAAACAACATGCGGATCCGTGGTGTCCCGGAGGCGGTGGTCCTGACTGACCTTCCGGCATATCTCATGGAGGTTTTCCAACTTCTACTCCCCTCAGCCTCCCTCCAGGACTTACTCCTAGACCGCGCTCATCGACTGCCCAAAGCGAAACATCTTTCACCGGATGTTCCCCGAGATGTTATTGTACGAGTTCACTTTTATCATATTAAGGAGTCCTTAATGTCTGCGGCTAGAAAAGGCCCAACCTTGCCTGCTCCGTATGCTACCTTGCTATTGTTTGCGGATCTATCAGCGACGACCCTAGCGAAAAGGCGTGAATTCCTTCCCTTGACGAAGCTCCTGAGGAACCACGAGGTGGCTTACAGATGGGGTTTCCCGACCAAATTGCTGATATGGAGAGAAGGGAGGCTACATGCTATCACCAACATCCCGTCGGGCATGCAACTCCTGCAGGAATGGGGGTTTGTGAAGGAGTACACCCCTCCTCGCGTGGTAACGACATCTCCACTTAACGTTTCGCCAGAGTGGCACCGCGTCAAGCCAAAATGAACGGCGGCCCTGTGTCTGGGCCTATATCGTTCTCCTCTGCCCAGCTGGTCCCGGCTGATTTCAGCTTCTTCTTCGCTGTTGGGAAGACCCACTACTTAATAGAGAACCAAGCTCCCTCACCTCACCCTCATACTTGACACGATCTTATTGATCTGGATATTTTCCTTCCCTGGTACGCCAGGGATACCCCCTGTGGGTGTTTACTCCTCTGAGTTTCTACCTCGCATTTTTCACCACGGCGAGTTACACCTCTTCACACTGCGGGCTCACAGTGTTTTTTTTTGTTACTGTATTTTTCTAAGTTTTTCCTATTTCGTCCTATCTTTTTTCCTTTTTTTTTTTGTTGTTCGTCTGGTCCATTATTCCCTCCAGTTCTCCTGTTGTACGGGTCCCTTGGAGGACGTAAGCTTTTTACAAATGGGGGACTACCTGCATTGTGGGGGTGGGAAGGGACGGAGATGCTCACCAACTGGTGTTTTCCAATGTATGTCATCTTTAAATTTGATTGATGAGTTCCCCTGAACTGAAATTTTTCTCCTTAAATGTTAGAGGTTTGAATGTTCCTTTTAAAAGACACTGCCTTTTCCGAGATTTGCATAAGTATAAACCTGCGATAGTGTGCTTACAGGAGACACATTTTCGATCTCACGATGCCCCCCGTCTTCGGTCTCAGATGTACCCTGAAGCCTATCACTCTATGTCTCCAACCAAATCAAGAGGAGTCTCCATCCTCTTCCATAGAGATTGGTTGTTTCAGGTTGCATCTCAACACCAGGACAAGGAGGGGAGAATGTTAATATTGACTGGCTCTTTAAATGATGTTCCGGTGACTATTGTTAATTTGTATTTCCCGCATGTTAACCAGTTGCAGTTCCTCAGGAAAGCCCATAAAAATATTCAGTCTCTTAGCCAAGGCGCTGTGTATATCTGTGGCGACTTTAATATGACTCCCTGCCCCATGGTTGATTGCCAGTCCTCTGGAGGTCGCCTCCCCTCTCAAAAAGCGAAGTCTCTTGGCCGACGCTTCACTGGTTTCCTGCAATCTGTTGACCTGTATGATGTCTGGCGCATCTCGCACCCCCAGACTAGAGATTACACTTTTTTTTCCCAGGTGCACTCCTCCTATAGCAGAATTGACTTATGCCTTATACACCGGATCATGGTCCACCATCTCTTAGATGCTCAAATAGGACCCATGACATGGTCTGACCATGCTCCTTTGATTCTTTCCTTCCGTGCTCACTTTCCGGCTCGAGGTATGGGCTCGTGGCGTTTAAATGATTCGTTAATTGTGGACCCGGCTGGGAGGGATGGGGCCGCATCGGTTCTTGAGGATTATTTCAGATTGAACACTTCGGAGGAGGTGGCGATTTCCTCTGTGTGGTCAGCCCACAAAACGGTTAGCAGGGGTCACTTCATTAAACAGGGGGCTTATAGAAAGAAACAGTATACTCTTAAAACATCAAATCTCTTACGACAAATCTCCTCCTTAGAATCCCAAAATAAGAATAAGCTGACCCCATCGATTGCATCTCATTTGCTTTCCTTGCGGAGGGAGTTGGAGCACTTAAACCTACAGGCTATGGAACGATCCCTACGCAAACTAAATTACACTTCCTATACCCAGGGTAACAAGGCGGGAAAGTTACTGGCCTCTAAACTCAGGGCTAGACGCGTTCAAACTAAAATCACCCATATTGAAAGCTTAGGGGGACAAATAGTGCGGAATCCAGCGCTGATTGTCTCGGAATTTGCCGACTATTATAGCTCCCTTTACAATCTCAAACTTGATTCGGCCATTTCACCACCCTGCTCAGCAGAGATATCCACCTTCTTAGCAGAAGCGCATTTGCTGACATTACTGCCCCATCAGCAAGCTGACTTGCTGGCCCCTTTCTCTGAGGAAGACGTCTACAAAGCGATCCGAGCTCTCCCGAAAGGTAAAGCGCCAGGCCCTGATGGATTATCTAATCTTTATTAACCAAACCCCGCCTCCCTCCTGGTCCCTACTCTGACAGCCTTATTCAATAACATTAAAACCACTGGCCAAGTTCCCCCAGAGATGCTCCTGGCCACCGTAGTCACACTCCCTAAACCTGGCAAGCCCCCCACTCATTGCGCGAATTTTCGCCCCATCTCCCTACTAAATGTTGATATTAAACTTTATGCAAAATTATTGGCCTCGCGCGTCGCGCCCCTGCTCCCTAAATTGATTCACCCAGATCAGACAAGATTTGTACAGGGGAGGCAGACGTGTGATAATACATGTTGCTTGTTCGATATAATAGACCTAGCTAATCGTTCTGGGTCCCCCGGGCTCCTACTGTCTTTAGATGCAGAAAAAGCATTTGATCGCATGCACTGGGGCTTCATGCGCCAAACGTTGGAGGCCTTTTGATTTCCCGCCTTGTTTATCCAAAGTGTTATGGCTCTGTATTCCACCCCCTCGGCAAAGGTGTTAAGCATGGGATTTTCGGCCCCTACTTTTCCAATTACAAACGGCACTTGTCAAGGTTGCCCCTTATCCCCGCTAATTTTTGTCTTGGCTTTGGAACCGTTGGCATCTCATATTAGATTGAACACATTTATATCAGGTTTGCCTACACCGGCAGGCGAACAGAAACTCGCTCTATTCGCAGATGATATTCTCCTATACTTATCCACCCCAGAAACCTCACTCCCCCCTCTTTTTAATTTACTTGAGAAATATGGTCGGCTATCCTACTATAAAAATAATGTTGGTAAGACTCAGGCCCTCCCTTTGCATATTCCTGGTCCCTCACTGGTTGATCTTAAAACTCAATACTCGTTTGACTGGCGTTCGGAATCTATTAAATATTTAGGTATTTTCCTAACGAAAAATAGGAGCTCCATCATTAAGCATAATTATCTCCCTCTCCTGCAATCTATTGAAAAACAACTGCAATCATGGCACTCGGTGGAATTGTCCTGGCTGGGCCGCATGGCCTCCTTAAAAATGTCAATCCTTCCGCAAATCCTTTATTATTTTCGCAATGTTCCGATCTTTCTCCCAGCACATATCCTCCTACGTCTGCAAAAAATGCTATTTGCCCACATCTGGAAATGTAAGCCCCCCTAGAGTTTCGGCTACTACTATTACAACTCCGAGAGAGATGGGTGGCTTTGGCTTCCCTGACTTGTTGAGATATTATAGAGCTTCCCTATTAGCCCAATTATTAGCTGCGCTGCACTCCTCAGAACCTCCCTTATGGCTGCGCCTGGAAAATGCCGTTATCGCTCCTAATTCTATTCATGACTTTATGTGGTATGACCCTCTCCGTAGAAGTAAACTGGAAGGGATACTTCCCTCCTCCTATCTCTCGGTCCTGACCTGGCGTCACTGGGGTAGACTGTTATTAAAACCGTTTCGGCTGCTCAGTTTTGCACCTCTCAGTTTTTTAAGTAGATTGTCCCCTGACCTAAACCTTGCCTCCTGGACGCTTCAGGGAGTGACCCTTGTCCAAAACCTTCTCGCTCCAACCTCTATTAAACCGTTCCCAGACCTGGTACAAGAATTTGGTATTCCCCTAAACGAACTCTTTATCTACCTTCGTATTAAACATATATTGTTAACGCACAGGGTCGGGACGATACCAGACAAAGATATGACAGCTTTCCACAGGCTATGCTTGGGTAAAAAAACTTACGGAAACCATTGTCTCTATGTTACCGATGCTTAGTGTCACCTAATAAGGAACATAAACTGCCATATATGTTGAGATGGGAAAAGGACCTAAATTTATCATTCTCACGAGAGGACTGGTTTTATGCCACGTCATCGGTGTATCGCCTATCTAAAAGTACTGGCATGAGAGAAGCACATCTTAAATTATTATACCGCTGGTACCTTACCCCTGCTTGACTGCACCATATCTCCAAGGGTACTAACATATGCTGGCGTTGTTCAACAGACAAGGGTTCTTTGCTTCATGTTTTGTGGTCTTGCCCGAAAATTAGCCCTTACTGGGCCGACATCCATGGCCTGGTCCAACTATGTACCTCGTTGGATATTCCTCTCCAGCCCGAAACTTACCTGTTACACTTTATCCCCATTACCATTCAAATACCACCCAGAGGGTTGATATCGTCAATATTCGGGGTTGCCAAATTAGTGTTGGCTAGTTACTGGAACTCTGCCTCCACCCCCTCACTCTCAAAAGTCCTTACCCGTTTAGATAGTATCTGTAAATATGAGGAAATGTTCGCTTCGGCCCATAACACCCTTCCACAGTACCAGGCTACCTGGGAAGGTTGGGTATCCTATAGATCCTCCAAGGGATCCTCTTAAAATTCCTCTTAAAATTGCTTTAAACCTGTCGAACCGCACTTTTCATTCTTTGTTTTCCCCTTTCTTTTTCTTTTTCTCTTTCTCCTTCGTCTATGCTTATTTAACTACTGTATTAACCACTGTATTTGTTACTTATTGTTTATTATAGAATGTAAAATGTACCATAAAATGTTGACGACAACCTACCTGCACATATGTGACTTATATCGCTGACAGGCCCTGCGCGGCCTCTGTTGTCATTATCATATCTTTGTATTTCAACTTCTGATGGTACTCAATAAAAAACTTTATATTGAAAAAAACCAAAATGTTCCCAGAGCAGAAGAATTTGAATTCTGAAATTTCCAAATTTAATCTCAACCAATGTTTTTGGCCATGCACATGTCTAGCGCTCTATGAAAATCACTGATTGGCTGATGATATCACATGCTCTCAGTAGCTATGCTGTAGTTTCAGTACTTGGCACTAAAAGGTTGAAAATTGTGAGGCGATTCCAATGTGGCCAAAATACTGACATATTGTCTAGTGTCTGTGTAACTTACTAATACTCTCATACTTGTGTTTGTTTTGTTCTTTTAATTTTTTTGTTATTTATAGAACGGAAATTTTTATGTTCTATGATTATTATTTTTCCCAGGGTTGGTCTGTGTCCAATATTCTCATGGTCCCTAATCAACCACAATGTTGATAGCATGAAATGATACAACATGATGGAGAAGAAAGATCTCTTCATGTGATATGAATTGGTTTTGGCTTGTCTTAGAAAGGAGGTGGTAATGCATTTACTCTGCTTGCTAGAAATGGGTGTTTGTTGATAGAGACAACTTTCATGTGCGCCTCTGGGCCTGAGTGGCAGTCAGCTCTACAGAGAGACATAACTGATGTTAAACAATACTCTGGATACAAGAAACAAGACTATTTCATCTCTCTGAGCATTTTGTGACTACAGGCCATACACAAGTTTCATCATTTAAACACCAGACTTACAAATCTTTTCTTGTTTTGCTGCTTTTTTATTTTTACCCCAAAGAAAAATTTGCAAAAATCATTTTTTAAGAAGCATAATAAAATATGTAAAAAAAAAAAAAAGCAGTAACATTAGTCATAAAGAAAGTTACATGCAACACAATATTAGAGAATGAGTAATACAGATTACACTGCATGGTTTATCATGAAGAATAATGCTAAATAATTCAAACTTTTACCCATAGTATTGGAACAGAATATAAAATACTAACCGCAGCTAATACAATCCTTGTTTATTGCAAGATGAAGACGAAACACACGCTTAAAGCTTTTCTGTATGTGATACATTTTAAAGTCTTACAAGAGTTTATTATAGTTTTTTTATCTAAATTTCAAAAACTTTCTGGAGGCGTATGTGGTAAACAGTGTGCTAGAAAGGCTCAAACATCAAAAAAATCACGAATCAATGGGAATCAGCTCCAAATCTTGCATTACCCAAGATACATTGTTTTTTCATCATTAAAAGAGCTACAACCTACATCCAAGTACAATTTCTTCTCTGTACCTATGAACCACTATGCCCAGTAAAACAGAACAAAAGAAAATAAAGCTCTGACTCCAAAATGTTAAAATATGTAACACAAAAACCCCATAAATAATAATATATTATAATTGACAGAAATGCATATGCAGTTATCTAAAGGAGAAGTTGAAAACACTGCCAGCCTCAAAGTTTTTTGCATCACCATCACCAAAGAAAAATACCCGCACAACCAAATACCTGCACCAATAGATTGATGTAATCACATGACAAAGGCATTGACCTGTGTTCACTCCAATTGAAGGAGTCACGATGGTTGCACATTTTTTGTGAACTGGGTATCCCACCCTATCTGTGTTTACTGTTTTTAATAATTATTTTGATACATTTGATTAATAATGATTAGTATCTTTTAATACCACCAATGGTTTTGCAGGTATTTTTGGGCATAACCACTTTCTTTGATTATGGTCATATTTATAGTCAGGGTTATGTCCTTTGTATGGTGGTTTCCATGTATTTAAGGTCAGCTTCTTGTCGGCTGGTTAGCCCAAAGTGACCCTTGTACTCATTGATAGATGCCCTGGAAAATGCATATCCATATTCTAGTAACTATAACCAAAACAGGCAGGGCACACACTGCTTTGAACAATCCTTCCACAAGGTGCCACACGGAGCAGGGCAGTCCAAACCCAAAGCAGTAGCATAAACAGACAAATGAAATGGGCAATCAGGTAGAAGACATCCCGGAAGCCTTAATTTTAGACACATCTCATGACATTTCAGCTGAATACAGAGCCTTTTCAAGTCAAAATAAAGGCTTCCAAGATGTCGTCTACCTGAGTGCCAGTTAATTTGTTTCATATTCTAGTAACTGTCATCAAGACCTAGGGAGGAGAGAGGATGTGACAAACTTGATGGCAAGTTGCATTATATAAAAGACATTAATTGCAACATGATCTTGGATCTGTAATGTGGGGATGGATGTCTACATTTCCAAGCTGTAGACTAATCAATATTATTCATGAACTGTCTATGGTTTTATTATGTTGCGTGTTCAGTTCATCATATAACATTCTAAAATCCTGCCTTCCCTGTAAACAACTAGTGTTGTGTGGTCCTCAGATGAATGACAAGACTCAGAACATTTTGTTAATTCTTCCTAACTGTCTCTTCGGGCTAGATAGAAAAAAATGGGTTTAGACTACACTCACTTGGGGCAGATCCGCTCAATGGTGCACTTGATAGTTGGATTTTGCCACATCCAGAATGAAGTCCAAGACACCAAAAAGTACCAGCATTCGAGGGCTCTGTTGAAGTGGATGCTTTTTACATTTTGGTAAAAGCAACGTTTCAGCCTATTGACCATAATGAAAACCAAATTAAAAGCTGAAACATTCTTGGTACATTAGTATGTAAAGCATCCACCAAAATGGCACTTCAACAGAGTCCACGACTGCTTTTACTTACAGTATTGGTGTCTTGGTCTTCTGTCTGGAGAGGAGTTTTACTCACCTGAATATATTTATTGAATTTAGCCTGATGAGCTGTAGTGAATAATTTCTTCTTATTTTAAATATGTGTCTTTAAAAATTAATAAAAAAACTCAATCTTGCCTTTTTTGAGCTAAGATTTGTCAAATCAATCTTTCCTTTTCTAGTTTAAATTACTATTGGATATTCTTGGATACAAAGTATCGCAAAACCTTATAACTCTAAAACATTTTGAATCATTTGAGAAATAAAGACAAATGTTCAGAACGAGTGTGGTATCATCTTGGCTGATAAAACTAAAATTTAATCAAGTGCATAACAGTTTTGCAGACCTTGAATCGGAAGATGTTTCAAGAAGTTACACACAAAATGGAAAATAATAAATTGTTTCTCCATATTCTGCTCATCTAATATGCCAGAAAATTACATTTATGATCAGTAAACCATTGTCTGAGCTGTCAAAAAATTGTATTTTGGAGGTCCACAATGTTTATTTTATTTTTTTTAATTTTCTTTCCCAAACAGTAGAATTTCCAGCTTTTTATTTCTTAAGCATATTCCATAATAAGCATTTAATGTTAATTATGCTTGACAATTTGCAAACATCATGCTCCTTGTTTTATTGCATCAATCAACTGTACGTGTATTTTGTTGCAGTTTTTTCTTAACTATTGTAAAATGGTAACTATGGCAACATTGATTTCAAATGAATTCCAAAATAACTCATTTGAGAAAAAAGTATTTTACACTTCTTCTCTGGCCTAATTTTCATACATAGCCATCCATTGTTAACGTGTATCACTGTGTTTTGGATAAACCCTTTGCTATTTATTTTACAGTTAATTTCTGCAGCTTAATCTTATTGAATTATTAGTATTTTTTGTAGGTGTTGTAATTATTATTATTTAAGGTGTTGTTGTTTTACACAGTGTAAACACTGCAGGTATTAACTCCTTCCTTACAAAGACTGAGCATACTTGACCTTCAAAAACACCTAATAGTGCCCTAGGATCAAGTATATTCGATCTGGTCTTATTGCAGGGCAATGCAAAAGAATTCCGTTTATTGCAAACAAATGGAATTTGCATATGGTGTCCAGCACATGTTCCTAACCTTTCAGTAGAGCCGAAGTGCTGCATCTCTCAGAAATGCATTAGTGCCCATAACAGATGCTGACTGATGTCTGCATGTGTCTCGTGGACAAACGCAGAGCTAGCAAAATATGACCAGCAGGGAGAGCCTTCTGCCTGCCAAATGAGCATATGTTATCATATTGCATTGTATTATTATTATTATTCTTTATTTATAAAGGGCCAGCATATTCCGCAACGCTGTACAATAAGCACAGTATAGACAGGGTTACAATACATTGTACAACATTTGACAAACAGTACAGGAGGAGATGAGGGCCCTATTCCCGTAGGAACTCACAATCTGGGAGGGTTGGGGTTGGAAACAGGAGGAGAGGACTGTAAGGCGAGAGTGATTGATGGTTGCGTCAGTGAGTTGGGTGGTAGGCTTCCCTAAATAGGAATGTTTTAAGGGAGCGTTTGAAGGAAGAGAAGTTAGGGGAAAGTCTGACAGTACGAGGGAGAGCGTTCCAGAGAGTGGGGGCTGCGCGTGAGAAATCCTGCAGTCTATCATGGGAAGAGGTGATGCGGGGAGAAGCTAGGCGCAGGTCACTGTTTGACCTTAGGGAGCGGGCTGGGGTGTATTTGGTGATTAGTGAGGACAGGTAGTGGGGAGCTGAGTTAGTGAGGGTTTTGTAGGTAAGGATAAGGATTTTGAACTTAATTTTGCAGTGGATGGGGAGCCAGTGAAGGGACTCGCAGAGGGGAGCGGCAGAGACAGAGCGGCGGGTGAGGTGAATTAGCCTGGCGGAGGCGTTCAGGATGGATTGTAGGGGGGAGAGGCGGGACAGAGGGAGGCCAGATAAGAGATTATTGCAATAGTCAAGTCGGGAGATTACCAGGGCGTGTATGAGTTGTTTTGTGGTGACAGCGGTAAGAAATGGCCGAATTCTGGAAATATTATGCAGTTGGTATCGACAGGAGGAGGAAAGAGACTTGATGTGGGGGATGAAGGAAAGAGCAGAGTCAAGTGTAACTGACTCTTGTAGCAATGTATGTATAGATCTCACATACATTATTACTGTTTGGGTACTGAAAAACAGTTTTCTATAAAAACAATGGTTTTTGGCAGCTTTTATGGAAAACTACTGAACAGCGAATAGGGTTAAAGGATAATATGCAACGTTTTGTAGAGATTATAAAACTCTTTTGACTTCTAACCATCTTGATCAAGGCCATGGCATTAGTCTAGTGGTGCTCATAGAGCTAACGTTTGTTATAACCTGGTGTTACAGTTTATAAATAAAGTTTTTTGCAGACAAATGCTGATTGCATTACAGTGTAGTGTGTTTTTGCATACATTAAGAGTATGATGATAGCAGATCAGTAATGTCGAACTGGCGACCTCCTGAGTCATAAATGACATTGAGTCTGCATTGTGACACCTTGATTTTTAAGGACCTCGACTCTAATGTTAGTACCGCGATATGCAAGCGTTAGTGCCAGGATAAGTGTGTATAACGCATGCATCCATATTACAAACTACTAATGCTAAGTACCGCAAGGATGCGAACAGCCCAAAGTTATCACCACCTAAAAGCTGGTGCTAGATTATTCTGCATTTGCAGAATCATGTAGCACTCCCTAAAACGTCCCCAATAAATCCGATACTGACCTCTCATCCCACGGCGATAACGTGGCCCAATCCGCTCGTCTTGTCACTTATAGCTGAGTGAGACTGGGAACAAATAGTCCCCAGTACCCCTCCGCAATCACTCCACAGCGCTGAGCAATCTCTTGAGAGCGAGATCACGCAGGGCTCGCAGCCCAGACGCGCAACCCTCCTTAGAGTCCTATGGCCTGCATGAGGCGATACTGGCGGCAGTGCAAAAGCGTTACCGTGAGTATCCCAGTGGTTAGCACTGCGTTCCTGGATGAGGTGCTGAGGTAGCGCCTGCCCCGGAATATTGTGGTAACATGGGAACGCTACAGGGAAACCTGAAGGTTCAGGTTTTCCCCTTTAGTGTCCCTATGTTAGTGCGAACTAGGGAACAGAGCCCTAAATATCCAGCCTTGTACATTTGTTGTCGAACAGGATATAAACATTGATTTTAGTTTTTCCCATTGTAAGATGCAATCATAGTTCCACTCTCTGTGTGAATACTCAAATAGAAAGCAGGCAGGAATAAACCTGGGAACACATGGCTGAAACTAGGACTAATGTCAAGAAAGACAAACTCTGACAGATGGTACAAGTTTAATACAAATCAATTTATGCATAATGAAGATGAAAATAGTGGAGATTCTAGCATCATGACTAAAATATCTCTTAGTGCAGTATTCTAATACATCTGCCAGGATCTGAGCTGTCTGATATACACATATTTATGTATTATAATAAATATAATATTTGTATGAGGACAATGTGTATAAGGCTGACATGATCTACCCACACATTTATATTCTAAAAGGATAATAAATTGCAAGGTAAACAGACAACATTCAGCGTTATGTATTGCAAATGAAGAGGGCATTACTATCTGTAGCCTATCAGGCTGAGTTATAGTGTTGAAATGGCAAGGTTTGATAGCTTTTGGGATGGATGAAACGTAGTGAATTACAGTTTGACTGTATTTTGCCCCCTTTCAGGGGTCAAGTCCTAAAAAATAAGTGTAGGAACTCACCAAGATGTTTGCACCCCCAGTTAACCGTTAACATACCACACTTTACCAATCAATCCATGCTAAAATTGGATATTAATGTTTCAATGAAAAGATTTGCTGGCTCGCCTCTTAGTGAATCATTCTGATAATTAAATATTATATATTTCAGATGACGTAATGAGGAAATATATGATTGAAACTTAAATAAATTATGTGTACTTAATGGGAACCTTGTTCCATCTGCAGAAAATAGTGAAGAAACTGCATTCCGAAGCATTCTTGGTTGACTTGACCCCTGCCCCATCGATGTGTTGTGATATAAATGACATCATACATAAAAATGGTTCTATAGGGTAAAGTAGAATGACTTCAGTATTAGGTGTAATGTTTAGATGACTATAAATAGTCAGCAGAGAAACCATTTTGTCAACCCATTTCATGAATAAGAAGGTCTTCAGTGATAGCTTGTTTTCCTTTTTCTAAATCCCTCACTATCAAATGATTTTCCAAAAACCATTGTCGGAAACCAGTGTTTTTTTGTAAAATAATTTTTAATTAATTATACATTAATTAATAGTTATTACTGTAAATACCCTGTTTGTCCAGTAGATGGCACCATCTATTGCCAAATTGAGTTACAGAGGTTTAAGCAGCAGATCTATGTTTTTTTCTCCCTGCATCGGCTGCTGACAGCTGCTGAAAGCCTGATATTTCAGAGCATTCCTCATCTGATTTTACCGTTTTAGCCATGTGGGCATTATGCTCACAGGGATAAAACTTTGGGGGGCACCTTCTGCAGCCCAAAAGCAAACAAAATAGTTTGCAGCAAACACATTTTATTTGCTTTTGGACTGCAGATCAGCATGTTGAGATATTTCAATATTGGGGCACCTGATGGTGCCTTTGAAGCCCGAGATATCTCGATATCAGTAGTGAAGGGGTTAAAGGTCCAGGTAGATCTCTATCTAAAATAAAGTCAGGAATAAAAAAAAATAGTCTGTGAAAGCGGGAGTTGACAAGCAGAAGGAAAAACAGTGAAATGCAAGAGAGAGACCAGAGATAATATTTTTGACAATATAGTTTGGGATCCAAGTTTTACTTTATATGTGAGAACCAAGATTTATACAGAATCATAGAGAATATGAGCGCAGAGCATACACAAAGAAGCCTGCTGTAATGTACATCTAGTAGCTCTTGTTGGCTAGCCTGCCAAATAGGGCTTCCTGACAGTGGAAATATGCAGCAGAGATGCTTCAGTATATTTTTAATGTAAAAATGTAGAATGGAGAACTCCAAAATTCTCAAACTGTTTCAGCACATTTGGCGTCATAGATAGACGCTTTACAGGTATATTTTGGAACCCATTTGTAAAGCAATTTAATTTGCAATAAATGAGATTCCTTTGCATTCCACCAGAATAAACCTAGATCGAGCTTACTCAATCCAGGGCTTCTGCAGAAGCTTTTAAAAATCAAGTATACTTCAACATAATAGTTAAAGGGTTAACGAGAGAAAATAAAGAGGTTGGCGTGCATATGTGAATGTATATATTTTGAAGTCCTACGCTCTTTAATGTGATTGTTTGCCCTCGTTGAAGTGTTAAAGCAGTGGATACATTAGAAGGAATAAAATTTATAGTGACATTTTGCATTAACACATAAACAGCATAGAAAATACACTACTAACTCACTCTCTAGCATATGTAATACTTTATCATACCATTAAGAAAAGCAAAAGTGATGTTTTAAAGTCTTGTTTTGATAGACAGACTGATAGGCAGACAGACAGCTAGATGGGCAAACATGCAATATAGATATATTGTTTTCAGACAGTATGTATCATCTCTCTTTAGAAAGAGGGAACTTTAGCTGACCTTGGTATTCAAGACATGCTGTTTATACAGCTATTTTTACAATACAATCACATCCTCTCATATTTCCTCAGCAAAGGCTAGAATGGAGCAGCCTACAATACTTTGAAAAACCATAACCTCAATCCTGCCAGGCAGAACGTGGTAGGGAGAACCCACTGGTCCTTAATTGCTTTCAGCGCATCCATCATATCGCTTCAGTTTATCATCTTAAAGTATAATCTTTTCAGAGAAACAGACTATTGGTAAAATTGAGACACTGTTTTGTTCTTGTATTTGTTTACTGAATTGAAAGTAAACAAATATACTTTCAGATTGCTTTAGAGAGATTTCTCTGCTCTTCCCTGTGAAATATGTGCGCTTCTTAATTTAGTCTTTGAAAGCACAGCTATTGGAAACTGAAATATTGATATTTTGTTGTGACTGGTCTTTTTATTCCCCTCTTCACTTCTGATAGCCGAGCTGTATATTCAGAAGTTTCATGCGGGCATGTTATGAAAGAATATAAAATGACTGGGTCCAGATATTATAAAGTAAAAAAAAGCAAATGATTGAACCATCTGGCTATCTTTAAGAGGTACATGCTGTCCTTTCATTTTACGCCATTAGCAAGAGCGATCTATAGTCTTTTTAAAGGGATATTAGCATTATAGAGAGTAAAAAATAATGTCACTGTGTTTTAATTTTTTACACTATCAGGGTTATTCAAAGAGCTCCAAATTGCTTGAGAAACGTAACCGAACGCTGAAAATCAGCGTTCGGTTACCTTTCTTGGCCATTCGGCTATCCAGAGAGCAGGCAATTCGCCAAATCCTGGCGAATTGACTGCACATATAGTGCCTGTTCGGTGCCTGTTCGAGGGCAGTGAAAACCCCATGAAAAAGCACTGCTTCGGCTAATCAGAGAACACAAATCAGCAGTGAAAGGTTCCCGAAATGCCCTGCCATTCGGTGGTTTAATTCGGCAAATTTATTCAGGAAAATCCCATAGGCTTCAATGTTAAAAATATTCCCGTTTTAATTCAATATCTAATATACCGTTCTTTATAAAATTCTGCAGTAAAGAGTCTCTTTATTCATAGATTTTTGTAGGATATTTTAAGCATTTTTCAGATTTTTTTTTTTTTTAAAAGTTTGATTTTTTTTTTAAAGTTTTCTTCTTTTTTCTGTAACAGCCCTCTTTATTATCATTCCCTGGACCTCATATGTAAATTTCAGACATTTTCGTTCAGTAGTTTCTTTGCAAACAGCGTTTCACTTTCACACATTCATACAAACTGTTTTGCTAATTTATTCACTGCCTCTTCTGCTGTGTCGAAGGCTGCGATCGGCTCCTGTTCGGGTTTTTCTGTGGTTTTCGGCAGGTTAATCCAGATGTTTTTGAGGGTTTTCGGCGTGCATTCGGTGGGTTTTGCGGTGAGTTTTCGTCAGGTTTGCGGCAGCTTTTCCCTGCAATTCAGGGACCCCGTGGTGCTTGCTGAATACACCGCAGGGTCACCAAAATGGGATCGGCAAAAGGAACCGAATTGAAGAGAAAGAAAAGTCACCGAACGTGCGGTGACTTTTCGAATCTCTTTGAATAACCCTGTTAGTGTTGGTACTTGGAATACTTGCACAAATTTGAAATTGCTATTATGCTGGAGTTTTTTTTTATTTCCAAATTATTAGCCAAAGAATGGCTAATAATGGCTTCTTTAATGAAAGAATTCATTAAAGAATTTCTGTTGTATGCATCACTGATTATAGGGAGGGGAGTTGAGATCATGTTACAGGCGTAGAGAGGAAGTTAAAACTTTTTAAACAGAAAAGTAGGAATCAGCTACACTGTTTTAAAAAAAAAAGTAAAAAAAAATTATTATTCCACAAGCCATTAAAAAGATTTAAAGAGAATCATGATGCAGTTCGTTGTAAATAGAAAATATTTAGGTTACAGTTCAATACTGGAACTATAATATCCCTTTTGAGCTGTTAGAGGAGAATGTTTGTGTCTCCTCCTCTGACAGTCCAAATCAGAAGAATGCTTTTTTGATTGGTAACATCACTGACGAGATCAGTGAAAGAGACAGAGCTGCTGTTGCATTCCTCTATGACACTGCAATGTGGATAATCCTTGGGTACACACAATACCATCATAACGCAGCTTCTGTCATTATATGCAGCTGATCTACATGTCTGTGATCGTTCAATGAACAAAACCTTAAGGTTAAATGCTTAGCCTTCTTCTAAGAATAAGAAGGTATTGTTATCAAAATCACTTTCTGTTTTACAAATACAGGGTTATAAATATAATTTTTTATATCGCATTAGTAAACACTTTATTAAGCCCTATTCCAGTCGAACCGTTTTCATCAACAAGTGAGATCAAGTGAGCAACTGTATATAATAGCTCTTTAGGGACGACTTTTATTCAGTCATGGAGATGGCGTTACAGGGAACAAGATGACCTAGCAATCCGGATTGAGAAAATCTCCTCAAAGGATAGCTATTAAACCACACATACCCCCAAGTGTAATGGCTCCACTCATTATTACTAACAGCTCCCTTCTTATTACTGCTAAGCTGCAAATGCCTTTTTTGTGGCTTGACTGTTGCTCTATATACTGTACCTTAATGCTACCTATAGTGTGTACTATACTCTGTGGGCTCTATTACATTCTTCGCGCAAACGTTAACGCGTGCGCAAAAATGCATTAACGTGAGGGGAAAAACCCTTCGCGCAGAACGTCGTATTACAATGTCCTCACAAAAAAAGCGTGTTAACGTCTACCGCTGGCGAACCTTTGCGAGCGTAATGTACATTGCGTTTCCTATACTTAACATTGTGAGCGCAAATGCGTTTGTGCGCTGGTACGCGGATGGTATTACAATCTATGCACAAATTTTAACGGACAACGTTTGCGCGCATAATTTTACCGTCTTTTAAAAGCTGGTGTTAATGGCAAATCTGAACGTCCTGGCTGAAACCAAATACACAGCCTGAAAAAAAATACACATTCTACGCATACCCAAACAATAAAATTGAGAAGTTGTGCATGTTTTTATTATTGCTGCAGCATATATACTCAGATTGATTTTGACAGGCGCAAAAACTGAACGGGAGACCATTGTTGTTCTTCAATCAGATTGGCTGAATCGCGTGAAAAAACAGTCCGCCCACCGATTTCTGCACGCAGCGTTAATGCGCGCGTGTTTTTGCGTGTCTTTTTTACAAGTGTTATTTTCTGACGGATGAGAAAATGTGCTCGGATTGTGATACCAGCGTTAATTTACGTGCGTTAACGTTTAACGCTGCGTGCAAAAAAATAGCGCTGCGCGTGCGCTTTTGCGCAAAGAACTTAATAGAGTAATCGAGCCCATAGTGTGTACTATACTTTATATAGTAAGTGCTAATGTGGAGGGCAGTTGGAGAGAAAAAAAACAATTCCAAGGTAACTTGTATTTAGGATTTTCTTTAGCATTAGTACGTAACTAAAAAGAATATTTTTTAAAAATGTTATATTTGCCATCATTCCATGATGAACAGGATGGTGTGATTTGCTGCTCCTTCTCTCTGCAAACAGTAGAACATTAAGAACAAATCATTGTCAAATGCTCGCAACAGTCACTATAAAGTCCTGTGGACTCCTATTCACTTGTAATAGCCCCAGAAATAGGGAGCCGTTATGGTTAATGGCTCCTTCAATATTCTGCCAATGGTGGCTTCCTATTATTGTCTCAGCCAGGACAGTGTCCTACATAGACAATACATAATACTAATTGACGGTGTCCCCATTAACAAAATAATTAACAAAAAAGGAAAGAAAAGTTTTAAATGTTTAAATATTAGCATAATTTAAACCAAAATTCATAATACTTCTGTCTGTGGATTTGCATTTACTAAATGGATATGTATTGCTTAAATGGCTGGCTGTTTTAAATTTTATTTTCTAAACATTTCCAGTAACCTTTTTCTGCAGAGATGGAATAAAAATCAATTTCTGCGAAGTTTGATTACTGAGTACTTGTTCATTTCAAGGTGCATAATATTGTAATTGCTATGCATGCTAATGTGAGCACTTTAATATGCAGGCTGAATTGCATTAAAACACATTAAGAAAATAAACAATTGGTTGAGAGAAATGGGAAAAAGGGATAGCAATGATATATTTATTGGCTAACCAACATGACTTTAACATCGCTATGCTTGCCTAAACTGCTGTTTTCTTTCTACATATTATCTGCTTTCCAATTTTAGCATCCTTCACAAATCATAATCTGTCTGAAAATATGCAATGTGCCTGAGTGCAGGTAATACTGTATATATATATATATATCAGTGCAGGCTCATCCATAGGGTCAAATGAGGCAGCTCCCTACCATAGCCTAAGCGGTTAAGAGAGGCATTGTTGGAAAGGTCAGACTGTGACCTTTCCAGTAATGCCTCTCTTCTTTTGTAGTCCCTTATCTTTAATGATGCGACTCATAGGGAATCTAGCCCTTGGTGGTTTTTGAGGCTGATAGATCCCTATGAGATCTCACAATTCATTTCTTGATCTAGCAGGGAGCTCTAGTAAATCGATTGCAAAATAGACAGACAAATACAAATGAAAATGGGCAAACAGACAATAAGATAGACGTATAGCCAGATATATGGATCGACATAGATAAATAGAGAAGTGGATGATAGATACACAGACAGACAGACAGTAGATATGTGGATAGTAGATATAAGGATTCATTTTCACATGAACTACAATTTGTTTGAATTTTGGTTGGTTCATCCAAATCTTGAAGCTACATAAGGACATGTAAACAAATAAACCAAAAAAATTAATTGCAACGTATAAAATTTGTTTTGGAACATGTTGTGTGCTTGCACATACAATTTGCAAGTACATGCCTTTAAATTTAATCCAGAGCTGCTGGGCTGTTTGACCTCCTCTGATTTAACAACTCAACCACTGGCCATAGTTAGGGTGTATGAGAGGACAGGAGTTACCCAATCTTTGCAGGCCACTTTTTTAAAGAGTAAGACATCCTGGCAGCCAACCTGATCTCCTGATTAACACTTAGCATGCTGTCAAATAATTAACTATTCCATTAACAAGCCAATGCTTAGGTGCACAGACCCATTTTCTAGAAAAAAAAGTATTTTAATACACCAAAATATGATGTTCGAATTTCAGAAGAGTGAAATCGACAGTCTAACAATATTTGGAGGAATCAAAGTAGCCATAAGTTTTGGACGGACAAAAAATGATGAACCGACATCTTTTGCCCTTGCACATGTCAGATAGATAGGTAGATAGATAGATAGATAAACTATAGCTGGATAAATGAATACATCTTTATTTCTGTTTCTTTGAAAGCAATAAAAAATGAAAACACCAATACTGTATACTGTGTTTGATTACAGGACACATAAAATAATCATGAGACTTTTTTCATTCTTTCTCTGTCAGTGATAGACTATGAAGACCCCGACATTGACAATTTTAAAGTATTAGCGTCATGTAAAAATATGTATTTTGAAAAAAAATATTGGTTTAGGCAGTAAATAAAGTACTTTAATTTTAATTACCATGTTGGAAATCTGCAGTCGCTGGCCAATTTGTAACCTAATGCTAAATGACCCAAGTGGTCTGCTTCACGGGTAAAATTAGTCAGTTGATATAACACTTAAGGAACGAGGTAACAAAGAACCAAGTAATTTACAGTGAAATTCAGGTATTTTATTTAGCAACTTATTTATATAAGTGAGGAGAGCTCTACTTTAATTGAAACAAATGCTGTTCCTGCACAGATTAACAGCCTTACTGGTGGTGCTAATTGTCTTTAGTTTATTGGGAACAAACAAGTCAATGAGCTTATGTGTTTAAGATCTTTCTATTATCCCTTTGTGCTGAGAAAAAGCAAAAATAGGAGGAAGGAGCTTAGGAGAACTGAGCTAAAATATTGGTTCCTTGGCTTTTTTTGGACTGAAAAGCCAGGAAAATATCCATACTATGTTACGAAAATAAAAATAAAGATATGTGAACATCCCATATTCCATATATCCCTAATATACAGGGTTATTCAGAGAGCGTGAAAAGCAGGAGAATGACTGGAGAATGAAAAATTGTAGGTCAAAATAGCCGATTTGGAAAGTGAGATGAAAGGGAGAATTTTTCTGGTTTGGCTATTTTGACCTAGAATTTTTCATTCTCCAGTCATTCTCCTGCTCTTCACGCTCTCTGAATAACCCTGATATTGACCAACATTGTCAATTTGCAGATGCTAGATTATCCCATGTCCCATTGCTACAAACAGAAGTTATTTCTCTATAAAAATCCTAAAGAAATTAATTTAACACAACCATTTCCCTTAACTGGACTGAGACTTGACTTGTTCTCTGGATGCTGGAAGGTCCTGCATTCCAGTGGATTGCATACATTGTCCATTAGATATCGGATTATCAGTAGTTCTCATAGTATTAGCATACATCTAATTATTGTTTTGATGTGAAATGCATTAGCTCTAGTCCACTTTATAATTGTTACATAGCTATTTCAGATCATGTATCTTGACGATTTGTAGCATAGAAGTTGCATCATAGTCTTAATCCTCTTTCGACACTTTTTAAGGGATCATTTTGAATGATTTTAGGAGCCAATTTGGCTTTATTCTGGTTTCCTGCCTCTCCTGTGTATGTCTGTGTTACCTTATGGACACAATATCTCCTATCTTCGATTTTTTTTGAAGAAAGTCAAAAGGAAGACTGGCAATGTGCTTGGGTTTGTACAAATATTAAGGGCTAAATCCTACCATAACAGATTTTTCTGTTGGATATTTTGAGGCTGAAGCAACATTTATTTAGAGGGAATACAAGGTAGGGATGTGCATGGCTGTAAAATTAGTTTCATTTAGTTTCGTTTCGTTACGTTTTTAAATCATTTTGTTTTTGGAATTTCATAACTAATTTAGTTTCGTATTTCGTTTTGTTTAGTTTTGGATCGATTTGAAATTTCAAAATCGATTTGAAATTTTCAAAACGATTCGAATTTCATATATCAATTCGATAGCTGATATCAATTTGAATTTTGGATCACTAGATAAAACCCCAATTAATCAAATTTTGCTGTTAAAAGAAAAGCTAGGGTTAAATTTTAAGCTGTGTCACAGATTTAGTATTTGAGTCAAATTAAACAGTGAAACAAAATTAATTTGTTTCATAAAGTCCTTTGCTGACTATTACTTGTATTGTAAGTTACGATCAATTCGATAGTTGATATCAATTTGATAGTTCATTTCAAATTCGATAGTTGATATCAATTTGATAGTTAATTTTAAATTCAATAGTTGATATCAGTTATTCAAATTTTTCTTTTATGATGAGGACACAGTGTAAAACGAAATAAATTCATATATATATAATATATATGTTTGAAACAACATCTCCATGAAAGTAGGTCAACAGAGCAGTGTGAAAAATGTAGTTCCCAAACATCTGGAGGACCCAGGTTGAGCAACCTGCCCCAGATCATTTAAGACACAGAAGCACTTGCACCTATTACCATATAATCTGGAAAAGCATTGGCTTTGCACTAATAGAGAGAGGAGAAAAAATCTATCTTTAGGACACAAAATATTTAACAATCTTTCATAAGACTGCTTAACAATCAGTATATGATATTAATGTTATTTTGATGGTTTCATTTTTAAACATTCAACTTATCATCTACTAAAAAAAATAAATTCTCGCTGTAACTGCTATTTGGAAAATATACGGTATCTTTCAAGGATGGAAAAAGGTGATTACTACACTAGATTGCTCTAAAACATGGTTTATTATCAGTCACCTTGTAATTCTAATAAGTCTTCCAGTATAATTAAGAAGAATTACGACTTAAGGTATCATTAAACTTGATAATGTTCTCAGTGCCGTTTGTTAATTTGTTTCCTTCTGAAAACAGTCTAGAAGATGGACTTTTGCTTCACTCTATTAGAAGGTATTTGCAAATTTCATTATTCAGCTATTTTGGTTTTTCGAAATCTTTGAGGAAAAAAATCATAGATGTGTCTTTATGGCGTTTTTTCTTAAACTTTTGTATTTTCTTTTATTCTTCAATTTTTTTGTAAATTGGGATTATCGTCAATTCAATTACAGTTAAAAAAAGAACAAATACGATAATAGTATAATGAATTAATACAAACATCTGCCTTTTGTAATATAACTTCAATTCGGCAGCTGAAAACCAATAAATGTTGGAAAAATATGCAACTGAAAAAGGTGAATAAATACCTCAATCTCCTCAACCTACTACAGCCAATCTAACTTGTGTTGAATGGATAAGCAGAAATCTTATGTATAACCTGATAATGAAATGACAACACAGGGATTGAATATAATTTTATCAAATTTTTTTCTCCTATATCCCCTTCTTTCTCACCCTACCTCTTTTCTTCTCCCCTTTAAAAGTATTCTGTCTTACTGTTTCCAATCTTTCAAGCTCTATAAAAATCCAGCAGTCCTCCACACTTTATTATACCATTCTACATCTCTTTTCTTTATCCTTGAAATTAATGTGTTTCTATTAGTTTCATTTATTTACAATGTAAACATAATAAATAAAGAACATTAGAGATTGCAGGAAGTAGGCCAGTTAATTGCACCCCTGGTGAATGTATATAGTAAGATATTGTTGGAGAGTAGACTTTTTAAGCATGTTGACCACTATATATACATATATATTTCAATTATCTCTATTTTTATTATACTGATGGATTGTTAGAGGGAGCACTAGATTTAAAATAACGTAATCACAAGTTAACAATATACTGTTTTTCCAGAACGATATAAAGATGTATGACCCAACTGTTTCTCTTCAAATTATTCCTATTTTATCGCATCCATTTTCTAAGGATGTAAAAATGTGAACCACAACAATAAGTAAAGTAAGGTACTCTGCAAAGTTCCTTGTGTCTGAGTCAATATATATTACGTTAAGTTCAGCAGAATAATCACATCCTTTAACCTTACTACTTAAAAGCAATCCTTACTGACCACTAACAACATGGAATTTAGGAATATTGCTGTTCTGGTCGCTTAGTCTTATAGCTATGCCAACGGGCACATTTTATTCTTTATATCAAGCACCATTATCTACATGTCTGTTTTCGAGATACCTTGCCTAAAATAGATCTTGGTAAACAAAATTTTTTTAGTTTCTTTATTTTTATTCGGATTTCTATTTTCAGATATTTATGGGGAAAAGAGGAAAAAAACAGGGGGCATTCACATATGGGTTTATTCACTTTTTACTGTTGTTTGTTGTTGCAAACAATGGAGAAAACCAACATTGTTGCAAGCAAAATTGTTTGTTTTTGCAAACAATGGAGAAAACCAACATAGTTGCAAACAAAATTACAGAGGATTCCCAAAATGGAAATTCAAAGAGTTACAGGAGAGGCTTCATTAATGAATCCTCTCCTGACACTGTTTAAATTACAGTATTGGGATTGCTAAAGTTTATCATTCTTGTAACATTGGCAAACATTGATAAATAGGGAGTAACCACCATAGTAGCACTCCGAAACCAAGGTATGGACAAATGAAAGCTTGTTAAGATGTTTGGAAAAGTAGGGTAACTCCCTGGTGAATAAAGTGTTAATCATAGAGCACGAAGAGGGCGCAGAACAGGAATCAAGTATTAAAAATATAAGTGTGGAAACTCATCAACATTTCTGTATATTTTGGTTGCAAAGATTACTGGGAGGTGCAGCAGCTGCAGGGCTTCTTTCTGCATGAGTTTGCGCACGCTTTTAGTTATACCCAATTGCGCCATTTCTTTAACTCAGACCTCAGGGAAGCAGCTGCAGGATGTACGCTCACTTCCTTTGAATCGCTATGTTCGGCGACCAGGGGAACTGACTCTATTGTGTCCATTATTCAGACTTACTTAACGGACGGAGGATACTGTTCGGACTCCCCGAGACTGGCGAAATGGGAGGGCGACTTAGGAAGGGATATAGATCCACAGGATTGGTGCAAAGCCTTTCTCCTCACGTTTTATGCCTCCCGGAGCATGAATCTTAGAGAACAAAATTGCAAACTGTTTTTACGCTGGTACATGACTCCGTCACAACTACATCGGATCTCCCCATCGGAACCGGCCTCTTGTTGGTGTTGTCTAGGAGACGAAGGGGACTACCTACATATTTGGTGGTCTTGTCCTCGCCGGCGCTTTTATTGGGGGGAGGTGGCAGCCCATATAAAAGGGATTACTGGCATTGATTTACCATTTGAACCTGCACCCTACCTGTTAAACATGCTACAGTACTCAACTGATACCTTTAAAAATTCCCTATTGGCCATCCTCTTGTCGGCGGCTAGGGGAGCGATCCCGGTGTACTGGCGCCAAAGGGTCGTACCTTCTGTAAGAGACTGGGTGACGCGGGTTGAGAGGATCAGAGGATTTGGAGACTTGCATTACACCGCACAGGGTAAATTTGATCTTTTTTATGCTGTGTGGTGGCCATGGATTAACCGGTTGCCTTCCCTAGCAGAGGGCGCTAGAGTGGTGGAGGTTACGGACACATGAGACATTGCGCTTCGGTAGTTGATCACGGGGTGGCATTGCCCCACAAAATGTACCTGCTTAGTCTCGTTACATTTCCCTTCACTCTTGTCCCGACCACGATTCGATGACACACTGTTATATTTCTTGTTTTTAATGTTGTTTTAGTATTATAGAATGTTTTCTTGATTTAATATGTCCTTCCTCTATGCCATCTGAGTAGATTCATTGGACAATGTTATATAAACACAACCTTATGGACTCCGCAACTTTATGACCTGTGTATAGGTCTCAAGCTGTCCCTATGCCTATGTTTCACTGCTAATGTTTTTATTCATACACGCCTTATGTAAACATGCATGTTGTTTCCTCTGGTTGAATAAACAGAAATTACATAAGAAAAGGGAATGCCATTGCTCTGGCAAACACTGAGGAATTGTCTTTCCCATGCCTTTCCAATGTACTTAAATCCAGGATAAACCCTTAAGTATAGACAGTTTTACAAAATTGTGTCTATATAGAAAGGTATTGCAGCTTCCCAGTATATCCGTCAAAAGAGAACTAAGTTCCTTCTGCTAAAACGGTGAGGGAACTGCGGTCCCATGCGTTCCTGCAGGACTTGACCCCTTGTGCAAAGTAAGGAAAAAAGAAAAACAAGGGGAGTGAGACAACAATAACTTAAGCGGGGACATCCCCCTCAATGAAGAGCCACTAGCGGCAGGAGGATTATCTTTTCTTAACCATTTAATCATCATCACCTTTCCCTTAATGATACAAAATAATTCAACATAGTGTGATGTACACAATAATCATTAACTACCTTCTTCCTAAAAAGTCAGTGATAGGTATTCACTAGTCTCTATAAAAAGGATGACACGAGAGTAAAATTATTATTCTAATATAATTAATATTAGTAAGTGTGGAAATGTATCACCCAATCCTGTTTCTTTAATCTAATTAGGTAAGCAGCGTTTTGTTTTTATATGTATCCAAGTATCCGATTTACTGTTTTTTGTTTTTTTCTCTTTATTCACTTTTATAATAAACTCCTTTACAGTAAAAGCACATTCTGACAAACATATAATCAATTTTACAATGGTAAAGAGTCACCAAATATATAATTGATCATTAGCTGTTTTTTTTGGCTTTTGGCTTAGTTTTCACAATAAAATGCATGCATGAAATAAAATTAGCGCTTTTTAAATTCATTCTGTTAGAGATTTTTTTTCTCTACTATTAATGTAATTTGCAAAACCTACTTAGTGTGCTAGCTCAGCAGCTGAGATATTATGTGTGCAAGTCTTAATAGGCAATGCTATCCAATTGAGAATTAAATTAGTATTGTTTGTGTTTTCGCTCTTAGCCCCAAGGATTTGCTATGCAATTCATACAGTCTCTAACATTTGACAACACAAATTTGTTCATGCAAGATTGCCAAAACTTTATTTTCCTCTCACTGAAAGTCATCAGTATACGCATAATCATCTCATAGTCACTGCATTTTCCTCTGATCCTGGACCCTCATTATGCTCTTTGAAAGTTCTCCACAGGCAGGAGGACTGTAGCATGACTATGGCCATTTGAGGTCATTGGCGGAATATTTCCATGGACCATCATGGACGCAATGGGAACTGTCCATGGTGCAAAAATACTATCTAAAGTCACAATGCATTCCAGCTCCCTTACAATGTAAGCGAACTGGCAGTGGACGTAGTTGCAGGCCAATGTGGCTGAACATTATAGCCCATACATGCCACAAGAGAGAGTTCTGGTGACTGCATGCATCATCTTACATCCGGGTAACCCTTATTAGTTATGTTTGCATTATATTAAATGCATTTGTCTGTACTTCAAGACATTTTGGTTTTTTCCTTTGGTAACGTGTGTGTTGAAAGGTGACATGTGTATTGTGTGCGGCTCGTTCAGGTTTGCTCGCGTTCGCTTTACTTTCTCTGGGTGTTTTTGTCTCAATTGATAATGCAGGATCTCTGTCCACTCTGACCATTTATGACCAGGATATAGATGTGATGGAGGTTCCTCAGTTTTCACGCAGTGATTATAATAACTTTCCCAAGGTTTGTTAAAATCTGCACTTGACTTGTGAATAGGGCGGCTCTACAGTGGCGACTCTACTCTTTGCATCTGATGATGTGGCTAGATATTTGTGGTCTTGCGTGTTTTTCTGCACTTTCGAACCATTGTGTATGTTTGCGAACATGTTGGAGACACATATTTTTTTCTTTGGCTTATTTGTTGATGTTTGAGCCGCAGAAGACTACTTTAATTTTTACGGGTTTTCAATAGGGTTTCCAAATTGGCCATGTTTCCCTGGACACTTATTACTATTTCATGTAGAGGGGAGTACAGGGACTGTATAATTCATTTGCTGCAGGAAGGAAATCAAGGCGGGTCACTTTGGATTCGTTTTTCATTTACCTGCAGCATATGGATTCTACATGCGTTTTTCTTGCTCTGCCCATCAGCATGAATAATTTCTAAAGGTTATTCGAAGAGCACCGAAATTTCAGAGAAATGTCTGTGCTCTTTCGTTCCCGCATTTCGGTGCGATTCGTCGATTCCAGTTCACTGACCCTGTGGTGAATTCACTATTCACTGCAGGATCCCAGAAGTGTATCGAATGTGGAGCTGCGGAAGACTACTGAACAGATCGGCGAACACCAACGCCAACCTCTGAGCAGCCTGCCGAATGCTGAAGACAGCCGAGTAGCCCGTCGAATGCAGCCACACTGCAGAAAAAAAAGCACGCATCTCTGCTATTTTTTAGAGGTGTTTAAAATAATAAAAATGCATGATAATAAAATAAAATGCTTAAGAATTATAAAATAGATCCTATAAAAGATAGTAAAAAGTAGAATTTAAAAAAGCCATTAAAAAAATGGGAATCAAAATTCTGCCTAAAAAATCCAGAAAAAATCATAAAATATAAATGTATGAAAAGTATTTTTGCTGAAACTGAAAAGAATAAAAGCTTGAATAAAAAAGATTATAAAAACAATAATATTTTTACATTGTATCCTATCAGGGTTATTCGAAGAGAATCAAAAAGTCACCGCACGTTCGGTGACTTTTCGTTCTCTTCAATTCGGTGCGATTTGGCAATCCCATTTCGGCGACCCTGCGGTGTATTCAGCAAGCACCACAGGGCCGTCATAGTGCAGGGAAAAGCCGCCGAAAACTCGCAGAACATTCACCCCAAAACCCGGGGAAACACCGAAACCCGCAAAAACATCTGGATTAACCCCGCCGAACATGCCAGAGAAACCCGAGCAGCCGCCGATCACAGCGCAGAGCAGCTGCCGGAAAAAGCCGTCACCGCAGACGAATGGAGTGAAAAAAAAAAACAGTACGCTTGAATATTTGAAAGTGAAATACTGTTTGCAAAGAAACTACAGAACGAAAATGTCTGAAATTTACATATAAGATCCAATGAATGATAATAAAAAGGGCTGTTACAGATAAAGAAAAAACGATTTTAAAAAAAGGAAAAAAACTTTTCGCTGAAAAATCCCAAAAAATGCCTAAAAGATCCTAAAAAATCTATAAATAAAGAGACTTTTTACTGCAGAATATTATAATCAACGGTTTATTAGATATTGTATTAAAACGGGAATATTTTTAACATTGAAGTCTATGGGATTCTCCTGAATAAATCTGCCTCATCAATCAACCGAACAGCAGGGCAATTCGGCAACTTTTCCCTGCTGGTTTTTGTTCTCTGAATAGACGAAGGATTGCTTGTCTATAGGGATTTCACGGCCCTCGAACAGGCAACGAACAGGCACCGTATGTGCAGGCTATTAGCCAACATTTGGCGAACTGCCTGCTCTCTGGATAGCCGAATGGCCAGGAAAGGTAACCATATGCAGAATTTCCCTGTTCGGCTACCTTTCGGCCAAAATTCGGATCTCTTTGAACACTGACATTTTGTTGCAGTTCGGCATTCTCTGAATAGTGAATTGCGGTGATCTGTGGCAAACTGCACCGTATTTCGCTGTCAATTCACTAGTATTTAGTGAATTGACAGCTCTCCGAATAGCCGGACTACCATGAAACCACACCATACGGTGAAATTCACCATTTGGTGCAATTCGGTGGAAAGTTCATCGCTCTTATAATATAAGCCTTTATTTAAATCCAGGAGCACACGGCCAATCTGGCAACCCTAGTTTTCACTGTAAATACAAATTACTAATCTCCTGAATAAATAAATTGCTCCAAAATACAAATCACAGTAATATAACAAATGCACCGAATTGAACAAAAAACATAACGAATCGATCCGAAACGAAACTAAATGATTTTTTCCATTTTATACATGTCTAAAAGCTCCTACCACTTTTGTCTTTTGTCTCATGTGAGTGACTCTTGCATTGTGTTGCTTCATTTATAGCTTAAAGTAACACTTCATTAGTGCTATCTTGTGTTAGATTTCATTTTCGTAGTAAGTGTTGAGCGATTTTTACACAGTGAAACCACTTAGTAGAAGAAGGCACTCATAAATGCTATATTAAACTTCAATTAGAATGTCTTTGACTTTGAGAGAAGGTCAGATTTACCTTACTGGAAAAAATGAGAACTTGGCAAATATTTTGTATTATCCCAAAAATGTCACTCTAATAATCCTTTATTATGTTAATTACTGCGTGAGCCACATAATGTCAAATCCACAGAACAATGACTCTTCACTAGAACATTCAAGGACAACGAGGTCTACTGTCCTTCAAGTTATAATATATTAACATGGACTTTGTTTACTGATCATAAATAAACAAAAACCTTCAATATACTTCAGTCTCAAAACGTAAATGGAACTAATTAAAAACTATAGACATTTCATCTGGCACAAGAAATAAATTGATTGAAATATGCCACATATATATATAAATATATATAAATATATAGTTATATAATTATATTGGTTGGGAAAATGCTCCAGCCCATCTGTGTAACTCTTTCCTAGCTCTGTTTCCACTGATGATCAAGAAAAAGGAGTAAAAAAATAATTTAAGTGATTTTTTTTATTTCCCATTTTATTTTGTGCCACAAAAGAGGGGGGGGGTCTCTTGACTCCATAAATCGATTTTGCATTGAAAAACATGGAAAGATGGTATTCATTTGCATACCTTTCTAATGAAGGTTGGGTGCTTACTCTGTGTTACAGGAGACAAGCTTTAAGGACATAACATTAGCGTCAGTGTAAAAAATACCAAAGAAAACCCAACAAACAATATTGCTGTGCCACAGTGGTTCCCAACTAAAGCTCTCAAATAACCCTAACACGCCAGGTTTGCCAGTTAGCTGAAACACAGCATAAGTCAGTGATTCTCAACCCTGTCCTCAAGTACTCTTACCAGGCCAGGTTTTATGGATTACCTTTTGAGAAATGCAGACTGAATCCTGCAATCACTGAGCATCAAATCATATCACCTGTGCTGTGCTTCAGATATCTGGCAAACCTGGCCTGTTAGGTTACTTGAGGACAGGGTTGAAAACCACTAGCATTGGTGATCCGATTTGCTAGTCAGTGGTTTCTGGATTCAGTCTGCAATTCACAAGCTAAACCTTAACATGGAAGACTGGAAATTAGCAAATGTTGTGCCCATTTACAAGAAGGGTAGTAGGGAGGAATCGGGGAACTATAGGCCAGTTAGTTTTACGTCAGTAGTGGGGAAATTAATGGAAACCATGTTAAAGGAAAGGATTGTTTAACATCTAAAAACACATAGATTACAGGATCAGAAACAACATGGGTTTACCTCAGGGAGATCATGCCAAACTAATCTTATTGATTTTTTTGATTGGGTAACAAAAATAATAGACACAGGTGGTGCAGTAGACATTGCTTATTTAGATTTCAGTAAGGCTTTTGATACGTTTCCGCATAGAAGGCTTATCAATAAATTGCAATTTTTGAGCTTGGATTCCAGTATTGTTGAATGGATTAGGCAGTGGCTGAGTGACAGGCAACAGAGGGTTGTGGTAAATGGAGTTTATTCGGCGCAAGGTCTTGTTACCAGTGGGGTACCTCAGGGGTCAGTACTTGGACCCATTCTCTTTAATATTTTTATTAGTGATATTGCAGAAGGTATTAATGGAAAAGTTTGTCTTTATGCAGATGACACAAAGATTTGCAACAGGGTTGACGTTCCTGGAGGGATCAGCCAAATGACAAATTATTTAGGTAAACTAAATAAATGGTCGGAGCTGTGGCAATTGAGTTTTAAGGTGGATAAGTGCAAGATAATGCACCTGGGACGTAAAAACCCAAGGGCTGAATATAGAATATTTGATACAGTCCTAACCTCAACATCTGAGGAAAGGGATTTAGGGGTTATTATTTCAGAGGATCTAAGGGTAAGTAGTCAATGTAATAGAGCAGCAGGAAATGCTAGCAGAATGCTTGGTTGTGTAGGGAGAGGTATTAGCAGTAGGAAAAGGGAAGTGCTCATGCCACTGTACAGAGCACTGGTGAGACCTCACTTGGAGTACTGTGTGCAGTATTGGAGACCGTATCTCCAGAAGGATATAGACATCTTAGAGAGAGTTCAGAGAAGGGCTAATAAAATGGTGTACGGCTTGAAGGAGAAAAGTTACCAGGAAAGGCTTAATGATCTTAACATGTACAGCTTGGAAAAAATACGAGACAGAGGAGATATGATAGAAACATTTAAATACGTAAAGGGAATCCACAAGGTAGAGGATGGGAGTATATTTAAAAGGAAACAAAGTAGCAAAACAAGAGGACATAGTCTTAGATTAGAGGGGCAAAGGTTTAAAAGTAACATCAGGCGCTAGACGCTGAAAAAGCATTTGACAGAGTAGACTGGATGTTTTTGTGTAAAGTGTTGCTGAAGTTTGGTTTTCCGGTCTCGGTGCTGCGTAGTATTTTTGCGCTTTATGCTTCCCCGAAGGCGTCGGTTATGACTGGTTTTTTTTTTATCGGACCAGATTAGAATCAGCAATGGGACCAGACAGGGGTGCCCCCTGTCCCCATTATTGTACGCTTTGGTGATCGAACCACTGGCACAGCAAATACGACAGGATGACGGGGTGGCGGGGATTATGATTGGCCCAACCACATATAAAATAGGGCTTTTTGCAGACGACATTTTGTTGACTCTTACGGAACCTACAGACTCTTTACCACGGCTTAGAGATATCCTGAAGGAATATAGCGAGGACTCATACCATAAAATAAATCTACCTAAGTCGCAGGCGTTAACTATCAATGTCCCTAGCAGTAATCGGGAATCATTAGCACGGCACTTTCAGTTTGAATGGCGAGAGGACTATCTGCAATATCTAGGGGTAAAAATATCTAAATCTCCTGACCAACTATTCGACCTCAATTACAAACCCTTTCAATCTCATGCAAGGCAGCTTTTGTTTCAGTGGAAAAGGACATCCTTATCGTGGATGGGCAGAATGGCTGCTATTAAAATGTCACTTTTGCCCAAATTGCTATATTACTTTCGAACCATTCCGATCCGCTTGCCTAAGCCTTATGTTGAAGAGGTTCAGTCTCTTTTGAATCACTATGTATGGAACGGTAAAAGGCCTAGGGTTCCCACCAAGCTGCTCAACCTCCCCGTGCGGGGAGGCGGACTAGCTATGCCTAATATTCACCTGTATCACAGAGCTGCGGTACTAGCATCCTTGGCAGAGTACTTCCACTTTCCGCGCCCTCCACAATGAACAGTTATAGAACAGTCTTTTGCGAAACAATACCTAATAACAACTGTAATTTGGCTCACGCGCCGCCAGAGACCCCCTTTTCCAGAGTTATTGCCGCTTACTAGATGGTATATGCATATGTGGGATTTGAGTCGCGCCCTCCTTTTAAATACTACCTCCCTCTCACTGGCAACCCCCATGGAGGTATTGACACATTGGATCGCAGACTTTGACTGCGCTAGGTGGACCTCCAGGGGGATTGCACATCTCTGATATCGGGATTCAACATGATGACTTTCGAAATGCTAAAGCAGCGTTATCAGTTATCGGAGGCCTGGAGGCTTTCTTATTACCAAATAGCGTCGGTAATACGTCGACCGGGCATGTGTCTACCGGCTACCCTGCCTCAGGCCCCCTTGTCACCATTTGCGAGCTTCGTGGTGAAACCATGCACCAAAATAAAACTCCTTTCTATATGCTATGAAGCGCTCAATGTTTCCTCTCCGGATCATGTATGGTCTTTCCAAGTGGCTTGGGAGGGGGAGCTGGGCATCCGGATATCCTCTCAGGACTGGTCGAGGGCGTTCGAATTTGACAGGGGAGTGTATCGGTGTGCTTCTCTGATGGAGGTGAGACATAAAGTATTGTACCGCTGGTACTTGGTACCGGCGAGAGAATGTCATATGAATAAATCTGTCTCATCGCTATGCTGGCGCTGCTCGTTACTAAAGGGTACCATGACTCATGTTTGGTGGGATTGTGTTACATTAGAGCCACTCTGGCGGGGAGTTTCATGTCTAGTGGAAAAGGCAACGGGATTAGTGCTGCCGTTTGCTCCAGCGGATTTCCTATTGGGTATCGTTTCTATGTTCTATGTTTCTATGTTTCTAAACAAAAGATAAATCCAGGGAAAGTATCCATGTAATTGGGCAGACTAGATGGGCCGAAAGGTTCTTATCTGCCGACATTTTTCTATGTTTCTATGTTTCTATGTTTCTATGTATCTCGCAGGCTAGGATGGGCAAATTACAAAGGAGACTTTTTTGCGTAATAACATCTAGCACCATGTTGTTGATAGCACGCCGATGGAAACAAACGTGGGTTCCCACAATTCGAGATGTGCGGGATATGGTGAATAACATAAGAGATTATGAGCAGATGGCTAGACATATATATGATTTTCCACAGCCGGAAAAAGACCATTGGACCCTTTGGGACTCTATGCTAGCCGCGGAGTATACCACAGACACAGGTCCTCCCGACCAGAGGGGATCCTGAACTGCTTTGGTTATTGTATCACCCGGTAATATTGGGAGCTTAGTTTAATTTTACTATTTTTCCTCCAATGCGCTACTTTCCAATTACGAGTAGGTGGCTTGTGTTTGTTTGTATTTGTAAGTCTGTATTGCTCCCCTTATATGTATCTAGAAAGGATTTATTTACCCTTTTTTTTCCTTTCTGTATCCCACTGTCTTATTTTATTTAAAAAAAATAAAAAACTTTGAATTTCAAAAAAAAAAAAAAAGTAACATCAGGAAGCATTATTTTACTGAGAGGGTGGTGGATACATGGAACAGTCTTCCAGTAGAAGTGGTAGAGGCCAAAACAGTAATTGAATTTAAGCAGGCATGGGATAGGCATAAGGCTATCCTAAACAAAAGATAAATCCAGGTAAAGTATCCATGTAATTGGGCAGACTAGATGGGCCGAAAGGTTCTTATCTGCCGACATTTTTCTATGTTTCTATGTTTAACATCTGGCCTGTTAGGGGAACTTGAGGAACAGGGCAGGGAAACACTACCGTGCCACAACAGCAAGGGACAGGACAGAGTTGAGACACAGGGGTCACTCACTTCTCTACAGGGAAGGCTAGGGTTTATAATAGCTACAAATCCCTGTTTTGGTCTGAGGAAATATACATTGCGTGTAATCCCATTGCAACCACAGCTAACACTCATAGGCAGGATACATGACCAGGTTTATTGTCTAGTTTTTCATATCTGTATTTGACAGAAACTTAATTTTTTTGCTTTTATTTTAATAATAACTACTCTGTTTGAGATTGCACAAGATCATACAATGTTTGCAACTTTTAATCAAAAAAAATATTTCTGGAAACAATGACCAGATAAATATCTAAAAATATTTAAAAATGTTCAGAATAACAATTAGATGCAAAGTGACATTTTTTTTGCATTCCCATGCTAACTATGTATGCTATGTTTTCAATAAATGCAACAATAAGAATATTTTTTAACAAATTATTCTTGGTAGTGAAAGTATCAAAAATGTCAAACTTGCCTTACATCATGGTTTCCCAAACCTCTCCTCAGGACCCACTAACAGACTTGATTTTACAGATCACCTTGGAGAAATACAGAGTGAATCCTGCAATCACCGAGCAGCAAATCATATCACCTGTGCTGTGCTTCACATATCTGGCAAACCTGACCTGTCAGCGGATCCTGGGGACAGGTTTAGGAAACACTGCTTTACATTCTCAGGATAGGATACCTCGATGAATGAACTTCTCTTTAATTGAATAATTAAGTAGTTATTCTGTAGCAAGCCTGCACCGAGGTTCATTTGGTAGGCAAGAATAAAAAGAATTGACTGTATTTTGGAGAAACTGAATCAATGGCCCAGGGAAATCAGATGAACTGAAATGGTTGTAATAGTCAGACAAATTGGAGGTAGAGAACCAAACTTTTTGGCATATATATATATATATATATATATATATATATGATGCAATTCTTTGAATTGCTATGATGTGCAGGTGGCTTCTGCAATATTGAACACACTTATTATAGTGTGGAGGCTTTTTATCTAACTTTTATTCCTTCACCACAACCCTTATAGACACTTATATATATATATACATATACATAAACAACTAATTTTATCTATTCACTGTCAGAAACCAGTGTTGTTTTTTTGGGGGGGATTCATTATCATTAATTAAAGAGAAGGAAAAAAAGTAAACTATTTTCAATTTATTTTTTACTGTAGTAGCCGTATTTCACAGACAGGTGTCGCTATCTGCTGGCTAAAAGTGCTACTGCAGCTGTGGCACCTTGTTGAACCAGGGCAGGGGTTAGCAACCTTGGCTCCCTGATGTTTTGGGAACTACATTTCCCAAGTGGCTCAGTCAGCCTAATGGGTGACTCAGCATCTTGGGAGATGTAGTTCCCAAAACATCAGGGAGCCAAGGTTTCTAATCCCTGAACCAGGGGATCCGTGTTTTATACACAGAGTCCAGCTGTTAAACTATTTTAGCACCTCATCTGTTATGCTGGAGTTGCTAAAATGTTTGGGGCTCATTGTTGAGCCCATTTGCAAATGAGTTTTGTTTGCAATAAACAGAATTCTTTTGCATTTCTCCAGAATGAAAACAAATTGAATATACTCAGTATCAGGGCTCCAGCAGGTGCTTTTGAAGATTGGGCATATTCGATCTTGGTAGTGAAAGGGTAAACATGTCTTCCTCCGGAGCTGACATCAATTGAAGCAGCATTGATTGAGGTATGTAGATGTGAGCTATTTAACTATCTATGGTAATCACATGTCCACTCCAGATGACATCTGTAGTAGAACCTTTCAGAACCACTGGTTGCTTGTACTTCATTAAATAGAGCATCATGTTGGATAAACGTTGTACAAGTTGGTTTCATGTTAGAGAGCATGTTAGAATATTGACAAGCCTATACATTTTCTGCAACTTAACAGTTCTTAGTATATCTGAAATTATGTAGCATTTTTCCAGCAAACCACAGGATGTTATTGTACATTGTAAATTCTCTTAAGGGCACTTCCTGAGAGCACTCACAAGAAAAATGCTGTAAAACAGAGCAGAAAATAAATTGATTATCCTACGTACTAAAAAAAAGAGCACTGGCTGCACGTATCAAGATACTGTGCCAAGGAATGAAACTTTTAAAGATACATTTGTGAATTGAATAAATTACTGAGGTGCAGGAAAAACTCACTTACTAAAACACCCCCAATCAAAAAAACGAGATTTAAAATAGTCTCGGGTTTTTAATCGCTTCAACAGAATACATAAAAATAATGTTAGCACTAAGTCACATTGCAAACTATAAATCCCTCCAGTGGGAGACAGCCAAACGGCTTGTTGAAAGACTGTCCTAGGGCTATTAGCATTCATTAGCGTTGGCCACTTTGCCACAGCAGCGGCATTTCATCCAGATTTTTGGCTCTCTACAGTGTGCTATTCATTAGACACCGAGCTTCGACAAGTGCAACTCGGCTGTAATCATTGAGTTGTACATGTCAATGTTGGCTTGGCTCATCTCTCAAGGAAATAGCAGCTAAATCATGAGCACGAGTCAACATTTCCCTATGGAAAAAGCCAAGGCAACTCTGATTTCAGCCATACTGAACTTGTCAGTGCCTAGGAAATTGAACTGTCCATGGCATTAGAGAGCTAATACAACAAACCCATTTTAATAGTAAATAATAACACATGTACATTTCATATGCATCTGCCCAAGGTGGAACAAATCGTAGTTTCTGTTCCTTGTTCAGGTTCCTCTGCCTTAAAATTCTGGCATATCAGCTACAGAAGTAAGGTGTCAGTGATATATTCTGGTCAGGTCATATCCTGGTATATCTCAGTGAAAGTGCAAGAACAAAAGAGATTCAGACTGGGTTTTTTGCCTTCTTTTGGATCAAAAGCAGTAGGTTATGTGGGAGAGGCTGAACCCGATGGACGCATGTCTTTTTTCAGCCTATATAACTATGTAACTATGTAACTATGTAAGATCTGTCCTTCCAGGGGAGAAACTCAATACCCCTTTTAAATCACCAGGTTTGATGACCCCAGATGCTCTCTTGCCCTAAAAGAGGAAGACGTAATATAATGTATTCATCAGCAAAGGGTATTCTGAAAATACTCATGCATTGGTCTCTTGATGTACTGGTTTACCTTTTATGAGCAAATATATTATATTTTTCGTAAAATGCCCTTTCATATGTAATATAAACTGGTGTATTTAAAAGTCACAGAAAAAGCCATAAGTCGGGCACACTTGTCCTTTCAGCATCTCACTCAACTAAATAGCGCAAGAGAGACAATTGTATCAATTTATATCAACACGGATATTTGATGGGGACACTGTCATGGTGACTGCAAGTTTCTAAAATGAAATGTCTTTTCAGAAGTAAAAGGTCACCCCAAGTTGGGGAAAACTTTGTTTTGCAATAAACACATCAGACTCTCAGCCAGGGAGCAGATGAGAAACGCTGCAGGGTAATTCTGCCAGTGACTCAATGTAGATATTAACAGGGACTCTGAAACTAGGAATCAGCTGCTGTCTAATTAACTTTCAGCTTTTACACGTTAACTGCATATGGCCATGTTCATTGTTAAAGAAATAGTCCACCGTTGAAATTCCAACATATCTCTAAAAATGTTTGTCAGAATTAATGCAGTCAATGCCATATTAACCTACTTTAAATAAAAAATGTAATTATCGGAACCTACTTACCTGTGGATCTAAAATAATTTATCATAACATAACATTAACAAATGTAATTGACAATTGACTCATACATGAAATTAAGGAACATTCTAAGATAGACAGACAGCTAGATAGATAGATAGATAGATAGATAGATAGATAGATAGATAGATAGATAGAGTCACCCTTAGCATTTATGGGCTCCTAGGCAAAATAACTCGGTGGTGCCGCCTCCAGCTCTGCTCCTGTTTCTGTAAATGCCACAACACTAACGCACAGTCACCTATATTTTATACAGGCTCTACATAAACACATGAATAAACATACCTGCCTGTTGACATGCATACACAGACATATAGAGAGAAGGATATAAATATCAAGTGAAGGCAATCTGATTAAGTGATTATGCTCACAGTCAGAACCTAAAGAGTAATAGCCCTATATAAAAACATTTTAAACGGGATCAGTAAGTGATAGCTGCCTCACTGGAATAGACACAATGAAACACTCATAAAAACTTGTGTCAAAGATCTATACAAAAGAGAATACAATCCAAAGGCGCAATATAAGAAATTTCACATAAATCTACATATAGAGAAATATGTCACTAGTGCTCGCATGTGATAAAACAAAATGGTAACGTGCAAAATAGCAAAGCGCTGAGCGTGAGATCACCATCATGGGTGTTTACCCATTTTAGCAGTCACTTTTTGTCGTCGTTGAAGCTGAACAGGGCCAATCTAATTTCACTCTTAAATCTCAAGCCTTCTATTTTATTATTTCACTTACTGATTTTTCAGTATTGTGGTGTGATTGATATCAGTTTTCCCTTATAGACTTTCTCTTGAACCTTTGTGACTTTCTATCTTATAGGGACAGAATAGGGTCAGATCAGAAATCAAACCTTAGAGAAGGGTGACTTGATAGGGATTACATATTGGTGGTTTATTATATACAATCCTGTTATTCTTGTCCCTTTGTTAATACCAAGTGAATGATCTGAATTGATCTGGTTTCTGTTACACCGCTTGTGTGGTGTTCTTTAAAGTGGCTTTGAGGTTAGTTATTTTTTGTTACCTCATATGGAATTTTTCAACAAACTGTTGCTATTGTCACATTTTTCTACTAGACACTTAGTTAATATCACTGATAGTAACCATTTAAACGCTGTGTGTATTGACCCTAATCCTGTAGTCTACTAGATACTGACAAGTATCTTGGTGACAATTATCCTTAAGGCATAATTCTCCAGAGGGAAATATATACTGTATTTTTTGCCAACTCTAGTACCATTTAGGGCTGAGTTCCTCTCTTTAGACGACGAATACTTCAGACATATCGGTTATATGCACTTCTTATGTACTCACTTTTCATTGTTTTTTATTTGTATTTACATTTAATAAAATTATGTTTTTATTCTCTGTGACCATTTAAGAGACTGGGGGGTTTCTCCATCTCTACCTTTTTCTACTAAGCAAACACAAGCTTTATGAAAAAACCTTATGAGACCTGAGGAGGGTAGGCTGAAGGGTAGGCCACATATGCTGTTGCCCGTTCTCATTCCTCTCATAACTTGTTTTTGTTCACCTTCTCTTTTGTTGGTACATTAAACACATTAGTGCAGCAGAACAAATTCACAGTAAGTCCTGCCCATTCACAAAGTACCTCAGGATTGCTCTGAGCATGTGCAGTCAACAGAGTTACTAGGCCTCACAAACGCCTCTATAGGGCCAGCCACACCCGGACATCACTTGCCACATAACAGGAAACATTGCACACTTTTTATAGCCACGCTCCTCACCGGCCCACTTAAATGTGTTTCTAGTTATGATTACAAGCCTTACACAAAATAATTTGAGAAGTCCAGTGAACACTTTCTGACTGAAGTTATTTAAGACGTTCATTAAAAGTGTGACCCGCAGGATTTCCTTCAATTAGACAGATGTAGAAAATGCTGATAAGCCTCTGTAATTTCATTTAAACCGGTGACACATTTACTGGAAATCCTGAGAGTTTACAAACAGTATATCTTTTATATGTCTAGCTAGTGACACCTACGGAATGCATATAGATAGGTTCCTTACGTTCCATTGTGGTGTTTTGTATTTTTTTTGCATATAAACTATTGATTTATTCAGTCTAAGCATCTTGTTTATTTCTTTTGCTGAATTATTGAATCGTAGCTTCTTCCACTTACTTATCATAATGGGATAAATATCTACATTTGTTCACTCGGCTGAGCTTACAGGTAGTTCCCACTAAATTTAATTATGCACCCCTGTTGTGACCCCCAAGCAAATTGATGTAAAATCTGTTTTAAAGCTTCCTTGACTAAGTTTTTAAAAAAAAGTAATTCTTAAACAGAGCCTCAAATGCAGAACAGATTATCTGCTGATTGTATTCTTTGCTGATTATTTCATTAAATTGAATTTTTTACTTTTCAAAGGTCTTCCCCTATAAGTCGAGATACCAGATAAAACTGATGTGTGTGATTTATGGCACAATGAAAGTGCATGTTTGTTAATGGGAGTCAATCTAGGAGTGAGATTATAGCATAAGGTATTGATTTATTAAGAACATGATTATTTGTACTAACAATTTGATCAATCTTTGTTACTTGTGGTAGACAGAATACAGATCCAAGGTCACACTGGTCTTTTTCATTTTGATTGAGGCCATATTTTTGCTCGCAGCTAACATATGGCTCATAAGTTTTATAATAAAAAATGAGCTTTCGTTATACCTGGACAAAGTATGAATAAATAAATAAATACAATTAAATTAAAGAAAAACACAACATAAACAACATGGGTCCCTCAGCCAAACTGTTAATATAAACCACAAATCGATGCTGAACATGTCAGTATAGTTATATTATAGTAGATGGTTCTGGTAAATGTATACAGTAATTAAAATAAATACATTTTATTTTCTAGATGAGAATGCATGCAAACAGGAGTTAGAAATGGACGAGTGCTCTTGAAGTTAGAATTCATATCACTTATAAACGCTTTAACAAGATCTTAGAGGGACAGTCGCTATTGTAAAGCAGATTTTGTTTATTTACCCAAATCATGATTTATTTGATGACACACTACATAAACATAACCAGGTTACCACTGCTCACTCTCCAGACATATGCTTCTCATAGATAGGTTTCTCTGCTGAGCTGTCACTGCATCGACTGTCATTAATACCCATTTTTTACTGGTCACATACTGGGCACCAGGAGGTAAAAAATTAGACAACTGGGGGCATCATTAATCCCTTCTCTACCACGACCGACTATATTTGATCTGCAGAGGCATCTCAACGTGCCCCGATATCAAGTATAGCTGATATGATGTTCCAAAGGAGCAATGCAAAGGAATTCAAATGCATTTGGGTTCAAGAACAAGCCCCTAGAGCTTTAGCATCGTAGGCATGATGCCCAAGGTGCTAACACTTTTTAAAAACAGCTGGCCACGTGAATGATTCACATCTGCCCAGCTGATCTTGCATAGAGACAAGAACTGCAGTAACTCGTTTTGGCCTGTGGATAGTGATATCTGCCTATCAAATAGGTAAGTAATAAAATAAGAATATTTCCAAATATCACATAGTATATAATTAATTAAAAAGTTTTCTTAGTAGTGAAGGAGTTAAGTGAGGCCCAGGACCGTGTACTATGCTCATTACTGCGTGATCACACAATGCATTAGCTCCATACAGGAAGAAATTAAATCAACAGATGGTTACAACATTTCCCTTTAACCCCTTCGCTACCGATATCGAGATATCTCAGGCTTCAAAGGCACCATCTGGTGCCCCATTATCAAGATATCTTGGTATGCTGATCTGCAGCCCAAAAGCAAATGAAATTCGCTAGCTGCAAACGAATTTCATTAGATTTTGGAATGCAGAAGGTACCTCAAGTTTTAGCCCTGTGGGCATATTACCCAAAGAAATAAAACTGTAAAGTTGACAGCTGAAAGCTCTGAAATATTGGGCTTTCAGAAGCTGTCAGCGTTTGATGCAGGAGAAATAGAGGAAAATAGATCTCCTGTTAAAACCTCTGTAACTCAATTTGGCAGTAGATGGCACCATCTGCTGGCCAAATAGGTTATTACAGAAATAGATAAGTATTACTGTACAATTTATTTTAAAATATTTTTTAAAAAAACACTGTTTTCTGACAATGTTTTTTCGGAAAATTACTTGGTAGTGAAGGGGATAAGCTGCTGGTGCAATTCCCTTGCATCATAACCACTTATAAAACTGTTAGTAGATTGAAAGCTGCCATGGTGCGGCAGCAGAAGGATTGGACAGCAGCTCATTTGATGAAATCTGATGAATGGAACTGATGCTGAGTGCTGATCTCTAATAAGAGAATTCGTAAGATAAGACTCTAATAAAGCAAATTAGAGAATCTTGAATGAACTTTCTGATGGGGCAGATCTCTCTGCAGGTGTAGAAATATATATTTTTTGTAAATCTAGAATAGCTGTATCTTTATTACACACACAAAATAAATTAAAAATACAAGAAAGCTTGTGCTTGTTGCATCGATGTAAGAGGTGACTTATTTTAATGTGTGCAATAACTTTCGATCCTTCATATATCTGTGAAATGATTTTTTAAACAGTGTTCCAAACTAGTTTACTCCTTGCTTCTTGTCATGCAAGTTAAATCAGATGTGGAGGACACTATCTACAGCTATGTGCTCTCATGTTTTATTCACCTGTACGAGATGCCGCAGGTTTACTGGTATTGGATTTTTTTTTAGTTAGCTGGAAAGCAAAATACCACATTGTATCCTAAAAGGATGACATGACATACATTCTATGCTTTCAGGATATATTTTGGGCCCATTTTCTATTTTTGGCTGCGTCTATTTCTAAGCAGAGCTGCCCTGTTACTGACACACGTGTATTTTATGGCCATATGCTTTCATTTTCACTGTGTTATATTGAAGCTGTGTTACTGGCATTCTCTGTGTTCATTTCCAATCTGCTTTAGCGGGGTTAGCAGGTTATGGTCAGAACAAGGTTGTCTATATTTGGATCAAATTACCAGATTTGACCCACAATTGCTTTTTTACCTATAAGCAGTTTGGGGAATTATTATTGAAACCTTGAAAAGCTACCATTTTGTTAAACTTGGTGTATTATCAAGAAAAAAAGGTTACAGACTCATGCTTTGATATTTCAGTTAATTAAAGTTTATCATGTATCTCCTCACTCTCGGAGTTAAAGTGACACTTTATGCACTGTGATCACTCAATGTAATTTTAGTGGTCATAGTGACCTGAGAACCCTTCTCCCTCCAGTGAAGTTGCGGAGGGCTGATTCAGAACCTGGGGGTTAGGTGAGTAGTTCCACCCATAGCCTAAGTACTGCCCTCAGTTTCCTAGGACAGAGTCAACAAAGGAAGAAGTCCATTCAAGACTGACAGAGACCAAGGTCACAAACTGTATTAAATTGTTTGAAAAAATTTATTGCAACAGACAGGAAATAAGTATATACATAAATAAGTGTTAAAAAAAGAATTAAATAAAAAATGAAAAAGTGTCATGCACAACCCACTTAATCATCAATTGTGTGTATTTGGTAAATGTTGTTTAGCCTATACTGGTTCTAGGTTATGTTGTGGTTGTGTCTAAAAAAGATGGAGCAAGACATGTTGCCTTAAAATGAAACAACAATGAGAGAATTTCAGTGAAGATTGAAAAGAAAAGTTGAGCAGAATCTGTTGGTTAGGGATTAGACTAACCCTAACCCTATAGTTATTTTTGCACCATACTCACATACCAAGTCAACAAAATTATGGTACTATGGTGCTAACTTGCATGGAAAAACTGATGAAAGTGCACTGGTTTTTCCAATGAAAAAACACTTTTTATAAGGCAGATGAATTTACACATTATTAATGAAAGTTTTAATTTTTAAAAGTTTTTTATTTTCAAATAAAACATAGGATACAGAAAAAGAAAAAGGGAGCAGCATCTCACAATCACGGGGGAAATAGTACAGTATTGCAAGCTTTAGCGACAGTAATATAACAACTATCATAATATGCTCATCGGGGCGGCAATGGTACCAAAATTTCGCATGGTCAGCTAGTCGGATCGTGAGGGGAAGGAAAAGTAACCCGGAAGAACGGGAAGAGGAAGGGGAGGGGGGAAAAGGGGGAAGGTTGCCAGGAAAATACCAGGAAAGCGAAACTAAGTCTAAGCCGTCAAGGTCATGTCTACCATCCGTACATCAATCATAGTGGCATTAGCTGATAGATAGTCTTGCTGTCACAACCCGCACGCCTTATATATTTTATGTATATCCCACACTGCCCAAGGATCCTTTGCAGGGGGCCTTAGCCCGCTCATAGCGGTAGCCTTAACATCGAATCCTCGGTATTGATCAAGTAACGTGGTAAGTTGGCGGAGTGTTTATTAATGAAAGTTTGACATTATCCACGGCTATTTTATCAGTGGTCGCAAGGTGGCTACGTTCTTGAAGAATAACGAAAGAATACACAAAAAATCATTCCCAAGCTTAACTTCTGCTACTCTTAAACAGCAGCCTACACTGTTAGTATTCAGTACCACTTCATACATAGAATAAACTAAAACATATTGCAATCTGCTTACTACAGCCCTGTACTTCCACATAACCCGTTCACTACCGTGATGGTGTTTACACAATCAGCAGTAGCAAACACAGCAGCCCAACATTGTGTTAAAACAATCTAGAGCTATGCTGTATCATTGCAAATGAAATTAGTTTGTTGCAAATTAATGTTGTGTGCAAGTGAATAAAAGAATTTCAACACAGCGCTTAAAGACCTAAGTCCATAAGAAAGTGGGGTAGACACGCTGTATGTCCATAAACACAATAATTCTTGTCTTCAAACGATAGACTTCTTAATGATACAGGTAACAGGATGTGTACTGCAGGAGAAAGCAGAGAGAAATACCAAAAATTGCGCAGTACACCAACACCAGATGGAGATAAATTATATTCGTATTCAACTCACATTCTGGGGAGCCCACAGCCGACTCTCAGGATTATAGCAAGCGGGGACTTATGTCAGGTGCCCGTATACCCTCCGATCTGTTTCTCCAGTGTCGTCAAAAATGGTACTGCAGTAAAATTGACAAGACCAGAAAAAAGCACCTTTTGGTGCAGTAAATCACAAATAACTTAGCAGTTTAAGGAGAAGCCAAATTTAAACTCACAAACAATGAGCCTCTTTTGGCTCCATCACAATTTACGCAGGGAATCATACAGGAGTTCCCCAAACCTTCTTTTTCAGGAAAAGGCAGACAGCAATCAAATTCAAATTAAAAACATTTATTTGTTTAAAAATGGACAGATTATATCTACCAGTGGCTTAGACACTCATTTCCGGTGGGCGCTTCACCCCTCTCTCTGTTGTGTGCAAATGAGCTCTAGACATGTGCACAATGTAAAAATGTGTTTCCTTTCGGATTGATTCCTTATATTTTTAATTTGTTTTGGATCAATTCGTTATTTTGTTTTGATATGTTATTTCGGTTTTATTCATTATTTTGGAATGGTGAAATGGATGAATTAATTACTGCTAGAATAGAGTTAAAAAATTGAGGGTTAAAAGATACATATTCCCCCTGTCCTTGGTGCTGAAATATGTTTCAGCACCAAGGACAGCATCCCTGTGGTGCTCCAGAGCAAAAAATCCCCCTCTCCTTGGGATACAAAAGATTCAGCACCACGGACAATGGACAGGGACAGCTGACTCTAAGACTTGAAAAGGTATAATGAATCGATTCGTAAAAATTAAATCAATTTGTTTTATACCATTTTGGTTTGTTACGTTTTTGTTACGTTTCGGACAAAATAGATTTTTTATTTCAGAAGTGCTTCTAAAATACGATTCGGTATAATTTCATCCAAATTGTGATTAGGAATGAAATGCACATATTTACAGAGCTCCAGAATGTTCCCCCAAATTGAATATCTCTAGGTAATGCAGAGATATTCATTTGCTGCCGCACAGAGCACCAGCTGCAATAGCACATTTTGGCCAGCAGATGGCAACATCTACCTGACAAATGGAACTAGTACAGTAAATCATGTATTAATTATATATTGGCTATCCCCACTTCATAATTAATGAAAAGATTTTTCAAAAATCCACTGGTACCTGCCAGGGAATTACTCTACAATTACTTGGTACTGAAAGGGTTAACAGAACCACAAAGGTGTTCAATTCACTTAACTAGCATTAAAGTGTAAACTCACTTGCCAAAGTTTGAGTCAAAGATTGACTATTTCCAGCTCAGACTTTGAATTTAAAGATGTGGGTTCGTTTTATAACCAGGACCGAGCAAAAACTAATTTCAGGGCAAAAAAGAAAATGTGGTGGAGATTGTACCAAATGTAGCCCTGCTGCAAAATACAGAGCTCACTTACAAACACATAAAATTAGTCCCACTCTACTTCCCACCACTCTAGATTGGGACCATACACTGATGGAACTTTGCCACACTTCCTACAAAGAACAAATGTTGACGTTGGCAGGTGAGCTTACACTTTAATTGGTGTTTAAGTACAGTAAACTAAAAACCTCTGTGTTCCTGTTTATCCTGAGGATATGGGATTTAATTCACAGATGACAGTTCTTTTTAGTAGATCGAATACATAGCACTGACCACTGCTAAAATATTCCTTTAAATGTCACTTGAAAAGAAAGACCTCTGGAAATAAGCCAACGGGCATTGGCTCCTTCCTTGTTAAAACAGGTACTGTGATTTTATTGTATAATTATTTTTTTGCTTTTTTTACATTAATTAACCTAAAATTAATTGTTTTTAAGCCAGATGAAGGTTTTCCATATTTTCAATGTGCAAATGGAAGCAAAATGACCTGGACAGTAATTATAAATTAAATTGAAATAAACTAATGTTTAATAATTCAGAAGCTTGTTCTGTAACAGCTTAGGAAAAGAAAACAGCTTGAGAGCACAAGACTGTGAACTGTGATGTGAACCAGCAAACAGGCATCCTGTAGAAGCGGGCTGTCCAAGTTTATCCCTGAAGGCTATAATATACACAGAACTGATTTCCATTCATTTGCTTGGATTGGCACATGTAGTAATAATTAGTCTATCCATAGTTCCTTATTAACCAAGGAGGGAATTCACTAAATATGAGCCATGGATACATAGGATTATTTTCAGAGATTCAAAATCCATGCCAAAAAAAAAACAACAAAAAAACAAAAATGAAATTATTCTCTAGAAGCAATTTTAAGAAATTGATTTTATTCTAAACTTTAGAACTTTTTGTTAATATATCACAGCTGAATGTCTAGGGTTTTCAACAAATAAACTGTCATTTCTGCCCCCACCCCCTCTTTAACACATTAAGAGGATCAACATGTATAAGCATGATAAAATTAAACAATGAAACTGTTCTACGATTTTAACTGCTACTGCAGTTACATTCTACTCAACTAGAGAATGGCTGAAGCATTTTATCACGTGCCGGCCATTCCATCAGGTTTGATATCGCACTGTCACTCATAAAAGGTGTCTTGCTATATGAACAGCTTCTGATGAGTCACATCATCCTCTTTTCAATCCCATGATCCCAAAGGCAAATCAGACCAATTGCACTCTGTCTGTGCGGGAGAATAGGGTAAGGAGCGCCTGTCGATGCTGACACCTATGATAAGCATTGACTGCCATAGAGTGAGACAGCCGTCCTGTATTCTCTGATACTCCATCACGCTTCACAGACTTTGAAACATTCCTCTTTATTTTAAAAGCATTAAGACGCAACCAGAGAAATAGGTTGCTAGTCTGTATGAAACACCTGACCTGAGCGGACTTCATTTGACCTCTTCGATTTTCAATGCAATGGAGTCTTATTGCCTTTGGAAAGGAGGTGTAGAGTAGGCTTTCTTTTGACGAACTTTATGACCTTGTATTTATTGAGTCTTGAAACTAGAAACCGGTTGACATAAAAGCAATCGACGACAAGATTTGTCTGGAGTGTGCAGAATAGTTATTGAAACAATGAAGTTATTGAGGTTTAAAGTAAAATAAATTTCATTTGTGACTAATTTCGATGGCAAAATATGGCAAACAAGGAATTCAGGATCAGACTTTGGAAACTCAATAACATGATATTTGCCCATGTTAGGGGTAAACAAAAGATGCCACCAAATGGAGAAACAAATATATGGCAGTAGTACTCTTCTACGCTCCAGCTCACTAAATACACTCAACAGGTACCTAATATATTCTTAATACATTATTTTAATCTGCAAAATTCACATCTTACTGGAAATACCCGTTAAACTAACCAACAGACATTTGACGACTAATTCCGTAATTGTAAGACTTCGCTAACAAAACATGTTCAGATTTTTTTCAAAGACTATTAGTCTTCAATGTTCTCACCAAGAAGCGGACATATTGGTATTCTGAGAATCACAACTATAATGTTTTGTTAAGCCACATAAGAGATATGTATAAGCAAAGCTGAAATTCCTGGACTGGATTGTATATTCAGACGCTTAAGGGGTTATTCAGAGAAAGCCGATCTGGCCCCGAAATTGCACCGAACAGGGAATTTCCCCATACGGTGACATTTCGGGGCCATTCGGCTATTCAGAGAGCAGGCAGTTCACCAACTTTTGGCGAACTGCCTGTAAATGGTACCGGCTGGGTGGAGTAGAGGTAACATCACTGCTCTGCGTGGAGAGAGCCTGTGAAGACATGGGTTCGATCCCAGCAAGAGCACCTCTCCAGTGTCCTTGGACAAGACACCTAACAGTACATACTCACCACCCGGGACATACTTGAAAACGAGAGAAATCTCAATGTATCCTTCCTGGAAAAATCCTTTCTCAAAAAAAAAAATACACAGGGTTATTCAGAGAGAGGTGAAAATCAGAAGAATGGCTGGAGAATGGAAAATTCTTCGTCAGAATAGCCAAATCAGAAAAATTCTCCCATTTATCTCACTTTCCAAATCGGCTATTTTGACATAGAATTTTCCATTCTTCAGCCATTCTCCTGATTTTCACCGCTCTCTGAATAACCCTGACAGTGTTTTCATACAGCAGGTTTATTCAGGCAAACCCCATAGGTTTCAATGTTAAAAATATTCTTGTTTTTATCCAATATCTAATCAATCGTTTATTATTTTAAACTGCAAGTCTCTTTATTTATAGATTTTTTTAGGATCTTTTAGGCATTTTTCGGGATTTTTTTGGCAATCTTTTTTTTTTAACCACTTCGCTGCTGAGGACGCGCTCAGCGCGTCCTCAGCAGTCCCGCTGGTGTGCTGAGGACGCGCTGAGCGCGTCCTCACATTGGGGTCAGCGTTCGGCCGGGTTCCGGCCGATCGCTGGCCCCTCCGGTGCGGGCTGACATCCTGGATGTCAGCCCGGCATCCGGACCAGCAGCCGCCAGAATTAGGTGTCATCGCGGGGGCGCGATGACACCTAATTCAGGCGCCCCCCCGCATGTGCGGAGGAGGCGCCTGAAAGGGAGGGGGGCAGGTCCTTCGGACCTCTCTCCCTCCGATCGGCAGCGCACAGGGGGTTAACCCAGGCATCATTTGGAAGGGCACAGCCTGCCCTTCCAAATGATGCCTGGCATTAACCCCTGGGGAGCTGGATCGCGAATCGGCGCTGAAAAGCGCCGGTTCGTGATCCTTTCCCGGAGCTGGCCGACATCTTGGATGTCGGCCAAGCCTCCGGGAACTCCCCCAGAGGACTGGCGTCATCGTGCGTAGCACGATGACGCCAGTCCTAGAGTTAACCCCTAACTGCCACCAACTGTGGAGATAGGGAGTTCCAATGAACTCCCTATCTCCCGATCCGTGGCAGCTAGGGGTTAAATTTTGGTATCGTTGGATTGGCCAGAGCATGGCCGTTCCAACGATACCAAACACTACAGTGAAAAATTTTGTAAAAAAAAAAATGAAAAATAAAAATAAAAATAAAAAAAAAATAAAAAAAAAATTAAAAAAAAAAAATTAAACACTTTTTTTTTATTTTTTTGGGTTTGTTAATGCAGCAATATTGTTCCCATTTCAATTATAATGTGAACAATGATGCTGCACTAACGATTTTTGTATGCGGTGCGTTTGTTAAAAATAGTGTCATTTTCCCCAAAAAAAAATGTAACGAGACCCCATCTCTAATTTTTTTAACAAGCGCACCCCATACAAAATATAACCGCAATTGCTCGCATGTTAAAATGTGGAAAAAAACACTTTACACATTGTAAATTATTGAAAATACATATTTTATTGCATTTTTTGTTATAATATACAGACATGACATAACGTATACATATAATAATGACATATTATGAATCTACCGAGTCTGACGGAAAGAACGATATATAATATGTCTGGGTCATATACTAAAATAAGCCTTCAAAACACGTTTAAACATGATGCGCAAAACAGGTAAAAATGACCTCAGCATAGGGGCGGGAAAAGCCTCAGCAGCGAAAGGGTTAAAGCGTTTTTCTTTTTTTCTGTAACAGACCTTTTATTATCATTCATAGGACCTTATATGTAAATTCCAGGCATTTTCCTTCAGTAGTTTTTTTTGCAAACAGCGTTTCAAGCGCATTGTTCTTTTGTTTTTTTTTACCTAGTTCATCAGCTTGTCGGCTTTTTACAGCGGCTGCTCTGTGATCGGCGGCTCCTCGACTTTTTCCAGTGTGTTCGGTGTGTTTTTTGCGGCGGTTCCGGCGAGTTCTCGGTGAGTTTTCGGCGGTTGTTCAGCAGGTTTGTTGTGGGTTTTCCCTGCGTCATTTCGGTATTGTCTGAATAACCCGCTTATAGAGTGTTTGTTTTAAGGTATTAACAGTCACCAATGAACATGTATGGTGTTTTTCATTCAAACACTGGGGTGGAAAACGTATAGTTTCTTAGACCTCTTTATCAACGTGATCTCTGACAGCTACGCAAAGAAAGAGGGACTGAAAATAAAGTCCAAGCAAGCCTATTGATTGATATCCTGAAGACAGTTACGTAAAACAATCACAAGGATAATAGACACCCTGATATGGGACTGCATTCACAACCACCTCATGTAACTCCATGGGGTGCATGCTGCTAATTACTTCTGCTTATCTACGACACATTTCATCCAACCGTCAACTTTTTCACATTCCTGCACAGTGATGACACAACATATGGATTTTAAATAGCCATGAGTGTTGTTTGATAGGTCCAACACCTAATGGAATGGAAATGTGGATTGGCAAATATGAAAAAAGAATTGCATGAACGGGTATTTTTTTAAATATAATTATTTGTGATAATAAATTTATGCTCATTTAAAATTTATCTATGAGCAAAATGAATGAGAAAATTAGATATTAACAAAGTGATATTTTACACAACATATTAAAACATACACACATATCAGTTGTTTTAATTTTATTATAAATAAAGATTTTTGTTATGTGCAATTATAAACAGAATAAGTTACAGAATTGTGAAATGGACATATAAAATGACTCTTAAGAGTCCTGTCTGCACAAATATCAGTCATGATCTCGACACAAGATATGTTAGCAAATATGTAGAATTATTGACATAAAACAGTTATATAAATATCTAATAAATATACATATACCAGCATGTTATTGAAATACTGTTACTTATATGTAATTGAAATAAAATGTAAAATATATTCTTATTTAATTCACTGTATTAGTCAGAAATGTTATTCAGAATATTTACAGTTATGAATTAAATCAAGCGTCATACTTTTTGCAAAATTTATTTGAATGATTTTTTTTTAATTCTTTCACTCATGGGTGGCTTTTCGCAAAACCATTGTCAGGGGTTTTATGGAAAACCACTTTACTGTATGACTATTGTCATACAATACAACTGTGCAGGAAAATCCTTGCAGCATGTTTCCATAATAGAATGCTTTATTTCACTGGGCAAATGCCTCCATCTGCTGGACAAAAAGTGTTACTGCTCCTTGACCTGCTTTGTCTCTGATAAGACACTAACACATGCTCCAGCTGTTCACAAAGTTTGAGCATATTATCTGCAATGACTGATGTGCTTAAAGAGCACTGTCTAGCTCCAGAATAACACCAGATTGAGTTAACTCTATCTCAGGCACCTCTATCTCAGGCACCTGCAGGCACTTTTGGAGATTGAGTTAGGTCAGTCATGGTAGTCAGTGGGTTAATTGCATCTGTGGAAGAGAAAGAAAGGAAGGAAAATGTGTATCCTAGAAAAATGTTCTATTATAGTATCAGGACAGTGTAAAATAATACAGAAAACACAGGCCAGTAGGCTTAAAGGATACAGGTATGCCTTTGTAGACTGACAATTCAACATACCTAAAGTAAACCATGATTTTTTACCATCACCCATGGTGCTCTTGACAGATTAAAATATTGAGGGTTGAAGCTTTAGAGTAGCGGAAGGTCTTCCGTTCGACTAGCCTTGAGTATTGAAAAAGGCTCCTTGAGCAATTAGCATTCAAAGTCTGTTCAGTGGGAAAACTGACAGTTACACTTGTTTTAATTGGTTTTCCAAATATATAGTAATTGGAAAGGTACTTTGGCTTCTTTTTTTAAGTAATAGCTTTATCAACAAAATTGCCACTTGGCAGTTTGTTTAAGAGGCTCTGCATTCAGATTCAGTCAGCTGCACTTGTAAGGGAAACCGTGAACGACTTTATCTAGAAGTTCCTAATCTTTCTGAGAAATGTTTTTGTTTCTTGGTTTATAACATTGAAAACCATTACGGTTTTGACAAGTGAGTTCTCACATTGAGTACAAAGAGATCAATAATGTTATATTTTCATTTTCTCCTTGAAGAGCAAAATGAACTGGACTGTCGGACATCGTCCTCCTTCCTACCTTTCATTTAAATATATACAAAACAAATATGCGTATAATGACAGGAACCTCTCAGTCTATCTCAATCGGATTCATGCCCCTACTCGATGGATAGTGATTTACAGGAATAAACTGAAAGACTCCACAAACTACAAACTGTTATAGTCAGAATACGTTCAAAGAGCAAAGCATTCAATATGATACAATGTGAAAGTAAGAAAAGAATAAAACATCCAGTGGAACTCACTATGGAAGTTCAGTGGTTACGAAGGTGTGATCTATGTGTTCATCAAATGATAAAATAGAATTCAAATACTTAAATACGTATATGCATGATAAATCCTGTTAACAAAAGGAATACAACTTTATTGGTATAGTTGCATTAAGGACAATAAAAAAACCTATAAGAGATAAACATAAATGTGAACATGTTGAATCAATGCATATCGAGACCTCTAAGACTGATGGGGTCTTAGTGATCTCTATGATAATCTTGTACACAGCTTGCTCAAGTGGCGGTAAGTTTTGGGATTTGTTTGCGCACTCAAACTATAGCTGCATGCTCTTCACCTTCCTTTAGTTTCAACGCTCTCAGAGTTCCTTAGCCGTATACTATTACAGTCAGAAAATGCCAGAAAATTGCATAATTTGGAATACACAAGAAACAAAAATGCCCTCATTTATCCCGGTTTTAATATTAAGCAGTCCTCCTGAAGTCCCTCCCTTGAAGAGCCTTCTTTTCCACAGTTCCTGCAATAGCAATGGTTGCTTTGTTCATTTATGAATGTAATTAATGCAAAGGTGGTGGCTTCATGCCCAGCCAAGACTAAAAATGGACCTGAAAAGAGATATCCCCCAAAAGGGACAATGTTTGGTTACTGTTAATACTGCACTTTATTACCTTAATCGTTTGGAAGGAAACTAAACAAATAAAAAATAACCAAACGTTCATATTGATACTTATATTAGTAATATCAAGTTTCAAAACCAGGAAGGGCTAATTTATTACGTCTCCTTAATATTATGAGCAAGCTGTACATGTGCTTCACCAAAGAGTCGTCGCATGCCATACTTGACCACAAAGTTGACATAATTGAAAATGATATTATGTCAAAAAAATTCTCATGACTCCTACAACTTTGGCTGATCTAAAAAAGTGTGTTTGCACCCAGTATGTAACAAAACTACACACAAAGCTATGTTTGACTGAGATTCATATGGCAGATACCCATCCAGCCTGCTTTTATGAATTAAAACACCCTAAGGCCGGGGTCAGACAAGCGTTTTGCAGAGCGGAAGGAATGGCTGTGATAGTGGACATTCCTTTCACTGACGCCCGTCTGGCCACCTCATCTGGCACAGTTAGTGCGTTCAACGCAGCAAGGCTTGATCCTCCTATGGAGCATCGCGCTTTGCAGCCCTGTCGAACAAGTGTGGTAGCGCTTCCACGGGAAGGCTTTCAGAATGTCCACAGCACGTCTGCCGTAGCGACGTGCAATTTGTGCGCACGATACATTGTGTGGCTGGCCGCGTCAAAGCATCACAATGCTACGATGGATGCCGGGAGGCACGTCAGTACCGGCGCACATAGTGCGCTCGTGTGACCCTGGCCTAATAAATCATATTGTCTGCCCATTGCGCAAAGAATGAAACAGGAAAATAGACACGTATTGTGAACTTGCATGAACTCTTTTGCAAAGCTGTAGTTTTGCTTGAGGCCTTGGAAGAGGACGCCTCGGTGTTCTGTACATTAACATTCTCCTCTTCACAAGCGTTGCTGAGGCTGAACATCATACAAGCCCTGGTGCTGCATGACATGTGCGTATATACGATATATATATATATTTACCGTTTCTCTACGAAACTGGTATCTACATATTTCAAACACAGTTAAATTAGACTGTTTTTCATGTGCATCAGTATGTGCTATTCGATAAGCAGAAGGGTTAAATTGGCATGCGTCATCACAAGAGCTGTGTATTGATTTATTGCTCTCACATGCTCTTGCATTGAACCAGGCAGTAATGCTAATAATACAACCACTGGAACTATGGAATCTTATGCATCATTTCACTAGCTGCAGGGATAAGCAAGGATACAAGAAAAAATAAAAGTAATGATGACAATAACAAGGAGGCAATGACACTCTTTTTTCACAAGGAAATAGTCAGGATATATTACAACTTATGAATATATATATATACTGTATATATATATATATATATATATAGTATATACAGGGCTCAAAATTTCAAGTCCCGAGCTACTAGCCAGGCCTTAAGAGTTACTCGCCACCAGTTGCCCCACCTAACCCCTACCCTGCCCTTAACTCCGCCCCCAAACACACCCTCAAATTATCTTATGAAATGATACTGTTAAATGTTTTATTCAGACTAAAGCCAAAGAAATAAATAGCCACATTAACATAAACCAATGTGAACTGAAAGGAAAATAAGTGCTTCACATCAATAGGGATGCAAGCAAAATATTAAGTGTAACTGCTCAGCTTTTAATAAACTTACTGCATTTTTTTCATCTTCACAATCACTCCAGATACATGTATACCTAGACACATCAGACCACAGATACATGTATACCCAGAAATCAGACCCCAGATACAGGTCTACCCAGAAATCAGACCCCAGATGCAGGCATACCCAGATGTCAGACCCCAGTGTGAGCAGAGCGGGGGACCAGATGAGAACTGCCAGGACAGGGCAGGCATAGGTGGCAGACATCCAGCACGCCCTCTCTGACGTCATCAGAGGGGGCTGGCTGCCATCTTGGATTCCCCCGGCCAGCAGGAGGGCCTGAAAACAAAAAAGCACAACCTCTGCCAGAATATGCAGCTCAGGCAACACAAAATAATTTATCTTGCTGCCTGCATCTGCATTCCCACTCGCCCTCACTTAATTTCCACTAGCCAAATGCTAGTAGGCGAGTGGAAATTTTGAGGCCTGGTATATATATATATATCATGAAAAGGACAGCACTCAGCCGGAAGGTGTACATTGCATAAAGGTCCTTCTGGAACCAATAGACACAGCATACCAAATACAGAGCAGTCATTCCAGCCAAACATCTAACTTGGTTTGAAAAAGAAGGGGTTCAGTTAGATGATGTGACCACAATATGCATATGCTGCCACAAACATCAGTGTTCTCCATTTGCCAGTTACCTATCTATGTAAACACAATGCCTGTTCTTATGAGACTCTTGTGGGCTGTATTTGGTATGATAATAAATATATATATATATATATATTTTAAGTATATGAAAAGCATAAATTGTATCTGTAATGTTTATACATTATATAAATTAAAACAACATCCATTGTTAGAATACATTGGTAGCAACAGTAGAAGTAATTAATGAACGTCATCAATAGGAAATGAAATCATTACCCACCTTATTTCCCACTGGCTAGAAATAGTTTAACCCTTACTCGTATTGGATCAGGTTAAAACTCAAAACAAATACAATGCGGTCCTTTATAAACAAAGTTCTTAAGAGTAATTTGTGAAAAGTAAATTGGATGCACTCTAAGAATACCTTAGGGTAATGTATTCCAAATGTATCTATTATTTACTGTCTGTTCCACCTTCCTGTGCTATAAATAAACCGGAAAATCGTTATACATTAAATGTTGATGCAATATCCATCTCACAGAACAAATGGTTAACATGCCTGTCTGAATGTTGATATATCACTTCTGTCAGCAAGTAAATAATCAATACCTTTGACTCCATGAAGGAAAGTTGAAAGGAATTTGATTTCAAGCTTCCTTTCAGAATAGAAATGTAGAATCACTCCATTGTACATTTTAATGATTTTATCTTGAAAAATGTACAATGATAGGATCCCTCTCTTTTTTTAGAGGTCATTTATATCTCAAATTAGTGTTTATTATGTGATCATTAACAATTAAGGTTACCCATTCTATAGTTTTGGTGAAATATGAATGCAATGAATGGAAATATGAGTTGGAATATTACTTTATGCATAAGGAACAGTGTTGTAAAAACATACACATGACTTTCTCCTTTCATGTGAATATATATTATACATAAACAGGGTTATTCGAAATTCCACCAGAATTTCAGTGCTTTTTTGTTCCCTGCACTTCGGGCAGTCAAATTCCCTGAGCCTGCAGTGAATTCAGCATTCACCGCAGGGTCCCTGAAGTGCAGGGAACAAGTCGCCGAACGCATCTGAAAAACCGGTGAAAAAATTGCTGAATCGAATCGCCCTTTTTAAAAAATTGGAAAAAGATTTAGCTGAATAAAATCCCAAAGAATGTCCTAAAAAATTCTAAAAAAATAAGTAAATAAAGAGACTTTTTACTGTAAGTGAAAAGAATAAATGTTTGAATAAATATTTAATAATAGAGAATATTTTTTGCTTTGAAACCTATGGGATTCACCTGATTAAACCTGTTGAATGAAACCACCGAAATCAGGAAAATGTCATTTTTGTGCTGTTCGGGGTTCTCTGAATATATTAACCATTTCTTCTCCATGGGGAGTTTAATGCCATCGAAGTTCACAATATTTCGCTGGCATATCGCCAATAGTTGGCTAACTGCCTGCTTTTTGAATAGCCAAAGGGCTCCGAAATTGCACCGTAAGGGGAAATTCACTGTTCGGTGCAATATCGGAGCCAATTCGGCTCTTTCTGAATAACCCTGCAAGAGTTTGGAGTAGCTTTCAATTGACTGAAATCCAAGGATTATCCATATTCATTTTACAGCAAAATTCACTTTTTCTCAAACTAACCTTAACCATTGTGATCACTTTTCTTAAGTGGGGATGGCCAATCCACAAATTGCCCAGGTAAACCTCAAAACGTTAAAAAAAATTCAGGTGTACCTAGCACTTTGGGACATGCGGATATTTCCCAGGTAAAGCTAGCTTAACCCAATTCTGGACATATATATATATGTTATTTATGTATATCTTTTTATTTATATATATATAGTGTGTGTGTGTGTGTGTGTGTGTGTGTGTGTAAGTGTGTGTGTGTGTGTGTATTTGTCAGGAGCCTCTTGGCAATGATGCGTAGCCAGCCCATGTGTCTCAATATTTAACCCCTTTTTAGTACATGGCCCTGTTTTTATAAATATATGTGTATGCCCTACTGTATCTCAATGCCTAGGGGCATCAAAAGACACTCAGACCTGGAATCCTCAAAATATGCTTCGGTGACTCCATACTAGCAGAATACAGGCATTAAACAAAACATTCCTATAAATTGTCAATATTTCTTTCTTGAGTGAGGTTCCTTTGCAACAAAACAAAAATAGAAGTTATTGACTGCTTGTTCTTTTATTGTTTCCTTTACCATCAAAACAGCTTATCAAACATTTAGATAAGATTTACCATATTTTTAATACAGAGCACAGATACAGCCATTGGAACAGAAGAGTTTTTAAGTTACTAATAAATTTAAATAATATGAATTGTAGAAATACGCTGTCACACATGCCTCAATTTATTATAAGTATGAAGGCACATCTTTCAATTTAGGGCTCAAAGCTACATTTAATTAGTCCAATTTAGATAGATTTATATATTGTAACCTCTGCGTTGCTCTATGAACCTATAACCCTACACAGCTCCCTTTGGGGCCTGTAGGGTTAAATTGGCCATGAAATCCCAAGCTTAAATCAGTTTGACCTGGAGTGAACAGATGTTAAGACATTTCTCTAGGCAGCACTGAGTCACACTTCACACACAATTTAAGGGAATTAAATTTCTTTAATCCAGTATGGATTGGTAGCTTCATTTGGATGGATTGACTGCTCTGTGGAGTCCTGAATTTTAGCAAATTAGGACTGATCTACTGCTGTCGTCAGAGATATCTGCAGGAATCTGTCACAGTATTTTTCAGCTTCTAACTAGCCAGTTCTATCTTCCCCTATATGTGACAGCCAGGACAAATTTGTGATTTTATAGAATACTATTTTAAACAATTTGTTGGAAAGGTTTGAATAATTTCTCTTACAGTTTTATCTCCATGAAAACCATGCGTTCAAAGAGTAGCTAGTTATGTCTCTGCAGTGTTACATGTCTAAGTATATACTTTGGTTAATATTTTAAATTACACCTCATTATTTAACAAATAGAGAAATAATAAAATCTAGAAGTCATTCTAATGATCACTGTTAACTCCCGCACACCAGATGTTTCTATTCCCTCCGTTTGCGCTTGAAAGTTGCTGTTTCGGCTTCTTCCAAAGCATGTCAACACTCAACAGAACTCCAACTACCGGAAATAGTCTTCTGTCTCAATCCATGACCCATCTGCAGTGAAACAAATATAATCCATGAATTAAACGAGTTGGTCTTTCATTCTTCAGCCTTCAGGAGGTCGTAGTATTTTCTCTCTTATAGGTCTGTGGCCCCTCCATCAAACATGCGGCTAGCTGAGATCAAGTCTTGCTGAGATATAATTTCTGTAGCCTCCCCTTTTCTCTCATTGACCTTTTTTTAACTAGATCTGAACTTAAAGCATAGGCCTAATTCCCTGAAGGTTCAATACAAATCTCTCTCTGGATTTTCAGGGGTTAGGTGGACCAATGGCAATATTGCTCTTTAGTTCTTGAAGTCACTGAAAAAAGACCAGGTTGTCTTTGCTAACTATTCCCCCTTGATGCCTATCGAGAGTTCCCTTGAAAATCATCATAAATGCTGACCTCAGAAAAAGGATGTCCCTGATCTTTAGCAATAATGCCTTGTGTCTGGGACCCTTTCCTTCAATGAGGAGCACGTTTGATAGATATAACTACGAGCATAAAACGTGGTTTGTCATTTCTGAATTTCGTCGGACAGTTAATCTGATTTGTCCAAAATTTAAAAAAATATATATTTCATTATGGTGAAATCAATTAATTGTTGATAGATTGTTAGCGAACAACTAATTAACCACCAGTGTTGGCAACTGTGAAGGAGTCAATCACTCTCAAACCCCATGGTCTGCAAAGTTTTGAGGACTGCTGACTCCCCTCCACCAACACTTCCATGACCAGCAGTTCATTGGTCAAATCAAACAGATTTATACCTACCCCTCTAGGAAAGGGTGCGGGGATTTGGGTAGCCTACCCACTCAAATTTAAACTTGATTCAGTGTACCCACAAATATATTGTGGGTGGACTGACTTGAATCAAACGAACATTATCTTTTTTAACTCATTCATATAGGTGTCTATCCGTTGATTTATGTCTCAGGCGAATCAACAAATTATCCAAAATTTGGACAAATCTCAATTCAATCAAAACAAAGAAACATGTCCAGTGTTTGCTTTGCAACCAGCGGTGTCCAACCTTGACCCTCCAGACGTTTAGGAACTAATTCTCCCATGATGCCCAGCCACTCATTAGGTCAACAGAGCACATAGGAGATGTAGTTCCAAAATATCTGGGTGGGCTGAGGTTGGACACCACTCATTAAGGCCGGCGTCAGACGAACGCAGTGATCATGTCCGTGTTGCCGCACAGTTTAACGTTTGTCGTAGCATAGAATCATGATCAGTAGAGACCCACCCATGACGTACGTGTGCACCGAACTGCGCACGCACAACGCACATGACAAACGGATGCAAGAGAGGCAAGAACGTAAAACCGCTAGACGGACGCACAGAGTGCGCCAAATCCGCGTAGCATTCTGCGTGAGTGATGAGATGTCAGACGCAGCGCATTTGCGATGTCCAGCACCTTGACGCACAAAATGGCTTTTCAAATCCTTTTCAAATTTTTAGCATTTTTCATATTAATTTTATTTCCCATAGTTCCCTTTTTTTCTATGTCTGTGTGTTATGCACGCCCGCAGAAAAACAGATCGTGGGGTGTCTACAGTATCTTCCGTCAGTACGTCTGTGTGTTATGCACGCCCGCAGAGTGCGCACAGACTGCGTTCGTCTGACATGTCCTTAGGCAGACGGAAGAGAATTCTTCCTCACCATCTTCCATGCCTGCTCGTTATGGTTGCTGCTTTCTTCCTTCGAAAGTGGTTGTAGTCTCTCTGACAACACTCATGCATGTCAACTATGCATGACAGAAGGCACTTGCATTTGGGGTACATGGACTTGACATGGACACATTTTGGAGGTGTAGGACAATTTTAATGGAAAATTGTAATATTCGGTTATCCCATTCAAGCAGAATATGCATTAATACTGCATTGGAAGCCTGCAAGAGGAGCTTAGTGCACGGAAAATACCGATCTACGTATAATAGAGGAAGGTCCGCAGTCCCTTACTATTAATCTGTAGGCCTCTCTGTAGGCACTGCTAGCCTGAACATGTTGCCATTTTAACATTTTATGCTCATTAGGCTAAATTTAAACTATTTGTTTAGATTTCTTAGAGCAACTAATCTTTTCTGTAGTCTACTCTAATTTTAAATGATACTGTACAAAAAAAAACAACTAATGGTACCATCTGGCAAGGCAAACTTGTTTGCAGAGTGAAGATCTCTGGAGATACTTTGTGTTTAAAGCACATCCATTACCAGAATCTATTACAAGAATGAAAAAATAAATCCAATCCTATATTTTCCCAGTGACAATCAGAGGTGAGAAATATATTAGCTAATGAACAGCAGACGGTTGGCCTGTCAGACTAGCAAAGAACTCCCTGGGTTGCAAAATTCACATTCAGGTTAAATCATCTGTTAATGCTTCTTGTCAGTGCTGATGAAGTTAACCCATTAGATGCCAGGATGGTCACAGGCCTTATACCACCATCCTATATTCAGTTTCATGTTACCTAGTAGCGATGTGGTAATACATGTAAGCAATGATTTTACTTAAGCCGTTAAAGTTCAAATAGTTAAGCCAAATATCTAGTATTAATATTGAAAGGTGTGTGCCTGGGAAACATATATATACTGTACTATACGTTGAGGTAAAATGATGGGGATTCAGTTCACAAAGTTATGATCATAATTTGCTTAAGCCTGTCACAGTCGCCACAGTGCAGACTCGGTCAAGTTAGATAGGACCTGTCAAAGATGGGATACATTGGCGACTGTGACAGGCTTAAGCAAATTATGATCATAACTTTGTGAACTGAATACCCATCATTTTACCTCAGTCAGGTTTTTTGAGCATTTTTAAAACTGTTTTTTTCCCCACAGAAAATGATGTAAGAAGGTGGTCAATAATATGGAGTGCTCTTTCTTGGTGTTTATATATATATATATATATATATATACTGTGGTCTAGTTCTAAATAAATAAGTGCGGGAACTCTCCAAGATTTCTGCTCCTCCCTTAACCATTCTCATTTAGCACTAAACCCAAAACTCCACATGCAAATTTGATATTAGTGTTTAACCCCCTTGCCGCAGGAAGTGCTATGCCATCCTCGTGGCAGGAGGACTTTTAAGAAGCACGGCGCACATGTACACCCCGCTGTCTTCAATGGGCTGCCTCAGACCCTCCTTGCAGCTGGCGCTTGCCGTGCGCCACTGGCTGCAGTGGGACAGCCCGAATTCAGGTCGTCCCCCTGCAGCCAAAGACATGCGACACGCAATGGCTGCCTGGGCTGGCTGAAATCAGCGGCCTGCACGGCACCTGTCGGAGTTAACCCACCCCTGTTGGGACGAAGCCCCCTGTCGTGAAGGGGTTAAACATACAGATAGGAAATCTGATAATTGTAATAAATATCTTATAAATTTAGTAACTTAATAATGAAAAATATAATGGGAACTTAATAGAAGCTTCTCAGTGTGTGGGTCTAAATCCGAGTTTCCTAAACCTGTCCTCAGAACCCTCTAACAGGCCAGATTTTACCGATCACCTGAGGGAAAAGCAGACTGAATCCTGCAATCACTGTGCAGCAAAATATATTACCTGTGCTGTGCTTCAGATATCTGGCAAACCCGGCCTGCCAGAGGGGCCCGAGGACAGGTTTGGGAAACACTGGTCTAAAGGGATCTCCGTCCCTCTAAGAAAATAGTGGAGGAACTGTGTTTATATATATATATAATATATATATATATATTATATATATATATATATATATTTCTTTAAGCTCAGAACAGTTGGGGAGTAAGGAGAGGTTAATATTTCATGCATCCTGTTTTCTCTTCCACACATTTTTCAGTTTAGAGTATCCCTTTAAATGTTTTATTACAGATACCACTAAGTGAAATAGAGTAAACTTCTTTTTGAAGAGAGCAAAGATGAGAAGTTCACTTTCGGCAAGATTTAGTATCAGGAGGTGGGAAACCATCCAGATGGAGATGGAGGAGAAGCTTTATAGTACAGGGAAAATATCTGCACAAGTAAATATTTTTATCTTAAAATTGTAACTTTCATTTATAAAAAGAAAACACATTCTAGGCCCCGTGACAGATTCGCTGTGAGGTTGTGCTGTTTCTGCTTTGGAAAAGGAACAGCATGATATAGAGATCACCGTGGGAATATGCATTTATTGTGTGTGTGATCTAAATTTCCAGACAGTCTTGCTTTTGAATCTAAATATAATACCTGCCAAATCCAGCAAGAGAATGAACTTTCAACCCCAATCACCTTCATGCCAGTGCTGTTGTGTGCCAGATTAGTTTAGTCCTCTGTAAAGTGATTTGATAGCTCTGCTTAATGTCATTGTAAAAGGGCAAAAGACTGGAGAGAACAGCAGTAAATGTCTTTCCTCAGACCAGGCATCCCACCTGAGGGCATGATTTTCTCAGTATTAAAACAAAAAGTGTTAAGACTTTTCCTTCTCACAAATGGATTGTAAAGTTAAACATGGCACATTTTCTTCTTGTTTGATTGCCCCAAACTGTGGCGAAAACCAAACAAACCGGAAAACACTGTAAGAGAATATAATAGGACATGTTATTATTATTATCCTTTATTTATATTGCGCAACATATTCCACAGCGCTTTGCAAGATCAGTTTACAAAGCGGAATACCACACATGGATGACATGGCCTGATTCAGGGGGGACCCTGTTCCCAAGAGAGCTTACAATCTATGAAAAGTACAAGAATTTTGTGAGGTAGGTGCCTCCATATCATTAGGTGTCTTGTCCAATCACACTCGCTGGTGGCATCTTCTGAGTGTGATCGAGTCTTCTTTCCATGATTGTAGAGCAGCGACCTGGTGGTTATGTTGAACCCACTTCTCATAGAGTAGAGACTTATCCACAGGTGTATTGTAGGGATGTGCTGAATGGTATTTTGACTTGCTTCTTCAAGGTCGAAGAGCAGGAGCAGAGATGTTACCACTGGACTCCACAGCCAAAATTGTGTGGCAGGCAAGTATGTACCGTTGGGTGTCTTGCCAGGGACACTTACTGGAGATTTGAGCCTGGGTCCCCACGGTTATAGAGCAGTGATGTTACCTCTACTCCATCCAGCCGATATGTTAGAAGAGGCTTATTTATTTATATAGCATTATACGGTATAATTTTATTTTCATATATGTGTATAAAATTTGATTTTATTAGATAGATTTTTTTTCTATCTATCTATCTATCTATCTATCTATCTATCTATCTATCTATCTATCTATCTATCTATCTATCTATCTATCTATCTATCTATCCTGCCTGGCCAAAGAAGTCAAAATCTGGATATAAATAAGCAAATAGGTGCAGGTCTTCCATTGGATAATTACAGTAGTGATTAATATGTTTCAGTTGGCAAAAAGTAGGTCAGCTTACTCCCTGAATACATTGAAAGAGCAGGTTTTTCCATCAATGGAATTATTTTTCCCTAACGGCAGAGTGGGCATAACCCAAGATGGCAATGCCAGGTTTTATCAGGCTCAAATTGTGCAAGAGTGATTCAGGGAACATGAGACATAATTTTCACTCACGGATTGGCCATCACACAGTCCAGATCTTAACCCCTTACCGCCGCAGGTCGTGCTATGCCATCCTGGTGGCAGGTGGGCTTTGAAGATGCAGGGCATACGGGTACGCCCCGCTGTCTTCAATGAGGCTGCCTCGGCCCCTCTCCGCAGCCTGCGAGTGTTGTCGCCCGTCATTGACTGCACAGGGACGGCCTGAATTCAGTTAAGGGGTTAACCCCATTGAGAATCTTTGGGATGAGCTGGAGAAGACTTTACGCAGATCTTGGCAATAAATTAATGCAATGCTGGACAGAAATAAATGTTTTGACGTTGCTAAAGCTTATCCAAATGATGCCATGTTAAACGTGTGACATTATCAAAGGAATAATTTAAAATGTTCTGATATTGAGAATCTCATAGAAACTAGCACACACTTAAACAGACCCTTGCCTGTACAGTACAGTATTAAAACAATCTACCATACATGTAACATGTACTAATAGAATCACAACCTTTGACCTCCAGATGTAAAATTGAGGTAAGTATACATATATGAGAAAAAAATAGCAGCTCCCTCTAATTAGATAACCCAAAAATGATGAGTGACAGACCATCTTGTTGATTATATGCAGAACAAACCTTTTAATATTGTTTTATCTGCTATTTGTTGGTAATTTTAATTAAAATCTTGCAAACCTACGCACTGGCTTTTTGTTTGGGTCAACATAATTTAAGACCATTTTTGGAAGATCCTATTAACTTGAAGATTCTGCAATTTGTATCAACAATGTAACTAGCTTTTTTATTATGTGTGATACATAAAGAAACAACATTATATTGTGAGACCTAAGCAGCATTTTAGCGAACGAGTACAAAAATTAAAAGATAGAAAAAAAAATGCCCTCCTCATACAGTAATTTCAGTTTTTGTTGCATACTTGGCATTTTTTTAAAATATGTATTTTGCTAAGAAATTGAAAGGAATTAGTTGTACTAGGCATGAAATATAAACATTAGCAGCCAATACAATTTTTTTTCTCTCTTTTATACCCTATGGTGTGTGGTACATCTTCATTTAAAACGGACTATCGCTAAAGGAGGTTTGAAAGCACAGTAATCAGTTCTGAAGTAGGAAAGATTGATTGAGGAAGGATAAGCAGATGTCCTACAATTAAGGACTTTTCCTAAAGATAATTAATAGGAAAAGGGCAGGGAATTAAGTGATTTGTATTCAAATATGTTACCATGATAATCAGATAAAGACCTTTGCTGCAGTGCATGGTTCATATGCATTCAGGCACATCTGCCAAAGGCACTGAATAGATCCCGTGCATGCTTGTAATTAGGGCTTTGCACTCAGTAGAACATTATATGAAGCCATGTTTGTAATTCCTTTTTCTAGATCTAGGGGGTGGACGGACACAGGTTCGAAAAAGCAAAGCCTGTAGTAGGATTCATTAGGCAGGCACTAGGCATGTTTATGCTGGTTGGGAGAGCAGTTTGTGTCTTTGCCACAGCCCCCAGCCTACGGCTATCATGGCCCACTGTGTATTTGCCATGTTTGTATGATATTCAGTCTATTCAGTTCAGGCCTGAATCAAAGCTTACAGCATTCATTAATGAAATAAGCAGCAGGACTAAAAAAAAACAAATCTTGCCTCTGAAAATCATTATATAAATTTATTAGTCTACAATTTGCCATGTTTACCTCCCTTTTACATCAGTGACCTTACTCCTCACATCTGTCTGGTGGTGGTCGATGCCCTGCAGCACCATTTATTGAGGCTAGAGGTCGGCCTCTCAGACACCACCCACTGGGCACCTACTGATGAGGTCATCAGGCTTCACTTTTTAAACCCTTTCTTAGTCATTTTCCATATCACCCTGTCATGGCAGTCTTTGCCCTAGAATGCTGTTATTGTGTGTTTTTGTATTTGGTTTTGCTCAGCTTGTTTAAGGTTTCTGTTGTTTTCTGACTCCGTAAAATGCCTCTTGCTCTTGACTATATTTTTGTTTTCCTGATTCATCACATAGCTCTTTACAAATTGCTTTCAGATGCTGACATGGTTTGTTCTGTTCCTTTTTTCCTCTCATTGGGGTAAATTAATATTAACTCAGTTCACTCTAAAGACCAGTAATAATATGTGCAATGGGATCACCTTAGTAATCAAAGCACAACTATTATGAGCTCCCACAAATTACATGAAAGTCCAAATTTAAAGTGAATCCGTCAATAGAGTAGCAAGCGTTCATGAAACATCTCACGTAAATAAGATATATCATTGATTGTTGAACAGTGGTATATATCATTGCTTAGTGTGATTTTACATCTGTGCTTATACCTCCAGCAATGAGTCTACCTGCACTTCTACTTCCCCTCCTAACACCCACTGCTTGCAAACTGACTGGCCCTGACTGACTACACTGGCATCATATCGACATGTTTCTACACAGTCAGCGGAGATGTCAGAAGGACCACTTGTACGAAGCTTCCCATGGTCTCTCTTGTCACTCAATCCCCGTCATGAAGGCTCTGCTATCAGCATGCCTAGTCATTGATTTTGGAAGTGGGGAGTAGGAGCATTGCTTTTCAAGCAAATCTATACATTCTCTAGCAATATATCTAGCACTATTTAAAGGTGCAAATTGATATTTTCTTTGAACTATGGTTAACATCATAAAACAGGACAATCACTTTTCATGTGTGCACAGTTACACATGGAAAGACAGAAAATATGATAATAGGAAAACATAAGGAAGATTGTTGTCAAATTCGTTTTTCTCACAGTGACAAATCAGAAACATGTATGTAGAGAGCACTAGTATGTGTACTTAAAAGGCATATTATAGGGTTAAAACTGGAGGAGGGTGGAAATGGAGGGGTTAAATGGTAATTCTACTCAGCCCTCTCCACAATCCTCCTCCCATTGTAATCCATTAGTTTACTTTAAAAAATCTCCTAAATCCAGAGCTGGTCTCCCTCTGATCTTTGCAGGATATGACATGATTTCAGCTCAGCAGGGAATGTGACCATGTGGGGGGGGGGGCTGGGTGCTCCTGCCAATCCAGTGGCTTTAAATGCAGGAAAGCTTTAATACCTTTGGATAAGACTAGTTCCCTAAGGTCTACAACCCTTCAAACCTGAGCGCAGGGCTCCCTGAAGTTCTGGGTAAGAATAAGCCCCTGCGTTTGGATGGCTGAATCAGCTCTCTGATCCAATCCCCTTCCCAATGGAGTAGATGGAGCAGTGTGCTTACAGCATTGTGACCGCTCAGATAAAATAGAGTCCTCACGCTGTGTACACAGTCCCTTTAAAGCCTCTCTCTCAAAGATACTACAAACGTGCCATTTAATATATTTAAATTTTTTCCATATCATTACTTTTTTTCTACATGGTATTTCAAACAAGAATTTGAGAAAAGACTTTAATATTCTGTGCTAAAAACCTTATGGAAACCTTTTCAAAAAAATTCTATAGCTGTTGACTTAATAACATACAAACACATAGCCAGAAAAAAAACGTAATTCCCAATAAATACACCCTTTCAACAGAGTTTTTCCATTTATTACTATAATTAATAGTGAGCTACATAATTTCATGACAAACGTGCTAACAATATTTTCATTTTAAACAATACTTGTGGGGTCATAAGAGGAAGCTTATGTGTAACCCTAAGGCTAGGGACAGATGAGCGCATTTTCTGCGGCCACCGTCAAAATGTACGTCGATGCGTGCGCACGCATTTTTTCACGGAATACGCTTAAGTGGTCAGACGACCACAGTCGCACAGTCGCAGGTACTCACCAACGCAATTCTAGGGAAATCCGGCTGTTTGAACGTTATGTAGGCCGCACACTAGCAGCGTCTGACGTCTCCTAATCATGCACACACGCTGCCATGCGGCCGCAGCGCAATCTGTACGTCTGTAGCAGCGGTTTCACGTTCTGAGAAAAATGCGTTCATTTGCCGGTTGCGTGGTGTCGGCGCACTTTTGTACGCACGTACTGCGTATATTGGCCGTCATTGGCCGTTATGTGCTGCTACTGCCGCCGTGATTTAGTGCGCCTGCACGCGCGTTCCGACTGCCCCACTCTGACCCTAGCCTAACAGTCCAATATTTGTGGCGGTGATCAGGACAGAATTGTACATCCAGGGATGCCATCAGAAATCTTGGGGCCCCTTACTGAATCACTGTTCAAGGGCCTCCTTTTCTCAACTGGTTATTTTCATAACCTGATTAAAAATAAAATTGTATCCTCGTCTTCTGCTTACCTTAATTTACAGGGAGTGGACTAAAATGTGTGTGGGCTAAGTGGATACAATGTGTTTCTTGATGGGAGAGTGTTTGCTCTTCACCTCTACCTGGTACAGACCATACTATTCACTTCCTGAGTGATTAGGAAAATTGCTTTATTTCTGGCTTCAGTTGCGGCGGCCCACTGGGAAATTTCCTGGTGTTCCGATAGGTCAGTCCAGGGTGACATAGACAGGCCCTTACATTTGAGGCACTTTGACATGTTACACGGTGGTTGATAAGAGTCAGGACCCCCTTTAGCCACTGGGCCCCAGAACATATCATGGGCTGTCACCCCTGCTGGCTGCCCTTTGTACATCTAAACAAGTCCATATTTATTTATTTATTTATAAAGGATTTTACCAGGAAGGTAAAGACAAACCGTATTGGAGCAGTCAATAAACAAGTACTAGAGTCGAACATGAAAACTATAAGCACTGCTGTGCCCGAATAACCTTCAAAAACAAGCTTCTTACGCAGGTTGAAAAGAGAAAATGCATGTAGTTTAATCCTGATATAAGTTGATTCTTATTCTCAGTGGTAGATACACAGAAGTGTCACAGTCAGAGTGTCTCAGGCAGCACAAATAATATCTTTAGTGATTTAATCATGGCTAATCTAGATTCACCATCATACATAAAGCTTGAAGCAATTAAAACACTAGACATTTTTCAAGACGGTAGGTTGATAAGCATAAAATATGTTTCTTCAGTGGTCTTAACATGTCACCGCACCTTAAACGGAAAAATTTGTAATGATTTTTCAAATAAGGATGTTATCCATTTATTTCAACTAATAATATTAAACCTGCATATGGAGGTACTTAAGTGATAGTGTGACCTGTTCCTCTTATACACAGGGATGCACAGATTTTATAACTGAACTTACCATACCATACCAACAAAACGAGTTATTCAGTAAGCAGCGGACTTGCCGCCGAATTGCACCAAACTGTGAATTCCAACATACGTTGCAATTTCGTGGCAGTTCGTCTATTCACTAAACTGTCAATTCACCAAATATTGTGCAGTTTTTCAATGCAACCGTTTATTCCTTTCATATTCAGCAAACCATTGTTTTATATATTTTTTGGAACATTTTGTTGCAGTTCTTGAATTTTTTACAGGCGTTTTTTTTTAAATTCTGTAACAGACCATTTTATTATTTTTATAGGACCTTTTTTATTATTTCCACATATTTTCATTCGTTTTTATTGGTATAAAACACCTTTTAGAAGAATAGCAGAGTTCAAGTTCTTTGTTTTTCAGTTCAGCGGTCTCTGGTGGCGTTCGGTGGTCTTCGGCGGTTGGCGGTCTTCGGGCGTTCGGAGGTGTGATCGGCAGTCTTCTGCGGCTCCATGTTCAGTGCACTTCGGGGACCTTATGGTGAATAGTGAAATCACCACAGGGGTGGCGAAATAGAATCGTGGAAGCACAACGAAGTGCGTCGGACAAGAAAGCACTGAAATTTCACTGAACTGTCAGTGCATTCTTAATAACCCCTATATAGTCTGCATCTTAAAGGCTTCTTTAAAAGTTACTGGACTTGTATTAGTTCCAAACAACAATGGAATATTGGTTTTCCATCCTGAAGACCATTTAATTTTATTTTCAGCAAAAACCCTTTTTATTTTTCTTATTGTGTAGAACACCCTTTTATGGGCTCTATTACATTCTTCACGCAAAAATGCATGGTAAACGCGCGTAAATCAACGCTGGTATTACACTCCTCACGCATTTTTTCATCCGTCAAAAAATAAAGCACGTAAAACGGACGCGCAAAGTAACATTGCGCGCAGAAATCATTGTGCGGACTGTTTTTTTCACGTGGTTCAGCCTATCAGAATTAAGAACCTTAATTGTCTCACGTTAAGCTTTTGCGCCTGTCAAAGTCAATCTGCGCATATATGCTGCAGCAATAATAAATGCACACACAACTTCTCAAATTTATTGTTTGGGTATGTGTAGAATGTGTAACTATACTTTGCTGTGTATTTTTTTTTGGGCTGGTGTATTTGGTTTCGGCCAGGTCCGTCAGATTTGCCTTTAACACCAGCTTTCAGGAGTTGCTAAAATTATGTGTGCAAACGCTGTGCGTTAAAGTTTGCACATAGATTGTAATACCATCCGCGTACCAGCGCACAAACGCATTTGCACTCACAATGGTAAGTATAGGACGCGCAAAGTACAGTAAGCTCGTGCAGCGTTCGCGCAGGTTCACCAGCGGTAGACGTATACGTGCGTTTTTGTGCGGACATTGTAATACGACGTTCAGCGCAAATAATTTTGCTCCTCGCGCTAATGTGTTTTTGTGCACGCATTAACGTTTGCGCAAAGAATGTAATAGAGCCCCATATCTTTTGTAATTTTTAACTGCTTTGGCGACTTTAATTTTGGGTAAATATGGTGACCATTTGCTAAATAGTGAATTCATCTTATTTTCAGCTAAATGGAATCACCAAAATGCAGCGAAATGGGCCAAAGTGCAATGCACCTAAATTGCCTGCAATTTCAGTGATTTTTGAAAGGACCCTTTACATTTGGGAGCCGGAAACCTTTTTTTTTTTCCTTGCCAGAAAAATTACTGGGAATTGCTCCCTAGAGGAGTTATTCAAAGAGAGCCAAATTGGCTCTGATATTGCACCGAACAGTGAATTTCCCCGCACGGTGCAATTTCATGGTCATTCGGCTATTCAAAAAGCAGGCGGTTCACCAAATATTGGAGAATTGCCAGCAAAATACGGTGCTGTTCAACGGCAGTGAAATCCCCATAGAGAAGCAATGGTTAATCTATTCAGAGAACACTGAACAGCAGGGAAATGTCAGTGAAATGCCCTGATTTTCAGTGCTTTCAATTGGCAGGTTTAATCAAACGAATCCCGTAGGTGTCAATGTAAAAATTATTCCTGATTTTTTCAAATATTTATTAAACCTTTATTCTTTGAATTCGCAGCAAAACGTCTCTTTATTTATTTAGTTTTTAGGATTTTTTGGGCATTTTTCGGATTTTTTTCGGCAAAATGTTTTTTTCCAATTTTGTTTTAAATAGCAGGGGGTTTTCTGCGTTCTGGGGTTTTGCGACAGATCGTTCATGCATTTGGCATTTTTTGAGGGTTCTGTAGTGGTTTTTCCATCCGAATCAGCATTTTTTGCTGAGGTTTTACGGCTGCGGTCGGCGACTTGTCCCTGCACTACGGGGACCCTGCGGTGAATGCTGAATTCGCCACAGGGCTGGAGAATTCAATTCCCCGAAGTGTGGGGAGCGAAAGACCACCAATTTCAATAACTTTGCAGCTCCGGCTCCCGCTACATTTGCTTAAATGTACAATAACCAAAGAGGTCGCAACGGATAGAAGCTTTGCAGCAGAGATTTACGCTTGGAGCCTTTGTAATTAGTGATTCACTTGTTAATCTAGGCAACTCTAGTGGAATCATTGAGCAGTCCTTCCATTTTTGAGTGGTATGACAAACCACATCCTTTAGTACGTTACACCCTGTCCTTCTACGCAGGTAATGCTTAATCTCTGATAGGTTCTTCACAGCCACCGAATTATATAAAATCATTTAAAAAGCAAGGAAAGTGTTTGTGGAGACTTCAAGTTGGCCAAGTACCAATAATCCTCCAACGTCTCGGAGCTTTTAATCAAATGGTTTGGAATTCCACAGTGAAGTTACCACTTGGATCTAGCAGTCTGTATCAGTACATAAAACCTTTAGTTTAGAATTCGATCTTCTCACGTATTAAAGAATAAACATCAGACATATTATACAGAGCCAATTAAAATCCCTGTAACCTTAAGATTTATTTTCATACATCATAACATAGAAAAAAAGCTGTTTAACAACAGATGCATTTTCCTAGACGTAATTTAAATTTACCCTACTAGATATTGAACAAAAGGTACGACAGTTTAATCCAGATCAATACCGAGGAAAAATGATGAACAATCTCACTTGTGTATGTAGTTTGATGTTACATATTACAGAGCGATACCCTTCTGTCTGATATCTGACTGGCTGAAGCATAGATGATAACACATTCTTGGAACGATGACAGCCAGGCATCAATTTAATAATCTGCTATGGTAGAAAGCTCGGCAGATGCAGGAGACCTTAGAAATTGCTTACGCTTTCTGAACAAATAGCACAACGTTTAACTCTTACAGGCCCAGAGAATGATTAAAGCTTCGTTCAGCAGAAATAAAAGGACAGCAGGGTTCCACTCACTTCAAAAATATAAATATTGACAAAGAAGAGATAAGGGGTTATGTTCTTATGATTTTTGAAGATCCCATATTTCATGCAATTGGCTTTTAAAAATCCACAAAATGTAAAGAGAAAACAAAAAAAAAGTGGGACCTTGCTCAATAAGAAAGGCTCAACAAAAATACATGATCTCTCGATGTTTATTTGAAACATTTAGGGCCCAATTACATTCTTCACGCAAAAACGCACGCGCAACGCGTGAATTTTTTGCGCAAAGCTTTAAACGTTAACGAGCGTAAATCAACGCTGGTATTACAATCCTCGCGCATTTTTAAAACCGTCGAGCAATAACGCACATAAAACGGATGCGCACAAACGCGTGCGCAGCAACGTTACGTGCAGAAATCAGGGTACGGACTGTTTTTTTCACGCGATTCAGCCAATCAGAATTAAGAACCACAATTGTCTTACGTTAAGTTTTTGCGCCTGTCAAAGTCAATCTGCGCATATATGCGGCATCAATAAAAAATGCACACACAACTTCTCAAATTTATTGGTTTGGTATGTTTAGAATGTGTAGCTATACTTTGCTGTTTTTTTTTTTTTTGGGCTGTGTATTTGGGTTAGCCAGGTCGTTCAGATTTGCCGTTAACACCAGGTTTTAGGAGTTGCTAAAATTATGCGCGCAAAGGCTGTGCGTTAAAAACTGCGCATAGATTGTAATACCATCAGCGTACAAGCGCACAAATGCATTTCTGCTCACATTGTTAAGTATAGGACGTGCGACGTACAGTAAGCTCGCGCAGCGTTCACACAGGTTCACCCGCGGTAGACGTAAATGCGCATTTGTTGCGCTGAGATTGTAATACGATGTTCAGCGCAAAGGGTTTTGCCCCTCGCGTTAATGCGTTTTTGCGCCGGCGCAAACGTATGCCCAAAGAATGTAATAGGACCCTTATTTATTTATAAAGTATTTTACCAGGAAGGATACATTGAGATTTCTCTCGTTTTCAAGTATGTCCTGGGTTCAAGAACATTGAATGAGAAACAAGGTTCACAATTAATGCAACAAAGAGACAAGCTATATAACTGCCCAAACATCTAATATCAGTTTTCTTTATTTCTTTAAGAGTTTGAAACTGAAAGAAAAATTTACATTCATTTTTAAAGCAAAAAACATAAAAAAAAAATCGGAAAAAAATGCATGAAGTCAAGCAATAATTCACCACAGATTTTCTCCAGAAAAAAATATGTTTCATCGCTAGCCACGTGACACAAAACAAGATTAAGAGACGAGAAAGCTTAGCAAATATATTTGTTTATATTATATAGAATGTTTATAAACTGATTACTAAAATATATAATATCACGGCTGGTAAGTGAAACCCCCATGCTAGACAGCAATCGAGTCCAAGAAGCGGGCATATGTTTTGGGTCTTGGTACATAAATTTGGATGTGGTTTTGAATGATAAAATTGGATGAAGAAAAAGGCAGCACTGAGGAGGGTTCCAAACTTGAAGATTGTAGGCCATGAAATAAAAAGTTGCAAGCAGTGATACAACAGAGCAGGGGTGTTCAATTTTTTTTATAAAAAATAAGCAGCCAGTGTTGTCATTTACTGAATCTTTCATTCTTTTCATTGTCACTGTATTATGTATATGAGTTGTCTATCGCATGGGATGCAATATTCAAAGTGGCCCTGGACTTCCAAGAGGTTGAGCAACCCTGGAACAGAGGGTGCAAAAGAAATCTGTGTTCTAAGATTTAATTTCCTGGGATCACATTTGTTTAAGGTGTGGGTCTGAAATCTACTTTCCTGAGTTTGACTGGTTGCCCAAATACAAACAAATACAACTTTCCCATCACTGAAAAATATGTTCAAACTCTCTAAAGCACCCGCACCTGAATAAATGTCTCTCAATGTCTTTTGTAATTACTATATTCACTTCAAGGTTCACATGGTCCAACTTCTGAGGGACTTCTTATATTAAATTAGATGTTCTATCAATAGACACATAGGGATTGCTTCAAAACACCGGCAGAAGAGTGTAATACTAAAAGGAAAAATGAGTAGTGGGATCAAGAGGACGCACTGGTCACCCACCTTAAAAATATACATTATACATTCTGATTGAAATTTTGACTTCTCCGTTGCTCTCTTTTTACCAATGCAAGAGTAGCGATGACTTCTCATCTCATCTGCTGAACTCTCAGAAGAAGCCATTAAACACTGGTTCACAGCTACATAGTCCTATGATCTTAGAACTGTCTCTATTTATTCTCTTCTCTCTTGATGCAGAATGCCATTCGTTGCTATACTCACACTGCATAATGTATGAGTGCAGCTTTCATCACGCTTTATTGCAAATAACAGCATCTCTATTTTCTTATAGATACAGACATCCTGCCATTATGTGTTATTTAAATAAATATATATCTTGTCATTTAATATTACAGATCCCGGATCTGACATCTTTTAAAGAGGTCATTGGCAAAAATCAGTTTAGAATTTATTAATTTCTTAGCACTGAGGATGTGGTAGCCTGAGGTTTCTCTGTATGTCATACAGTATATAAGACATCTGTATAGAGTAATATCATATTTAGTTAATTAGTCTTACTGAATGCATTTATGGCGTCTCAACTTCTGAATCTGTATATCTCCACTGCGGTTGCATAACTGACATACTGTTCATCCATACAGTGTAATGTCAAGGATATCTAGTATAATTACTGTGCCTAATTTTATATTTGTAATGTATGCTTTCATAACACACACATATATACTACACTACAGAATGCAATGTATTATGTGTTTGTTTAGTGTAACCTCGGGCAATAATACATCCTTTATATTTTCTGTTGTCTTCATGACATCATTGTGGTTACAGAGCGCTTATGAAATCATGACACACATTTTAATATACTCTGACACTTTGTAAAATTTCTCTTACACTACCTAATTCAACAGAAAGTTGGAACTACAAGCTAATACAGAGATAATAGATAGATAGACCATACACAGATCATATATAGACCATACAGAGATCATAGACCATACAGAGATTAGACTTTACAGAGATCATAGATAGATAGATGGATAGATGGATAGATATAGTGAATAGATAGACAGACCATACAGATATGATATACATATAGATAGATGGATAGACAGACAGCTAGACCATACAGAGACCATGGCAAAAATACGTATCTGGTATGCGCGAAGTTAGACGCTAGGGAACTCGGACTGGTCTCTCAAATGACGTCACCAACCAAATAACATGTTGGATTAAAAAGCACAAAAAATACAATCTAAGTGCAGAGAGTTGACAGTGGTGGATGGTTGATATTCGTATATGGTTGAAAAACTCACAAACAGAGAGCCCGTGCACTGGTTCTGAGTGGTAGACTGCCTTTAGGTTATTTATCTTCTATCACTTCTCAGGAAACCCACTCCTTGGCGTAGTTGTCTCATTGCATCCATAGGACATGGGAAAGAAGAAAGGCACAATCTTTGTGTATATCTGTCACAAAAAAATTATACTGTATAACAGCTACCAGTGAACACTCACATTTGGTTGAGCTATTCCCAGCTCAAGATGGAAGGCAAATGGGTTTTTCTGGTCAAGCCCAATGAAAGACCCGAACATACAGAGGTGATTCTTCTTTAAAAAATTAAATAATTGTAAAAACAAATGAAATAAAAATACAGAATGCGTTTCGCTGTTGGCACACGGCTTCATCAGCTGGTCTATGAAAGACCATATATAGACCATACAGAGATGATAGATAGGCCATGGAGAGACCATACAGAGATGATAGATAGACCATATAAAGACCATATATAGACCATACAGAGATGATAGATAGACCATACAGATATGATAGATGGATAGACAGACAGACCAGACAGACAGATAGACCATACATAGCTCATAGATATATAGAAAATACAGAGACCATAGATAGACAGACCATACAGAGACCATAGATAGACAGACCAAACAGCGATGATAGACAGACCATACAGAGTCCATAGATAGACAGACAGACAGACCATACAGAGATGATAGACAGACCATACAGAGACCATAGATAGATAGACAGACCATACAGAGATGATAGACAGACCATACAGAGACCATAGATAGACAGACCAAACAGAGATGATAGACAGACCATACAGAGACCATAGATAGATAGACAGACCATACAGAGATGATAGACAGACCATACGGAGACCATAGATAGATAGACAGACCATACAGAGATGATAGACAGACCATACAGAGCTGATAGACATATAGATAGATGTATAGACAGACAGATAGATACATAGATAGATAGACCATACAGATAAGATAGATAGATAGATAGATAGATAGATAGATAGATGAGATAGATAGATGTATAGTTAGATAAATGTATAGATATATCTGCAGGCAGATAGGTGAACAGATAGATAGATGGACCATTCAGAGATCATAGATAGATTGACCATACAGAGATGATAGACATACAGATAAACAGATGTATAGATAGATAGTGCAGAGATGATAGTTAATAGATAGTTCAATGTATAGACTGAGATAATTATATAGCTAGATGTATAGTTAGATAAATGTATAGATATATGTGCAGGCAGCTAGGTGAACAGATAGATAGATAGATACTAGATGGATGGATCTAGCAACCATGTTTGTCAATTAAATTTCATACAATAACAAATCTGTAATGCCAACACAATACATAAATGGTCTAGCTATAACAGTAGCTGTTCTCTAATACAAAAGGGCAGGAGATTGCTATCCTAATCCTGCTAATGCCCCTCTTACATCGTATGCCCTGGCAGACATTCATGATTGTATTGAACACATTTTTAGAAACTGATCTGCTTTCTTTCCTTAACACAGCCCTTCATCCAGAATAAGTGGTTTCTATTTATATAATTGCTTCTTTCGTTGGATCAAAGTATTGTAATTTAGGTCATGGAGATTTTTATGATAAACTCTTTGATATCCTGTAAAACCATGATTAATATTTAATTACAAACCTGCAGTGAACTTAACAAAATGAGAAATCATGTGAGCAGGGATAGAGGACCTTAAATGTGATATTTTACAAATTAAACACATACAAAATTTACAACTCACTACATCTTTAGCATCCTCTGACACATCACCAATTTGCATTCTACTGCACAGTGTCCAGGGTGGGTGATATAGTTATTGTATTTTCTATGCAACTGACCTTCTTAAATATGTTTAATAAGTGAACTTTGTACATTTATCAATGTTTACCAAAATATTTTATTTATTCGTTTGGTAAAAATGCTTAACCATTTCTCAACACAGGGCGTACCATGTCGTCCCTGCAATGGGCTGGTACTTGAAGCCGCAAGGCGCTCTAGTATGCCTCGTTAACTTCAATGGACCGCGACCACCTCACCCACCAGCTGGCTTGCGTGGCACTTCGTTTTCTGCCGCGGGACGGCTTGAAATCAAGCCATCCCCTGCAGCCAATGATGCGCAGTACGCGTCAGCTCCATGGGCGGGCCAAAGGAGAGGAAAGTCACATCGCCTGGCAGCGAGGCATACTAGTATGCCCGCCAGCGTTAATACCCTCCCGCTGGGCATCACCGGCCTGGTATTAAGGTGTTAAAAACTCCTCTTAGTGAATACATTGGGCATTCCCAAACTAATGAAGCTACTATGTATGTTGTTTTTGTGTTTTTAGTTGTGTCTCATGTGCATTTTGATGAACAGATATTTAGTAACACTGTAGTTATCTGGAACTGGATGAGTTATCTAAGTTATCTCAAGCCTAGATTCCAAGCCAAGTGTAAACCTTAAGGACCACAAGAGACACTGGGGCCATCCACGGCAAATTGAATGGTCACAATGACCTGAGTGTCCTTTCTCACCTTTCCTTACCATCTGCGGAACAATGAAGAGATGATTCAGTCTTCCGAGTGTAGGGGATTCACCCCACCTAGAACGCTGATGACAAGCACTTGTTGGACCAGGCAAAAGTCTCGGGAATGAGGAGCAGTTCAACAATTAATGGCTCTCAATGCAATAACATTGTCAACCATTGGATTGACTGGATGCTCGCTTGAGTTCCCAGCCTTCCCCGGATCACAGTACAGCTGCAGCTTCACAGAGGAGGGATTCAAGGACTTATTCCCGACACTGAATTCAAGGAGAGTATTCTACTCATTTTTTAGTCGAGATAGGAAGGGTGTGCAGTAAGGGTAAGGTGGGTTACTGTTTAACCCCTCCATCCATCCCTTCCTCCCTCTCATTTTAACCCAAGAGTTCAAACTTGTATGTGGCTAACAATCCATGAGCTTTAACTACAGTTCAAATAATCTCAGCAAATCCGTAGACGTTAATGGCTCTTGTACCTTTAGTAGAGCTTTGGTTATGTTTTGCGCCAGGCTTTAAATGTGTCAGTGTCCTCAGCAAATCAATACATTCAGAGGTGTTAGGATCACACATGAAAAAAGGACATACGGCTGGCCAGGGAGCACTGTCAATTTCTGCATTACTCTTTGTAATAGTGGTGTTACTTCTGCATCAGTCAGGAGGGATCCTTTATTTTTGTTCTATATTGAAATAAAAGATCATTTTTTTGTTACTTTTTTCTAGCTCATCATTCACTGAATTCAGCCACTCAACAGGATCATTTACTCTTTGATATTGTCTGTAATGGCATTTGGCACCATGTGCAGAGTATAAATTGCTGGATGAACATACTGTTTCAAATTAATATTTTATCCTTTTCGTAAGCAAATTGGATCACTTAACTCAGCAGCAAATTACTCTAAAATGTCTTCTTTTTTGTATGTGGCTAACAATCCATGAGCTTTAACCATTTTTCACAAAATAGTTTCAAAATATACTTAAAAGAACTTAAAAGGTATAGTAATTTAATAAACTTTTTCAATTTTAAAGAAATAACTGTACCCTGCCCCAATCTTAAGATTGTACTAGAAGTAGTGATACCTCTATTCTATTTCTTCAATATAATAAATCATGACTTTTGTTAAGCTTCGCTGCTTTGGGTTAGCTACACTCTGTAATCTATGGGACTACAGATGGAACCAACTAAGAAATTGGCACATTTAACATAAAACTTACAAAAAAGTAAAAATTCTCTAATATAATATAGGAAAGCTAGAGAAAAACCTAAATTGTAATGGAGATGACTCATTCTGTATTTCAATGTATTTTAAACTAAATCATCTTTCTCTTTTCCCTGGGGAAAAAAAAGGAATTCTTAGGGAAATGAAAAGTAATTTCCGCTAACTAATACAATTTAATTTCCTGCAGCTTTTGTAAGATATTAAACATATACTATATACACAGTGTGGCATAGCATTGATTTTAGGGTTCTGTGTAATAACAGACCCAGGATGCATAAAAGTGAGACGGATGTAATTAGCATATCCTACCCAGAATTCCTTGCTGCATATGGGGAATGTGGCACAGAAGCTCTGGGATGCAATTCATCAAATTGCTGTGATGTGCAAGTGGCTTCTGCAATAATAAACACACCATTTATAGTGTGGAGGCTTTTTATCTCACTTATTGTCCTCCACCACAACCCTTATATATATATATATATATATATATACTATATATTGTGATATAGCCACTGGATGCAGGGGTCAGTGTTTGTGCAGTCATAAAATTAGCAGGGTACAGCAAAAACATCAAATAATTAAATATTAAACAACTGCCTACTCCTTCATATGGAATCTAACTAAACATACTGGATGCCCTGACTGAATATTGGGCAGCTAGGCCTCCTGCCAATCAGTGGTACAAAAATGAAAAAGTACTTCCCCTTTATCTTCAGGGGTTTCTTTTGCTTCCTTCCCTGCTGTAGCCGCACACAGACTGCTCTCTCAGAGGGGGACTACCTCTCCTATATGGGCATAGCAGACTTAATCAGGCATTAGTTTAGGATTAACCCTATAGGGAAAAATGGCATTCTCCATACGTCTACTGATAAATCTGTGTTCCACCACCCTGCCCCTAATCACACTGTCACAATATATATATACTGAGTATATATAAATATATATACAAAAAGTAATAAAGTAATATATACATGCAACCAAAGGGCAGCACTCTGCCAGAACAAGTGCATCTTATAATGGAGCTACTGACACCAAAAGACACAACATAAAGAGCACTCAATGAAACCATACAGCTGAAGACGTTAAAAATAAATGACTTTGGTTTCAAAAAGATGAGGCTCCAATGACAGGAAGGGATCACATCACGTATCTGCCAGCCACAAACATCAATGTAACACATTTGGAAGGTCCTTATTTATGCAAACCTAAAGTCTGCTTTTATGAGATTAACTCATTTATCAGGAGCTTCAATCCACACCTAGCTCTCTGCAGTAATTATATATTGTGAGAAGGTGCTTAGCATTGCTTTGATGGTGTTTATAGTAAAGGAGGGGTGGGGTCGCACCTATTCCCCGATGGGGTGGCTGCAACCACCAAATGCATCCAGCCCAGCAACATGTATAAAACATAACAAAGAGAAAAATGTCATCTGCGCTCATTCCCATTGTACCATGTGAAACAAAATTAGAGGCTTTGGTTTCTATTAATGGCCATTAAAAGAGTAAGCTCACCCGCCAACGTCACAACACCTCTAATGAGGATGAGTCCTATCCAAAAATGAAGCCACAGGCTGCTGTATAGTGAACCATAACTTGCTCATGCTGCTCTTCAGTCATGAGGTAGACTGGTGGGCTTTTATTTATGCCCCCCCAGAAACAAATTTGCCAGGTCATCATTGCAGCTGTTCAGCTTCGTGTCTTTGTTTTTTGATCCCAAGGCGGATTTTTTTCTGGGGGGGCATAAATAAAAGCCCACCAGTCTACCTCATGACTGAAAAAGCAGCATGAGCAAGTTATGGTTCGCTATACAGTAGCATGTGGCTTCATTTTTGGATAGGACTCATCCTCATTAGAGGTGCCGTGACGTTGGCAGGTGAGCTTACTCTTTTAGTGGCCATTAATAGAAACCAAAGCCTCTAATTTTGTTTCACACGGTATAATGGGAATAAGCGCAGAAGACATTTTTCTCTTTGTTATGTTTTATTGATGGTGTTTATAGCTCACCTATATTCGTGAGAGAAAGGTATACCCTCTAACCCCAGTTAAAGAACAGTACTTTAAAAGGATCCCCCAACTGATGACACTGTGGCCGAGGTTACCCCCCTCCCCCGAAAAAAAGCACCCACATAGTGAATAATTAAACACATTGCATCTAACTTAGTAAAATAACCCTGTCAGGAAAATGGAATGTGTATGGAAGGTCAATTTACAGATAATGAAAAACAGTATGCTGCTTTGAAACACTTTGGACAAATTGGTCGTCATCTAACTTTTTCAGCCATTTTTAAAGCAGAACATAAAATATTTAAACATAAAAATAAACAAGGCTTGCAATAATAACTGCAAATAAGAAAAAAAAATATGTTTATGGCTTTTTATTAATGTATGTGATAAAAATGCATTTTCTTTAATGACGTTTGAATTCCTGTTAGCTCAGCTAATCATGCCACATTTCCCATCACAGAGAAGGGAGCGATGAATACTGCATAAAATATTTTCTTTACTAATCCAATATCTTGGCGTAGTGTTACAATGAAATTAGTTATGATGGGGGGTTCAAGGTCAGTTCTTCATGAAAATATTCACGTTCACTCACAATCAAGGGATATAGGAAGAGACACATAGAATGATGAATAAGCTCAAAAGTACAGGGGTTCAGAGTTTTCAGATGCACACGTTAGCAGATGTAACTGGGGAGGATAGACAAAAATGATCAAACTATTATCATAGGTAGTGGATGCGTAATTAAGAGCCCTTTTCTGGCTGACACTGGAATAGGAAGCCGATAACGGACAAATTTGACACAAGCCACTAACAGTTAGCAGCTCTTTATTGCCGACTCTACTACAAATGAGTGACCTGCTATGTTAGTGGCTCTACTCATAATAAAAGGAGCTTCTAAGACTCACTGGTAATGTCTTTTGGAGGCCAGAGAGAGCCTTCCATGAGAATATTTGTGATCTCACCGGGCCAATGGAAGGACCGGGAACATTTGTTACTGGTGTCCTGCTCGCCATGGCAAAAGGAGGCGCACATTCTCTGCTCCTTGGGACCAGAACTGAGTACATATTTTTCTGTTCTTTTTATTTTTCCGTCAAAGGGATTTTGTAAACGCTAAATCACTTAACATCAGGTTTTAAGAGCCACTTTTTTTTTTTAACCACCAGAGACAACAGTAATGCGTACCCATGGTATTGCTTGTTATTTTCCGTTTGCCCACAAATTAGCAATTCTTATGCAAAGTATACGAAGCATTAAATTGCAGCTTTTTCGGCTAGGCTAGAATAGGAGAGAAGCTGTTATAGTTAACTGTTGGGCCCATTATACTTAATATCGGACTAATTAACTATAGCTGCTTGGTCGGAATAGTCTCCAAAATGTTGAGAAAATGTTTATTTGATGTGAATATGAAGTATGACAGTACTTGAGTAGTCCATGTCACAATGTGATGTCTTTTAAAGTGCACAGCCATGAGCAAAACAAATTTGGCCCTTTTAACAGGGACTTACTCCCTTTAAATAAATCAGTGTTTTTCGCTGATCTAAATAACTGAAAAATGGAGATATTTGCTTTTAAGCAGTTCTCTGAGGGGGCTGCGGTGAGTATGTCCTCCGCTTTTCCTCTAGAATGTCGAGGTCCTGCAGCTCAGTGTCATCTCCCACAGTAGGGCTGCCATCTCAAATGTCAACTCTGCCTGTGGGACCTCCCTCTGCCCACTGATGTCATCGTATATATGCTCGATGACATCAGAAGTTGGATGTCCCCCTGCCTGGCAGGAGATTCGCAATACAAACGATATATGGGATTTGAACTTCTCTATCTCCAGAACCTTAATAGATAGAGGGTCATATGAGGTATCATTGAAAATCCAATTCCAAACACAACCAGGATTTATGCAACAATTATAGGATTACTAAATAAGATACAAATATTTCTGCTTTTCTTTTCTAACATAGCACTATTGTTCATTGTTCAATTATTAAGTGACTAATAATGCTCACCTTCTCATTTCCCATGTCGCCAGAAAATGTGGATGTGATGGCACAATGTGTTATTAAGCATTGCTTCATCAAAATCTTAAACTGCCAAATTGCAGTAAGGAGTAATGGGAGTACTTTGGAACCCTGCACCTGATTTTTACACTGTACAGACTCAAGTGAGGTGGCATGGGAAAGCTCAGAGTCTTACCTTTCCAACAATACCAAATATGACCATGTAATGAGTAATAAGAATAAAATAAATAGATGTAAAATGTATTTTTTTTCTCTGTTCTAGGCAGTGGTATTATGTTCTTTTACTTAGTGCAGCAGCATTGTTTGCTTGATAACTCACCTTCTCATTTCCCATGGCAGGAGCAAATGTGGAGGTGATGGTGCAATGAGTTATTACGCATTGGTTCATCTAAAACACAAGCCGCTGCACGGCTGCAAGGACAGCGGGTGTCCATTGGAACCCTGTATCTCCATTCTTTATCCCCCACAAGGTCAAGTTAGGTTTCTTTCGAGAGGTCAGAATTTGGTATTTCTAATGATACAAAATATGACCATGTAAAATGTAATAAAAATAATATCATTTTTTTCTTCCAAAACAATGGCATTGTCCATTTGTCATGCATTAAAATGAGCAATACCACTGCTATTCCTCACCTTCTCAATTTTACATAGTCATATCATTCATAAAACACAATCCACCAAAATAGAAGTGAAAATTTGAGTTTTTTTCAGTTTGGCTAAAATTGTGTATTTTGTTAGAAAACTGCAGTAACAGGTTCCCATTTCAATTTTCTTTTATAAGAGTGCCCCATAGACTATATAACCACAAAAATTTGAAGGATAGAATATGGAAAAATAATTTTATATGCTGAAAATAATTGAATTCTGAATGGAAATTTAATTTTTTTTAAAGGTTTTGTTATAGCATTCTGATGTGACATGATGTATACCAATGATATATTATGAATCGCTTGAGACTCCTGAAAAAAGGATATATAATTTATCTGGGTACTATTATAAATCATGACTTCAAATAGTGTTTAAAGATTCCCCTTCTCCCATGGGACTGCAGCTGCTGTGAGTATGGGAGAGCTCTCTCCTCAGTCAGTGTGCTGCTTTGGTTGTAGGACTCTCTTCTTGCAGCAACCCTTCCCACTACAGCATGCCTCAGGTCACGTGAAAGAAGGGGAATATTTAACCCCTTCATTACTGAGCCACTTCACCCCTGTGTGCTGAGCTCATTTTCACCATTTTATGATCATCATGTTTAAAATGGAATATCTTGGGTTTTGTTTTAACCCCTTAAGGACGGGAGCAATTTTACAACTTCGGCACTCTTTGGGAAGTGAAGTTTGCTGGACTCATTTTGACCGTTTTTGATCATCATGTTTAAACACGGTTTTAAGTCACGTATTATTATACCACCCAGACAAATTATATACAGTATCGTTCCTTCCGGCAGACTCGGCAGATTAATAATATATCATTATTATATGTATACGTCATGCCCTGCCAGAATGCTATGGGTTCTATTACATTCTTCGCGCAAACGTTAACGCATGCGCAAAAACGCATTAACACGTGGGGCAAAACCCTTTGCGCAGAACATCGTATTACAATGTCTGTGCAAAAAATGCACGTTAACGTCTACCGCTGGTGAACCTGCGCGAACACTTTGCGAGCGTAATGCACTGCGCGCGTCCTATACTTAACATTGTGAGCGCAAATGCGTTTCTGCGCTGGCATGCGGATGGTATTACAATCTATGCGCAAAATTTAATGGACAACGTTTGCGTGCATAATTTTAACGTCTTTGAATAGCTGGTGGTAACGGCAAATCTGAACGTTCTGGCTGAACCCAAATACACCAGCCCAAAAATAAAAATACAGCACAGTATAGTTACACATTCTACGCATACCCAAACAATAAAATTGAGAAGTTGTGCGTGTTTTTATTATTGCTGCAGCATATATAATCAGATTGATTTTGACAGGCACATAAACTTAACGGGAGACAATTGTGGTTCTTAATTCTGATTGGCTGAATCGCGTGACAAAAACAGTCCGCACACCGATTTCTGCACACAAAGTTAATGCGTACGCGTTTTTGCACGTCTTCATGGAAGCCAGATCTGTGTGGGAGCCGCCGCGAAGGTGAGTATCACTGCCGGCTGGGCTCCGGACGTCGTGGACGTTCCATATCGTCCTGTGGCGTTAAAGCCCGCCAAATGCAAGACGACATGGAATGCCCTGCATTCTTAAGGGGTTAACTATAGGTCAAGGGAAAAAATTTGATTTATATAGAGGGAGAGATGCAATAACAAATGGGCAAAATTTGTTTTGCCCATGACAGGGGCACTTCAATATCAATTAAAAAGCAAACATTTTCTTTTAGACTTCACCAAAATATTTACTTTTTAAGAAGCTAAGATCAAAGGGTTAATGGAATTTTCACAAATCACTTGACTCAGATGAACCTTTCTCCTAAACAGAGGATGAAAAATTGCACGCCGTGACATATACCATTAGGAAACGAATACATAAGAAGTGATTCAAACAGTGTGCTTTCTCAGAAGGGTCACTTGAGGATAAAGTGCCAAAATTACACATTTAAAAATTTAATTAGATGGGCCAATAGCATCATATATAAAATACAAAGATACTAAAAGAACTCTCAAACACATTAAAAGAGCTGATCAGCAAAATAAAAACAGTCTCCAAATTATGATGTTTTAAAATATACATCCTGCAAACATATGTGTGTCCAATGACGTCTAAAACTGATGGAGCTGACCCCTATAGTTAAAGTATTATATAGTATGAAAATTTGAAAAATATTGAAAAAATATAAAAGATACTTTTGGAAACGTCTAGAGTTGCAGACATGGCGTTTGGAGCCAGTTAGAGGATACAACTGTCATTAAGGCTGGACGTCCACTGGCACCGCATTTGAGCGATGGTGCGATCATCCTATTTCGTCTGATCCCACAACCTGCAGGTGAATCAGCCCTCTTCCACTGCATCAGACCACCGACGGACGATTTCAGACGATTTTATGCTATTACAACAGATTAGTGATCCTTTCAATTTTCATGGGATTTGGTCAGATGAAATCGGGTGATCTGGTGCAGGTTTACATGAAAAAGATGACTTGTATAGTTAAACTTCCTTCCTTCGGGGAAACCTGTAAAAGATATAGGGCACCGTTACATTCTGCTAAAGTTAGCGCTCACCTGAGTGAGCATTAACGTTAGCCGTGGTGGCCCTAGCGCGGGTCACGCATATTACAATCCAAGCGCTAATGGGTTAAAAAACCCGTTAGCGATTGGTATCTTGAGCTGTTCTGCGCGAGGTTACTGTACTTTGCGCTCCCTATGCTTAACATGGGGAGTGCAAAGAGTTAATTAGGTTTAGTATTGCAATATATTAACTCAAGTTACCGTCTGGCTGCGGTTAACTCGGAAGTTAACCACAGCCTGGACTTGGTGCTAACGGATTCCGCTGCTGCTCGGTGAGGACCGCAGCTCCAACAGCCTCCTCTGTTCGCCGGGAGCAGGTAGAGACTGGGGGAAAATGTCCCCCAGTCTCCACCTGCGGATCACTACGCCAATCTGCCGGATCTCGCGAGGTGAGATCTGGCAGGTTATGTGACCGGCGCCGTCTGCCTTTATGGAGTCATATGGACTCCATGGAGGAGATGTGTGCGGCGGTGCTCAGTGCTGCCGCGCGTATCCCGGGGATTAGCGCCTGATAAGATGCAGGCAGTTTTTTTAGCGCCTGAATTGTAATATTGCGCTAAATCGGGGACCCAAAAGAGAAACCTGCAGGCGCAGGTTTTTCTCCCTAGCATCCCAGTTTTAGCGGATGACTGTAATGACATTGTATAGTATAACCAGCGTGTGCAGGCGAAACCTAAAAAAATTGATTATATAGAAAAATCGCCATACGCGAAGCCTATAGGATTCAATGGAAAAAATATTCCTGCAGCAAAAAACCTTTTATTCATTGATATTGTAGGATTTTTTAGGTATTTTTTGGGGGATTTTTTAGGCAAACTTTTTGGTTCGTTTTATTTTTTTTTAAAGGAAGACGAGGCTTTTTTCACGTCTTTTTTTTTTCTCTACAAGCCAGCTTCAGCGTTGCTCTCCCAGGTGCTGAAACATTTTTAGAACCAGGGAGAGGGGGGGGTTAATTTCCCCGCAGCCTGGCGAGATTTTTTGGTTTTTTTTTCCCACTTCCAGCTGGTTCCAGCCGATTCCATGCAATGAGATATGTAAGTTGTGGTATGGCTGAATAATGTCAAGAGTCAGAAGAGGGAAAGGATTCCTACGGGTGTAACGTCTTCCACACCAGTCTCAGCAACATGATATACTCTTATATTCTAATAATTTTGCTAAACTGCACAATGTTTGCTTTCCACACAACAACTAGACATGTGATGAATGCAAAATTATACCAAGTAAGTCAGCGCATCTTTGCTTTCATTTGTATCTTTGATTTCATTCTCTCTAATTTAAATTCATGTGTCGCTGGCTAAGGCCGGGCTGTTCAGCAGCTAATTAATGCTTTGTTCTGTTTTATCCCTTTATAAATATATATTAAACTAGCACCCCATGGTTCGAAATCATTTGTTTTATCTATGCTAAGCCTGGCGAAGTGAAATGTGTTATTTGAATGTTTTCTTGCTTCTGTATGGTTCTCTGTTATGTATGCAATTAATCTAATAGCAGAAAGTGAGGTAAACAAATTCCATTTCTGGCTTTTGGGACTGTATCTCCTGAACAAGTTGTTTGTAGTTCTTTGAAATTTGGTTTCAGGCAATGTATTACAACCCGAGAGCAAAATGTCAATCTGGTTGAGATGAAAGACCAAAATAAAAAAAATAAAAACAATGGACATTTGTTTCTTCCAAATATATGACTTACATTGTCATGAGCTGAGGATATGGGGAGGTAGAATCATATAATTCCATTACACAGACCACAGGATAACTGTATCAGAGTTATTCAAAGAGCTCCGAATTGCTTGAGAAAGGTTACCTTTCCTGGCCATTCGGCTATCCAGAGAGCAGGCAATTCGCCAAATCCTAGTGAATTGCCTGAACATACGGTGCCTGTTCGGTGCCTGTTCGAGGGCAATGAAAACCCCATGAAAAGCACTGCTTCGGGTATTCAGAGAACACAAACCAGCAGTGAAAGGTTCCCCTAATGCCCTGCCATTCGGTGGTTTAATTCGGCAAATTTATTCAGGAGAATCCCATAGGCTTCAATGTTAAAAATATTCCCGTTTTAATTCAATATCTAATAAACCATTCATTATAAAATTCTGCAGTAAAGAGGATATTTTAAGCATTTTTCTTAATTTTTTTTTTTTTAAAAGTCCGATTTTTTTTTTTTTTTTTTAAGTTTACTTATTGTTTCTGTAACAGCCCTCTTTATTATCATTCCCTGGACCTCATATGCAAATTTCAGACATTTTCGCTCAGTAGTTTCTTTGCAAACAGCGTTTCATATTCAAACATTCACACAAACTGTTTTGCTAATTTATTCACTGCCTCGTCTGCGTCTCAGCTGCTTTGCTGCGTGTGATCGGCTCCTGCTCGGGTTTTTCGACGGGTTAATCCAGATGTTTTTATGGGTTCTCGGCGTGCATTCGCCGGGTATTGCGGTTAGTTTTCGTCAGGTTTGCGGTAGCTTTTCCCTGCAATTCGGGGACCCTGTGCTGCTTGCTGAATACACCGCAGGGTCACCGAAATGGGATCGGCAAAAGGAACCGAATTGAAGAGAACGAAAAGTCACCGAATGTGCAGTGACTTTTCGAATCTCTTTGAATTAACCTGTATGTATTTTCTGCCCCCCCCCCCATAACTTATGACATTAGAAATTGTAGCTATAGATCAATATGTTCAGATTGGCTGGATCTACTGGAAAGGAGAAACAATGAAAATGTAATTTAAACTCTTCTTAAGCTCCTGTTTCTTCCACTTTGATTGCTCAATTTCAAGTAAAATTCTCCTGATATGTTTCCTGACTTTTTATTTGGCTGTTTAATTTGGTTTTCTGCATCATTTAAGAAGAATTAAAATCTGTGATTTCAAAACGTAACATACAGGGTTATTCAGAGAGAGGTGAAAACCGGGAGAAGTGAAAATTCTAGGTTAAAATAGCCAAACTAGAAAAATTCTCCCATTTTTCTCACTTTCCAAATCGGCTATTTGGTATAGATTGTTCATTCTCCTGGCAATTCTCCTGGTTTTCACCTCTCTCTGAATAACCCTGATAGTATATTAATTTAAGCGAGGCTTACATTCACTTAAGCCCTTCACTACCAAGAATGAATACGCACAATCTTCAAAGCACCTGCTGATGCTCCGATAGTGTGTGTTTGCAAATGTGTTCCAGAAAGTGCCCATAAATTTTAGTACCTTGAGAATGAAAGCCAAGGTGGTAAAAACATGTGAACAACCAGGACTTAGTTTCTAAAACACAAATTCCCAGCTTATTAACCCCTTCACTACCAAGTGATTTTTCCAAAAAAACATTGTGAGAAAGCAGTGTCTTTTTGTAAAATCAATTGTAATTAAAATTAAGTAAAAAATATTTGAGTTTATACCCATTGTATTTCTGACTGTAAATAATCTATTTTTGACCAGTAGATGGCGCCATCTACTGCCAAATTGAGTTAGAGGTTTGAGCAGTAAGTCTATTTTCTTCTTTATATCCCTGCATCAGCTGCTAAAAGCTGGATAGTTCAGAGCTTTGAATAGCTGATTTTACAGTTTTAGCTCTTTGGGCATTATGTCCACTGGGATAAAGCTTTGGGGGCACCTTCTGCAGTCCAAAAGCAAGCAAAATTCATTTGCACCAAGCAAATTTCATTTTTTTTGGGCTGCATATCAGCATACCAAGCTATCTCAATATCGGGGCAAAAGATGGTGCCTTTGAAGCCCGCGATATCTCGTTATCGTCAGTGAAGGGGTTAAGCACAGAAGCTTAGATGCAGTAGTGCTATTTGGCCAGCAGCTGTAGACATCTGCCTGTCAAGTGGGGCTACTACAGTAAAAATATGTATTTTTTCATGTATAGATAATAAAAAGTGGGTTTTTTTTCAAGAAAAAGCACTGGTTCCTGGCAGTAGTTTTATGGAAAATCACTTTGTAGTGAAGGGGTTAATTGGATGTTGTAGAGAGTGGAAAACAAAATTGCAAACTTTAGGCGGAAAATAATTGAGCAGGAAACTACTAAACTGCAGACTAATTCCAGCTATACAGCCCAAAAATTTGCAATTCACTTGTCGATTCTCTATAATTCTTTGTTTAGTACACATATACCCTAAGGTTTTAAATTACCTCTGTATTAAGCTGTATATTTATCTAAGTCATAGCATTTCCAGGGGGTCTTGCAACTTGTAATTAGCTAAAGAAGAAAGATTTTCCAAGTTATATTAACAATTTAAATGTAAAATGCAGTGTTTTTTCTAAGAATGCAATTTTCCCCACCAAGCCACAAAACAAAATATAAATACACACAGGGAAAATATTTTGTTTTATATATATACACACACACACACATACAATTTTTTTACATTCCCTGTTCACTTCCAAAATTTAAACTAGCTTATGTTTGCCATTTCTTTTTAAAAACCTGATCTAGCTTCAAATTCAAATGAGTATAATAAATTGCAAATGTTTCTAGTTATATCCTGCTGATGCGTGCTATATATTAAATTTTAAACACCATGGGCCACATTACAATCCTAGCGTTAAAATGCAGGCGCAAGGAAGGAAAAACTGCGCCCGCAGTTTTCCCCCTTGCGCCCACTTTTTAACGCTGGATTACAATGCAGGTGCAAAAAATGCTGCCTGCATTGTTTGCAGGCGCTGCCGCCCCACGACGCTTGTGGCAGCGCTGAACAGAGCCACGAGCATCCACTTGATGAGTCCATGAAGTTCATGGTGTGTGTCCTGGGAGGATGGGTGTCTATTTGTTAAAATTTGTATGGGGTTTCAGTGTGTGTATCCGTGTGTGAAAAGAGATGGAGTATGAGGCTGGTGTCAAAAGAGCATTTTTATTAGCAGAAGGAACATCCGTGAGAGTGGACATTCCTCCCACTCTGATGCCCGTCTGACGCCCGTCTGGCCACCTCTTTGAACGCAGTTAGTGCACTCAGCGCTGCAAGGCTTGATCCTCCTATGGAGGATCGTGCTTTGCAGCCCCGTCAACCTTGCATCATAGCGCTTTGATGGGGAGGCTTTCTAAACGGATGTAGAACATCCACTGAAGCGCGCAATTCGTGCGCGCACTACAGCGTGTGGCCGTCTCACTTAGTGTGCTTGTCTGACATGAGCCTAAGTAGGTTTGGCATTGAAAGGGTGGCCAGGGGCCCCACAATATTTTTTCACTTAGACCCCCGTAAATGTTAGGGATGGCTCTGCATATACAGAAAGTTCTCCATTTACTGATCATTTTCCTTTAATATATATTTTTTTCTAAGGGACTGACTATGCCTTTTGTTCCCAGGAAATACAAAGCATGGAATTAAAGCATAGTTTATACAACAATGATTGAAGGAATTATCCATATGAATTTAATCCAAGGGAATTACACAATAAGCATATCTTTTCTTTTGTAGATAATTAAACATTGTTATTTGTGTGCCAACTGTCCCTTCAGTGATGTGTTGTAAACTAAATTAACCTTTTGGTTGTAATCCCTAATTAATAAAGATTACAAGCATTCCAATATGAAGTATCAAATAATAGTTGCATGGCTGTGAGAATGATGTCAGGCTTTTAAAAGTAATAGTTGGGACTGTGTAGTATTTAGCAGAAAATAATGTATGCACTGCAAAACCATTTTACCATATACATAATCAAATTTAAGTTTTTACAACACTTTTAAAAGTACCTGGATTAGGTTTTAAATTGTTGACGGCTTAGTTACAAAATATGATCATCTATTGCATAACCCTGCCACAACATCAATGTACCTCTTCGGTGGCAGGCCCTACTCTATGCCAACCTAGTGCCTGCTCTTATATATATTTTATCCCCAGATACACAACCCAACGTTTTTTAATAGATAGCTCCAAAATCAGATAGAAAGTGTTTCAAGGTGGTGATTGCCACGTGCTCATAGTTTTATTCTACCTGTAAAATCTCTTTTTTTCAACTCAGCGGAGGACCTCAAGTCTTTACAATCCAGTCAATGATTTTTTTTTTATTACTATAGTCTACTATTCTTAGGTTTTATCCATCACTTTCGTAGTGACATGAATGAACTATTATCACGTAGTTTATGAAAAATATTAAATTTGTTATATATATATATATATATATATGTAGATATATAAATTAATACTGATTAGTTGCATTTATTGATAGAGTTTAAATACAGATGGTTACAGGAGACAAATGGGGCATTTAGAAACTCACATTCCGACAGACATTTCTAGGCTCACAAACAAAGAATGGGCAACTTGAAACTTTTCTTTTAGATAGTTTGGGGCAGGTAATTAGAATTTCCTCAACATTCCTAAACATATATGGCATCTATCAGTTAAGCTATCAGTGAACCACAGGAAGTCACACACACATGTGTTAAGTATCAGTCCTTCAAGAGAGAACAAAGAGCTGCTTCGCGCGCAGACTTGAAACACCTAATTTTTTCCTATAGGATATTGTATATCACGTGTGGTTCCTAAAACCAATAGTTTTAACTTTATGGTAGTAAGCAGGATGAATTTAGAGGAAGGCGTGTATCATATAAAGGACAACGTACCTGTTTTTTAGCCACCAATTCATTAAACCAAATTGAAGGCTTCAACAATGGTAACATCTGCCATGCAAACGCATTACCTCTGAAAAAGGAGTTTTGAGCTGTGCAACAACTTTCAAAGAAGAGCTTTATATCTTGCCACAATTATTGCTGCTCTGAATTGGTCCTGTAACTTTTATTTTTATTCTACATACAGACTGCTAAGAATCGAAGTGTCGGATTGTATAAATAAATATACAGTGTTCTACAAAAACAATTCACCTGTATTCTTCTGTATCCTGCCGTGAAAAGTATACATCATTATCTTTGGAAAAGACCCAGAAACAGGAATCTTTCAGTTTACAAAAAAAACATTATTCAACAACCTGTATAGAACTTTACATGAAAGAAAAATATGCAACATTGTTAAAAAAAACATTTGTGTCTTCAAAAATAAAATGTTTGGTGTTGAGCTCACTTGTGAGAGAGTCAGTATTAGGGACTTGCTAATCATCAACAGTTTGTGTCAAATTCTGCAGCTAGCAGCACCCTATTACGGGTTTCAGTGGAAAAGAGGCCTATGTCTTTTCTGTCCTAACGAAGGAGATTGAATAATAAAAAATATAGATAGAAAAAGAAATTTCATTTGGAAATGACCTGCACTGCTTTGAATTTTAAGCATTTTTCCTAGTGAAACAGTCTTAAAAACTAGACACCAATTCCCCAAAACATGGATCCCACAGAAACAAATGTGATCTCCAGAACCCAAATAGCGTCTGCTATAAATATTACTTTTTAATAGCATTATCAAGGCCTGCTCTAACTGGTCCTGATATTGGACAATGATTCATCAATTTGTTGGGGCTAAAAAGAGTTGAATAAATATATAGAATGAAGCCAAATCTTCTCAGATTGTTGGAAGATGCTGTAGCTGACAATATGATGGTGCTCCTGATTTATATAAAGTCATGAAGTCTGTAGAGAAATAGGAATAAATTTACTACATTTTAGTAGGGAAACTGTAATAAATTGTGATTTATTATCCTTTGATTCTTCGACTTGCGCAGCATGCAAAGCAGAGTAGCACATGGGTAATACAAAATAAAAATGAAAGGTTTCCTCTGAGAGCGGAAGGTCATAAAACACTCTGATTTTTCAACTTTGGGAAACAGAATGTATCTATCTACATACATACAGAATACTATTTGTTTCTACTCAAAAACGGAGCTATAAACTGATATTTTGCTGATTTTTTTTAAAACTTCTTTGTAAAAGGAAATGCTAGAAAGGATATATGATTTGGTGTTCTTACATAATGTATGCACATGGTTATTAAAATGCTACGTAGATGGTAACTGTAAAATAAATTAGTACGTAACCTAGACATTTACCCAGATAGTCAGATAAATTGATGGAATGTTAATATTAAATTTGTGCAAAGGTGCTTGGGGATTTTCATGTAATACTTGCTTATATAGAGTGTTGTGAAAAGTATAGATTGCTATACTAATAATGAAATAGGCCACTGTTTCTATATCCCAATGTACAACATTTGAGAGTGTGAACAATCTACATATGAACATATACATCTATTAATTATAAAGCTGACTTGAGTGAAAGCTAGAATGTAATGAGTGTAGACCTATCGGCTAATTTAAATTTACATTAGACTAACAATCAGTGATGACCTCATAATACAAAAATCCAGTAGTATTAACAAGTAATTAGCAGCTAGACATTGTTTGTTTGACCTCCAAACTTTACAAAACCCATTCATGCCTGAGATGCTGGTCGTTTTATTAGTACAATATATGTATATCTCAAGTGAACATTGTTGAGGTGTTACATGGATGAATTCTCCTTTCATGTCTCCAAAGATGGCCTCTTTCTATTGTATCGTCCTGGTAAAGATCAGGCTAACTACAAGGGGCCAGATCCCAAATGTCTCATTATGTCTATTGGCTCCCAATGATAGCCTATTGACTCCAGCTGATAGCTTAAAAGATCCTGATGTTATTAAAAGCTAGCCGCAACTCTTGTCGGGACTCATCTGCGGGTCTACACTGGCCCACTGACTGGCCAGCCAAGGTTGTCTGGCTGCTCACCCAGATCAGCATATGGCCATGGTCTTCCCCCTCCAATTATGCAGTACCAAGACTCGCAACCACCGTGGATCCCGCACGTTGCTGGCATCCAGCAGTCTAAGAGGTGTTCGCAGTGGAAGCCCAGGATGACGGCAGCCAGGGCTTCCAGCAAAAGGAATGTGACCGAGTGACACCACCAGAGGAAGATATACCCCCACATCCATCCCTCTACTTCTGCCATACGGAGGCATGGGATGGTGGAGAGAAGGGGGCAAGACCAGGCTGTATCTTCAGACATAGCAACCTATTCAAACCCCCTTCACAGGGGTAAAGGTGCTTGGTAGTTGTTTCTCCTACAGATCCTATCCAGCGCTTTATTCTGCTATTGTCTACCCATGTTTGACGCATAGCTTGTTTACGACCACAATTTTTTGTCGCCTGGATCAACCCTTTGCTTGTCTTGACCATGAACCCGCTCTGTGACATGGCTTATCCACTCAGACTCCCATCCAATCATTCCCAGCTTAACCTTAAAGTAAGGACTGTGGGCTCTAGTCCTCGCAATGTGACAACTCTACTTGCATCCCTTTATAGATGAGTTCTCACAGAGCTCATGCATTGAAACGCTTTGCTGCATGCAGTCCTATGAACTCCAGGAGCCGGTACCTGTACAGAGTAAAGCTGCTGCCATCAGTCGGCAGCTACAAAATATTCTAGCTCGAGCTGCTGATACAGCAGCTTGGCTGGAAAATAGGGGTTAATGGCATGACACAAATGGGAAATGGCTCGAGCAGCTTTTTCCTGTTTGTGGTTCGCCATTAACAGGCCAGTTGTGATCTGGCCCAGTGAATTTCTGCTGGTCTTGGGTATAATACCATATCCTCCTTTTTTAGCTTTTCTTCATACCTGAAACCAGTTAACCACTTAATTTGCAGTTCAGTTGTTCCTCTTAAACCAATGTCCAAATTTGCATTGATTAGCCAAAGCGCAATAATTTTTATGCAACTGGTGTATGATGTAGGCATTGACCAGGAGCAGATGACAGACGTTGAGTTTTTATAAGAAGTCTGAACTTCTTAGTATAGGGTTATCTTCTCAACAAGAGCAATTTTTATTTATTTTTGTGAATACACGTGATTAATTGCCAAATCATAGTTTTTCACAGCTGGGGAATATATTTTATTTACTTCAAATTTAGTCATGCTTTCTGTCAAACCTATTCTTTTATTGCCATGTTATTATTGTCACTGCATTTAGATGACTTTCCCTGTATCTCAAACTACAAGGATGCTGTTTTATGTTTAGCCCCACGAGTAAATTTACTGAAAAGAAAACTTCACTGTTTCAATGTTGTTGAGTAGATGAGTCCACTGTATCCATGAATTATAGTGTTTTCAATTCACTCGAGCAGAGAGCTGCAGGCTGAAAACATTGGGAGCATTTAAACAGAATTTATAGATATTCTTTTGTCTCCCATGAGTAGACAATCAAATCTCCAGGCCAGTTTGTTTTAAGATATTGTGTTTTTGCAATTCAGCACCACAGGTAACAAGGAGATCGCTATTCATGAACCTCTTATTTTCAATAAGCAGTTGGCAAGCTCTTTGTTTAACGGATGAAGTTGATTTGCTTTCTGAAATGAGATATCACTACCATCAACATTTCGGTTTATTTATATAAGTCTAATTAAGCCAAACTGATTGATGGAATGAGAATAATATTAAAGATTCCTAAAATCTCAACACTTTCCAAAGCCAAAATACTGTTCACTATTTTCTGCTCATCGGAGTTTTATCAAAGGGGTGTAGGCAACCTTAATCTTTCATTGGTGGTCACTATGGAATTCGGCTAGAAGATCATGAATGTAAAAAAAATAATCAGGCCCATACTAGCCATCATGCACATCAACAAATGTCACTCTATCTGCTGCATTGGTAGAAACATAGAAAAAATGTCGGCAGATAAGAACCTTTCGGCCCATCTAGTCTGCCCAATTACATGGATACTTTACCTGGATTTATCTTTTGTTTAAGATAGCCTTATGCCTATCCCATGCTTGCTTAAATTCAATTACTGTTTTGGCCTCTACCACTTCTACTGGAAGACTGTTCCATGTATCCACCACCCTCTCAGTAAAATAATGCTTCCTGATGTTACTTTTAAACCTTTGCCCCTCTAATCTAAGACTATGTCCTCTTGTTTTGCTATTTTGTTTCCTTTTAAATATACTCCCTTCCTCTACCTTGTGGATTCCCTTTACGTATTTAAATGTTTCTATCATATCTCCTCTGTCTCGTCTTTTTTCCAAGCTGTACATGTTAAGATCATTAAGCCTTTCCTGGTAACTTTTCTCCTTCAAGCCGTACACCATTTTAGTAGCCCTTCTCTGAACTCTCTCTAAGATGTCTATATCCTTCTGGAGATACGGTCTCCAGTACTGCACACAGTACTCCAAGTGAGGTCTCACCAGTGCTCTGTACAGTGGCATGAGCACTTCCCTTTTCCTACTGCTAATACCTCTCCCTACACAACCAAGCATTCTGCTAGCATTTCCTGCTGCTCTATTACATTGACTACTTACCCTTAGATCCTCTGAAATAATGACCCCTAAATCCCTTTCCTCAGATGTTGAGGTTAGAACTGTATCAAATATTCTATATTCAGCCCTTGGGTTTTTACGTCCCAGGTGCATTATCTTGCACTTATCCACATTAAAACTCAATTGCCACAACTCCGACCTTTTTTTTAGTTTACCTAAATCATTTGTCATTTGGCTGATCCCTCCAGGATAGTGGGCTAAGCCCTGCCCATAGCTACCCTAAACCCCGATCATGGTCATCCAAAACCCAGCCATGTGTAAATCCTGTGCATACAATATGAATGGACCTGTGCTTTTGGCTTTGTCCTTCCGAACCCTGACCATGACACTTCCCAGGTAGGTTTTAAGCCCCAGTCTATCTCACCGTGCGCCGCCATTGTTTTCAGCTCCTGGAGTCCTTAAGACACTATGGAGCCCGGCGCTACCCTGCTGAGAGCTTGCACATGTGCGGTCCACCAGGGATGGGAGAACACTAGGAACTATTTCTTCTCAGTTGTTTGCTGCTTGCAGACAGAGTTAGTGGAAGCTCGTACCACTCTCTGCATCATGAGATAATGGTAAAAGATTTCATGATGGGTTTAAAGCTAACTTTCAAAAGGAAAGCATTTAACACCAGGGTTTAAGAGCCATTATTTATGCCTGAATAATGGTTTGAGCCATGAAGAGCAAGCGAGGTTGGAATGGCTAGGTCTTTATCAAAAAAGTATAGGTCGTCAAGTTACAAGAAACAAAGGTTTCGGCTCGGTTAGAATAGTGGCTTGAGCCATTAAACTAACAACTCAGTTGGTGTAGGGTCCCACCTACTTCCCTGGAAATTTCTCAAATGTTGGGCGGTTATTCAGAGGAAGGTGAAAACCAGGAGAACAGCAGGAGAAGAGAACAAGCTGGACCAAATAGCTGATTTGGAAAGTGAGATAAATGGGAGAATTTTTCTGGTTTGGCTATTTTGGCCTAGAAATTTCACTTCACCAGTCATTCTCCTGGTTTTCACATCTCTCTGAATAACCCTGCATGTCTTGACTTGAACTTTAAAAGGGGCCTGATATATATTTTTTTTAAATAGTGTAAAATGAACCAGGCCAACAAAGTATCGGATTATTACTCTTTATCCACTTTATTATTACATTGATAGGGAAATGCGGCACACAGGGAAGCCAATAAGCTAAACTAGGAATGTAGGAAAATAAATAAAAAGTACATATTCCAAAGCTGTATTGATTTTCATTCAAAATATTGTTTTCAGAGCTTTTAATTAACCATGAAACTGCAACAGTTTTTGTTGTGTCAAGAGCCAACAAAGGCATTTTTTGCTTGTCTTTAAAAACGTGTATTTTTTTGCATGATTGCACATTGACACGAAGGAAGTGCATTCGGACGTTAATTTCAGAAACGTAAACATAAAGCATTCTGGGGGGATATTTATGACCTGATGCAAAGCTTGATAATGCGAGAACCAGAATCAGCAGGATAGCTGCCGGAAACTGACAGTACACTTGTTCAAATAATAAATTCATTATATGCCCACTTTTAAACACGTTTGAAGCATTTCGTATGTGTTTAATAAAATATATATGAGTCTATCTCTAACATGTTCTTGCAGGAAAATATTCACTGCCATTTTCCTTTCTCTTCCCATTAAAGAATAATAATCATAGCTTCTCTAAAGTGCATGTCTTTTAATCTCTTCTGTTTCTCATCTTTAGCTTGTAAACTCATCTTGTAGGAAATTCCAGTAAAATCATCTGGGACTCATATATTGAAATGTGTTTTGTTTGATAAGGACCTATTGACTTGTGGCCCAGAGGGTGTAAATTAGACTATCTGATTTTTTTTCCTCTGCATTTCTTATCTAGCCCTTACCTAAGGACACCATGGTTGTAGGCAGGCACAACACAAAATAACAGATGATTTAAATTTGAGACTTAATTATACTTAGAGTCGATGAGATCTTATACATCCATCCCACCTATTAGATTCTAGATTTCCATATATCAAAAAAACATTATCCTCAGGTTTAATTCATAGTAAGCCATGTAACACGGTCACATAGTCAGGCCTCAAAATTTCCACTCGCCTGCTCGCATTTGGTGAGTGGAAATTAAGTGAGGGCAAGTGGGAATGCAGACTCAGGCAGCACAATAAATGATTTAGCCCTGCATATTCTGGCAGCGGCTGTGGTTGTTGTGTTTTTTGTGGCCCGAACGGGAATCCAAGACTGGCAGTCCCTTCTGACGTAAGAGAGGCTGCGCCGGACACCTGCTGCCCATGCCTACCCTGTCGTGGCGGTTCTCATCTGGTCCCTTGCTCTGCCCACACTAGTCTGTCTGTCTGTCTGTGAATTAATGTTATTTATTTTTGCAACTTTATAACTTTATTCTGAATAAAACATTTAACAGTGTCATTTCATAAGATAATTTAAGAGGGTGTGTTTAGGGGTAGAGGTTAGGTGGGGCAACTGATGGCGAGTAACTCTTAAGGCCTGGCTAGTAGCTTGGGACTTGAAATTTTGAGCCCTGACATAGTAATATAAGTTGAAAAACAGACAAAATTATATTATTTTTAATATTTCCGATATCTGCTTCTGCTGGTGATCAAAAAAGAGGCAAATTATCCCAGTTTGGATCAATTTCTAACTCTGCTGCAAAAAAATGGGAAACAAACATTTCAGCTCTAAAAATCAGATCTCTCCTTGGAACATATAACTTTGCGATGCTTTGAGTCAAGATTTAAAATACAATAGTTAGGTGAATGTGTCATGAATAAAACAACATTTCACGTACTATCTTATAAAGCCATGAATATATCAATAGTCGTAAATATGCCTAATATATTTCCTTGTTCAATCATATATTACCAGTTTTTAGTTTGTTAATCAGAAGGTTCCAGATTGCAATGTGATATGTGCGTGAAGGGGTGACAAGGCAGGCTCATGTCTCGGATCATGTATAGAACATTGAAAACAACAAGCTAATGGCTACGTACTAATCATTTCCATGATATCAATGCTATGGCAATAATATGTCATTCGTATTTATGGTTATATACCAGATGAGGTACTGGATCCACCCAAATAGGTGTAAAACAATAAAAAACTGAGAGGTCTTTGATCAGTCTTCCCAGTATCTCCCACCAGTTAAGCCCAGAATATAGCATCTGTATTTGCCAGCAGTGATGAGGGATCGGCCATCTTGCTGCTCCATGTACTCTCCAGCTCCCTCCTTGTTAAAACTGGTCAACATAGTGCCTTTATTGTCTGTCTGTTGCTTCCACTGTCTTTTGTGTTTTACTGATATAGTTGTGCGGTGGTTTTATCAAGGGTATAGATTGTTTGAGGGTTCCCTTGTTTACCTGTGTCATATATTTATTGTGCACAAAACTCTATCAGGGCATAGAGGAAAAAATTGACGACCGTTGGGAGGGAAGAATTATTTAATTTAGTTGTTTTTTTAGAACATCTTTACATTTGTTAACAATTTATCAGCATAATGAATGAATTAAATTGTACAGTATGCAGGGCATAATGAGCTGAAGTTGTTTTTAGCATGACGGGTTTACTTTTAACCCTTTCCCGCCACAGGGCGTACTATGCCATCCCTGCGGCAGGTGGGCCTTGAAGCCGAGGGGCGAAATAGTACTGACTTTGTTGGGCCTCCTACAGCCCCGTCCACTATCTGGTACACGTTGCATACTATTCAATGTTAGGAGATTGCCTAAATCAGGTCGTCCCCCAGCAGCCAATGACGAGTGACGGCGTCCACTGCATGTGCGGACCCAAGGAGGGGCCCATTGCAGCAGCCAGCTAGTAGGGCGTACTAGTACGCCCCCGCCGGCATTAAAGTCCTCCTGCCAGGCACCACCTGCCTGGTGTGAAAGGGTTAATGTTACATCAAGATAGGATTCCCAAAGCGTGGCTACCTTGAAGGTTATCATTTTGCTTAAAAAACTATTGAATATGTTGTTTCATGTTCATCAACTAGAATTCTGTGAGTGAAATGTTTTTTACTTGGTGTTGGCATTATGAACCATGCTCTTATAGGACAATGTCTAAATTGGTTTGCTGGACTGGAAATTAATTCTCTCAATATGTACCTTTCAGATACCACAGTGCTGATAGACACAAAAGCATAAAATGTTTGGTTCCAATGAACATAACCTCTAGATCGGGTTTCGACAACCTTCTCCCCCAAGTTTTGTGGGGGAAAAATTAATTTCCCATGATGCTAAGCCACTCATCAGGTTTGCTGAGCCTAGTGGAAAATGTAGTTCAAAAACATTTGAAGAACCAAAGTCACATATGTCTGCTTTACATATTGAGTAAGAAGCGTAGGCCCTCTGGGTGCTTTGGAAATTTATTTCTCATGCGACATAGCAAACCTAGTGAGTAGCTGAGCATTGTGGTAGATGTAGTTCCAAAATATCTGGGGCACTATCATCTTCCTACAGCAAAAATATGGACACTAAGGGGAAAAGTTAGCGTTTGATAATCTCTTTTTAGCATCCCCGTTTTACCTGTAGATTACGGGGCAGGAGCTGAGTCCAGCAGCCTGTCTTGTAGCGGCCGCTAGGGTCCAGGATGCTTGGGGCAGCGCTATAGGACTCCATGGAGGCTTCTGATGCCAGGTCATGACTGGTGGGATCTCGCCTCTCGAGAGATCCTGTAGGATGGCGGAGTGATTGCGGAAGGAGACTAGCAACTTTTTTCACCAGTCTCACTCTGCTCCTGGCAGCCCGAAGCTGTGGATCAGGCCGTCATTCTCGCCGCAGGATGAGAGGTAAGTATTTGATTTTTTGGGGGGAGTTTACATTTGCTGCTAACTGGTTCTACAGAAGCGGAATCAGCTAGTATCAGCTCTAAGCTGTAGCAAACTTTATTAGTTAGCGATATCGGTGAGTAATTAGTGTTAGGACTATGTGATCCTAACGCTAATTACTCTCTGCTTACTCTTTGCGCTCCCCATGTCAAGAATAGAGAGAGCAAACTACAGTAAGTTGACGCTAAAAAGCGCTGATACCGATTCGCTAACATTTGTTTTACCCCGTTAGCGATCGGGAGGTGATTTATGCGGCACGCTATCACCTCATTTAACTTAACGCTAACGATCATTTATGTGAGCGCTGGCGTTAAGGAGGTGATAGTGCCCCTGGAGGGCAATGGTTGCTGCTCTTTCAACATCTAATTCACCCAGTAGATATGTGTTCTAGTCAACAATATGACGTGGGCAGCAATTATGTAGAAGACTACAAAGCTGCAAAAGGAACACAAAACATTTGTGTCTCGTTCATTTGTAGACAGGAAACATGGCTGAATCAATATGCATTGAGTGTAGACCTTTTTAGTAACTTTGTTGCAAGCGTTTGGAATGAGGGGTTTATTTAATCAGTCTCTTGTTGATATTCTAATTAATCTTTTTATTATTATAACATCTTTGTTCAAAGTACCAATTTAAAAGGCAGTTATGAATAAAGACAAACAGCATTACAATTTTTTTTTCTTAGCAGTCACTTTTATGTTTCGTTTAACGATTAAAAATATAGGATGTCAGGGATTTATGGTTTGCACAGCCTATTCATGCTGCAAGACCATAATTAAATGTTTCCATTGCTTTAGTGTTTATTGCTTGCTTCTAAAAAGATATGGGAATGGGAAAAGTGCATATACGTTTCAATGGGATCACTGTAGCTTTAAATCTGAGAGGTTCTGCCATGAGATTCCATGCTAATATATTTACTGATGGAAGCATAGATTCTTCATGTCGTCACGTATCAGAAGTGATGCCCAGCAATATACATAACGCACGCATGTCTGGAATTAAAGAGGCAGTCATGCGGAATTTTACGTAAAAGCAACGTGATGTCTAAAAATATTTTACTAACCCATGTTTGAGTGCTACACGTATTTTGGACTATTATGTAGTTAGTAGGCATTGGATAGTGCATGCAACATTGCAGTGTGCTAATTACGCAAGCATGCATTTTTTTTATATTGCTTGTCTGTCAACAGTTCTGCTGTTTACCTGGATTTGATTATCTGAGTTTTTTCGGAAAAATATATATTTTTCAACAAGCATGCATATACTTTCAGAAATTTGTTGGCAAACAGTGCCATGTTTGCAACAATTATCAGAGGATATGTGATCACACCATGGAATAATTCCACAAAAGTATTACTATGTTATTAATATATATGTGTACATAATAGTGTATAATAGTGTGTGTGTGTTTGTGTAAACATAAGTGTATATACAGGTATACATAGATAAGTGTGTAGTAGTTGAACCTGTTTGTGACTCGTTGAGCTGAGCATCATCTCAATGCTCCTCTGTTATTATAACACATTCCACCCACTCAGTCAGTGCAAGTGGAAGACTGTCTGTTTTATGCCCAGATCTAATTACAGATACTTTGTGAAGGCAGGTGTTGGTTCCCACCCAGTTCTGTTCTGCGATTTGGCTAAGTAATGATTATTTACAAACACCAAAAGCAAATGATGTAAATGTTTCATTATCCGACCACTCGGAGTCTGTTCTGGATCGGATCCTAAAAGAGTAAATTAAGAAGGAAACATCTGTTGGGTGGTATCTGTGTTTTACTGCTCAATCTTGTAGCCGTTGTGGCCTTTAGATTGATATGTTGTTTAATGCTTACTATCCATAACCTTTATCTCATTAGATATTGAAGAGGAAAGTTGCATTATTAGTAATAATATTATTATCAGATTCCGTCATTTGGGAAACTCAGATAATTCTGGAATCAAGAAACACGTGAAATTGTTCGGAAAACTATAGAAGCCACTAGAAGTTCTCAACTTGTATTAAAAGTACCAGAAACACACCTTCTAAGATCCTTGAAGAGTTCTTAGACTGAGGTGCCTCGTGTCGATCTAGCTTCCAAATGAAATTAAATCTTTTGTTCAGAAATCTGATGACAGATATATGTTTTACAGCAGCCGTAGGCAACTGAAGGCCCTCAAACTGATTATATACTACAATTCCTGGCAGAGGTTCACGGACTTTGTAAGCCAGAGGGCTTGAGAGACATAGAACCTTAATACACATTTTTAAGTAGTCTATTTTGTGCTAAATTGATTCTTCCTCACAGATCAGGAGGTTTGGCAGACCATTACTGGAGAACCAGTAAGATTTCTGTCTTCTGGCCATAGAAAGTGGTGTAGAGTTTCACTAAATTGATTCCCTCAAAAGACCAACCACTAGCGCCTAATCTACCGTTGTATCCTGCCACGGCTATCTGTTAAGTCTCCCTTAATATAGATATTAGATATTTAGATATCATCAATAGATGTTAATATATACAATTATTTTAATGTATTAGCCCCTTCATTACCATGATGAGCCTTGAGCTTCAAACTACTTTAGGGGTGTTTTAAATTAAGTTAAAGTGATCTGGACATATCCTGGAGGCATGCAAATTCATTTTGCTTTTTTCCAAACAAAATTGCCTCCACGAAATGCACATTTTACAATGCTTATATGTGTGTGTGTGTTTAGTTCTGTATGTGTATGTGGTGTTGAGCTGCGCACTCATTTAAAGTTTTCCATAAAACCACTGGTTCCTGCCAGTGGTTGTATGGAACATGACATGACATTGAAGTGGGATAATAATACTAAAAGTTTGTATTTAAAGTTTTGGAACGCATACAGATTTATCGATTCTTACAGCCCCATTGCTAATATGCATATATTGCACATTCTGCATCAGATTAGCTACTTGACATGCTCTACGCAAACTGTTGATTTACTAAATGTAATCCCTTTAACGTCTATCTGTTGTCTTGACCACATAGGGCATTTCTTTAAAGATTAAAACACTTGCTCGGATTAATGCCAGCAAAAATGTCACATGTGCCTGTAGCTAATTATTCATTAGTTCCACAATTAATATATTCTGATCGTGACATTTTAAGGTTATATTTTAATTTTTCTTTAATTGAATTGGATTTTCATACCACTCAAAGATCCCATGTTGTGACTAAGGTACAAATAAATTATTTCAGATAGTACAGATGTTAAAATAAATGAATTTAACTCTAGGGTCACAGGTGTATGCATTTAATTGGACAGTCAATCTCAGTTGTGAACCCTTTGATGAATCTGATTAACCCGCCGGAAAAATCAGGATGAAAATCAGTTGTTGGTATAATAGATAATTATAACCGTTGCAGTGGAAATCTGAAAACTATTAGAGAATTTTTTTTCTAAATAAATCACATAACAAATCTCATAAAGTAGATTTGTTAAGAACAAAATATCAATTAGAAGGCTAATAAAACCTTCTGGCACTTGAACCCTTTATAATGCCACAGTGTTACTGCAGAAAAATAAATAGGTGTTATACCCACCATTTATAGATACATTTAATTCTGTATGTTTATGACACATTTCACCTTAATATAAGTTAAACTTTGCATTGAATTTCCTATAACATTACTAAGGTCACGTTAGTGAGTTTAATGAGGTCCAAAATTTTATTCAAAGATGTTGTTTTACCACGAAGGGATACGTTGAGATTATTCTTGTTTTCAAGGATGCCATGTGGAATATAATAATATCCCAAGCGCTGGGGGAGAGCAGATAAAGCAGACACAGGAACTTATGCTGGTAAATAAATGTATATTCAGAACACACAACAACAAGTCTGATACACAATAGCAGAGCACTGAAAACAACAGGATAAGTCTTTCTGCATACAGGTAGTGTCTATGCACCAGGGATAGTGGGCTATGTAGTGTCCACTGCAGGCAGGATCCACTGTGCTGGAACCAGGAGCTCTTGGCAAAGGTACCTTGATAGCAAGAAGGTGGAATAAAGCTTGAACACAGGTAGCCACAGGTGTAGTCTCTTATACCCACAGGATAGTGGGCTATGCAGTGTCCACTGCAGAAATTATCTACTTGGCTGGAAACAGGAGGTCTTCGCAAAGGTAACAATAAGCACTGCAGGCAGATAAGCTGATATACTGGAACCACAGGAAAAGCACAATACAGGGGATGGTGGGTAATAAGGACAAAACACAGGGAAAGGCAGCTCACAGGACCTCACACATAGCAGGATAGGGAATAGAATGAGAGAGCAGGTTTAGGAGGGTGTGACCGGGTTATATGCAAAACACACAGGATCTGGCATGGGAATTAAAGGATGCAAGCAGGCTCCTAGGGCTGGGGCATGACAAGAGAGACTTTCTGACCAGGACTCAATCATACTTCTCCACAGGTGTAGAGATCACAAATGTTACCAGCAAACAATTCGGCCATTATTGTCTGACTGGAAAGTATGTATCATTAGGTGTGCTGCCCAAAAACACTTGCTGGGGAGGTGCTCTAAATTGCATCTCAACAGTTGTAGAGTAGTAGATTTATTCAGAGATGTTGTTCTACCAGGAAGAGATACATTGAGATTGTTCTTGTTTTCAAGGACGTCCTGTGGAATATATAAATTGTGCGGTGGGTAAGTACATATTGTTATGTATCTTGTCCAAGAAGCTTGCTGGTAAGGCATGCTGACAGGGATCTGAAACAGCTTCCCACAGTTATGAAAAAGAGACATGCTTGTGAGCCTGAGCCTGCTTCTCCACAGTTCACCTTGGAGAGGCTTTCTGACCAGGATTCAAGCATACTTCTCCTCAGATGAAGAGCAGAGATGTTACCAGCACACAATGGTTTGTTCTTGAGAAGGAAGCCATAAAGATAAATAGTGTATTGACAACTTTTCTAAATCTAATGTAAAAAATAGAAAAAACACCAACACATAAATATCTGTCAAGGAAGCTCTACCATAGTGCCCCGTATAAGTTTACTCAAGAGGTTCACTTGTGATTTACCTCACTTGTATGAGTATATGTTTGTATATAATTTTGTAATTTTACATTGCTGGAAGCTTCTACATAAATATTTTTTTTGCTTTATTTATTAAATTTTTTGCTTAATGAAACCACATTTTTAGACTTACTTCATATTTTTTGTTAACCACATAATACATCAGTGACAGGGTTTTTATTTATTACCAAGGAATTTAATGTAGTGTCTGAATCACATACAATACAAAGTAGTTCAACTGAGCCGTTAAGTGCTAATGTCTCCTTGGTTTAAGGAAATGCTTGATGATTGTATCCAAGAAGCAACAAAAAAATGTACTTGCCTGGGAACAACTGCTAAAAATAAATCGCTAAAAACCTGACTACACTTGCCAGATGTCTCTTCCAACTACTCTTTTCTAAGTAGTGGAATTTTGTTTTGTGTGAGTCAGTTTACTTTAATATTTTAGGTACTAATAGAAACAGATGTGTGATTGCACACAACTCTCTTTAAACACAAATCAGATTTCTGGAATTTGAGGACTTAGGTGCCTTTGGGAAACATAAGTTGACTAGTGTGGAAGGTCTTCACCTAGTTCTTTGCCACAGTTGTAACCTAGGACATCAATATTGAAATATAAATGCTAATACATGTGAAGAATAAGTATGGTCTTCTAAATTCTAGAGACCACAAATTAAAATATATACTATGTAATAAATGTATCCTGTATGCACACTCTAGAACAACCCTCAACATTTGCACTCGCCTGCTCACATTTGGCGAGTGCAAATCAAGTGAGGGCGAGTGGAAATTCACAAGCAGGCAGCACAATAAATTATATGGTACTGCCTGCTCTGTGTATTCCGGCAGCGGCAGTTTTTTTTTTTAGGCTGCCTGACGTGCTCAGGGCCAGTCAGCGTGCTTTTCTTTTGCAGCAGCAGCTGGACATGGCCCGAGTCATTTCCGGTGCGATGACCACTCAGTTGCTTTCTCTCCCTTTCCCATAGAGAGCACGCCAGCTACAATGCGTATTCCAGGTATGGAGAACGTCCGGCCAGCAAGGGGGGAGGAAATATATCAGTCCTGAGTGCCACAAAGGGAGCGGGTGCAAATTCCCTCTCCCTCTGCTCTCCTTACTCCAATTTCCTCTCCTTACTGCTGCCAACTGGATCTCTTTCATGCTCCGTCCCTGAATCTGGCATGCCTCAGTGAGTGAGGGAAGCAGAGATAATCACCGCCCCCTCATTCTACTCGCAGGGCAGGTAAAAGGAGGGGGAGGTGTGGAGAGGAATTAATTAAATGGAGTGGGGGACAGGAATGAATAAAATGGGGAGAGAAATGAATGAAATGGGCACAGAAATGAATAAAATGGAGTGGAGGAGAGAAATGAATAAAATGAAGTGGAGGAGAGAAATGAATAAAATGGAGTGGAGGAGAGAAATGAATAAAATGGAGTGGAGGAGGGAAATGAATAAAATGGAGTGGAGGAGAGAAATGAATAAAATGGGGAGAGAAATGAATAAAATGGAGTGGAGGAGAGAAATGAATAAAATGGAGTGGAGGAGAGAAATGAATAAAATGGAGTGGAGGAGAGAAATGAATAAAATGAAGTGGAGGAGAGAAATGAATAAAATGAAGTGGAGGAGAGAAATTAATAAAATGGGGAGAGAAATGAATAAAATGGGGAGAGAAATGAATAAAATGGAGTGGAGGAGAGAAATGAATAAAATGGAGTGGAGGAGAGAAATGAATAAAATGGAGTGGAGGAGAGAAATGAATAAAATGAAGTGGAGGAGAGAAATGAATAAAATGGAGTGGAGGAGGGAAATGAATAAAATGGAGTGGAGGAGAGAAATGAATAAAATGGGGAGAGAAATGAATAAAATGAAGTGGAGGAGAGAAATGAATAAAATGGAGTGGAGGAGGGAAATGAATAAAATGGAGTGGAGGAGAGAAATGAATAAAATGGAGTGGAGGAGAGAAATGAATAAAATGGGGAGAGAAATGAATAAAATGAAGTGGAGGAGAGAAATGAATAAAATGGAGTGGAGGAGGGAAATGAATAAAATGGAGTGGAGGAGAGAAATGAATAAAATGGAGTGGAGGAGAGAAATGAATAAAATGGGGAGAGAAATGAATAAAATGAAGTGGAGGAGGGAAATGAATAAAATGGAGTGGAGGAGGGAAATGAATAAAATGGAGTGGAGGAGAGAAATGAATAAAATGGGGAGAGAAATGAATAAAATGAAGTGGAGGAGAGAAATGAATAAAATGGAGTAGAGGAGGGAAATGAATAAAATGGAGTGGAGGAGAGAAATGAATAAAATGGGGAGAGAAATGAATAAAATGGAGTGGAGGAGAGAAATGAATAAAATGGAGTGGAGGAGAGAAATGAATACAATGAAGTGGAGGAGAGAAATGAATAAAATGGGGAGAGAAATGAATTAAATGCTGGAGTGAAATGAAATAAATGCTGGAGAGAAATGAAATAAATGCTGGAGTGAAATGAAATAAATGCTGGAGAGAAATTAAATAAATTTAATAAATGCTGGGAAGAGAAATGAATTTGGAAAAATATATGAAATAAAATGAGGGAGAAATGAATTAAAGGGGGCCCTTGACAGAAAAAAGGTTCCCCACCCCTGTTGTAAACTGACAGTAAAAAGCTGCGCCGGAAGTAACGCCAGAACCAGCGCCGCTACTACAAACCCTGTGAGGGTCCATAATTTGCAAAAATGGTGGCTTAGGCGTTTGAGTTTATGCAAAATAAATCTATAAGGCTAGGGTCAGACGAGCGCAGTGCGAACGCGCGTGCAGCCGCACTTAATCACGGCCGTAGTAGCAGCAAATGCCGGGCAATGACGGCCAATATACGAAGTACGGTCGCACAAAAGTCCGGCTGCGCAACGCAAGTGGAAAACGAACGCATTTTGTCGAGAACGTAAAACCTCTAGTACGGTTGTACAGAGTGCGCTGCGTCCGCTAGAGGCGTGTGTGCGTGAATTGGAGACGTCAGACACTGCTAATGTCCGGCCAACATAACGTCCAGATGCACAAAGTGTTTTATTGATGATCCGTACAAAATCACGGATGCAAATGCGCATCGTATGACCGCTATCGCGTACTCCGTGAAAAAATGCGTCCAATCGTTCGAACGCACTTTTTCACAGACAACGCGAAAATGCGTTAGTCTGACCCTAGCCTAAAGAAAGAGGTGATACGGAAGGAGCAAAAAAGAAAAAAATGGGGATGGAGTATCGCACATGAATATTAATGGATTTATCTGTTTAAGCATCCAAGGAGGGTACCTGACTTTGGGGTCTTCTAACTTCTGTTGATAACCTGCCATATGAATAATAAAAAGAGAGTATTAAGTTCCCCTTGCTATGTCGGATGCATAAACCCCAAATTAATTTGGTCCTAAAAACTGTTGGAGAGGAGTCTGTCTGTACTAATGGATGATACTACTTGTCTGGGTCTGGTGCCTGGGTATACATGTATCTGATGCCTGGGTATTAATGTTATTTATTTTTGTAACTTTATTCTGAATAAATCTTTTAACAGTTGTAATTTCATAAGATAATTTAAAAAGGTGTGTTTAGGGGCGGAGATCAGGGCAGGCTAGGTGGGGCAACTAGTGGCAAGTAACTATTAAGATCTGGCTAGTAGCATGGGAATTGAAATTTTGAGCCCTGCTCTAGAATATAGTTACAGTTACAGTTACAAGTATTTATAAAGTGCCAATAAATTCCTTGGCGCTATGCAATGGGAGAGGCAGAATAACAAATAGACATATACACGTGGAACAGAAGGAGGGAGGACCCTGCTCGAGAGCATACAATCTAAGAATATGTGCTGTGTATGACTATGAATGCCGAGGTAGCTTTGCTATAAGTAACCATATGTTTAAAATCACATAAATAAACACATAGGACTCTATTACATTGTTAACGCAAATTTTAACGCGTGCGCAAAAACGAATTAACGCGAGGGGCAAAACCCTTTGAGCTGAACGTCGTATTACAACATCCGTGCAAAAAATGCGCGTTAATGTTAATGGGGGGACCTGCGTAAACCCTTTGCGAGCGTACTGTACTTTGCGCGTCCTATACGTAACAAATGTGTTTGTGCGCTGGTATGCAGACGGTATTACAATCTATGCGCAAAATTTAACGCACAGCGTTTGCGCGCATAATTTTAATGTCTTTGAAAAGCTGGTGGTAACGACAAATCTAAACGTCCTGGCTGAACCCAAATACACCAGCCCAAAAAACAATACAGCAAAGTATAGTTACACATTCTACGCATACCCAAACAATAAAATGGAGAGGTTGTGCGTGTTTTTATTATTGCTGCAGTATATATACTCAGATTGATTTTGACAGGCGCAAAAACTTAACGGGAGACAATTGTGGTTCTTAAATCTGATTGGCTGAATCATGTGAAAAAACAGTCCGCCCACCGATTTCTGCGCGCAACGTTAATGCGCGCGCGTTTTTGCGCATCTTTTTTACGTGCGTTATTTTTTGACGGATGAAAAAATGCGCTCGGATTGTAATACCAGCGTTAAATTACGCACGTTAATGTTTAACACTTCGCGTACAAATTAACGCACTGCGCGAGTGTTTTTGCACAAAGAATGTAATCGAGTCCTTACAATTTTCAGAAATAAATCCAAAAATAAATCCACTTCATTGGAATGAAAGGTCTGTGACACACCTTTTATTTAACTCCAATGACACTTGCTCTAAGTACCAGTGTCATGCTTGTTAACCCCTTCACTACCGCGATTGAGATATCTCAGGCTTCAAAGTCACCATCTGGTGCCCCGATATCAAGATATCTTAATCTGCAGATCGGCAGCCAAAAAGCAAATAAAATTTGTTTGCTGCAAAAAAAATTGTTTGCTTTTGGGCTGCAGAAGGTGCCCCCAAAGTTTTAGCCCTGTGAGCATAATGACCAAAGAGCTAAAACTGTTTAAAATCGGCTGATGAATGCATCGGACATTCAGCAATCCGATGCAGTGGAAAAAAAATAATCGAGCTGCAGGTGTAACGACTGGATCTCAATTAAGCAGTAGATGGTGCCATCTACTGGCCAAATAGGTTATTTACAGTAAGAAATACATTGGGAATATACCCAAATATTTGTTACAATATAATTAATTAAAAATGATTTTATAAAAAAAACACAGGTTCCTGACATTGGTTATTTGGAAAATCACTTGGTAGTGAAGGGGTTAAGCATACAAAGCATGACCCGCACCATAAAGTAATGTTAAGTCTTTTTTTTTTATAAGGAATAAGACAGTAACAGTACCGGGTTAAAGCCATCTAACAATCTAGCTTTGATTTTGAAAGCAATGCCTTGTTTATAAGATCAGGGCCACTTTTAAAAGAATTAACTCGTCTTTCACATTTTCACATATCACTCAATCAATCAAATGATGTTACCCAATTCTCAAAACTCTTGGCTGTTTCCGCTTTGTAGTTCTTGATTTTTTTAACAGCTTGGATTGCCTGGGTATCTAATATCTGGTCAGTAACCTGCACAAATTATAGGCTCCGTTTGGCCACAGCGCATGATAAATATGATCCATTAGGCCTTGGAATGATTCTGCTTTACTACAATATTTAATGGCTATATTTGTCCTTTTCATGGCATTTATGGTCACTGGCACTCTCTCAAAATGAGAAGAGAAAATCTTTTGGCACCTAAAGCCACAGTCGTCAATTTTTACGTTACCTTTCTATTGTTCAATGCGTAATAACGATGAATTCTTTACTTTAACCCTCTGATATCTGGAGATTTGGGAGACACACGGCATTTTTATTGCACCCATTTGGCAGCAAACCAAAAAGTGACTTCTACATATGTAATGCAACATAAAACACATACAGGGTTATTCAAAGAGATCCGAATTGCTTGAGAAAGGTAACCGAATGCTGAAAATCAGCGTTCGGTTACCTTTCCTGACCATTCGGCTATCCAGAGAGCAGGCAATTCGCCAAATCCTGGCGAATTGCCTGTACATACGGTGCCTGTTCGGTGCCTATTCGAGGGCAGAGAAATCCCCATAAAAAAGCACAACTTCGGCTATTCAGAGAACACAAACCAGCAGTGAAAGGTTCCCCTAATGCCCTGCCATTCGGTGGTTTAAGGCTAGGGTCAGACTAACGCATTTTTCACGTTGTCCGTGAAAATGTGCGTTTGAAGAATGGACGTATTTTTTCACGGAATACGCAATAGCGGTCATACGATGCGCAGTTTCATCCGTGATTTTGTACGGATCATCAATAAAACACTTCTTGCATCTGGACGTTATGTTGGCCGGACATTAGCAGCGTCTGACGTCTCCAAATCACACACACACGCCGCTATGCGGACGCAGCGCACTCTGTACGTCAGTACTAGCGGTATCACGTTCTCGAAAAAATGCGTTCATTTTCCACTTGCGTTGCGCAGCCGGACTTTTGTGCGACCGTACTTCGTATATTGGCCGTCATTGCCCGGCATCTGCTGCTAGTGCGGCCGTGATTAAGTGCGCCAGAACGCGCGTTCGCACTGCCTCAGTCTGACCCTAGCCTAATTCGGCAAATTTATTCAGGAGAATCCCATAGGCTTCAATGTTAAAAATATTCCCGTTTTAATTCAATATCTAATAAACCGTTCATTATAAAATTCTGCAGCAAATAGTCTCTTTATTTATCGATTTTTTTAGGATACTTTAAGCATTTTTCTGATTTTTTTTTTTTTTTTTTTTAAAAGTCCGATTTTTTTTTGATTTTTTTTTCAGTTTACTTATTTATTTTGTAACAGCCCTCTTTATTATCATTCCCTGGACCTCCTGTGAAAATTTCAGACATTTTCGCTCAGTAGTTTCTTTGCAAACAGCGTTTCTTTTTCCCAGATTCATACAAATGGTTTTTCTAATTTATTCACTGCCTCCTCTACGTCACAGCTGCTTCGGCTCTGTGTGATTCGGCTCATGTTCGGCTCCTGTTCGGCTTTTTCGAATGTTAATCCAGATGTTTTTGCTTGTTTTCAGCGTGCATTCGGTTAGTGTTCGTCAGGTTTTCGGCAGCTTTTCCCTGCAATTCGGGGGCCCTGTGGTGCTTGCTGAATACACCGCAGGGTCACCGAAATGCAATCGGCAAAAGGAACCGAATTGAAGAGAACGAAAAGTAACCGAACGTGCGGTGACTTTTCGAATCTCTTTGGATAACCCTGATACTACTTAGCAGATAAAAATCCTTTCTCTAACATCGAGTTATCATTTTTACCATCTTGTAAATCAAATGTTTATTGTGTTTACATGATAAACCTAGGTAAACAGATACACACTGCCATCACAGCAGATGGGCATAGAAAAGAGGCATCTTTCAGATCTTAATCGTGTTTAACACAAATTGTTAAAATCAGGAATATTAAACAAGATTACTTAGCTCCATACCCTGTATTTTTTATACTTATGACTGGCTGGAGTAAAGGAAACATCACTGCCCTATAACTGTGGAGACTGTGGAGACACACAGGGTTATTCAGAGAGTATCGAAAAAGTCACCGCACGTTCGGTGACTTTTCGTTCCTCGCACTTCGGGGCGATTCAGCGATTCTAGTTTGCCGATCCTATGGTGTATTCAGCAAGCACCATAGGGCCCCCCGTAGCAGAGGGAAAACTCGCCGCAAACCTGCAGAACACTCACGAACACTCACTGAACACTCCCTGAAAACCTGCAGAAACCGCTGCAAAAACCCTGCCGAACACGCCAGAAAAACCTGACTAGCCACCGATCACAGCACAGAGCAGCTGCCGGAAGAACCTGACACGCAGACGAACGTGGTGAAAAAAAACAAAAAACAGTACGCTTCAAAGATTGAAATTTGAAACGCTGTTTACAAAAAAAACTACTGAACGAAAACGTCTGGAATTTACATATAAGATCCTAAAAAATGATAAAAAGGTCTGTTACGGAAAAATGAATAATCGATTTAAAAAAGAAAAGGAAAAAAAAATTTGCTGAAAAAAATCCCCAAAAATGCCTAAAAGATTCAAAAAAATCTAGAAATAAAGGGACTTTTTGCAGCGGAATAAAATAATAAACAGTTTATTAGATATTGAGTTAAAACGGGAATATTTTTAACATTGAAACCTATGGGATTCGCCAGAATAAACCTGCTACATTAAACCACCGAACAGCAGGGCATTTCGGCAACTTTTCACTGCTGTTTGGTGTCTCTGAATAGACGAACCATTGCTTCTCTATGGTGGATTTCACTGCCCTCGAACAGGCACCGTATGTGCAGGCAATTCGCCAGAATTTGGCCAGCTGCCTGCTCTCTGAATAGCCGAATGGCCCCGAAATGTCCCCGTACACTGAAATTCAGTGTCCAGTTACATTTCGGACACATTTTGGATCTCTCTGAATAACCTCCACAGGTTTCATATCCCGATTCCCGGCAAGAGCACCTCTCCAGTAAGTGTCCTTGGGCAAGACACCTAACAGTACATACTCGCCACTCAGGACATACTTGAAAACGAGAGAAATCTCAATGTATCCTTCCTGGTAAAATACTTTATAAAAAAAAAGATTGTGCACAGTACTCTCTACTCTGTGAGCTGTGCCTGTTTTTGATCGTTTAGGGCCCCATTTAATCTTTTCGGTTTTTTATTACTTGGTTCTTGATAAAGTAGAGGAAAAGAAAAAATCTGGGATTTTTAACATATTAAATGTAAGATCTGTGCACACCTTAAAATAAGGATTGTGCGCACCAATGCCTATGAGCTTAGTCTTGCTATTCAACAGAGCATTAGGAGTGTACATGAACTAAAATCATGTAATTTCATATTGTGCAACAAGGAATTTGTTCTTCTTCTGTAAACATCTTATAAACTAATGTTATGAAGCCTATAGGTATCCAACGACTGGTTCTACAACTCACATCACCTCGGGTTTGGTCTATGATTGTTGGGCATGTGTGTGTCCGGATTTATTAATAACAAAAACAGTAAAACTATAAAGGAGGATGTTATTACTATTCAATGAGCTGGTAATTACAGCTATGTCTTATAATAATTAAATTAAAAATGATACAATGTCTAATTTAATGCAAGACAGAATTCAGTTAATGCAAGGTATGCAAGCATGTCAAGGAATAGTCAAGCATGCAATCACCCAAATGTGCAGGATAACATTGCTTGTACATGCCAGCATATATATGAAGAATTAAAAACCGTAAAGAAAATCCTATGATATAACATAGTTTAATTTATAAAAGTGCTTTTTTGTCATAGCATTAGCATAGACCCCAGAGAAGTATATTTTACTTTCAGGGTTATTCAAAGAGAATCGAAAAGTCACCGCACGTTCTGTGACTTTTATTTCTCTTCAATTCTGTGCGATTTGGCGATCCCATTTCGGCGACCCTGCGATGTATTCAGCAAGCACCACAGGGCCGTCGTAATGCAGGGAAAATTGCTGCAAACCCACTGAAAACTCACCACAAAACCCGGCCGGCGAAGGCTCACCGAAACCTGCAAAAACATCTGGATTAACCCCGCTGAACACACCGGAAAAACCCGAGCATGAGCCGATCAGAGCGCAGAGCAGCCGCCGGAAAAACCCGACACCGTAGTCGAATGGAGGGAGAAAAAAAAAAAGTACGCTTGAATGTTTGAAAAAGTGAAATGCTGTTTGCAAAGAAACTACAGAACGAAAATGTCTGAAATTTACATATAAGATCCAATGAATGATAATAAAAAGGGCTGTTACAGAAAAAAGAAAAAACGATTAAAAAAAAACGGAAAAAATGTTTGCAAAAAAATCCCCACAAATGCCTAAAAGATCCCAAAAAAATCTAAAGATAAAGAGACTTTTTACTGCAGAATATTACAATCAATGGTTTATTAGATATTGAATTAAAATGGGAATATTTTTAACATTGAAGCCTATGGGATTCTCCTGAATAAACCTGTCGAATTAAACCACCGAACAGCAGGGCAATTCGGCAACTTTTCGCTGCTGGTTTTTGCTCTCTGAATAGACGAAGCATTGCTTCTCTATGGGGATTTCACTGCCCTCGAACAGGTAACGAACAGCCACCGTATGTGCAGGCAATTCGCTAACATTTGGCGAACTGCCTGCTCTCTGAATAGCCGAATGGCCAGAAATGTAACCATACGCTGAATTTCACTGTTCGGTTACCTATCGCCAGCAATTCGGATCTCTTTGAATAACCCTGTTTATTTTTGTTTGTTTATTTTGTTTTTTGCTTGCTTAAGGCTAGGGTCAGACTGAGGCAGTGCGAACGCGCGTGCAGCCGCACTTAATCACGGCCGCACTAGCAGCAGATGCCGGGCAATGACGGCCAATATACGAAGTACGGTCGCACAAAAGTCCGGCTGCGCAACGCAAGTGGAAAATGAACGCATTTTTTCGAGAACGTGAAACCGCAGGTACTGACGTACAGAGTGCGCTGCGTCCGCGCTAGCGGCGGTGTGTGTGTGGATTAGGAGACGTCAGACGCTGCTAATGTCCGGCCAACATCACGTTCCAGACGCAAAAAGGGTTTTATTGATGATCCGTACAAAATCACGGACGAAAATGCGCATAGTATGACCACTATCACGTATTCTCTGTGAAAAATGCGTCCATTCGTTCGAACGCACTTTTTCACAGACAACATAAAAATGCGTTCGTCTGACCCTAGCCTTAGCTATTCCGTTGCTTTCTTCACAGCTAATCCTCTGAGTACTCTTTTATTTGTTCAAGATAAATAATGTGAACATTTACTGTATATCTGTATTACCTTGGTTATTTATAGTAAAAAAAATTAATCCTGAAGTTTGTATTGCGTTTTCAAAGTGGATTGGTTGCAACTGATAAATATTTTTTGGGTGCACACCCTAATTAAATGGGCATGGTCTCAATTCAAGCTAAAACTCTATTTTACCAAATTTTTCCCTGAATTCACTTATACCTCTCCAGGATTTGATTCTCCCAGTCAATGAATTTCAGATTTTTATTCTGTGTAAATGTTTTCTAACAGACGGCATAACTATCCAAAATGAAAAATTTAGGGCTAGATTCCAAGGGCACTATTACAAACGTAACGCTAGGGTTAGCGCCCAACTATGTGAGCGTTAACGTTAGGTTAAGTGACCCTAGCACATTACCCCATATTACATTCCGAATGCTAAGAGGTTAAAAAATCGGAGATTACGCTTGCTTCCGCAAGTTTACTGTACTCTGCACTCCCTATACTTAACATGGCGAGCACAAAGAGTTAACTAGAATTAAGAGTACAAAGTCCTAACGCTAATTACGCACTGCTGCGGCTAAGACTAGGGTCAGACGAACGCATTTTTCGCGTCGTCCGTGAAAAGGTGCGGTCGAACGAATGGACGTATTTTTTCACGGGATGCGCGAAAGCGGTCATACGATGCGCATTTTCGTACGTGATTTTGTACGGATCATCAATAAAACCCTTTCTGCGTCTGGACGTTATGTTGGCCGGACGTGTGCAGCGTCTGACGTCTCCCAATCACGCAAACACGCCGCTATGCGGACGCAGCGCACTCTGTACGTCAGTAGTAGCGGTTTGACGTTCTCGAAAAAATGCGTTCGTTTGCCACTTGCGTTGCACGGACGACCTTTCGTGCGGCCGTTCGTCGTATGTTCCCCGGCATTGGATGTCATTTGCTGCTAGCACAGCCGTGATTTCGTGCGGCTAAACGCACGTTAAAACTGCGTTCGTCTGACCCTAGCCTAACTGAAAGGTTAACCACAGCTAGAAGCTGGTGCTAACTGGTTCTGATTCTGCTTTTAGCGTGATGTTACGGTGCAGGCGCTAATCCAGCAGCCTGCACCATAAAACGGCGCTAAGCCTCGGGATGCTCGCAGCAGCGTTAAGCGCCGCCACTAGCATCCCCTCCATGGAGTCCATAGGACTCCATTGAGGCCAACGCTGCTGGTCACATGACCTACAGTATCTCGCCTCGCAAGATCTGGCAGGACGGAGTAGTGATCTAGAGAGGGAGACTGGAGGACTTTTTTCCCCTAGTCTCTTTCTGCTCCCGGCGGCAAGAAGAAGCGGATGGAGCCGCCGTTCTCACCGCAGGAAGGAAGGTGAATATGTGATTTTTGGGGGAATTTGAAGCTGGTGATAAATGATTCTGCAGTGATTCTGCAGATGGTAATTAGCGCTAGGACTTCGTAATCCTAACGCTAATCAACACTTTGCGCTCCCCATGTTAAGCACAAGCTCCGAATCGCTAACATTTTTTTTTAACCCGTTATCGCTGGGGTTGTAATATGGTCTGCCTGCGCTAGGGCAACCATTGCTAACGTTAACGCTCAAACAGGTGAGCGCTAATGTTAGCATTATCAATGTAATAGGGCCCTTTATTTGTAGAAACTAAATTTCAGCTGCATATGGAGCCAAAACGTTGCGTCTCTCAATTAAACACTGTCAGGGTTATTCAAAGAGAATCGAAAAGTCACCGCATGTTCAGTGACTTTTCGTTCTCCTCAATTCGGGCTGATTCGGCAATCCCATTTCGGCGACCCTGCGGTGTAATCAGCAAGCACCACAGGGCGTCGAAGCGCAGGGAAAAGCTGCCGCAAACCCTACGAAAATGTCTGAAATTTACATATAAGGTCCAATGAATGATAATAAAAAGGGCTGTTACAGAAAAATTAAGTAAACTTAAAAAAATAAAAAAAATCGGACTTTTTTAAAAAATCCAGAAAAATGCTTAAAATATCTAAAAAAATATCGATAAATAAAGAGACTCGTTACTGCAGAATTTTATAATGAATGGTTTATTAGATATTGATTTAAAATGGGAATATTTTTAACATTGAAGCCTATGGGATTCTCCTGAATAAACCTGTCGAATGAAACCACCGAATGGCAGGGCATTTCGGCAACCTTTCAATGCTGTGTGTGTTCTCTGAATAGCCAAAGCAGTGCTTTTTTATGGGGATTTCACTGCTCTCGAACAGGCACCGAACAGGCAACGCATGTGCAGGCAATTCGCCAGGATTTGGCAAATTGCCTGCTCTCCGGATAGCCGAATGGCCAAGAAAGGTAACCGAACGCTGAATTTCAGCGTTCAGTTACCTTTCTCAAGCAATTCGGATCTCTTAGAATTACCCTGCTAGTTGCATATGTTGGCGCTTTATATAAAGATTAATAATAATAATTAAGTGTCTTTCGGACTATGTGGTCTGCCCAATCCCTTCTCCGCCTTGTGGCTGCACCAAAGAGCTTTTCCAGAGCGTCCAGGGCTAAGTAAATTATTTTTTGATGACAGGTGCACTGCGTTATTGTCTGTTTTTATTCTTTGTTGCAAAAGTATTAGCCATTAATTTTCAAAGTAATTTTTTTTATATTTTTTGCCCATTTTATTTAGAAAATTCAGATATCGTGCCACCTGGATGCTCTCGTTATTTTGCCAAATATTTGTTTGAGCGAAACATTCGTTTTCTGGGTATGTGAGAGCAAAACTCAAGTCATTAAGATCAGCCTCTAGCTGCTCGTTATGTTTGCACTTACAGTACAAGATGAATGGCAGAAACAAACAGACAGAAAAGTACTTTACGGAAGCATTCCTATTAATACACACAGAAACTTTAAAAGAACAAAGCCAAATCTCTTGTTTTGTGTTTATTAGGAGACAGGTGTGCATTTGGCTTCCATCTCTCCGTGTTCTCAGATACCAGATGCAGGTTGACAAGAGACATTAGCCAAGGGATTGTGTTTTATAAAGTCTGCTAAAAAAAGGATCCTCAAACAGACATCCAGAATCTAATTTCTAGCCAAATTAAATAAATGAAAAGTGAATGTGATTCAGTTAACTCCTTCAGTCCTGCGAGAATATTTCGCTTTCTGGAAATCGCTATGGTATAATGCACTCATTCCATAGGAATAAAATAGTGGGACTGATAGGTTTAGATATAACTAGTAAAACATATTTCCTAATGTTTCAATAAGCTCAATCTGGATTGCCAGTTTGCCAAGAAAACAGATCCAGTGACCATGTGGTATCGACAAAACAAAAATAAACAGATGTATTATAAATGCACTTTAGGCATACCCAAAAATATCACAGTCCTGGAAAGGGACTCTTTCTGTAAAGTGACCATCTGGTTATACATCGAGTCCTAACTACAGAAAACATAATGCAAGTCTCCATTGTTTGTTTGATTTCCAAAAAGGGTGTTATGTAAATGTGTACAGATCTATGGTACTAGCAATAGTCAGAAAAATATATATTGTTCTTATAAAGAGTTTATAAAAATCAGACATGGAGACTTAAAACAACATTAATATATAAATAAACTATTAGCATAGCTAATAGCATATATATAATAACATAGCTATATATTCACTATTTCCACCTTTCCCTGCCACAAGTACATGGGATGTATTTGTTTATGTAAAGTGAAATGTAGCCAATTAATAAATAAATAAACACATAATATAAATATAGTGCAGGGGTCAGGAACCTAGGCACCCCAGATGTTTTAGGACTTCTTATCCCATGATGCATTATGGGTAAATGTAGTTTGAACACATCAGGGCATGCCAAGGTTGCTGAACCCGGCTTTAAAGAACGCTCTGTAATAGCAACCTGCGACTACCGAGGCAAAACAAGATACATGGGAAATAAATGACAACTATCCGATTTCATCTTACAAAGTTCCTTTTCTACTGGTCCAGTATTACCTTGCAGAGGGGCAGAAAGAGTAGCAGAACCCTATTTGACATCATCAAACAACAAAGGAGAATGTATGGCTCAGCATCTACACTAGTGGCCAAAATTGTGGATACACCGTCTTATTTTGTCAGTTTTGGTTGACGAAAAAATTCCTCTGCTTCCCTGGCCTGGAAATAGCCCTGACTTGAATCCCATTTGTGGTCAAGATTGAAACGCATGGTCTCGAGCAAGAATCCAAGCAACAAGGACTCATTGAGGCTATAATCAATTCCTGGCATCATTTGATCACAGAAGAGTAGGTCAAAAGACTTGTAGAGTCAATGCCTAGAAGGTGTCAGGCAGTGGTTAAGGCCAAAGGCTATCCAACCCGTTATTGTAAAAACACATTGTGACAAACTTGAAATTATAATTTTTATGCTATATAATAGCCAGATGCATTATGGTACATTTCCAGCCAAAATTGAACTTATTTAAAGATTTTGTGTTGTTAAGGCATTCATTTACTATTTAAATTGTACTTGTGCTATGACATTTGTAGAGATTTTTATATAAAAAATACTTTAAACTGCAAAAGATTGGAAAAATTGTGGCCACAAGTGTATAGTTGCATTCATTTAACTGTTATGGAGGAGAAGTTAGGAGGAAAGAGAAGGGATGACCAACGGACATACAGGACATACAGCCTTGACTGCTTGAACTAGCAGCCTTAAATACCTGTAATAGAACAAACGCACAGGTCATAATCATATTTTTTATTTTTCCTAAAAGCATTGGTTAGCAAACGGTGTTCACTTAAAAGCAACAAGAAACTGATTTATTTATTTTTCTCCACCTATCTTATGCAGCAAATATAGCACTTCTGCTTCTGACCCTATATATAATACAAAAAGATCTTCTTTGTGTAACCTTTCAGAACGTTTCCTAACAGCAACAGCATTTCTATTGATAAACACTTAAATATTGAAAAGTAAACATATATTATTTTCATTTTGTAATCATATTAATTTCTTATTCCAGAATGACGACCTCTTATTAACCTATTCACTACCAAGATGGAGTGTGCTCAATCTTCAAAGCACCTGCTGGTGCTCCGATATCGAGTATACTCAATTTGGTCGCCTTCTGGAGTCATGAAATAAATTAATTTTATTGCAAATGAAACAAACTTGCAAATAGGCTCCAGACTGTGCCCCCAGTGTTTTAGCATCTTGGGCAGGACACCCGAGGTATCAAAATAATTTGAACAGCTTGGAATCCTTTCATTGTCTTCAAGGAAAAACAGTTCCCAACCTTTATTATAGAGCCGTAGTAGCAATGTTTGGCCAGCAAATGGCACCATCTCTCTTACAATGTATGCATTTTGAAAATGTTCTTTTGATAGTATCAGACACATTTCCACTGTATGCATATTTGTTTTCCAGAAATCCACTAGGTCCTGGCTGTGGTTTTATGGAAAACAACTTGGAAATGAATGGGGTTAATTATTATTATTATTATTATTATTCTTTATTTATAAAGCGCCAGCATATTCCGCAGCGCTGTACAATAGGCACAGTATAGACAGGGTTACAATACATTGAACAACATTTGACAAACAGTACAGGAGGAGATGAGGGCCCTATTCCCGTAGGAACTCACAATCTGGGAGGGTTGGGGTTGGAAACAGGAGGAGAGGACTGTAAGGTGAGAGTGATTGATGGTTGCGTCAGTGAGTTAGGTGGTAGGCTTCCCTAAATTGGAACGTTTTAAGGGAGCGTTTGAAGGAAGAGAAGTTAGGGGAAAGTCTGATAGTACGAGGGAGAGCGTTCCAGAGAGTGGGGGCTGCGCGTGTGAAGTCCTGCAGTCTATCATGGGAAGAGGTGATGCGGGGAGAAGCTAGGCGCAGGTCACTGTTTGACCATAGGGAGCGGGCTGGGGTGTATTTGGTGATTAGTGAGGACAGGTAGTGGGGAGCTGAGTTAGTGAGGGTTTTGTAGGTAAGGATAAGGATTTTGAACTTAATTCTGCAGTGGATGGGGAGCCAGTGAAGGGACTCGCAGAGGGGAGCGGCAGAGACAGAGCGGCGGGTGAGGTGAATTAGCCTGGCGGAGGCGTTCAGGATGGATTGTAGGGGGGAGAGGCGGGTACATATAGTTAATATTTACTATATGTACGCATATGTTTATGTGGCAGTTGTTCTCTCTGGCTTGTAGGTTTTTATAACTTGCAATGGGTTAAAATATACTGTATATATTTGCATTTGTCATTTACTTTGTATGGTTCAGAAAGGTGTGGGGAACTGATTTAAGCCCCACATTCCGCTCAGATACAGAGCCGAAATGTTGCATGTTTGAGGATTCTAATAAGACTCCCAATAAATCCCTTGCGGTGTGACTGGCTTTTCTTGTGACTCATAGTTAATTACAAGTTTGGCTGCCTGGGCTGCTTGGAACCCGCAGTTGTGGTCCATTTGATAACTGTGTGCCCTGCAGACTGAATATTTATCCCTTTAAGGCTAGCAATGTGTCATGGTAGCTGTAGTCCAACATCAGATGTCACCTCTTGTTCGTTGGTCTCAACGTCTAGAACGCAGCAATGTTATATTTTTCTGTTAAGGAATTCCAAATCCTGTGAACAAAACACTTGTTTCATACTTGCCGAATTAATGAGCATGCCTGTCATTTAAATAATATATACAAATAAAACCATAGCAATAGACTCATAATGAGGTGCATATGCTGTTAAAATATTATAAGCGTAGATTACTACTTGCATAATAATATATGCTTCAGAAGTCTGGTCTTGTAAATGCAGTAAAATTAAATGACATCTGTAAAGATGTATTGAATTTTTGTAAAATGAATTAATATTACGAGCCCCAGCGCGTGTCTTAGAAATTGGTTTCTAATAAACTTTTACTTCTTCTAAACAATATAAAAAAATAGCATTTTGTTTAATAACATTTAACTTTGGATTTCATTTTATGTCTCGCTAAAAATACAAACTTGGCAAAATAGTCTTTTTGATGTTTATTTTACTTCTTTCAGAAACTAGAATAATTTGCTTCAAAAACTGCACTGAGCCTGAATCCCTAAATAATGTAGTAACATGGCTGTGAACAGTATGTTTTACCCATATATATGTATGTCAAGTATACGGCTTAGAAAGCATAAATACTATTGTTTATATCTACACAAAATAAAATGGCAAAAGGAATTATAGGAATTTAGCACACTTTTAATTTATGTATATAATATGTAAATCTTGGATACCCCAGCCCACTGAAGAATAGCTGAACCAATCATTGGGGGGGGGGGGGGTTATTACCAAAGCAGCAAATTGGAACAGTGATAACTGACTTGACAAATAAGCAGAACTCTTGAGTTCACGAGGCCTTAGGCAAGGCTCACGTGTGAAGAAACTTCAATTTATATAAAAAAAATGCAGAATATAACCTAACATATGAAAGAAGACTCCCACAGTTTCTTGGTAGACAGTACTAAGACGCCTGTAGGTTTCTCTGTAGCATTCCCATTTTAGCGTTAGATTCTGGCGCAGGTGCTACCTTGGCACCTCCCTCCCAATTGGACTCCATGGAAGGTTCCACTGCCGGGCTGCGAGTCCTGCACTGTCCCGCTCTTGCGAGTGATTGTGGAAGGAGTTCCTAGTCTCAACCTGCTCCTGGTGGACATGAAGCGGCGGATCAGGCCACCGCTCTCACAGCGGAATGAGGGGTGAGTATCGGATATATTGCGGGGAAGTTATGGAGTGCTAAATGATTTTGCAAAGTGGAATCACTTAGCATCAGCTTTTAGAAGTAGCTAAAATTTTGTTTTGAGCACCACTGTGGTAATTAGCGCTAGAAGTTTGTAATACCTTACTTATCCTAACGCTAATTAGTGATTGCGCTCACCATGTTAAGTATAGGATGCGCAAAGTACAGTAAGCTTGCGCAATCACAGATTTAGTGTCAGAAAAGTAATATCAGGGGCATGCGTTACAGTCATATGGGAATAAGCGCAGATGACATATTTTTTTTCTTGTGTTAGTCATTTAGCCTAGCTTTAAAGCCAGAGATGCACTGACCGCGACGCGGCGCTTCGCATCATGGCAAAAGCTGAGTATTTTTCAACTCTGGGCATTTTGGCTAGGGTCAGACGAGCTCATTTTCTACGGACTGTGCGACCGTGCAGTACGGACGCACGTTCTGATGGAAGATGCAGTAGTGGCCACACAGTCCATTTTTGTGACTGATGTTATTTTTGACGGGTGTAGATGGGAAATGAAAATACATTTTGTCCGTCAAAAATGCTGGACGCATAAATGCAGTCCGTCTGACTTCATTCCATCACTCACACACAAAGCTATGCGGACGTTGTGGACGCAGCGCACTCTGTGCGTCCGTACTAGCGGATTTACATTCTTGCCAAACCTGTGTCCGTTTGCCGCGTACGTTATGCGTCTGCACTTCTGTGCGGATGTACTTCATGTGTGGGGCTCCATTGGTCATAATTATACGCTATAATGAACGTACAAATGTGCGGCAACATGGACGTGATCACTGCTCTCATCTGACACGGGCCTAAGACTTGTGGCCTGACGACGGCTGAGCAACCAATGAAGATGGGGCTGTATTCACTGAGCGCGTCTCGACACTCAGTGCCACCTACGAGCACTGCGTGTTGCATCTCATTCAGTGTATCTCCAGCTTTATGCTTACTCATCCGAACGATACCGTTGGCGTTCACTTTGGAATAGAGCCCTAAAATGGGAATGCTGCAAAATATGAAAAGGAGGGTGACTGTCAAAAATGGTTCTAGGTGATTGCTACTGAATAATTCTCAAATTCTGACTCTAACCCCAACTCTATTGTTTCATCTCAGCTGTTTTATCAAATCTATATGACTCCAAGATCAGAAAATGACACCTCACTTGTTTTTAAAAGCGTATTACAAAGATTTGCTAGGGAGAGCTAAAAACAAACGAATAATAAGATGGTATGACATCATTGTGGACTTTCAGTACATGGTGTTGGAAGTCGAGGCCATCATAACTCTAGCTTAGCTAGAAATCTGTTTAAAGACTGTGAAGACTATACTATATGTAAAAGGGTATATTCACTAAACAGTGGATTGAGAGGATTCTACAAGGGATTTGCAAATAGTAAAACGTGAACCTGTTCTTTTTTAGCTATATTTTTCGAGATAAACTGTTATGGCGAAAATATGGCAATTCTTTTCCCATTGTCAAGCATTTATTATCTTGTGGATGAGTCACTTAATGACTCTTTTTATATTCATTATATCTAAAGGTCTTTGGCAGTGTTTCCCAAACCTGTCCTTGGGATCCTCAACCAGGTCAGATTTTACAGATCACCTTGAGGAAATGCAGACTGAATCCTGCAATCACTGAGCAGCAAATTATATCACCTGTGCTGTGCTTCAGATTTCTGGCAAAAGCGGGTCCTGAAGACAGGTTTGGGAAACACTGAGATATGGGCACTGACTGGTACACTACATCCACAAGTGAAAAAAAAATAAAAAAGTTATAGTTTGACTTCATTAGTGCAGGACCCCAAAAAATCTGGCACTAGTCTTCTCAACGTAAGTGAGAACAAAGATATAATATAATTAAACTATTACATGTTGAGCATCCTTTATCTGGAATGCTTGTAACTATGGGCATACCACATTCCAGATTCTTCCAGATTTTGGAATCTGGGAGAACCCAATGTCTGAAACTAACAGGGTTATTCAGAGAGAGGTGAAAACCAGGAGAATGGCTGGAGAAGTGAAAATTCTAGATCAAACTAGCAGATTTGGAAAGTGAGATAAATGGGAGAATTTTTCTGGTTTGGCTATTTGACCTCCCTGTAAGGGAATTGCAGCAGAGGTGCCGCTGCAGCACCATTGTCTTATCATACTGCGCGAGCTGAGCAGCCATTTTCCACGGTCGTGCTTCCCAAAACCAGCGTGTTTTTGTGCTGCATGCCACGTGCTGGGGCTGCACAGAGGCTCCCAACATGCGCCGCACTCTGCTGCAGAGATCAGAGTCGTGTCTCAGAAAAGCACAACCCATCCAGAGCGTCAGGGAGGTGAGTACAGCTAAATTCTGGAAAATTCCAGATTTTGGATTCTTCCAGATTTTAGATTTTCACATTAGGGATGTCTAACCTGTAGATACAAGCAAGCTCAGTTTATTAGTTACTGTAGCATCACACTCTGTGAATATAAATTGGGTGAATACAGTAGCTTTAGTATTGTAAACTAAACAACAAAACCTCAACACAAGCACACACAATGTGCAGGTGTTTACGAGGTGGGATCTGTCCTCCACCTTGCCAGAATCTATTCTCATGTTTGATTTTCTGAAGGATGAATTAGATGGTACATCAGTTTTATATATAGTAAAGATAACACAGACATTTTCCATTGAACAAGAAAAAAATCTATTTTGTTTCGAAAAATATAAAAAGGTATTATTTTTTATTATTATTATTATTATTCTTTATTTATAAAGCGCCAGCATATTCCGCAGCGCTGTACAATAAGCACAGTACAGGGTTACAATACATTGAACAACATTTGACAAACAGTACAGGAGGAGATGAGGGCCCTATTCCCGTAGGAACTCACAATCTATTTTAGCGTTTAACAAACTTTAAGCCTTTAAGCCTTTAACCCTTCCCGTTCTGTGCCGTCCTGCGTCTGGTGGGCCTTGAAGACACAGGGCGCACGGTTACACCCCGCTGTCTTCAATGGGCCGCCTTGGCCCCTCCCCGCAGCCGGCGTCATTGGCTGCAAAGAGACGGCCTGAACTCAGGCCACGCCCCTGCAGCCAATGACGTGCATCGCGCTTCGGCTGTGGGGCGGGTCGAAACCAGCAGCTCGCGGCAGCACCTGTCAGCGTGGGTACCTGTATGCCTCGCGGGCGTTAACCCCGCCTGACAGGCGATACCTGCCCGTCCTTAAGGGGTTAAGAAACATAAGTTGGATATACGCATTGGTGGCTATGCCTGACAATGCAGATTATACTTGGCTGGCTGAGCATCACAGAGAATATAGTTCTCAGACAGCCTGTAGTCTGCAGAAAATAAGTGTATTTATTTTCCCTTGATTTGTTTTTTTTTTTCATTACTCAGTCGAAGGTTATTCAAAGAATTGTGTTCAGCCCATTAAAACAAAATAAAGTTGTTCTCCGTTTCAGTAGTCAGAGTGGCTGAGAGAATGGAATATCATAATGTATGATGCAACAATTCTGGCTTTTTACCTCTAGTAATGAAGCTATTAATGAGCTCCTCATTTATTTAGCAGAGTTAGAGACGATTTCCAGAACAAATTAATATAAAGCGCGACCAAGTAGCTAAGGAATCTGCTCACTTATTTCTCAATTAGGAGGCCACCTACCAGGTCTCTATCTGGATTACATTACAAAGTCTCTTTGATTGCTGTGAGAAAGAAAGCACAAATTTAAGTTATATGTTCTGTCAGGTAAGACAAAAAAACCCTGTTTTAAAGGGAAATTATATTAGCATTTTTTTTCTCCTTTCCTTGTTATTCTCGTGTTTTACCTTTTTATTACATCACAAATCTATACTGTCACTGAAAAAGCGAAAACATATCCTTTGTTGCACAAAATAGGAGAATATCAAGCGGCCAATAGAGACATTTGGGCCAAGATTTGAGAATAAGAAATGAATTAATTAAATCTGTTAAATGTCATTTGGGAAGTTCTACTATTCATTTCTGAGCAAAATTCTGCTTGCCTTGTCTTAGCTCAAAAACGAGAAGGTAAATAAATGTTTCCTAAAAAGCTACATTAATCAGTTATTTATTAAACACTCCAGGATAATGTTTACTCCTTGCTTTGAATGGCAGGACCCAGTGGATTTATGGAAAACAACTTTCCAATGTCGACAGTGTAAAAATGAATGTACTGTTCATAACTACATTTTAGCTACATTAAGCTTATTTGACAGGCAGAGCGCTACAAGGCGCTACTACATGTATAAAAAAAATGAGCTGGAACGCTTTCTTTATTTCTGTAAAAAAAATCTGATCTCCAAGCTGTTCAAAAAGCTTCAGCACCTCGATTGACATGTCCAAGGTATTGTAATATAGGGGCGCATGCTTGAGCCCATTTGCAAATCAATGTCCTTTACATTGCTCCAGCATATGATCAGGTTGAGTTTACTCAGCGTTTTGCTCCTGCAGGAGATTTTGAACATCAAACATGCTCAACCAAGGTGGTGAAGGGGTAAAGTTTAAACCCATGGTTTTGTGGAAAACCACTTAAAATTATTCTGTAACTATCACACACGCACACATTCATAAACACACACACACATTTATAACACACACACATTCATAAACACACACACATTTATAAACACACACACGCACACATTCATAAACACACACATACACACATTTATAAACACACACACACAAATACACACACACGCACACATTCATAAACACACACATACACACATTCATAAACACACACACACACATTCATAAACACACACACATTTATAAACACACTGTCTAAATACAGTAGGGAGTGTATGCACTATTTGACAGGATGAGGTTCCCTCTGCTGGACAAGTACAATATTGCAGCTTAGACTGCCAAGAGTCTCTGAAGAGTTGCTGCACAACGGCTGAAATTTATTTATTTATTAATTTATAAAGGATTTTAAAAGGAAGGATACATTAAGATTTCTCTCTTGTTTTCAAGTATGTCCTGGGTTCAAGAACATTGAAATTTCACAGTCGTTACAGAAATACAAAGTAATAAATGCAAGATATTAAGAACAAAACACAAATATACAATATATAAGACTAACACGGAAAATAAATATGTGCCAGATATGCTATAATTTTAGTAGCACATACTGGAACCTATTTACAAATTAAATTCATTTGCAATAAACAAAATTAATAAGCGTTTCTTCAGAATAAATCCAGTTCAAGTTAACGCCATACCATACCAGCGGTTGGGTAAGCGTCATGGAAAATGCAGTTCCAAAGTCTATCCGTCATTGATATATTATTTGCCAAACCACTAGTGATGGTAGTTTAAGATTTTCATTCATTATAATTGCAAATAATCTCTTAATATGAAAAGTGAAATAACAAACAAATGTACCGCATCCAAATTCCATGGAATATTTTACAAAAATACAATTACAAGTGAGTATAGTTTTATGGACATGTCTTCAGTAATTTATTTACCGTTTCTAATTTATCATTTGCCTATTTTCTCTAATTAAATTCTAAACTACAAAATTTAATCTGGTCTCATTGGTATGCTCCCCTTACTGATGTGATGCATCAATCTTTCTGCTTGTCTTAACTAATTCTTGCTATTTTACTTACACTTTCATGTTTATAAAGTGTCTTTTTTCATTTTAAAATGAAAGTACATCAAATAACAAAAAATATTAAACACACTTTATTTGCTGTTTTTCATATTCATATATAAAACATTTAAATCTTCATTGCGTTTATTTTTATTCCCCCCACAGCTTGGCTGCGATGAGCCAGGCAGCCGCTAACAGATTAACCCTTAGCATTCCCTTATTACCGGAACTGAGTCGCACTCGCTAAAATAGCAATGTGTGTCATAACTGAAGGGAGCCACAACACGATACTTGCATTGACACCGCAGCTGGGATCAGCTTCTTGAGTTCATAAGACTCCATGGAGACATATACAACCCATCACAAACTTGCGTAAGTGGAGTCGTGCCAAGGCCAGGGAAGAACACTTGGAACAATTTGTTCCCAGTGCTCTTATACATACAACCAGAAGACCAGCCCCGCGGGAACTGAGATAAGGACAGATTTTTTTAAGATGGTTATTTTTAAGTTTTAATTGATTTTGCAAAAGCAATGCTATATGAACTGGTCTTTATTTTTGAACACTGGGGCGGGGAATTGCTTGTTTTTCTCCAACTAGCTGATAGTTACCGATTCCTATGCAAGGTATAGGAACTGTTATCTAACAGTAAGCAACCACTAAACTTTGTAGCTTGGTTAGAATAGCAGCTTGATTTTATGGATTGGTTGGAATAGGGTCCTAAATGTATATGTTTATTGTCAGATCTCCATAACACGTTGTACAACGTAAATACTCCAAGCAGGCTCAAACTGGCAAAAATGCTTTGTGAGCCACAGCAAGGCCAAAATCCCACCTAGGTTGACTCAAACGCATAGTGGTCCCAAACCCCACCTTCAACACACCCCATGCTCGCCATATGCTTGAGGCCTGTCCTTTGGACTGACTACTCCCCACCCCTGGTCACAACAATACCTTGGTTATTTGTTGGCCCTATTAAATCGCTGACCCAGGCCCTAATTTAATTTTATCATTTGCTTTAAAATAACGTTAGAGCTTAATCTAATGCTAAGGAATGGCTGAATCTCCGTGATTTCTAAAGGGCATGACTCTATTAATTCTTCTAGTTTCTTTTCGGCCTGTGACATGTTTCCACATTCTCCACCTACCAACCCTCTACTATATTCATATATGGGTTTCATCCTATCTGATGCAATGTTCTGTCAGTGTCTAAATTACTGGCAGTGTTTCCTATCCTCAGCTAAACTGAAGTCCCCTGAGATTTTGTTCTTCATCCTCTTACCTATCTATGCTGTTTTCAGAAAACATGGTAGTCTCTTTGCATTTCGTTACCATCTACAGCATCTTCTGAAGACAATCTGAGACACCTTTCCAAGGCTGCTCTCACCTCTGCCCTTCTGGACCTCACCTCTGCCTCTCCTCTGTTTCTAATCCCCTTTAATACTCTTACATGGAAAACTTATCCTAACCCCTCAGACCCATCCCCACATCCAGATGGTCATCCTATCCTGCTCACCAAATGGACATGAAAAGATGGCTTATCGGAATCAATGCTCTGATCACTGCTGCAATTGGACAGTACCTTCCGCGTCTACACCCTTTGTTGAGCGAGTCAACAGAGGGGAGCTGGGCAGCAATGGACAGCCTCTCACAAGCAGCTTTGGTCGACTAGCTAGCTATTAGGAGCAGATTTACTACACCAGAAGCGCCGTCACTGGAATCCTAAACTTGTCAGCGTGGTACTGCTCATCCACGTGTTTTACCTCTGAATATGGGACTTTCTAAAGACTTAGCATTCCACTCTATATACTCCCACACCCACCTTTCTCTAGATTTTTATTTTTGCGTTTGTCATGATTGTAACTAAGCATAGATATTGGCCATCTCAGCTAAAAAGAGGAGGAGGTGAGGACCTTATGGTAAGAACCTAGTCATGTTGGCACAACCATGATCATATAATTCCAACGTATACTTATAGAGAGACAATAGGAGCAACAATACCACTTCCCTTTGGATGCTAAACTATTGAACATGGTTTGAACAGAAAATAGTATAGAGTTCAGTAAATATATATATATATATATATATATTTTATCTTCATGTCACCTGTTACCCCCTTTGTATAAAATCAAACAAATCTAAAACCAAGTCACTCTCAGCAAATCTCAGCTGTCCTTTTTATAAGAACCATGTATGTATGAACCCCCAAAACGTCTTTCAAATACTTTCCTAGATACTCATTGATATTTTTTGAATTTGTAGAACACAGCTTCCAATAAACCTCATTTTCAATCCGTAAGAAAGACCCTTTAAATTTTACTCTTTGAGTGTCTGATGGAGCAGAATTGCATTTTGTTTTATTCACACTTTGAAAACAGCCAGTTTCATGATGTGAAGTAATTCTTTTTTGCTCCTATATTGTATACGCGCACCAGCCAATGCCTTAGAGAATTCAACATACTTTTAACTTTTGATCTTTCCATGGTAATGCATTTTCTGAAAGCGCACAGGGTATGGTACCCAGAAAGCATCATTCTGAATTAAGCCTGTGCCAAAACACTACTGTATCTGTGCACATTTATCTTGTTAGTGCAGGTAAAATGCTTGCCTCTACGCGAATGTTCAGTTTGCTTCAATTTGCCAAAATAATTTAGATCACGTACTGTCAGTTTGAATTATCCGTGATGCAATAAGATGGAGTTTGCCCTAACTCGTTTTGACTGGAGGGTGTTAGACGTCATGTAACAGAGCATGACTTGATGCATTGCAAAACAGGTGCAGAGCTTTAGCATGTGCGATACTTCCTTGCTGAAAATATCCACAATGGATGAAGTAGACATGGGAAATAGATAAAAAGTGACTGTTAGTCAAGAACAAATTTCTATAGGGAGATTCAATAAAGTGCAATAAATTTCAGTAATAAAATCCCCAACTACACTAAATGCTATAAAGATCATGTATTAAATTAGAAACACTTTACTCCGGATGTATTAATCCTGAATTTGGGTTTAAAGTTTTTCTGTTTGCCAATCTTGCCTTGAAATCTCTTCTTGAACTGCGATACATTTGACAGTTTTACAATGACCAGGAGCTGGGGGTGGATTATATTTTCTAGATTTCTTTGCTCTCCACCTGTTAATCCATAGGTAGCTAAAACCATTGTATTAGGGTTAGAAATAACTGTATTTTATGCATTTAAATATAACCCATTTGATCACTGGATTAAAAGTGGATTTAAGAAATATTATGTTTATTTTTTTGTGATAATGGATAACGATTATTTAATGCCTCGACTACCATAATTATTATTATTATCATCATTTATTTAGTGCCAACAGTTTCCGCAGCGCTTTACAATAAACAAAGGGAACAGATAAACTGACATAGAATAGAAAAAGATGTGTAGATGGCCCTGCTCATAGGAGTTTATAGTCTAGAGGTATCGGGGTCAAGGAAGACAAGGGGAGTTTTACTGAATGGCAGCATCGTTAGTGCCAGTGGTTCGGGAATGGTGGGGCTGTAGAAGTGGCTTCAATCATGTGTGGGTAGGTGAGCAGGGGGATGAGTTGCATCAGTGATGTGGTACGTTAATCTGACTGGGGAGAGAACATTAGGTCAGAATCGAAAGTGACACCAAGGCAGTGATCTTGAGGCGTCGGGCTAATGAGTGTTCTATTTACTCGTAGCGAGATAGATGGCATTGGGTTTTCTTGGAGGGAGGAACAACGAGAATTGAGTATACTCAATCTTCAAAAGCTTCTGCCATAGCTCAACATCAAAGAAACTCTGTCTGGTCCTAATCTGGAAGAAAGCAAATAAATTTCATATAATGCAAACTAAATTAATTTGCAAATGGACTACATAATCTGCCTCAAATTTTCATCACCTCGGACATGACTGTCGAGATGCTGAAGCTGTTTGAACAGTTTGGAGATCCATGTTCTCTTTCACAGAAACACAGAGGTCCATTTGTATTACTACACATGTAGCACACTTTTTGGACAGCATGGGGAGACCTCTGCCTGACAAATAAATTGACTGTAAAATGCATGTGTGATCAGTACATACATTTTTACACTGTAATGGAATGTGCTTTTTCATAAATCCACTGGGTCCTGGAAAATCACTTGACAGTGAATCAGTTGAGTTGGGAAAATGAATTTCCATATTCATAATTTTTATGAACGTATATTTATATAAATATGAAGCTATTAAGAAGCGGCACAAGAAAAAATGCACTATATTATTCCATTATATGTAACAAGATCAAGAATATTGTTCAATTGATTTACAGGTAGATAACTTAAAAAATATATCTATCCAGGCAAAGTATATTGCCCTACACTAGTCTTATTATATATGATAGCTACTATATACAGATGTGACCTGTAGTTACACAAGACCAAGATTTTTCTGGGTACACACTGTAACATCAATGCTGAAGATGTATAACTGTTAAGATCAGGAGAATCTGATTCTAAGATATCTAGAAAAGTCAAGTAGAGAGTTCCATATATCCCCAGAACATTTAATGTCACATTGACATAGGTCAGTGGGGCATAAATAAATGTGTATGGTATAAGCAGATGTAAATGCGATACATCCTAGCCTCAACCTATGAGACTCGTGTTTGGAGATCCTGAACTTCCTTTGTGTTTGGTGGTTCTTGTAACTTTACAAATACAATCAAGATCAATGAAGAACACAACGCTATTTGTTTAGTGCCATCATATGAAATGAAGCGAAAAATTATATGGTTTTCGAAGAGCAGGTTAATCAATTGGAAGAGTCCAGTGCTATCTCACTAATGGATGAACTGTAGCCTTAGAAGATAAACAGCAAGTTGTCAGATACTGAAGAGTAAACACTGAGCTCATAAATTCCAATAACCTGTGAAAGCTTATTATAGGTTAATGTTTCGGTCAAAACTTAATCTTGAGACTAAAGTAAAGTAGAGCCAAACATTAACCTGTTCAAGAAAATAATCTCCACATTTCAGAAGAACAGATGATAAGATTTTATTATAATATAGTATTATTATTATTTATTAAGAATTTAATACTAATGCCTCTGCCTACATTCAAGCTACAACCTTTCTAGAATTCTCTTTTTTTTTACCATAATACCTACTCTAATATATTATATTTTGTATAGCTTGTTAACTAAAATGAAAAAAGATGAACAGGTAGCACAGGTTATAAATTCCTGTATCATAATATCATTGTTAACATCTTTTATGTATTCTCCTGACAAAGTCATTTTTGACGAAACGCATCGAGCCTGTCTATCAAGTTTTTCCATCAGATTGTTCCAGAATGTAAGGATTCATGAACATTTGATGGTTTCCATCTGGGTCCCTCGTTCTGGTTTGTCACTTCATGCATACTTAATGTGCTCGTTACTCTTTTTAATTATGTGAGTGCAATTAATGTAATTTTGTTTTTACATATTGCCTACAGTCTATACATTTTGTTGTTTTTTAAATATTTTTTACATGTTTTATGTTCCTCATTTTATTTTCTGCATTGAACTTCTGATTGAAGATTCCTGTGGAAATAAGAATTGTTTCTATCTGGTTTGGTAAACGTGAGTGGTCAATTAAATCCACTCTTCGCCAAATTTGAATGGGATATCAACCTATATATTTTTTTCTTCTTTACTGATTCTATCCCATTTTGTTTTGCTTAATAATTTTATTACCATTTAAATGATGGCACTACACTGGGTGTCTGTGATACTTTCACAATTATATAATTATTTATTTATTCAGAAAGTATTTTACCATCAAGGATACATTGAGATTTCTCTCTTTTTCAAGTATATGAATAACAGGTGGCCTGTGTTCAACTATATTAAAAGATCAGTTCCTTGCTCAGGTGCCGATATCAGCCGTCAGTAAATATCAATCCAATGTAGAAAGCGCACACTGGAGACTTGTATCAAAAAGGATAACGTTTATTGTTCCAAAAGAGTCGACGTTTCAGACCATGCTGGACTATTATCAAGACATAATGTGAACAAGCAATACACACATATATATAATGGATACCTTTACAACATAACACACAACAGACTTGCAATCACGGCAGTGGCCTACGTAGCCACCGTTTCACTTAAATACTGTTGCTATAGAAACCACAATACAGATACAAACTGAAAGCTCGGGAAAATTGTATCTAACCCCTCATGCAAAATCTACTAAATTAATTCCAATAAAAAGAAATGATCACATAATTTCGAAAATTCACAGGAGTCACAAAATATCCGGAACTTTAAATACATACGAAAATAGAGAAAAATAGAAAAAAACAGGGCTAGGTACCACCTCGAACCAATCACTACAAAAAAGCTTATTGACAGAAGAACACAATCCGTCCGACACACTACTACATTGAAAAATAGCATAAGTAAATCTAATATCGAGAGGATATGAATACCGGATAGGTATTCATTTCATTTAACCCGAGTGGAGTCAGCATTTCCAAGGTAAAAATCCAAAAGGATCCTCATCTAAGTAACTCAGCAGCCCGGTCGCCATCCCTTGCTAGGGGAGGAACATGGTCGATAGCCATAACACTCAAAGAGAGCAAGAAATGATGTGCCGCCGCAAAATGACAGGCCACTGGCTGTGCATTGTCGGTTCCTGCTAGAGCTGCCCTGATGACAGATCTATGATTTGCAAGTCGTTCCCGAAGTCCATTAATGGTCTTGCCAATATAGGCAATATCGGAATATCGATGCTGGAAGTTAAACTTACTTATACTAGTACTGACGATTACATATCGAGACGCTACATTAGCACCAACTATGGAATAGTACCTAACGTATTTTTAGGTTTTAAGTCCGAGTGTCCAGTTTAGAATTTGGATATAGATTTAATTTGGACATTGACACCTGGACAGTTTTTCTCTATGGAGCTATTTTGTTTAATATTCAAGGGAGTGAAGTATAGCAATAAACAACAGTGTTATGAGTCAGTGTAGATTTACACTGTTATTGCAAAAAAGTAGGTCACAAAAATGAGATAACATTTTGCACAATTATTTTCTTTGGAAACTCAAATTGATGTCAAATGTGATAAACAATTAAGTTCTCACACCTATGAAACTTGGCACTAAGAACAACAGAAATATTAATTGTTTATTTTTTATCAATATGCAAAATATGCTGTGAAAAGAAGAACATGCAGATCAAATCCCTACTCAAAACAGCATCAACATTAACCAGGGACTTTGTAGGCATATAGTCAGGTGCATGGTTAAACCATTACAGTTTCTATTTTTGAAAGCATTTTTTTTCCATAAATTTTTTTACACCTGTGTATACACATATATATTTATATATATATACATTTTAAAGCATTAATAATGTATAATGGTTTGTTGGATCTCGCTATGAGACATGATAAATATGTATTCCTCATATGCATTTTATTGACAGAAAGGGATTTTTTTTTACAAGGTCTGTGTTAAAACAGAAGCACTGCAGGTGTTCTGGGCTGCTTAATATTGCATGATACCCTGATGGCTTCTTGCTGACAATATCTCTATTGTTTCTAATACCAGTTTGTCTGCATCTTTCAACACTAAAGCATGCCTTTAATCAAGTGTGCTCATACTATTTTAAGAACTAGCACTGAAGTGTTGTTCAAAATGTTCACTTGTTTAACATGATTGAAAAAGTAGAATTTTTTCCCAGCATTACCAGTATCTTGCAACAGTACATCAATAGATATTCTCAAGATTCCCTTGTAAGGAAGATTAGACCGTTTATGTTATGAGGAGGAATTTTTAAAAAAATAGTTTAAAAGTATTGTACTTTAATCTGGATGGATGGATGGATGGATAGATAGAGTGGTATAGTCACTGGAGAAACGTGTGAGTGCTTCAGTATTTTTGTTTATTTGGGCAGCAACAGCACATACAGAGTAGTAATTTCAACAAAATTATAACAAATATAAAGTAAAGCCTACTCCTTATGTGGAGTCTAACCAAACATTCTGTATACCTAACTGTAGTATTGGGCAGCTAAGCCGCTTGCCAATAATGCAAAACAAAACAGAATATATTTAACTAGGTCTTTCCTCCTCCTCTACTGCACCCAGCATAAATACTGACTGTCTCAGAGGAAACCACAGCTTCTACAAGGACAGGGCAGACCTAATCAGGTGTCAGCTGACAACAATTAACCTTAGGGTGGGAAAAGGGCTTTTTCCATCCGCCCACTAGTAAACCTATGGTCTATTATCATGTCCCTAATCACAACAGATAATAGACATCTATATATATAAACGCGAAAGTCCTGACTGACTGACTCATCAACGCCCAGCTGAAACCGTTTAACCTAGGAACATGAAATTTTGAAGGTGCACTGGTTTTATGATGTAGGCACCCACCAAGGAAGGATTTTTGGAAACTTCATCCCTAAGGGGTGAAAAAGGGGTTGTATATTTTAAACAGGATACCTATAGCTCAAAACCAGAATATGTTACAGACGTGAAAATCGGTATTTACAGTCGTCTTGAAAAATAAAAAACACGTATTTTACAGTTTTTCAAAAATCCAAGTGGGGGCGAAAAAAGGGGGTTGACTATTTTAAATATTTTAAACAGGATACCTATATCTCAAAAACAGAAAATGTTACAGGCCTGAAAATTGGTATTTAGTTTCCTCTTGAAAAATAAAAAAACACGTATTTTACAATTTTCTGAAAATCCAGTGGGGGGGGGCAAATCGGGGGTTGAATACTTTTATCAGTATACCTATATTTCAAAAACCGAAGATGTTACACGTGTGAAATTTGGTATTTACATTCTTCGTGGAAAAAGCAAACATGTCTTTTACCATTTTCCAAAAATCCAATTAAGGGGGTTGGGGGAAAGGAGCGTGAATACTTTTATCAGTATACCTATATTTCAAAAACCAAAGATGTTGCAGGTGTGAAATTTGGTATTTACAATCTTCATTAAAAATAAAAAAACACGTGTTTTACCATTTTTCAAAAATCCCAAGTGGGGATGAAAAAAGGGGAGGTAATACTTTAGAACAGGATACCTATATCTCAAAAACAGAAGATGTTACAGATGTGAAAAATGGTATTTAGATTCGTCTTGAGAAACAAAAAAACAAACGTGTTTTACCATTTTCTGAAAATCCCAAGTGGGGGGTGAAAAAAGGAGGGTATGAACAATAAACTCATGTTTCTTTTAAAAGCCCTTTTTACAAATCCCAAAATCCACGCAAGCGAAGTCGCGGGCAAAAGCTAGTATACATATATGATAGATTAGATAGTTGATGTATAGATAGATAGATCTCCATACGTATGAATACTAGTCTATTTAATTCATAGTTTTATCTTTCTATTTTCTACCCAGATTGACTTCTGATTTGTTTTGGTTTACTTAATTGTGAAGTTGCTGGGGTGTTTTTATAAAACATTATACTACTTCAATATATGCACAAAATTGAATTAAAGGTTTCTGTAAAATGAACTATTTACATTGGTTTTGCTTTGTTTATAGAACTCAATTTGCTCGAGAATGTGTTGAATCTCGTCTGCCATTTCATCAGATGCGTTCTTTCCCAAGTTGATCAACGATATAAAGGCTGATTGTAGTGGCAAAGTTCTGAACTTTATTCCAATTTCTATAAACATTGCCTCATAAAGGGGACAACCAATCTGCCATGAGGGTAAAATAATGTGGAATGGTTCACATCTGTCCTACATAGTTCTGTCAAAAATTATAATAAATAAAAAACAGCTAGCGTACATAGTCACATATGCCCTTTATATCAATGCAAACGCTTCAAACATGATATTTTTATGAATTACCCACTGAAAGAAAAATGTAATGATTTTTATGCTTAAAGTTGTGGAAAAATAATATTGTTTTGAGAACTTAGTTGTGAAAAGACAAACATTAGGATTTAAAAAAAAATATACTGTAAAAATGCGTTTTGGTTTCATGGCTAAAATCTTTGCATACTTAAAGATTCAAAAAAAATACCAAATCGAAACAAAATCAGAATCAAAAGAAATAATAAGAATATCTAAACCCCTTCACTACCAGAATCAAGTTAACTCATTCTTCAAAACCACCTGCAGGTGCCTACAATCACATTAACTCAACCTTTACATATTCTGGGGGATTGCAAACTAGCTTAATTTATAGCATAAGAAAATATTTTGCAAATTGACTCTTGAATGTGCACCTAAAGTTCTAGTGCACTGTAAATGATTGCTGTTGAACTGGAACTCTTTAAAATTCTGTGTATTCTGTGTAGACAGACACAGTTCATTGCAGCCACTGCACTATAGTTTGTCCAGCAGTGGGAGCTCTCTGCCTGTCAAATAGGGCAAACAGCATGTGAATGTACTATATGAACTTCTCCAGTGCATTTTCAGTGTATGGTTATGTATACCCAAGTACTCAGCACTGAGGGAAACTCACTTCCAGAGACTCTCCGCTTTCATCCCGGACTTCACCTCTATAGAAGAGACGAGGAAACTCCACATCATACTGGGAGAAGAGGAGCCGGCGGTGAAAATATCTGCCCAATACGTCGCAGAATGTCACAGACTGAGAGGAACATGAGAGATCCTGGACTTATAAATCCCCAACACGGACTCGCGCCCATCCCCCTTCACATTATCCCTTACCCCTGATAATGTCCATGGATTTGCCCATTCCCCCCCATATATATGTCCCACTACCCCCCTCCTCCCCATATGCTTTGGCAATGCTAAAATGTATTTGGTCCTGCCAATAAAGCTTAATTTGATTTGATTTGATTTAGTGGTTTTCCATAAAACCCCCGGTTCCTGCCAGTGGTTTAAATGAAAACTACTTAGTAGTGAAGTAGTTACGGGGTGGCTTGTATGATTATTTTATGCAGCTTAATTGAATTGAGAAATGTTGAATCAACTAGGAAAATACTATTTTAGAGAAGAAATATTTTTACAACAAGCCACAAAAAAATTACTAAATGAAAATATGATAATACAAAATCATATTTTTATATAGAGCAATATAAAACTAAATGATTATACATAGCGTGAAATATTAAAAAAAACTTTTTGAGAGAATTACTGTGGCAGTATATTTATTGAATGGCAATTTATTTTGAGTTTAACCCCATTCCCTACTGAGATCACAATATCTCGGGCTTCAAAGGCACCATCTGGTGCCCAATATCGAGATATATCATCTGCAGCTCTGCACCCCAAAAGCAAATTAAATTTGTTTGCTACAAATGAATTCCGTTTGCCTTTGGGCTGCAGAAGGTGCCCCCAAAGTTTTAGCCCTGTGGACATAATGCCCAAAGAGCTAAAACTGTGTAAAATCGGCTAACTGAATGTCCTGACATGAGACATTCAGCAGCCATTGCAGGGAACACGAGCTGCAACTGTAAGTAACTCAGTTTGGCAGTAGATGGCGCCATCTACAGGATAAATATGTTATTACTGTAAGAAAACCACTGGGAATATTCCCAAATATTTCTTACTGTATAATTAATTAAAAAGGATTTTCAAAAACACTGGTTCCTGACTTGGTAGTGGTTAATTAGTTAACTAGTACTTTATTTGATATTATTATTCATATTGTTTTGATACATGGTGTCTTGGTTATGAAAAAGTGGGAAACAAATGTAATTTATTGCACCGCATCTGTATGTCTTTGCAATTTCTGCTTAGCAATTGTCTAGCTTTTCTTTTATACTCACCAAACCTTTACACTTAAGACGTGTCTCTGCTCCGGTAGTAGAAATATAAGAATGTTCCCTCACACATATGTAGATGTCCATCTGCTTTCCCTTAAAAAAGTAATTTTGTTGCGTATTCTCATATTACGCAGATACAACCAGTCTGAGAAACCATTGACCAAGTCTATTAACACATTTTCTCACACTAGAATGAAGCACTTTGCTCAAGGAAATACGTCTACGAAACTCTGGGATTCTCTAACCTGTCACATTTAATTAGCATAACATGTAATAAAGTGTTCGTCCATTTCAAAAGAAATTGCAGAAACAGCAATCTGCTCCCTGGCTTTTTTAATTTACATTAGGATCCTTAGAGTAATTGTGATGGGTATTGGACGTAATACGCTATACTTCACTCCTGTTATCTGGAGTAATCTCACTGGGTTCTACAAGACAGGAACGATGATACAATGACCAAGCTTGAAAATGCACTGAAAATATATATTTACTTATAGCTATGTTATATAATAATACATGATAAAACAAATAATATTGGCAATATTTTATATTAAATGCTGGTAAATATTGATGCTGTTTTTTCTAGGACAAAAAGTGGTTTCCATGATTATTTTCCCCTTTGGAAACCAAAGCCAATGTGTTTCAGTGTAATGTAGATGTATTTGACTAAGGGGTCTGGATTTGCTTTTTTGGCACAGTGAAAGGAAATTCTGTCAATGGAATTAGGTGCTAAAAATAAAATCTCTTCAGCCTGAAATATTTCTCCAGATATGGTGTGTGACAAACATTGGTAATGAAATAGCTTAATGTTAAGTAATAAAAAGGCTCAATTTTTGGCAGATAGACAAGTACAATAAATTCTCCTGGGAGTTCCAAGCCAAATATTACAAGCTCTAGCATTGCTTAGCATCCTGTAGAGATAAATTCAGGGTTGCTTAAATATATATGTACATAATTTCAAGATAGCAATGCTAGATTTGATTAGAACATTGTTTAGCGCTGCGGAATATGCTGGCGCTATATAAATAAACTATAATAATAATAATAATAATTAGAACAATGTAGAATTTATTCTTTATTACCTGTTCAATTTCATACTTGCATGTAGTTACATGAATGCAGGGAGTATTTTACCTAGGCTGGGGTAATTTAGGTTTCACAAACTGTTAAAAGAAAGACGGGTAAAGACTACTGTCAATATGCTTAACCCCTTCTCTACCAAGTGATTTTCCATAAACCACTTGCAGAAGCCAATGGTTATACAGAATTTTTTTTTAGATTATCTCTAACCCTAAAACCACCACACACACCTACACAAATACACACACATGCACAAACACAAAGAGATACACACACAGAGTAGGAATGCGCTGTAATTATGAACAAAGACTGTATGCCCTGTTTGACATGCAGAGGCTTCTTCTGCAGGTGAAATTCAGAACAGCATCTAATACTACATAGAAAGTCTTGGATAGACTTTTCCTTTGCAGTGTTTAACAAGCCACAGTACATCGACTGCTATGTCTGATGTACTGTAACCTTGAGAATATATTCAAGAGTCCTCCAGAAAGAGTTAACTCAATCTTAGGCAACTGTTGGTGCTTTTGAAGATTGTGTTGACTTGATTGTAGTATTGAAAGGGTTAATGTTGATTTTTGAAAGTCATGATAATAAAATAAGTTTTTAAGTTAAAGTGGTTTAATTAGCTTTAGCCAGTCCAACATGGAAATTTATTTAGATACATCAAGCAGGCAACATTTCAGCTGAACGAACAACCAAAACACCAAAACATTGTGTGCTTGTGATATCTAAATTAATTGCCACATTGAAGTGTCCGGACTTCTCTCCTTCATCTGTTTAATACTGGCTGAACTGGAATAGGGCCACACATTGTTGTGTTAATGTCAACTCTTAGAATTCCATTTAGAAATGTCCTCTCTCTCCAATCATGAGTGTGTGTGTGTGTGTGTGTGTGTGTGTGGGGGGGGGGGTGTTTATCGTTTTTTTTATAAATTCGTACATTTACCACGTTGTTTTTCAGCTAAAAGAATGAACCAGATTTTAATAAATGAACTCTCAGGCACCTATACTTGGCCAAGTTACTAATTACATGGGCAGACTGCCCATACAATGGTCATATATACAGGCAAATTGGAAATTTTAATTTAGCAGCCAGATAACTAAAGCTTCCAGTTCACCAGTAGCAGCTTGATGCTGATTCTTTTTTTTATTCTTTTTTATGAGTAGGAGGGGATTCTTCCTTTTTGTGTTTCTCTAATAACCAATTTTTCTCTGCATATGTTCTTTCGTCTACTTTAAAAAAGGTATAAAGTGAGGCATACGGTTCATTTTAATTCAAGTGATCCTGTATGAACAACGGAAACAGTCATATCAAGGAGCTGGAATCCAACTGAGACAAAGCGGTCAGGGCACAGGAATGTTTCCCTTTGAAGTACAAACTCTCCCTAGACTTGCTAAAAATCATCAAAGTTTATTTCCCATACATATGAAAAATACTGCAAACTGAATATCAGAATTACAAATGCCTAAGGTGTTCCCGTTATACTCGAAGCTTCACCATAGGTAGTTTAAAAAAGTACATATCTTTGTGAGTTCTAAGCAGTGCAGTACAACTCCATGGGTTTACTAGATATAACAAATACCAAGGAAGAGTCTTGAATGTCTTAGTGTGTTTTGGTCAATGAAGTAGAGCTAATTGTAGCCTGGAAGAACTACATTTTACATCAACAATTGTCCTTTGGCTTATTTTTTCGATAAACAGCCAAAGAGAGTACTATCATTTTTTAATTTAAATATTGTCAAGCTTGGATATATCGACAGCCTTTTGAACTTTTCGGAGTAGTTAAGATGCAATGACTCTGTCCCTTTGGCCTTTTAACATAAGCAACATCTACGATTTTTAATCACATTTCAGTGTCTCTGGAAGCCAGGCTTCCCAAGTGGTCCACTCACTTTGAGCCATACTAATTCAGTGTAGATTGAGCTCAACAAGCAAATGCTTACCATTCATGGACTGCGAGGAGAAGGACACCAGTTGTGTGAATGTTTGACCTCTGGCTCGGTCTTAAAGCGTAAGCCCGTAGAAGAGAAAATAATTCAGGGCCATGGTTTCAGAGAGAGCAAACTATAAATATGTACATGGATTTGGACAAAGGGAGCACAGCTAAGAAGGATTATATCAGGCCTGTGCTATGGTACAAGAATGAGGATAACAGTGCTGCTGCCCTCAGTTTACGTAGGGAATTAATCCATCCAACATTTTAAATGTTGCAGTTACAGCTGGAAGATTGACAAACAATCCAACAAACCTTTTCCATGTTCAACCTCTGTAGACTAGAATAAATGGATTATGAATGGTGGAGATACTTTAAAATAATTTTTAACCCAGTATATACATACATTGTTATACACTTATTATAGTAACTATAGTATAGTAATATTGTTTATTTAATTCTCTTTTCCACATTATTATTATTATTGTCACCATTTATATAGCACAACAGTTTCCGCAGCGCTTTACAATAACCAAAGGGATCGAAATAAATGGACATAGGATGGAAACAAGAGATGTAGAGGGCCCTGCTCATAGGAGCTTGCAGTCTAGAGGGATTGGAGTTGAGGAAGACAAGAGGAATTGCACTAGATAGCAGGATCATTAGTGCCAGTGGTTTGGGAATGGTGGGGCCATACAAGCGGCTTCAATCAAGTGTGAGTAGGTGAGCAGAGGGATGAGTTGCATCAGTGATGCGATACGCTAATCTGAAGAGATGGGTTTTGAGGGATTTCTTGAAGGCCTGAAGGTCAGGGGAGAGTTTGATAGGGTGAGGCAAGTCATTCCACAGGACCGGTGCTGCCCTTGAGAAGTCTTGGAGGAGAGAGTTGGCTGTGCGTGTGTAGACCGATGACAGGTGGAGATCACCTGCAGATCAGAGTTGTCTAGATGGGACGTGCTTGCTGAGTAACGAAGACATATAGGGAGGGGTTGAATTATTGAGTGACTTGAACGCGAGCATCAGTATTTTAAACTGTATCCTGAAACATACAGGAAGCCAATGGAGGGACCGGCAGAGGGGGAGGTACGCGAGGTGCGTCTGGTGAGAAAAATAAGCCTGGCCCCTGCATTCATTACATAACTATATAATGCAGGGTTGCCCAACCATGGCACTTCAGATATTTTCAAACTACATTTCCCTCAAGACTTTTCTAACCTAATTAGTGGCTGAACATCATGGTAAATATTGTTTGAAAACATCTGGATAGCCAAAGTTGGGGCCCCCTGATATAATGTATCAAAAGGAGGAGTCATTTCAAACTGTAAAGGTACCTTACATTTAGTGAAACTTTTCAATGACTGCTAATACCTTTGAGGTGACTAACATGTGTTGGAACCTTCTATCTAGATGAGCAAAAATATTACCACCTTTTATCCTTCATGTTGGAATTCATTTGGAAGTTGCCTTTCCGTGATAGACACTGGTGTAGAATGCGGGACCTCAGAAGTGTTGGCCAGAAGTCTCAGTTAGGTGCTTACCTAGAGATTACCGTAAAACAATTCTAAAAGATATGTTAAAACTTAGTACTCGATTTTATCGACTGATTCATTTGAAAAAATTCAGCTGGAGTTGGTTCTCAAAAAGTGACTGTGGACCACAGAAAGCTGACCAGGAAAATGGACGAAAAAGCTTATTTTCAGCCAGCATCATACAGATTTGTGCCATTAAACATGACTATTAGAAATATCTTATGTTTAAACAAAATATTTCAGTCCGATTCCCTCTATTTCCCTGCTTGAAAATCGATTTATCAACACCTTTTGGCATTTAATTTTTTTTCAGAGATCAGTATACCGATAATATCGAATTGCATTGATATAGCCAATATTTCGATTGAAAAGCATAGCCGAGGGAGCAGGTATTCGATCAAAATTTTAATCAGGAATTGAGACTGATTTAGGCCATTGGGCTGAATTAAACTGAGTCCTTAAGTGGGTATATTAACCAAGAGCAGAGTAAGCTTCAAATTATTTTTTGTCGATGCTATTTTATTAGTCTAAAGTCAGTTCATGGGAACATAATTTTTCTGTAGATGTTTATTAAAATTATACTTAAATTTTCCTAAATTTCCTTGGTGGGAAATTCTGAGTACTGGGTCCTTATTTAGTCCTTATGTGGGAGAGGTTTTCTGCTCTGGAAAATATAAGCACCAAATTCAACTCTCTTCCTTCCATACTGGACGCTCAGCAAGTACAGTCCCTAAAGCAGGCATCTCAATCTCTGGCCCTCCCAGATGTTTATTGTCTACAAATCCCAGAAAGCAACAAATGGCCAGAGAATCATGGGAGGTATAGTTCAGAAACAACTGGGGGGGGGGCGAGTTTGAGATCCCTGCCCTAAAGTGTAGCTGAAATTAAATAATAAGGAGCACTTGACTTCTACTAAAAATGCTATAGAGGACGGCTGCTCAACCTTGACTCTCCTTATGTTTTGGAACTACATTTCTCACATAGATCTGTCGACATAATAAGTCATGGGAGATGTAAAACATCTGGATGGACAATGTTGAGCACCACTGCCATAGAGGGATCATTGAAAAGGGATCTGTGTAGATGGGACTGCAGATTTTGGAATCCCCTACCTCTGATAGACCATAAGGTTAGAAGTCATAAGAGGACATATGTATGTTAGAAACATGAGAGTTTCCACCCAGGACTTGGGCCAAAACTGAGGGTAAAAGCTACAGTTGTATTACTGAGTATTTGGTGATGAATGTTTGACTGTATTTATACTATGTTTAGATTGTCCCAGCTCTGTGGAGCTTAACTTGTTGCTGACATATTATTTGATGATTAAATCCTTACCAATACCAATATCAAAGAGTATCATTTGACAAAACAAAACACATACTGTAGACCTTTCTGAGCATAGGAATGAAATGTTACAATGTAACCATTCTTATATTGGGAGACGGGGACGTGAAATCCTATTTGATTCCTGTTTCACTTTCTTATATCGCTAAAATGTGAAATAGGTTATGGAAATGCACTTTATAATGGGAACAGAATGCTTGGAAAATCAGAAGAGAGTAATCAAAAATTAATTTATATCTATAGCTTCAGGCGGCAAGAGGCAAGCAGGCATTAATTTAAATGTCACAAGTTGTCTTTGTCCTAAGGTACACATTAGAGAGCCTGCAAAATGAAAGATAGTGGAAGCTCTGACTCTGCAAGTAAGTGATGATAAAACTCAGAGAACTGGAGACATGTCCAAAAAAGGTTACAGAATATGTTATACAGGGAACCTCTCAAATGGCTATGTTGTCTGCACGAGTTATACAATATTGGAAAAAGAACAAGACAATATTGGAAATTAGTTTTTTCCTTATGTGCGCTTTAACCTCTGCATTAAAGTGGTCTATTTTATGGATATTTTAATTAATCCTTTCCATAGAAATATATAATTTTAATATTTTTTTATATTTAATTTCCCTTTTTTCATATATTCCACTGACCGTAGAAAATTAAGTTTTTTTTTAAAGAATATGGGTGGCAATGTGGTTTCTAGACTGTGATCAATTAACCTCATAAGGACCACTGACATACATAGTACGTCCTAGGGAAAATTCGCCTTAAGGACCAAGGATATACTATGTTCATTATGGTCCTTTAACCCACCTCCCTCCCCATACTCACCTCTCTGGCTGGGGTCCCACATCTGACTTGCTTCCTTGAAGCCAGCCCGACAGTTTTACGGGCCCCAGCCATCGCGATGACATCATCACCGTGCATGATGACATCACTTTCAGGTGTCCCCCGTCGCCTGCAGGGGGACTCTGAAAGAGGAAGGGAGGTCCTTTGGACCACTTTCCCTCCCCAATGGCTGCACATAGAAAACAAAGAGAGGCACTGCTGGAGAGGGCAGAGTCTGCCCTTTCCAGCGGTGCCTCTCTTTAACCCCTTAGGTGCCAGATCGCAAAATGGTCAAAATGAGCTCAGCACAGAGGTGAACTGGCTCAGCAGTGAAAGGATTAAAAAGCATAAACAAGCATAAACAAGTAAAAATGGGCATTTCTAATTTCAGGACAAAATTCCAAACCTATTCAGCTGGGGTCTTTTTTGGTGGTTGTAGATTTTGGGGATTAAAGTTCGAAATAATTTTTCCATTATTTCATCATATTTCATAATTTGTTATATAGTAAGTTATACGATATGATGAAATTAATGGTATCTTTAGAAAGTCCATTTAATGGCGAGAAAATCGGTATATAATATGTATGGGTTCCATAAACGAGTAAGAGGAATAGTAGAGCTAAACACAAACAGCTCAGAACTATAAAAACAGCAGTGGGTACTTTTGGAAAGACAATGGTAATATCGCCTGGTCACTATGGAGTTAAATTGCACCAGCTGTACCAGTTAAGATGCACTTTGCCTGAAAAACCTCACAAGGGATGGATTTTGCATTGGTCTTTAACCCCTTCCCTGTGGAGGACGTGTGGGGAACGTCCTCATTGACTCCCGCTATATGCGGAGGACGTTTCCCACATGTCATCCGCTAGCGGGAGCCCTGGGAGAGAAACTCACCTCTCTCTCGCATGAGGATCTTGTGAGATCCTGCTGGTCGGCGGAGTAATCGCGAAGGGAGACAGGGGACATTTTTTCCTTTTTGCTCCCTGCAGCTCGAAACAGTGGATCGGGCCACTGTTCTCACCGCAGGATAAAAGGTGAGTATTTGTTTTTTGGGGGGTTTTGAGCATCCATTAACTGCACCTCTGAGCTGGTGTTAACTTTTTCGTTAGCGCCAGCTGTTAGTAACTAGCGTTAGGACCCAGGGATTCTAACGCTAGTTAATCTGTGCTTTCACTTTCCGCTCCCCATAATAGGTTTAGGGAGCGCAAAGTACAGTAAACTTGTGCTACAAATCACAAATTAACCACTTGGCTGCTAAGGACGCGCTCAGCGCATCCTGCCAAGTGCACCTCCTGTGCGACGGACGCGCTGAGCGCGTCCTAGCACAGGAGGCAGCAATCAGCGGGGATTCCGGCCGATTGCTGGCCCCCCTGGTGCGGGCTGACATCTTGGATGTCAGCCCAGCACTCCGGGACCCCGGCGGGGACATTAGATGTCATCGCGGTGGCGCGATGACATCTAATTCAGGCGCCCCCCGCACGTGCGGAGGAGGCGCCTGAAAGGGAGGGGGGAGGTCCTTCGGACGTCTCTCCTTCCCGATCGCCGAGGGCCACAGGTTTATCGGCAGGCACCGTTTGGAAGGGCACAGCCTGCCCTTCCAAACGGTGGCTGACATTAACCCCTGGGGAGCCGGATCACGATTCGGCGCCGAAAAGCTCCGGATCGTGATCCTCTCCCGGAGCTGGCCGACATCTTGGATGTCGGCCAAGCCTCTGGGAACTCCCCCTGAGGACTGGCATCATCATGCATAGCACGATGACGCCAGTCCTGGAGTTAACCCCTAGCTGCCAGCAATGGTGGAGATAGGGGGTTCCAATGAACCCCCTATCTCCCGATCCGTGGCAGCTAGGGGTTAATGTTTGATATCGTTGGATCGGCCAGAGCATGACCATGTAAAAAGTTGAAAAAAAAATATATATATTTAAAAAAAATTATAACAAAAAATAAACAAGTTTTTTTTGTTGTTGTTTTGTTAATGCAGCAATATTGTTCCCATTTCAATTATAATGTGAACAATGATGCTGCACAAATGATTTTTGTTTGAGGTGCGTTTGTTAAAAAGCACGTAATTTTCCCCCAAACAAAATGTAATTTTACGTCAGCGGCTCCTAACCTCCCTCCCGTCTGGATACTTACCTCCCTCGCTGGATCCCTCGCAGATCTGGCAGGGTGGAAGCCTGCCCCCGTCATTTAGATGGGCCGGCGAGCTCGATGACGTGACCATGCTGCGTGGTGATGTCATCAGCAGGCACTCCCATTGAAATCAATGGAGGGGAGGGGGGGCTCATTCGGAGCCCTCTATCTCCCCAACCATTGAAGATAGAGCGCTGCAAGTTGCACCGCTGGAAAGGGGAGAGGCTACCCTCTTCAGCGGTGTGCAGCATTAACTATTTTGCTGCAGTGTCGCGATTCAGCGCATATTTGTGCCAAATTGTGATTCAAACCTGGAGGGGGTATAAAAAAAAGGTAAAAATAAATAAATAAATAAATAAAATAAATAAAATAAAAATTAAAAAAATAGTTTTTTTAAAACTTTTTTTGTCTGTGGGGGGTTTATTTAATTAGGTCCTAGGCTGTCATCTAAAAATAATGAGCATAAACCAGTCAGAATGAGCTCAGCGCACATAGGTGAACTGGCTCAGCAATGAAGGGGTTAAAAAGCAAAAACATGTAAATTGGGTATTTCTATTCTCGGGACAAAATTCTGAAACTATTTAGCTGGAGTCTTTTTTGGTGGTTGTAGATTTTGGGGATTAAATTACGAAAAAGTGTGTTTTTACCATTTTTTTCATCATATTTCATATTTCATATTATTTTTTATAGTAAATTATAGGATATGATGGAAATAATGTTATTTTTAGAAAGTCTATTTAATGTCGGGAAAAACTGTGTATAATATATGTGGGTTGCATAAATGAGTAAGAGGAAAATTTGACCTAAACACGAACAGCGCAGAAACGTAAAACCAGCAGCGGTCACTAAAGGACAGATTTGTGTAAAACCGCCCGGTCACTAAGGGGTTAAGCTAGCGCTAATGAGGACTAGTGTTAGCTTGAAGGAGGTGATAGAGCCCTCTATGTTTTAAATAGTAGTATGCATTATGACAGTGATTTGTATTATGCTGACATATACTCTAGAATTAGTTAATGCTCATACCTCATTGTATAAACATAGAGAGTTTGATGCTGATTCTGTATTGGGTTTAGTGTATCTTGTTGCTAGGTTACAGTCAAGATACCATAGTAATGAGAGGAAAATAATGTAATACTACTTATTATACCATTTTATTTACTGTCGTAATGTATGTGTGTGACATATGTTAGCTATAGTTCAAGGACAAAAAATAATAATGGTTTATAAAAAAAGAGCACATTTATTTTAACCATTGCACAGTACCTGCAGTAATTCTGAACTAGATCGCAATAATGTCAAAAATAATGCATAGATAAAAATAATTACAAATGTAAGTCACTCTAACAGTTTTGTAACAAATTGTATCCTGTGGTCTATTCTGTATTACTTCTCAGATGGGTTGACAGTCAGCTTAAAAAAGTCAGTCCAAAATCGACAGGGAAAAAAATCCCCAATTTAAAGGGAAGCTATGTTTCCAATTATGAATTTGTGGTATAAGTTTGAGAAGGAGTTGTCACCTGCTGTTCAGCAGGTAAACCGCATTGTCTTTGTAATCACACCTGATGCTTAGTAGGAATCACTTTAAATTAATTAAGGATCTCTTTTAATAATAGTTCTGAGCAGAGTTTGGAAAATCTACCAGCTTTTCTGTTCATTATAACTGGAGAGATTGAACTCAGACAAGAATCATACGGAGAGAAAGCAAGGTCGGTACAAGGTAATCAGTTCGGAGAAGCATTTCTGTGTATAAACGTCAAATTGGAACAGCCTTGCAATCGTTTTCTAACAGATTTAGACTTAAGGAAAAACAAAGGATTAGAGAGAGAAAAAAAAATCCACATAGGGATTGTCTTAAAATTTCAGAATTTAAAACAGCATGCCTCTTTTGACTTTTACTCAGAATAACATATGAGATATTATATATAAATGGGTGATTGTCAAATATGTATCATTTCTTTTGCTTCTGACTGTGAAAATCATCTTAAAATGTGTGTTAACAGTAGCAAAAATCTATCTCAGACAGGCTATTGTCTCAGTCTTTTTCTTGGTCCCCTAGTAGCGTAAAAGCTGCTTCTTTAATCATTCACTCAAAATGCCCCTGTTCACATGTCTGCGTTCTCTAAAAATGCCCAAAATTTTAGCTACACCTAAAAGCTTTTGCTGAATGATTCTGCATTTGCAAAATCATTTAGCACCGCCAACCCCCCACCCAATAAATCCCATACTCATCTTTCATCCCACGGCGAGAATGGAGGCCCGATCCACTGCTTCTTGCCCCTGGGAGCAGAGTGAGACTGGAAAGAAATAGTTCCTAGTCTTGCTCCGCGATCACTCCGCAGCACTGAGAGCTGCGAGAGCAAGCCCGGAAGCTCAAGCCTCCATGGAGTCCTATGGACTCCAGGAGGTGATACTGGTGGCGGTGTGTAAGTGCTACTGTGAGTATCCTAGTGGTTAGTGCTGAAATGGGGATGCTATAGTGAAACCTGCAGGCTCAGGTTTTCCCCATTAGTGTCCCCATTCTAGCATGAAGCATGGTAAAGGGCCAATAAATTGTTATCATTCTTGCCACAGGACCCGACTGGGCACCAGGGCATTAACCCACTCTATAATTAATATAAAGGCTGTGTCACCTCTCTTTCAATCTTGCTACACAGTCCAAGCCATTGAAGCCCTTCCAAAGGATAATGACGTATCAGGTTACTTGTGGCCAATGTCCAGTCGTTGGCCCATGTCGCATTCCACGTGCCCAGCCCTGTCCCCTGTCCTCTGTATTAGTCATAACCTGTTTAGGCCTTGTGTTGCATATTGTCTTTCCTGGGGTGCAGCTCAGGGACTAATGGTTTCTGCTTCCAGCACACCTGTCTGTCCTTTGTCCTGATCTCCTCCCTATTTAGAGCTAGGCACCCATAGTGCATTGCTCCATCAATTTCACTTCCTGGGTTACATGGTTTGCTGTAATCTGAGAGCTGCCTGATAATTTGTTCCAGTCCCTGTTCGTATATTCTGTTGATAGTACTTTGGTCTTGTTTTCCCTGTCAGTTTATAGTTGTTCCCTTGTGTTTTGGTTTTCTGTTTATGTGTTAATCTGATTACCCGGTTACTGATATTTGGCTTGGCTGACTTCCCTCCTGGTTCTGTACCCCGAGATCTGTACGACGTTCTTGCTCTGGTTCTGACTTCTAGCTTTTCTCGTGACTATGCTTATGCATGATCCTTGTCTGTACCATTTACATTGATCCCTGTCATCTGTGTTTGTCATAAGACTCTGCACGGTTTCAAGGTAACTTTTTCCTCTAGATTAGATCTGGAAGACCGGCCTATCAGATCAGGGCTTCTGTGGTATTACCGTGAAGAGGTCTCTGGTTAACCCTGTGTTGTCACCTATACTTTTGCCTACAGTGTATCTCTGCATATAGGGCTTTTTACATGAACCAGGGCCTCACCTTGGCGCGAGCGTGACAGCCCACAGTTCTTATATGTGTTTATTATCAATTCAATATGTGCTCATTATCATAGTAGCAGAGCCTACTCAAACAGGTCCCCAGAAGGGCTTGACCTAGTCAGAGTTCCAACTGATGAGCCTCAGTCTGTTAGGTATTCAACCCTGCCCTCCCCAATAACCTATTCCTCAATGCAAAATGACCATATTATTCATTCCCCATTATCCACCATTGAGATGAATACATTTAATTTGGTCATGGATGACAACAGCCATTGGATTCAAGTAGATAGATGACAACTATATTGATGGTGGTGGCATCCATAGGAAGATAAATGGCTCAATTCCCATTTGAAGTCAATCATTTCCAAATGCAACTTAAACAAATCTATAACACATGGGAAGAGAGGCAGAATGAGTAGTCAGACATATCACATTTTGGGTTTGGTGAATAATCGTTTGTATATATGTTGCTCATCAAGAGGCAGATTGGTCAAGATGGAAGAAGACCCACATTAATGTCAGACAACGTCCTGCTGATTGTGATGTGACCTGTTACTCCAGTTGGAAGAACACAGGTTTCAGAAATGTAGAATAAGCCAATGGAGCAGTTTGAGATTAATATGAATTGTAGTGATAGGAAACCTGTGAGGAGGCAATGAGGCATACTGTCCTTTCTGGAAGGAAAATATAATAGAAACCTCACACATGCAAATAAACGTTTAAGAAATAGCTTGTTGCTTGCTAGGTTAGCTATTAAATGTCAAAATGTCAAAATAAAGACTTTTTTTGGGGTTGTGTGGGCAGCGCATGTGCAATGTAGTGATAAGAAAATTCAAATTATAGGCTTTTTTCCATGTTGTTCAGTTTCCATAGTAATTTTCAAATAATCTAAGTTGTAGCCTTTCTGTATGGATGGCACATGTCTTGAAAAGATGCAAAGAGTGGCGCAATAAGAGCAGAGCTAGTGGCTCCTGTTTAAGCATGGACGGGGGCTTACTGCATGGAGAAATTGAGAAATTTCACACATCATAAGCAGTGCGAACATATAAATAAATGACATCTGTAAATTCGGCAGAGATACAGCAATATAGCTTCGTTTTTATAGGCTTTTCAATAGGATATATATATATATATAATAGAATCTAATAGGTACAATACATAATATAATTAGAAATGTATCTGCAGATTTGATGTTCCATTTCAAAAATGAAAAAAAAAAAGCTGTTGGATATTCTGTGTGACTAGTGGGTCTACAAGTGATGCACAAAGTCAAGGAGGCAGGACATTAGAATTCTGGACAGCCAATTCCAATACTACTTTATGTCAAAATAATGGGAATCCAGGCATTCCCAACAATAGTACAAATGCATCATTATTAGATGAACATTGCTGGCAGTGGCAACAGTGGTGAGTGCCCTGCTTTGGATGTCGTGTGTGTGTGCAAATTTACCTCATGTTTTATAGACCCTTTAAAGAAGCTCCTTTTAATTCAATGTCTTAAACATCTCGTTATCAAAGTAGTGAAAGGAATACTTAGTGCATCTCTGACAATGGTAGCAGTCAACGAGTTAATAAACGAAATGATGATAGAACAAGACCTGGGTGGTCAATGTGTTCATTTTCTGCTCTAGATGATTGTTATATACTAGAAAATAACTCTTGATCCCTGCTGACAAAAGTGTTGGCCTCACAGAGACAAGTCTTCAAATCACAAGAAAGTAAAAATATCACTCACCCAGGGGTGACACAATAAAATGAAATGTTGTGAACTACTACTTTATAGAAAGGTTAGACTGGAAGAGCGTTACAGTGGAGGTGGTAGAAGTTGTTGCAGTGGTGGGCAGCAAGACAACTCTCAAGAATACAGTTAAAAGAAAGATATGTTAAGGGGGTTATTTGGCAAATGCATGTGTGCCGAACTCACATTGAACTTGGGGTACATGGACCCTGCCCTCTCCTATGTTGAAGTACCTACAATTCTAGATGCAGAGTGTGTTATGTATGAATAATGTCATTTTTAATATTGTTATTGTCTATGCTTATCTGCTACTATGGCTAATATGATTACTGTGTTAGTCACTGTTGCCCTTTCCAACTCCCCCTATCTAGAATGTGTTTACATCTGTGAAAGGTTTGATTTTCTGTCTTGTTTGACAAACAATGCACCACTAATAGATACTAAAAATCTAAATCCCCTGTTTATCCCCACAATCTACTATTGTTCTGCTTTGTTGGAAAGTTGCACTATGCGTCTTGGTGTCCAGAGTTAATTCCATTACCTGTCCCTAATCTAATTATGTCCCAAAACGCCAGGGAGGGATTTCTGATGTACCGCAGCAAGGCACCAGGGTGTAATTTTCTATTGGCCACTGGGGTCCCTGATTGCACTGTATATAATTAGCTCATTAAAGGCTCAGTTCCTGTCTGTCTGTTTTAACCCCATGATCTGTGTTCCGGCTGATTTCTGGGAATGCTATCGCTTCGGTATCAGTATACCCATCCTTAAGCTTCAGCTAAGGGCTGGAGAAAGGCATGAAAGACTAGTGGTGGGAGAACGAGGGTCCAGCAAGGGAGTGGCATTACCAGATGTAGCCCAGATGGCACATGGAGATCTGTTAACAGTCGGTATTTCCGAGGTCGCAATGTTGCTATGGCGTCAAATGTTGCCGTTCTGCAAAAGAAAAATTCAAACAGCGGCAAACTGTGAAGCTTCTAATACCTCTGTTTTGATTTTTCTTTTGTGAAATGCAAGCATTTGTTGCCATTACCATTACAACTTTGGCAAACACTGGCATTCACTGAATAACCCTGCAAGAAGCAATCTAATATATGAGTGGGAGAAAAAGTAACAATATGCTATACATATAACCTCTAACAATATGAAGACACGCTGAATAATATTGGAGAATGGGGTAAAACTGAAAATCTAATACTGCAATGTGAGCAAAAATGCACTAAGTATGCTTGAAACGTGAAATGAAAAAGCAGCAAAGTGGCAGCAATCCAATGCTCTAATCTGAGAAAGAAACATGGACTCTAATGCTGAATGTGATTGAATGCACAGACAAAATGTGATAATCTAATACTCTAATCTGTGAAAGTCACACTGAGCATATTATGCTGGATGTGTTGGAATGTACAGGCAAGCGCTGGTGATCTCATACTCCTGTCTGAGGAAGATTCACAGAAAATCAAATGCTGAATGAAAAGGGAGGCACAGGCAAAAGCTGGAAATTGAATACTTCAATCCGAAGTAGATACACAACCGATGTGATCAAATGAGGAAAGGAAATCTCGCAATCTAATGGTGCTTTTGAGAGATCCTCTGCAAATACAATACTGTGTGAGAGCAGATATGGAGGCAAAAACTAATACTATAAATTTACCATTTGAAATAAACGGTTTAACATTCAAATAATTTATACCTAGAACATACAAAAAAGGCAATCCAGTTCTATGATAAGAGGCAGATAAACTAACCCTAAACTAACCCTTTCCCTATCACGTGATTTTGCAAACAACCACAGTCAGGCACTAATAGTTTTTTGGATAATCAATCATTTTTAATTAATTATACAGAAATAATTATTTGGGAATATTCCCAATGTATTCCTTACTGTAGTAGCTGTAGGCAGGGAGATGGTGCCATCTGCTGGTCAAATGGATGTACTACAGTTCTGAGCTCTGTGCAGGATCAGTTGGAGAGCTATATGTTATAAATATTCCCCAGCTGGTTTTAACACCTCAAGCAACATGCCCACAGTGGTAAAGCTTTAAGGCAGGGGTCAGCAACTATAACCTCCCAGATGTTTTGGAACTACATTTATTATGAGTCTCATCCATGCTAATGAGTAGTAATGAGCCGAACACCCCTGTGTTCGGTTCGTAATCGAACAGCCAAAATGTTCGAATACGAACTCGAACACAATGTTAATCAATGGGGGCCGAACACGCAAAATGTGTTCACAGTTCTCCTAAATGTACCGGCGGCCACCGGTACATTTAGGAGACCTGTGGCTGTGGCCCCGGCCCCCCGTAACTCACCTGTCCTGCAGCTGTCCTGGCCTCCTGTTCCCCGGTCCGTCAGATACTCCGGTCCGTCTGGCCGCGGCTCCTCTGCCCCACGTCTTCATGCTGAATGATCTGATTGGGCAAAGTCCTGCACTTGACCTGGACTTGCCCAATCAGGGCTCTAATTCAATATTGAGCCCTGATTGGGCAAAGTCCAGGTCAAGTGCAGGACTTTGCCCAATCAGAGCTCAGCATGAAGATGAGGCGTGGGGCAGAGCTTTAACCAAGCTCTGATTGGTTAAAGTCGGTGCAAGACTTTAACCAATCAGAGCTTGGTTAAAGCTCATCTTCATGCTGAGCTCTGATTGGGCAAAGTCCTGCACCTGATCTGGACTTTGCCCAACCAGGGCTCATTATTGAATTAGAGCCCTGATTGGGCAAAGTCCAGGTCAGGCGCAGGACTTTGCCCAATCAGATCATTCAGCATGAAGATGTGGGGCAGAGGAGCCACATCCAGATGGACTGGAGGAGCTGATGGACCGGGGAACAGGAGGCCGGGACAGCTGCAGGACAGGTGAGTTATGGGGGCCGGGGGTCGCAGCCACAGGTCTCCTAAATGTACCGGCAGCCGCCGGTACATTTAGGAGACCTATGGACGCATTTTTTATTATGGAATGTCGGCAGTCGAACAAACCGCGAACATCCCATAATGTTCGGCGTTCGCTGAACACCCGAACGGCCGATGTTCGATTCGAACTCATATTCGAATCGAACCGAACGCCCATCCCTACTAATGAGAGGCTGAGTATCTTGGGAGATGTAGTTCCAAAACATCTGGAGGGCCAAGGTTGCTGATCCCTGCTGGGGCATTTTTCAGAGCCCAAATGCAAACAAAATTAGTTTGCAACAAATTCCATTTGCTTTTTTCCTGCGCAGCTGCAGATTGAGATAACTCGATATTTTCACCTGATGGTATCTTTGAAGATCCAAGTTATATCGATCTTGGGAGTGAAGGGGCTAAATGTGATGAAATGGGGAGGCAAGAGCTAGCAATCAAATACTGAAATAAGACATAGGCAAGAGATGAAGTACCAGTCTAATGCTGTATTTCCTAACATAGGGTATGTTAACTGGAAAATAGGATATGTAAACAATACATAGTGGTTAGAAGCACCTGTAACTCAGTAAGTCACAAGATAAGAATGTGCAGCGAAGAGCTGGCAATCAAATACTGAAATGAGATATATACAGTGGCACTATAATATTGTATCATATTGAATGTGGAGAGAAGGACTGAGAATACATTAGTTTAAATGTGATATCAGGTGGATTGACGCACTTTGACAGCATGATATTTAATGTGATAGAATGTTGAAGCAAACAATTTAGAGTAGACAGAGATACTCATATCATGGCAATATAGATATTTGTGGTCTACCAAAGCACAATTTGTTAAAGTTGATTTTCTTTTAATGGACCATACTGATTCTGAATGTTTTTGAAGCCTGGGATAGCCTTTTCTAGTATTCAGGACAGTACTTCCCAACTGTCTCTGCCAATCCTGTGCTTCGAGGCATTAAAAAAGCAACAACATTTTCAAGAAATCATTTTTCAATATATTTGAAATGGCAGAAACACTTTCTCGGTTGAACCTCTTGTTTGTATCATTAATTGGACGAGGCATAGGCCAACTTTATTTACTATTCATTATTGCTTAGTCTGTTTAGCACTCACACAACAATGCTTATCTTAAGTCTAAATCAATGATTAGTTGCAGGGCAGTCATCCATCAGTGGGAAAATACATTAATTCTTGTGTATACAGCATAACTCTGGTATTAATGAATGCTTTTCCTAAAGCGGTATTATTCTGTCCACAATACTTGTGAAAACTAAAGGAAGAAATATGTGTTTTCATTCATCATCAATTTAAGATGTTACAGGGTGTAATAATGCATTTCCCCCGCAAAAATGTAATGAAATAATCTGTATCTATATCTTGGAATCTCTATCCACATGCAATTCACAAACAAATGCACTCATGGAATTACTTTTAATGAAATTATGCTGCAAGCAGGCCAGTGAGAATATTTAGGGGTACAAAAGAAGCATGTGCCTGTTGAGGTGGTTGGGTCAGAGTCTTTACAGACTTTTAAACAACGACTAGATGACTTCCTGCAAAAACAGAATATTAATGGTTGTAATATTTAAATTGTGGGTAAAAACTGCTTGATCCAAGGAGAAATATTAACCCACTCTGGGGTCAAGAAGGAATTTTTTCCCATTGTGTTGCATTTTGGAGAGACTGGGATTTTTGCCTTCTTTTTGATCAATAGCAGTAAGTGATGTGTGAAAGGCTCAACTCGATGGACGCATGTCTTTATTTCAGTCTATGTAAATATGTGTCAACATGATGACAGTCATATGGGTCTGTGGAGCTGAATGTAAGTGACAATAGTTTGAGGGGCTATGTATGCCTGATGAGATTTGTTTGAGTGTGTGGGATTACACATGCATGGTGATAGTTGAGTGACTGCGTGTAGCCCTCTGGGAGGAATAAAAACATTTTGCATTTGGTTGTGTTAAATGGAAATTCATGTGGGAGTGATAGTGTTTGAGGTTGACTTTGTGGCATGGTAGGATGTTCAGGATATTTGTTTACCAAAGGTATGTGTATGCAGCTATCTGCTCCATCACTTGAAGACTATTTACCTTCCAATGTTTTGCAGTTCAGGGGGCAAGTGGCACTACTTCTGATCATTCTGCCCTAGAAATCACTATTTTAAATGAATTCACACTTGTTAACTCTCTATCAACAACTTGGTGTCACCAGAGATCAAGTCCAGGGGGAACGCGTGGGAACACAGTTCCTATGCTATTTTTTGCAGAGTGAACTGAGCTCCTTTTGGTCCCTCTCTGATAAATGACTAGCTTGCCTTGCTTAAGCAATGGGGTGTGATTCATAGACTTTCTGGGGAGGGTATAAAAGAAAACCCACCAGTTTGTCTCCTGACTGAGAAACAGCATGAGCGTATGTGGTTGCTCAGGGAGCAACTTTTGGCTTCATTAGACAGGACTCTCCTTACTGGAGGTGCCTTGGCGTGGCAGGCGGGCTTAAAACTTCAATGGCCATTCAGGTAAACAAAAACCTCTAATTGTGTTTTGTTTCCCATGGTGTTATAGGGATAAGCGCAGATGACATCTTTTTTTTTTTCATTATACCATTTTCCCTCTGCCCAGTACATCTCACATTGTGCTACGTGATCCCTTTTTGTTCTGTTTAAGGTGTCATTCCATTGTCAGTCAAACAGTGACTGACATGTTTATATAAAGCCAAATATTCTCCAAACTATCACAGGTGGTTTTGGTGATACTTCTGACTGAAACACATTTAATGTTATTTTATCACTAGGGTGAAAGACACTGTTTAACAGTTTGTTAAACTATTGTCAAAGTATTTGGTGCTCTCCTAGCTTCCTTGTTTGCCTTTTCTCCTGTTTTCCAAGAAGTCTCTTGGAACTCATCAAAAGTTAGCTAATTATCAGTCCATGTTATCTGTTTATGCTGCCTGTTTTCACATAGCAGTGGTTTCACAGACCAATTATCCCCTTGCTGTTTAACCATTCTCCTCTTATTTCTCTCATCAACACTTATCTAAGCAGGTACTAGACATGTGCACAACACAAAATTTTGTTTTGAACTAATGGATTAGTCCTAAAACGCAATTTATTTAGTTGCGAAAGAAATTCGTTTTCAGTTCTTTAGTATGAAAACTAATTTCATTCATCCGAAAACCAGCGGATACAATTAATATTGTAGTGGTGGCTCCTCGGAGGGCTGAGATTGGCTGCTTGTTACAGTATCTCTCTCTCTCAGCACAATGTGTCAGGCAAAGCTGTTACAGTAACTGACTGCTGCTCACAGCGCTCAGAGTTTCAGTAAAACTAGTAAATAATATTTTTATATACAAGAGGTCATAACAATATTATTTCCTTGTTTTACTGAAACTGAGTGCTGTTACAGTCAGTTACTGTAACAGCTGAGCCTGATACATTTTACTGAGAGATAATATAACAAGCAGCCGATCTCAGCGCTCACAGCCACTGGCTTTAAAGGGCTGAAAAAAATGCTCCTCTCTGTATAATGTATAGAACATCCTCCTGCATTAATTAATACCCCTCTCTGTATAATGTAGATAATATCCTCCTGCATTAATTAATACCCCTCGCTGTATAATGTATAGAACATCCTCCTCAATTAATTAATGTCTCTCTCTGTAAAGAATATCCTCCTCAATTTATACCTTTCTCTGTATAATGTATAGAACATCCTCCTGCATTAATACCCCTCTCTGTATAATGTATAGAACATCCTCCTGCATTAATTAATGTCCCTCTCTGTATAGAAGAGCACATCCTTCTGCATTGGCATGTGGAGGGTGCAGAACTTCGGAATGCAATGCTTATCCAGCACAGGAGAGGGAACTTTTACTTAAACTTTGTATCTCTATGGGGAAGACAGACAGGATTATAAAAGCAAGGGAGAGGGAAAATATTAATGTAAATCGGTCTGAAAGCTCAGAGAAGAGATGACTGGAGCAAATTTATCTTTATAATAAAATAAAGCACTTTAAATCAAGGGAAAACATTCAAATAAATCACACTGAAGGCTCATAATGACAGTAACTGTTAGAGCTGGATACTAAATGTATCAGACGTAAAAACCCTTTATAACAAACAGCACTGGGTGAGAAGAGGGACTTTATATAAAACGTGTATTATGGATGAGGAAAGGGGGATAGTGCTCCTGGATAATATAAAATGTATCGACCTAAGCCCCTATTATGCAGAGCGAGAGTGGAGATAACCACCCACGTTTTATAAAGTCCCTCTCTTCTCCCAGCGCTGCTTGTTATAAAGGGGTTTTTACAATCCAGCCCTACTCTCTCATTAGCTTTCAGTGTGATTTATTTGAATGTTTTCCTTCTCCAGCTGCTTTTATCATCTTGTCTCACAGACATGCAAGGGTTAAGTAAAGGTTGTGCTGGCTGTCTGTGCTGCAAGTGAGTATTTTGGAGGTCTATCACTGTCAGATTTTCGGGTAGGGGTCGAGAAGGATAACACATACAAACTACTTTTTCTGTAGCTTTGCGATGTTGCGCTCTTCATTGCTGGTCTCCTTCACTCATCAATGTAATATTACAAAAAGGACTGAAACTAAAATGTAATGCATTTTCCTTTAGTTTCTTTCGTTTTTTGGACTGAGCAGTTTCGTATCTCTTGAGTAATACGAAAACTAAATTATCCCAAAATTCGGACTAAATCGTTTTAGTACTAAAACGAATGCACATGTCTAGCAGGTACCATATTCTATGTTCTATCCGCATATGCCCTTAAAAGCAGATGATCACTACTAAAAGCTCATTGGACAGAGTCCCCCTTAATCTAATTTTTTTATTTCTGCCAACATATTATTGCTTACTTGTAATTTATGATGAATTGGTTCCACATTTTATACTGCACAGTGTTGCAGATAAATGTGTGGATAATAATCATAATTTTTAGAGGTGTGCACAGCTGAAAAATTTGTTAAGTTTCGCTTGAAAATAATTTTGTAATTTGGTATCTATTCAAAACTGATCCGAAATCGATTTGAAATCGATTTGGATCACAAAAAAAATCAATAAAGCAAATCCTGCTCAATTACTGTTACATTAGGGTTAAATAAGAGGGTTAAAAGGCAAGTTAGGATTAAATATTGAGCTGTCTATTGGCCTGTGGTGCTGAATACAACAGATTCAGCACCACAGCCAATTAACAGGGACGGGATGCTTTGTGAAACAGTGAAACAAAATTGATTTGTTTTCATAATTTTGTTTGTAATTTTATATCGATTCGAAATTGATTCGAATTTGGATCACTAAAAAAAAATCAATCAGTCATTCAGTCACTGGTTCTCTTGTGAAACAGCATAAAGAATCAATATCATTAGATACCGTTTCATTTTGTTTTTATTTAAATTCGGATTAAACCAATTCGTTATTTTGGAAGTACTTCCAAGATACAAATTAACGAATTTTCAAACTAATTGAGATTCATTACAAAACGAATGTACACCTCTAATAATTATACATATTTAATAAGGTAAAATAACTAATTTACTTTTCTTCAAAACTTTTCTATAAAGTCCACAAATGCTCAACTCTTATACATTAATATTATGCAGAAACGTAAACAGTATCTAGGCAGACATAATTTAGATTTGTGATCGGCAGACAAACGTTTAAGATGCTACACTAGAATCAATTCAACAAAACAAGAATTTTATTTTGCTGTTATGTCACTTTTTATCCCACAATACCATGGCACACTGTGTATCATATCACTTTGTTGACATATGATTTAACATTAAGCCTTTTATCCTTTAAGGGAATTACTTCCTTAAGAAAATAACCTTGTGAAATCCATTCACAAATTTGCCAAATGGATTATTGTCTACTTTGTTACTCGCTTCTGATTCTTTAAATAATAAATGATTGTGATGAATACTCAATATAGGATTAACATTTGTCTTCTGTTATCGATAACTATAGTATTAAGATCTTAAAGTAGTAGGAACCGACAAACACACAACATTCGGAACAAAATATTTGCAGCTGGTACTCCAAAACCACAAATTAAAAATAGATAAAAACATAATTTAAAACAATTCAACAAATATGATGTGATATTGATTGTATAGAAGTGGATCATATCGCCACAATGGATCTATTTTTGAGACTGCTTCATAAAACGTTCATGGCAATAGAAAGCGATAATAACAAATGCGTGTAAAAGGTTGAAAATGAGATATCTTTACTAACATTATGGGAAAACATATTATTATTACCGTAGATGCTCGAATATAGTGCCACCCGAATATAACGCAATGGATAAGAGATTTATTATGGAAAGGAAAGAATACTCCAGACTCGAATATAACGCGATGTGCAAAATTATAAAAGTATACTGTACCAGTAAACAATTAAAATCCTTTGAGGTTCTCTAAATACAGTCAGACCACCCCTCAGACCAGGCTGCTCTGCTCTAGAATGATTATAGTTGTTTCTAAGTATGAAGCCGTTGGCCACCCATCTTCACTACTTGTGGTGATATGGCCGGCGGAGGGAGGTGGCCAACGCAGTGAATCATTCACCAATAGCCAGCACGCCAGGAAGTGTAATTTTCTCACCTCCGGCTCCAGCATGCAGGCTCACTTCAGGAAAGCTCACTTCAGGGAGACTCCCAGAACTTCTGGGAGACTTGGGATCCCTGAGTAATCCTGAGCAATCCCACACGCGATGCAGATGTCTCGAATATAACACGACCCCTCCAATTTTAAGGTATATTTTTGTCACCAAAATCTAGCGGTATACTCGAGTATCTACAGGTAATAATAATAGTAATAATATTGTTAGTTTGATTGTGGGATTAAAAATATTCACAACGCCGATCTTTTGCGATAGTAGTCTACAGCAATGGCGTTGACACTTTACTTTTCCAACTGTGTCCCTATTTTTATGTTGATTAAAAAAGATATAAACTACAATGGTTGATCATAAATGATGAGAAATTGATGTTGAGAAACATTCAGAAGAGCTATTCTAAATCATAAAGAGGTAAATAAACGCTTGTCAGACAGGCAACATTATAATAACAAGATTGGTTCCATGAATTGAAGGCTCAGGTTGCATTGAGGACATGAGAAAAGAATTAAACCAGATATGTCAAATGCATGCATGAGTAGAGACAAGTTAAGTGATTGTCTTTCTGATTCTTTTGTAAGCCTTAAATATTACGGTGGATATTACCCTGTATGACAATGCAATATGGAAAGTGATTGCCCACATTTATCTTTCTGGGTTTAATGGGTAGAATAATATGAAAAATAAAGAGTATTGGTGCATGATGTATAGAAAATTATCCATGCTCTAATGAAGAACACAATCATTAACTGTGATATTTTTCACTAAAAGTAGATATTGTTAATTTTCAAGGGGGACTATAATTTTAGGACTGAACTGCCGTAAAGAAAAATAAAGAATCTTGAATAAATATTTTAGCTTTACAATTTTTAAATAATTTGCAAATGCATTGTCAATTCTTTAATGTTGATTGTTTAGCCATTAAAATGAAAAGTGTTTTGTGCTGCCATGGACTTACGGAACTGCTGAAATGGAAAATAGTTGAGTTACAGACTAGCCACATTGACCTAAATTTTAAATTAAATATAAAGTTAATTAATTTTTAAAATTAAAAATAAATTTTTAAAATTAAAAAATTATTATCGCCATCTAATTGCTTGAGAAGATGCAGTGGACTAACTGCCTGAGCAAGAAATGCGTCGGTTGTTGTGCTTGTTGTGCAAGCTGTTGCCAACTAATCCCTTTGTTAAACTGAATATTACAGCGTGCCACAAACAGAGATTATATATTCAAATATTGGGTTATTTGGCACATTTTATTTTATTGTAAGTCGTATTTGCTAGTTCATAGCCAAGATATATGATAATTATATTTCACAAGTGTTTTCAATGTTATTGTTCTGTAAAGTTGCAAAATATTCTTTTGCCTGGAGTAATATCTATGACCTTTATCACAAATGTATAGAAATAACTAAATAGTTGCCCTTGAAAAAAAGTCAAATTAATTTTGTGCTTTCCCTAAAGGGTTTCATGCATGGGAAAAAGAAACTGCTTGAAAACTAGATAATTTGTATGGAGATTGCAAGTTAACAAAAGCAGTTTGTTGTTTCTCAGTGTAATTTCATGTGCTTTTTTCTGCAATAACTTGTAGCAAAATGAGAAAATAATGTGCATTCCACGTACTTGGAAACAATATAAAAGAGAGATGCAGAACAAGTAAACTATGATATCCATCTCCCAGTAGGTTTTAAGAACTATGGATGTTCTTTCATGAACTGTATTGATATTTGACTGTCTGTTTAACTGAAGTTCAAAAACAATTTGCTATCTCAAAAACTCCCAGGCTTTCCTAAATCGTACTTCCAATTACTATGGGCCCTATCGGCTTCCCCTCGTGAAAACTGTGGTGCGAAGGGGAAAAATTTGTGTTCACCAGCGAATTATGGGGTGCCACTAGGCTCGCGGCAGTGCTAGAACACTGTCCCAAGCATCCTACGGACTTCACGGAGGTTTCTCCTGCTGGGTCACATGACCGGCAGGATCTAGTCTCTTGCAACATCCTGCTGGTTGGCTGAGTGATTGCGAAGGGAGACTGGGGACTTTTTCCCCCCCAGCCTCCCTCTGCTCCTGGCGGCCAGAAGTGGCGGATCGGGCCACCGTTCTCGTCACGGGATGAGAGGTAAGTATTTTTTGTGTGGGGGGCTTTTCAGCTACTCCTAACTGATTCTGCAGTAGCAGAATAAATTTGAGCTCTGAGCTGGTATTAACTTCTTATTAAGTGACAGTTTTTAGTAACTAGCTTTAGGACCTTGTGATCCTAATGCTAGTTAATCTCTGCTTGCCCTTTGCGCTCCCCATGTTAAGTAAAGGGAGCACAAAGTACAGCAAGCAAGTGCTAAAAAGCGCTAATACTGATTCGGAAACGGGTTTTTAACGTGTTAGCAAATTGAATGAGATCCGTGCAGAGCACTATCACCTCTTTTAAGCTAGCGCTAACGTGAGTGCTAGTGTTAGCTTGAAGTAGGTGATAGGGGGAAAATTCCACAGAACAAACTAAGCTGCCTCTAAAAATTCATTTTTAATTAACACTAAACTTTTTGACATGAGGTTTTGAGAGCAGGTATTTTGTTCCTAAATGCGGAATAGCGAAAAGAATAACGAGTGACATTGAAACTGCTTTTTATTCTCCAGCTGCCTGCACACTAGTACTTTCTATACCAAGTATAGGAAGCATTAATGTACAGTACGGAAGATTGTGGCACAGTTGGAATGGGATGGGAACAGCTATGATTAACAAGTGTGGACGTTATACTTAACGACTCTCTCTTTTCTCAAAACAGCTCACTCGTAAAAGGTGCCTTTAAATATAATCAATCTATTTTTTTTAATTGCAAAATCAATCTCATGAACCTTCATTTCTGTTGGTGGAATACAAGAATCAATGGGCTCTTTTCCAGCAGAGTCGTTTGCATTAACAAGCTCATCCAGAACAGGAGCCAAAGCCTTTAAAACAACAACCAAAAAAAACCAAGTGTTTCTGTATAGACAGAGCCCAGACACAGGATTATAGGACAGAAGAATGTATTTATTAGATGGAATCCAGTTATAAAATCATTCTCTGCAATGTGCTCATACAGGTGGAGCACCATTATTACAAAGTCCAACAAAACAAAGTGCAGCGAAATCTAATCTAAGGGATTAGCAGATATTAAAGTACTTTAATGCTGTTAACAAATACCACAACCTGTCATTTTCTGTGATAAATAATCACATGGTTCAAGCACAATTAGAGTCTATTTGTCTATATCAGGTACAAAAACTAAAAAATATGAATTCTGATGAGCTGTGAAAATGCGAGCTATTATGGCGGTACCTGGGAAGAAGGAGACATCATGACATATAAACAGGTGCACATATTATTTTTCCATCTGCACAAATATTCATCTTTTAGTGATTGCATTAAATGTATTCTCAAACTCTAAAAACGCAAGAAAGAAAGAAAGAAAGAAATTTCCAGCCTACCCAGCACTTTTCAGCTTGTTTGGTAAATGATACAGATAGACTGAACTGCACTGTAAGATGAATGGATCCTATGAAAAATTATTAGAACAATTATGTACAGCAAAACTATTAACTTTACAGCTGGGGTAACCACCAAGATACAATCAAACTACAATCCAGGAATCAATACACAGGGGATAAAACAAGCAGGCCTTGCTGTTATATTCTTTTTAAAAGATCTACCCAGAATTGGGCAGAAATTAAGGATCTAAACGTGATGGACAGAGAATTAACTCCTTCACTACTGAGCCATTTCAACCCGAGTGCTGAGCTCATTTTACAATTTTTTTGCTCATCACATTTAAATGCTATTTGAAGTCTTGTTTTATTGTAGGATCCAGACAAATGATATATAATTTTTGCAGAAGACTTAGCATATTCAAAATATAATTACTATGTGTATATCTCATGTCATATCAGAATGCTAGAACAAATAAATGTCCAAAATGTAACTTTCTGCTCGAATTCCAATCATATAAAGCAATGGTTCCCACCCTGGTCCTCAAGTACTCCTAAAAGGACAGATTTTAAAGATTACCTTGGGAAAATGCAGACTGAATCCTGCAATCACTGAGCTGCAAATCATATCACCTGTGCTTTGCTTTGGATATCTGGCAAACCTGGCCTGTTAGAGGTACTTGAGGACTGGGGTTGTGAACCATTGATTTAAAGTATTTTTTTTTCCATTATCCTATTCTCCAAGTTTTTATGGTTATATATTCTACAAGGTACATTTTTAAAATTCAGAAATGTAGAACTTGGCTTAATTGTACCCTAAATTATAATAACGATGCATTCGGTGTTTACTGGTTCACATCTAAACTATCCATGTGCACTGCATATAATAAATTCTGAGCATGTTGGGCCTTAATTTAGTTTATAGAAGGTATAGTCTCGGTGCTATTTTCACCTCTTTTCATCAACATTCAGATTTTCTACAATGGCATCATTTCACCGTAACAAAGGACTGCCTTTCTTAATACTTTCTGACTTTATAACCAGTCTTCAGCAATAATGTTTTATGCATCTGGGAATGGAATCGAGTGAGATTTCAACTCCCCATACTCAATATTTAATAGAAATTGTGCATTTGTATGTATTATTTGTCCTTACAATTACAAACTCATTTCATAGAAGCAGACCTATTGCACTTATGTAAATATTTTTGATGAAGTCTGCGCAGATCGCAGAAGCTGTCCCCAATACACCAATCAACCTGTAAAATAAAAGACTTGCTTGGTCACATCTCTTTCTTGCTTATTGGACCAATAAATGAATTCACATTTGCAAGCTAGATAAATCCTTCAAATGTATTATTGATGCAAATAAATGAGGGTTCAGGCTCTAGACAATACCTAATGGAGCTGACTCAAAGTAGGCTGTTTCTACAAAAAGCTGCCAGGTTTTCAATCTCTGATATTGTTGCCAATTATATTCCTTAATAATCTTATGGTTCATATTTTTGTTATGCTTCCTTTGGTACCAGGATGAAAGAAGCACAGCCAGCAATTTATTGTTACAGAAGGAGGATAGATCCCTTTCAGCAGATGTATTTGCAAGCTTTCTCTGCTAAACGTGAAATAATTATTCTCCTGTCGATAACCAATGCATTATTATATGTGATACAACGATCAACTGTGTAATAGATCTGCCTCATCATATACCATTGCTCACCACTAGACTGAGAGGCATGTTTATTGAGGTGAATGAAGAAGGATGAGCAAAATATAGTAATGTTTACATGAGTACTAAAATATGCCCTGAGAACCATGTCACGGAACATTAATTTCCATGACGTGTGGCCATGCATTGTGGGATTTCATGTTACATACAGGTAAGAAGCTGGCATTCTGGGGAGTTACTGAAGGAGATACCATAATAAATACAAGCATTACAGTTCTTGAGAGAATTTATATTTATTAGTGCCAGGACACATAGGCTTCTCTTACTATACTTTTGGTTATTATTATTGGTCATCATTTGGTATTTGGGTTTTGAGCAGCTTGGAGATTTATAACTATAACTCTGTAACTTTGCTACATTTAGTTTATATGTTATTTAGCACCATTTGTTGAAATGTGCAACTCCTTCACTACCAAATGATTTTCCATAAAACAAACCACAGGAAGAAGTGGCTTTATGGAAAATCTGCTTACAGTAGTCATGCAGTGAAAACGTGCTTAGAAATTTCAAAAGCTAATTTTTATACTGTATTCACTATTTGACAGCCGGATGGCATCATCTGCTGACCAAAAAGTGCTACTACATGTCTACAATACAACGTGGGCTCTGATTTTTGTTGAAGGAAAAACCAGACCTGTTTAGGAATTTGAATGTCATGATAGAGGTACTAAAGCTTTGGAGGCACATTCCGGATCACATTAGCAGATTAATTTAGTGTGTAATAAACAAATTTTATCTGCATTGCTCCAAAATTAGACCAGATTGAGTATATTCAATATTGGGGCACTAGCAGGAGCTTTTGAAGATCAAGTATATTTGATCTTGATAATGAAGAGGTTCATAGTCATGGATAGTAGACAATGTTCTGAGCTAGTAGCTTCAGAGCCAAAACAACATTTATGAAAACATCTTAGAAAAATTCAGGAACTTGCCCATCAGTAAGTTTTCAATATGTATTCGAAGATGTTTTATCTCACCCAGAAGGATTATCAATAGCTGAATGGCAAGTCTCCTCATCTTGAGTGATACAAACTCACAATCATTTTTCTGCCCTTATTGGGATGTACTTGTGAGGGGCAGCTGATACCCCTTTAAATATAGGGTGCAGGAACCCTATGTAAGGATTACCTTTTTGCCTTGGGAAAATGCTAGGTTTATGCTAACAAGCTAAAGTAGAGCTTGTAAGGTAAAAATTATATTGGAAAGCATAGAAAATAAATTTAATTAAAAAAGCACCATAACCCCCCCCCCCCAAAAAAACCTCAGGGAATGCAAAGCAGCCTTCATTTCAGTCTCTTTATGTAAAGAAACCCTATTGATTTTCTTTCCATATTGAAATCGGAAGAAACATATTGTTGTATGCTTGATAACTGGTTTCTCAAGACACACTGCCATTTTGTACATTTATGTATTTTGTGGCACCAGTAAGTTCGGAGTAGGATGCTGTGGTTCTGCCTTTGAGAATGGGGTCTGTGGATAGATGCTATTATTTTCCACATTGTTTCAAATTGAGAAACTTTGTGGCTTACCTGATGTTGGATCTTAACTCTGAGCATTAGTTCACTTGTTCCACTAAAAGGAAAATCTATAAGTGAATATCAGTTTGTTCCTACTCAAAGAGAAGGTAAAAACCACATACTTTAGCTAAACTGACATAGCTACCACAAAGTCTATCAACGCATAAACCATTCTTGCTTTATACCAGGGGTTGCCCACCTTGGGCCTCCAGTTGTGTTGAAACTACATTTCCTTAAGGCTCTGTTGACCTAATGAGTGGCTGGGAATCATGGTTGATGTAGTTTCAAAACATCTGGAGGGGCAAAAGTTGAGAACCCCCACTTTATATGGTTTTGTTGGAGAAAGAATACCTGTTTTGGGTTTTTTTGAAAACTAAATGTTTTGTTCGGGTGTGTTCTGAAATGGACACTGTCTTCAAAAACGGCACCAGTTCAGTGAAAAACCATAAACACCTATCGGACACCTATCACACTTTATAGCATGGTGAGAGTGACCCTTGGCACTCCAGATATTCCGGCACTACCTGTCGCATGATGTTTAGTCAGTGATAAGGCTGACTGAGCATCAGGGAACTTCTAGTTCATAAACATCTGGGGAGTCAAGGTTTTTCATCATTGTTATAGCAGTTTCCATGTTTCTCTGAACTCCACCTTTGCTTCGCTCAATAGCCATCATGGAAAAACTATAGATAAATCACCATTCGAGTTCCATAAAATTACAAATTAACTAACACATGGTCAATGATTTTGGAGCGCATTTCCATAGCTATCGCTTCCCTTAGCAGCTCTTTGTGCTGTGTACTATACAATGCTTAATCTTAAACTTCCTTAGAAGGGCTTTATCATACTTACCATATGCAGCATGAATATTAATGCCATCGGCACAACCTTAGTCAATTACACAATATGATTTCAATTTACTTCCATGATTTGTTTTTTTACACAGTCTGTTCCGCCTGTAATAATAGAAACCAATTTTTCAGCTAGACTGTAGCGTACATTATAATTTTATATACAAAGAGGCTGGATGTGCTCTATTAATAAGCACACAAAAATGCCCATTGGATGTAATCATAATCTAGAGTAAATGTAATTAAAATCACAATGGATGTAACCAATGCTATGACTAATGGCATGTAAAAGTTTGATTTACTGCACTGATATAAAAACTTGTTTGTACTGCGTAGTTATTTGCATTTTAGAGTTTATGCCTGACATATGATAGCAGATAGTAATTTTGCACAAAGCGAAAATCTACCTGTCTCATCACATATATATATGTAAATTATATTCATATACAAATATGGCAATTCAAGGGATGCACTTTTTTGCGTAAACAAATATCAACTCACCACCCCTATTGGCCACATTACCAAGACAACAATCAACGCAAATTTACTGGTGCTTATATCACCTATATAACAAACAGTTTGTTTTTATCTATGAGTGTGGAAGGATGTATGTTGACACCTTCAACTCCTGAGGATGCTGAACTTATCAGCGAAATGCGTTGAGTGAATGTATTATTACCCATGAGTTGATATTTTGAGCCTGTTTGCAAATAGCTGGTTTGGAATTTATAGCTTACTATTTTCTACCTTTCTTATCATATGAGCACCCTTGAAGGTCCGCTTCTCTCTCTGACTCTAAAGTGGCGAATACTCTGTGGGTTTCTGCACACAATAGTTGTTGCCGTAGAGGTGACTTATTGAACAGTGAACTTTGTTCATATATTCCTATTTATATAATTGAATGTACCCATGAAGGTGTGGTTTCCCGTATATGGGTGGTATAGGAGTGAACAATGTGCATTTAGGCAGCCAGTTCTAACAGAATAAGTTACTGCCCTCGGGCAGCTTATTGAGCCGTAAATATAATTCTTCTTTTTTATTTCTATGTGCACTACCATATGGGTGTGTCCCTTATATTGGTGTCAGTAGGATAGCAATTAATAAGACCTGACACCACTGAAAAGGGCAGTCTGGATAAGTTGAAAGGTTGTATATTCCAATTCAGCAGGTTGCTAACACAGACCCACTAGTGAGTGTTCACAGCAGTCTCAAAGGGAGACTTAACTAGGGAAATCGATACAAGTGGTTTATATTCACTATAAATTTTATGTGAGTGCAATACTTGATTTGACAATTCTGTGAATCTCCATGCACCTCTATATCGTTGTCCCTATTTGTGAACTAGAGATGATTCAATAATGTATATGTGATATCCCGCCATGCCAGTGGGTAAATACACACTGTATACACTTCAGTGATCAACTGCTTAAACACCACCTACTCCTATAAGTCTTGCTGGACTAAATATGTGGCTATTACTTAACCATTGAGGTCTTTTAACCTTTTGTTTGGTTGATGGTTATGTCCATCTAGATATATTTTAAGGAATCTAATAGAAGTTACTTTTAAAATGGCTAACTTCACTAGCATGTCACTGCATGCATTAAACACCCTCTGCTATTCAAAAAGCATGTGTGATATGGTGTCATTCAGGTGGGTATATATCACTGCTATATTTTGTGTCAGCCAGTTGGTTGCCAGAATTCAAAGAATTTGTAACTGGGGAGGCTGTCCAAGGTGCAAAGGCAAGAAATCTCCGGTGGCATGTTCCACCTTCAAAGATTTTGGCTGCTCAAAAGGTAATCAGACTGATTCCTGGCAACATGAGTCTCAAGCATGGCATCCCATAGGGAGGCAAACGTCAAATTAATGGTCTGCCCAAGGAGCCGCTATCCTCTGGCACTCTGGCAAGGGTCGTAGATCTTAATAGCTGCAGTATTTAAACCTACTATACACAAAAGTGATTGCTCAGTCATCCGGCAAGAAACTATGAGTTCCCATGGCATTTTAGTGTTGCTATCCTGTGTATCAGTCTCCTAGCTTTTGTTGGTAATTGCTTGTCTGCTGATTAAATTTATTGACCCTGGAGTGTGTCTTGAGTACCCCTTTAGGATTACCCCTCTTTTGCTTGTGTATGATTTATATTCAAGCTCCGGGTTGAAGCGCACCTAGTAGCCTAGTTCCTATTGTGGTTATTCTCAGAGTGAAGACTTCATTTAGTCCGCGGGTGAAGTAGCAAGAAAAAGAATAGTTTATATTTCATATTTTCCTATCCGAAGATGCATTTTTTAGCTAAGTTCAACATCCCTTGACTAGAATATACAGATAATGCCCGAAATAGGGCCCTATTCCCTAGTGAACGCTAACTGTTGCATTCAGGTGAGTAAGCTTTGATGTCAGGATAAGCGACTTTCACACATGCCCCTCATATTACATTCTTAATGCTAAACCATGTACAAATCCAATTTTGCATCGATGATTGCGCTAGCTTGCACGAGCTTACTGTACTTTGTGCACCCTATACTTAACGTGGGGAGCACAATCAGTAATTAGCGTTAGGATAAATAAGGTATTAAAAACTCCTAGTGCTAATTACCACAATGATGAGTTAAAAATTATTTACTGGCACCCAGAATCTGGTGCTAAATTATTCCGATTTTGCAGAATCATATAGAACCAGCTAAACTCCCCAACCAATAAATCCGATACTCACCTCTCATCCCGCGGCGATAATGGTGGCAACCCTCCATGTAGTCTTATGGACTCCAGTAGGTGATACTCACGGCGCGGAAGTGCTACCCCAAGTATCATCGAGAGTATCACATGGTTCTGGGGCAGGGTGCTGAAGTAGCGCCTGCCTCGGAATCTTGCACTAAAATTAGGAGGCTATGGGGAAACCTGCAAGAGCAGGTTTTCCCCGTTAGCGTCCCCATTTTAGCGTTAACAACGGAATTGTCCCCTAGTCTTTTCTCTTTCTAAAGCAGATTTGTATCTAACACGCTGCAAACTCCTGGCAAGAGTGCAATCGGAATAGTATAATAAATAAATGTTGTTTGTAAGGGAAATACCTTCAAGCAGGTGGTGATAGTGTAAATGGAAAATTTACATTTCTATTTATGTTGAGCACTAGCTGTGAATTGTCCCGATTTCTTTTCGAAAAAGAGGGGAAAAAACAAAATTTGGATCATTTTCATCTCAGATCTCAGGTTCCTTTCCTACATATGTAGTTACATCATAATCACACCCATGGAGATTATATTGCTTGCTCTTCTAAGCTACAGACTCTACATACAAGACCAGATGGTGAATAAGGACCACACTGGGATTTTATGCTTTTTCTCTCTTTGTAGATACAATATGCAGTGCGTAACAAACTCAATTTGTTTTGCCAATCAGTTCAGCAGAAAAGCCTATGAAGTATTCACTATAATTCTGAAGAGCATCCATATGCGTTTTCCAAAAACCTTAAAGGCAGGGGAAGTAAATAATGATTTTAAAATAAGTCCTCGTTTTTTCACTTTTCATTTTCTGAGGCTCTGTTTTGTGAGGTCATAAAATGGATAATTTGCTAATAAGTTGAAAAGAATAGGAAACGAAGGGGAAAAAAAAAGGGAATTTCACACCAGACAAAAACCAAAACAGAATCTGATAAGAATAAATTTACCATGAAAATATATATTATGGAGAATGAATGATCTTATGATATTGCATCAGCATAATATTCAAGGGCACAGCACAATCCAACAAGGTACATGATAAGCAAAAATTTATTTTAAAAATAATAATAAAAGGCGATATTGAAAATGAAATCACGTTAATCATTTTATGTGAAAAAAGATGAAATAACGGTGCCTCCACTCCCTAAAAAAAAGACATCACAAGTAAAAAAATATATATACAGTATATATGAGAAAAAGCAGCATTCCAATGGCTGTGCCATACAACACTCTATATAAACGCAAAAATAAACATGTTAGATAATGTCTCAAACAGTGGGCCGATCTACTGTTTAAAAGACTTTATTACAAATCTTTACTAGCCAGGGCATGGAGTAAGAAAAACTTTAGATGTTTTTATTTTAATGTAAAAGAGAGAGTTACTGTGAGTAATAATCAAACCAATTTTTCATGAAAAAAAAAACATTTCTAAATTCAGACAATTCATATTTTCTAGGATTTATTCACTATAAACATAGTTGGTTGAAGATTGTACATAAATTGCACCTGTTAGGCCAAAATAAATGCACTTTGAAAACTTAAAAAAAAAAATATGCACATGTTTTCCAGCTCTAGTATTCTTCCAGATCATTTTTTTGGAGGGGTTCTAACATTTGCAGTTCATTTGCGATATCTTCAAATCTACCATTTGTCAGTATCCTTTTAGCCACTTCTCTACCATGATGTCACGTGGCGTGTGCGGGTCAGGTGAGAGCCCAGCAGGCGGCGACACAGAGGGGAGGCCAGACAGGAATCACTCAAAGAATAAGTTTAATGAAACTTAAATAGGCCTTGGCAGCAGGCACTGAATGAATAAAGAAATATATAAAGTCCCAGGAGAGTTCTTGGATGGAGAGTCTGGATGGTGTACGGCTTCAAAGAGAAAAGTTACCAGGAAAGGCTTAATGATCTTAACATGTACAGCTTGGAAAAAAGACGAGACAGAGGAGATATGATAGAAACATTTAAATACGTAAAGGGAATCCACAAGGTAGAGGAAGGGAGTATATTTAAAAGGAAACAAAGTAGCAAAACAAGAGGACATAGTCTTAGATTAGAGGGGCAAAGGTTTAAAAGTAACATCAGGAAGCATTATTTTACTGAGAGGGTGGTGGATACATGGAACAGTCTTCCAGTAGAAGTGGTAGAGGCCAAAACAGTGATTGAATTTAAGCAGGCATGGGATAGGCATAAGGCTATCCTAAACAAAAGATAAATCCAGGTAAAGTATCCATGTAATTGGGCAGACTAGATGGGCCGAAAGGTTCTTATCTGCCGACATTTTTCTATGTTTCTATGTTTCTATGATAGTGGACTATGCAGTCCCAGACTGCAGACAGGGTCCACTAGGAATAAATCCAGATAGCTGACAGTGGTACCTTGAGAGCAAAAGGTCAGAGACTGTGGTAATCACTTCTAATCCACAGGTAGAGATCGCTGAGAGTCCCTTGCACAGGCAGATGTATCCAGAAACAACAAGGTAGACAGATGGATTTAGCAGGAGCAGGTTTGCACACGTCCAGATGACCTCAGTCAGGGAGTACAATAATGCAGAACCACTGCTAGTTGGGTCTCTCTGCTATTTAAGGAGGCTTGATAGCAGATGGGCCTCAGCTGTAATTCCAGGGCTAGACAGGAAAACCCAGGCTGGATCTCCAGGAGCCTGGACATGGCACTGGGCTGAGGTAAACCCCGGATTGGAACCCAATACAAAAACATTGCTGGACAAAGGCTGTTAGGACCAGGCTGTGCAATATAGGTACCCCGGGTGGACTGTGACACATGATCGAGTATACACAATCTTCTAAAGCAACTGCAGGTGCCCTGAGATTGAGTATTTCCACCCTGGTCTTGCTCTGGAGCAAGGCAAAGGAATTTAATTTATCCAAATGCGTGGGATCCAGAATGTGCCCTAAAGTTTTAACATATCGTTCATGACAGCCAATGTCTTCCAAAAATATTTGAAAATATTTGAGCTCCATTTTTTCTTTGGAAACATAGAGCCCTATTTTTTTTATTGACACTAAAATGGGGATGCTAATGGGGAAAACCTGCACCTGTAGGTTACCCCGTAGACTCCAAGGAGGGTCGCGCTGTTGGGTCACGAGCCCTGCACGATCTCGCTATTGCGAGATCAGGCAGGGCCGCGGAATGATCGAGGAGGGAGACTGGGGACTTTAATTCACTCTGCTCCCTTTGTCCAGAAGCAGCAGATCGGGCCCCGTTCTCGCCACAGGATGAGAGGTGAGTATCTGATGCATGGGGGTGGGTGTTCAGCTGGTGTTAAATGATTCTGCAGAGCTGGAATCAGTTAGCACCATCTTCTATCAGTAGCTAAATTTTAGGTTTGCACATTGGTGCAAAAATTAACTTTAGAACTTTGTAATGCCTTATTTATCCTAACGCTAATTTCTGATTACGTTCCCGATGTTAAGCATAGGGTGTGCAAAGCACAGTAAGCTTGCGCAAGATAGCGCAATCACTGATGCAAAACTGATTTCTTACCGGTGTACTGTTAGGAAGGTAATATGGGTGGTATGCGTTAATGTCACTTATCCTGACGTCAATGCTTAGTCATTCGAACGCTACAGTTAGTATTTTCTAGGGAATAGTTTCCATAATACATACTAATACATTTAATAGCGTGGAGGCAGACACCAGACTGCTTTCACCTGTCAGATAGGACTTATTGACAACGAAATGTATAGAAGAGACGTTTCTGTATATTTCTCTGTGTGGGTTATGGAAGGTGCTTTTCCATAAAACCACTGTGTCCTGCTAGTGGTTTTATGGTAAACCACTTGGTTGTGAATAAGTAAAGTAACCTTCTATACTGGATGAACTTGTCTGGTATAAAGGAGTTGTCCGTTTTAAACCCAACGGATTATAATTATGGGCTAAATCCTCTCTAAAACATGATCTGGATTCTAAATACCCCAGTGTTCTTATCAGACACTGCACGCTAAAGAACCAGTGGACAGTTTCCAGTTTACACACTTTCTGTTGACAGTATTCACTGGGCATTTTATAAGCAAGGGACACAATTGTATATTTGTCTAATAACCCTCCAATGCAATAGCTTACATCACAGTATTAAGTCATAGTATGTCTGTTGCATTTGTGCATGTAATTAAAAAAAGGCGAACGGCAGTTTTATAGGGTTTAGTTTTTCGATAGAATAGGCTGGAAATACTTGTTGATAAAGATTGCCCATGGACAGGTTTTAGTTATTGTCTTTTTCAGTAGAATTGACTGGTAAAACACATTGATAACTAATAATAAGGTGTATCCACGACTGTCAAAATGGTATAACGTAAACAATAACTTGCCTCATAATGCATTGCCTAATCTGCTGCTTTTTTAAGAACATTTCTCTTTAAGAAGACTGCATTTGAAAAACCATTTCACACATTTCTTTACCTTAAAATTGGAAATGCAGGCATCAATATAATGCCAGGGCTAGTGCTGATTAATGATCCTGTTGCGTCTTTCCACAGCAGGGACCCAATAAGAACATTGTTCAATTCCCTGCATGAAGCTGCGTTAGCTTCCCACCGTGAAAAGATATGAGTGGAGTATTAAACAAGGGCACACTTTATTATCTTCTTCCCTTTGTTTTTCAACTAAAATGGCGAGTGGCAGCAGGAAAGGGGAAAAAAGGCCATAAATTCCCCTGATAGTCCGTAATCGAATTACTCTCCGTTTCCATAACAATGGATATGTAAATCGATTGCAGATGTAGCTAGTACACACTCCACTTAGAAAGAATAGATATAAATGTATGTGTGCCTGCAATGAAGAATATCTCCCTTTTTAACTCATTTTAGTATTAAAGAATGGGAAATTCCATTAAAACATTAAAGTTCACGGATCAGCGGTTGAAATGAAATGTTACACAGCAAAGACATATTAGAATTGGATCTCCGTGGCAAGCTCGGAAAAAGAACTCTATTATATTACCATTCTCAATGCATAACATTTAGATGTCGCCTGATAGTAAGCTGTACAGCTGATGGCTGAAGAGAGTGATTGAATATTTGCAGCAGATAAGTGAATGACATCCTAGAGCGGGTAAAATCAAAGAATGGGGAAAAGAAAGACACACGAATGAATGGAAGCTGATTTAGATAAATGGATGAATGAGCAAAACCATCAGTTGAATACACAAATTAGAGTAGAACCATGCTTGCAAATGGTAAAGAAAAATCTCCTCTCCAGTGTTGGTTTGTCTTTTATTTTCACTAAGGTCTGCTCTCTAATTGATGAAGTATGGTGAACTGATGCCTGTGTTACAACATTTTAGGTAAAAGTAATGCTTATTTTTTTAGATTTTAGGTAATCGTGATAATTAGGTTTTTTTGTTTATTTCATTCTGATGTGATATAATCTGTAAAGTTTTTTTTCTTTTCAGAAATAAAATCCAAAGTAGTTCAAATTAATAGGTATATATTCACTACGATATGTATATATATTAACCCCGTAAGGACCAATGATGTAACTTTTACGCCTAAATGCATTGACTTTAAAGACCCTTGGTCCTTAAGGGGTTAAATATAGGATGATAGACCTGAAACCAACGTTTTTTGTATTGATCTTAAAAAATGAAAGGAAATTAGTGAGGTTTCAGGAAACGAGCTTCTCCTCTCTTATGTTGAGCACATCCCATCTTAGCAAGTGGTCATTGTTTTCTGTTTGGCACATGTCATTGCAGCACTATGTGTTGTTTCTAATGTGTCCTAACTGGTACGATCGGAAGACCAGGGTGGCCATAGATTCTTGGAAATTACACAGTCCTCAAAAAACCTTTGAATTGTTGCCTTTCACTTGCATGATGTGTGACATGGCATGCCATCTTGCTGGAAGAAACCCTGTGCTCTTCCAAAGACAGTTTGTTCCATGGAAATGCTATACTCGTGCCTGTCCTGTCGTTGTGGCAGTGCAGCCCCTAGCAGCTGCTTCCAACATTAGCTGTGATGTTATGTGCTCAACATAAGAGGAGGTATGTTTCCTGAAACTCACTTTAAATTCCTTTAATTTGTTTACCATCTATAATTAAAACTTTAGGTACAGGTCCATATGTATCACCCTGTGTATTGATTCATTTTCTGAGATGACACAACTAAACTTGTGAAACAATGTCACTTACACTTACCTTTTTCTGAGTAGAATCTGTGGGTTGAAATGTTGATACACATTTTCATGTGATGTTTTTCTAGTTGCATGGTGCTGCTGGAATACTGACATTTTCGAATTAGAAAATCATTGTTTAGTAGAGGGGTTGGGGGTCTCACAGAAAATGAGATTCTATAAAATATAACAACTTGTAGAAGCAAAAGAAAAACATTTTGATACTAAAATATACAGTGTGTATATATATTTTTTTTTATTTCAGAATGGCCAAAAATATTACTCTTTGTAAAATGTCTTGCCTTCTGTGTCAAGGTACATCATAATCTTTGAACCTGTCTTTTATTTATACCCTACCCTTGATACTGGAATAAGATCCTATAGAGAAAGGCTAAGCAAGTATATTACCGTACAAATTGGTGCATTTGAAATCTTGGAATGTATCTTATTCATTGAACAGCTAAGCCACACATTTATATGCAAAAGAGGAAAATAAAGGAAAAATGTCTTCTCAACTGTCCGATTGTCACCTCATGTTGACAGGCCGGTAATTAAATGATTAAAAAAAGGGTACCTATCTTCAATATTATACAGGAGTCTGGCAGAGTAGCATGTGTTCTTTTTGAAAAGAATGGGAGAGGTTAGAGGATAAGCTTGGTATGTATCCATTATCCTTTCATATAGTGTTAAGGGTGAAGACCCACTTCAGTCTAGGCTGCCTTGGATCCAGCATGACAATTAAATGTACATCAGTAAGAACACGACGCCTGGTTTTCTGACTCACGTAAAATGCATGCATCAATGTTGTACTTTCACTGCAGAAATTTCATATTTAACCCATGACTCTGATTTTCAATTTGCAGGGGGAAAAAAATTCTCTTAAGTTATTTTATGATTTTCACTTTGAGTTAAATCAGCTTTTATTGAACATTATCATCTTTTTGTAATATCCTGTGAACAAAGTTATTTTTATTATTATCAGTATTATACTTTCTTTTTGAATCTCAAAAGAGCTGGACAAAGGTGCAGGGGTATATTATTATTATTATTGTCATCATTTATATAGCACCAACAGCTTCCGCAATGCTTTACTATAACCAATGGAAGCGAGACACAGATAAACAGACATAGGATGGAATAAAGAGGTGTAGACGGCTCTGTAGGAGCTTACAGTCTAGAGGGATTTGGGTTAAGGAAGACAAGGGAGTTTTGCTGGACAACAGGATCAATAGTGGCAGCGGTTCGGGAGCGGTGGGGTCATAGAAGCAGCTTCAATCATGTGTGAGTAGGTGAGCAGGGGGATGAGTTGCTTCAGTGATGTGGTACACTAATCTGAAGAGATGGGTTTTGAGGGACGACCACCAAGTAATCACCAAACATTCCTCTGTCCTTGCTCGGCTTACACTTGGCAGATATACTGTAGTTTCCCTTTTTTTGTATTGTCAACTATTCAGTCTCCCTAACATTTCTATGATGATACGACGCTCAACCAGGTTGTTGAATTTGCCGGGATTATTTAAGTTTCTCTTCAATGGCCAACAGAACAGTGATAGAGCAAGTACAACTCGCTATAGTTGCCAGCGTACACCAACCAGGCAATAACATGGGAATTAGTGAAAGGATCCTACATATTTGTGGACAAATTAATACATTTAAACAAGACATAACGTGGCAAAGTTAATTCAGAGGGAATAAAAGAAAAACAACAAAGTTATTGACTACCAATACACATGTACAATTTTCATGACTGCTAATCTACTCACTGCCAGATGCTTGGGCACAGCATTTTCCAGATGCTCAAACCACATTTAATCCTTTGCACTGGCTCAGCATTGTAAAATATGTACCTGCCAATCTGGGGTACCAGGATAAGCAATCATACAAGGCAAAATAGAAAAAAAAAATGATTTAACAGCAATTTTCAATTTTAAAACAAGTTGCTGTATTCTATTCAGGCATCAATAAAAGTATATGGAATAACTCTATACTGCTCTCTGTGTTTAGCAAATAGACCCCACAGTTTATCACATTAGCTTCAAGCTTGCAATTTTTTGATATACATCAAGAAAATATAATCTGTTTGCACGGGTAACTTAAGCTGACATCTTGAAATTTCCGTGAGACTTCACAATATTCTTACACTCTGTTACAAAAGAAAATGAAATATACCGTATAAAATATAGTATAAGTTAAAATAGAGTTCTTTTATGAAAGTTTTTTTTTTTTTTTCATATTATCCTTAATTAATATAGCATCACATATTCCTCAGCGCTTTACTAGATCAGTGTACAAGGAGTTGCTACATTAGAATACCACACATGGATGATACGGCCTGATTCAAGGGGACCCTGTTCCCAAGGGAATTTACAATCTAAGAGTTGTACAAGTATTTTGTGTGGTAGGCACATCCATATTGTTAGGTATCTTGCCCAAGGACACTCGCTGGTGGCTTTTTCTGAGTGGGATCGGGTCATCTTTCCATGATTGTAGATCAGTGACCTGGTGGTTAGGTTGAACCCGCTTCTTGTAAAGTCGAGACTTCTCCACAGTTGTATTGGAGGGATGTGCTGAATGGAATTTTGACTTGCTTCTCCACGGTCGAAGTGTAGAGATGTTACCACTGGACTCCACAGCTGATATTGTGTTGTGCAGGCAAGTACGTACCGTTAGGTCTCCACGGTTGTAGAGCAGTGATGTTACCTCTACTCCATCCAGCTGGTATTTATATAACACATGTACATTACATACTCTAAAAATGGACAAGGTGGTAGGTGGCGCAGATAATATATAAACAGATAGTCTTGTGTAGCAGCAAGGACACAAACACACACTCCCAAGTGTAAACAGTCAATAGATATGAAGGATAAAATAGAGTCCTCGTGCTTGCACGGATGGTCAATAGGTGAGTGGTACTTCAAGTAATCTAGAAAACATAAGAGGAGACACACATTGCGCAGTACATCCTTATGACACCTGGATTCTAGAACTTTAGGTAATGAACTCACTTTTTTCTGAGCCCCATAAAGTCGGCTCTAAACTGTACAAGCATAAAGTTGTAGATGGAAAACTCTCACCAACTCGTCCTACCGGCAGCAATCTGCAGTGATAGCCTGGTCCATAGATTGGAATGCTTGCGATCGCAGTTCTTATATACGTGTGGCCGGAGAACATGAGCCCTGGGTTGGGTATAGGAACCTAATCAGAAAAAAGGCTCAGAAAAAAGTGAGTTCATTACCTAAAGTTATAGAATCCAGGTGTCATAAGGATGTACTGTGCAATGTGTGTCTCCTCTTATGTTTTCTAGATTACTTGAAGTACCACTCACCTATTGACCATCTGTGCAAGCGCAAGGACTCTATTTTATCCTTCATACATTACATACTCGCCACTTTACAGCTGTTATTCTAGTGTAATTCTAGTGTAGTTTCTAGGCAATTAAAATACCATATATGTTTAAATAAATAAATATTATGTAAGATAGTACAAATGCTGTGTAAATGATGAGTGTTCTTGATTCTGAAGACTTCATTCTGAAGAATGTTAAACTTTGATGTAAAAGATTCTCCAATATTTGTTTGTTGACTTTCTTTCCCAATGTCAGTTCCAAAGAGCTAAGGATATTTACAACTGCTTTTAGCATCTTTAGTATATACTGCTAGCAGTAACCCATTGCCATTTGCATATAGACACCTGTATTACTAGTGAAGTGCTGCTTGCATGCATGAACATATACCACCAATGGCAATATTACTGCCAACAGTAACCAATCTGTGTCCACGGATTGTGTAATCTAGCCTTGAGTCTAGAGGAACGAGTAAGTATCCCACAGAAAGACACAAGGGAGTAGTAGTTTTCTGCAGGTCAAGCTGTGCCAAAACTATAGAACTTTGCTACAAATTTCACTGGTGGAAGTCAGCTATGGATGCCTTTGGCACAATGTTTTTCTGTGAAATCCCTTAATTGTCCCTTACAGCTAGCACTAAAAGCAGGTTCATGAAACCCATAAAATGTAACCATTTGTGTCGACAGAAGCAAATAACCAGAGGCATATAGTCTTTGGTTATTTATTTTACTAGTAGCGCTTTGAGTATCCCTTTCAATGTCAAATAAACCAGCTGAAAGTCGGTAGCATTAACTCTTACAATTTGACTTGAAAATGATGGGTAACATCTATGCAATATCTTGTGTTAACTACCTAATCTCATGCAGTTATTACAGGTCAATGTGCAGTGAGATCAAACATGTTTATGTTGTTTATGTAATTATTTGTTATGGAAGAAGAAGCATTCCGTTAAGCAGCAGTTTGTTATGCAAACATCAATCTATCAAATGAGATGATTGTCATTTTAAGAATCAGGGGCCTTGCTAGAATCTGGGGCTAAAGTTCCAGAGGACCATAGTATCTCTAGGAAGACCAATATTTGGAATCTTTCCCCTTTATTTTCTGCATTAGGCAGTAGTACTTATTTGCATTTAAGAACTTTAGCAACTTGTTATATGGTACGTTGGATTGCAAGTGCTATTTGCACTTTGCATAAATCATTCTGTACCCAAAAAATCGTGACCATGAATCCAAATTGGACAGCTAGGAGAAGAAAGAATAATAATAAATAAAGCAACATTGTTGAACCAGCTTTAACGAATGGCTCCTTCAGTTTAATACTGATGTGATGACTGACACTTAATACCAGGGATCTCAAACTCTGCTTTCCCACAATTGCCTGTATGCATTAGAAGGCTAGAGATATATGGGATTTGTAGTTCAGAAACATCTTGAGTGCAAAGGATTGAGGTACCTTCTTTATATAAATATGAAGGTCATTACTGCCCTACTAAAAGCTGCCTTATATAAATACTTATACAAATAAATAAGTTGACCAACCATATAGTTCAAAAAGAACTTAGGACAGAAGACAGTAAATGCTGTATCTATGTTTTACCTTTAGAAAAGAGTCTCTGGGGTAAATTTAATGGTTCATTAATTTTAGTACAAAATATGCTTTTCACAGTTTTTGTACGCCTCAATAATGTCTGCAACCTTTACCTGATACTTGAAATTGCTAGCCAATCTAGTGTTTATAACTTCGGCAGGTCACTAAATAGATATCAATACAAGACAATTGCAAGAGATTATTTCTTGTCTTCCAAGGCCTTTCTTTTCTCCTCTGTTGTGGATCATTACCTTAATTTGGCCAAATTTCAGTCTGAATAATATATGTAGAATTTTTCTTTTGTATGGAATTATTGATTTTTAAGATTCATGTGAAGTAGCATAAAGGTTAAGCAATATACTTAGCATTTCAGTAGCAATGATGGATAAGCACCACATATGCAATAATATTAGGAACGCAAGCCTAGCAATATACAAGGAGCCTATTCTAGCGGAAGGAACATAGCAGATTCGCCAATATATTACATTCAAGAATAGGAGCTGTTAAGGCTATCTGCTGCTGTTTAACAACACTGAGTAATAGAGTAATAATAGGGAAATGAAATATATATGCAAGAGAACAGGAAAAAGCACATTTAAATATCTATTATCTGATTATAGTTCAGACACAATGTGATTGAAATGGATAGGGATAGTGTTATACTATATGCTAATATGCAGTTCTTTTCTTTGCTTTATTGCCACTGATATTAATTAATATGGGCAGTGCTATTACTGTGTACGTTGCCATTGATAAAGACTCAAAAGTTCTAATAGCTAATATTGATCTAAACTTCATGTAGGAAAATAGAACGGGGCAGCCAGTACTTTGTAATTTAATAAAACCGTTAATTCATGCTAGTAGCTGTAGTTCTTTTTAACCATTGATGTCTACTTGTTGGGCAGTTTATGGATTATGGATGCTTTTTTTCAATGGAAGAAATGGCATCTGGGTAGCCCTTCATTCTTCCACATTGGTAATGGGCAAAATTCAATAATACTCATTACTAAATCTTTAATAGAGACAATATGTCTTTCAAGAGTGTCTAAGCTTCAGTTGTTCTCTTTATTATAAGTATAGGAGCTAGGTCTTGCCACCACTGACTTTGAGACCTTAAGAGAAGCTCCGGAACAGCAAATGCAGTGAAAAATTAGTTTTAGCAGAAATTTAAATTGGAGCTGTAAAACATTCTATTCTCAGATAAAAAAAAACACAAAACCTTAGTTATTGTCAAATATACAGTATATATGCAAATATTAATAGAACATTTCTTATCTAAACACACAGTATCACATCAAGAACTAAGCTGGAGAGGCTGTCCAGTGAGGAGAGGTACTTCTCAAACACACTTAGGGCTATATTACATTCCTAGCGCTAAAACGCAGGTGCTAGGGAGGAAAAATTGCACCCGCAGTTACACCGAACCTATGGGACCTGTTTAAACCTGCCAAACGACACCGAAAATCTGGCCGTTTCACTGACATTTCAGTGTCGTTTGGTGTTCTCTGAATAGATTAACCATAACTACTCTACGGGGAATGCACTGCCGTCAAAGATCACCGTATTTCGTTGGCGATTAGTCAGTATTAGTTAAACAGCCACCTTTTTGAATAGTCAAATGGCTCCAAAATTGTACCGTACAGGGAAAATTCACTGTTCGATGCAATTTCTGAGTCAATTCGTCTCTCTTTGAATAACCCTGATAGAAGTAGAACCCGTGAGACTGGCCATGTCAGGTCATTAGATTGAGCTGTCCTTCACATATTACCTATTCGCCAACCAGTTTTGGACTATAGCTTTGATATAGTCATTTTATTATTTTTATATTATTATGGAATTTATATTTTTTTTACATTTACTTTAATAAGTTTTTAAATATTATCACATATGAAGTAAACCTAGTCTCCAGCATGTGTAATCTTTTGAATGGCATGGGTATGCTCATAGGTTTTGAGATTACAGCTCACTTGGTATTTCCAAGTAAATAAGCACGCAGTGAAAATGTGTCTTAGCTCTAAATGTCACTGTAGGACAAAAATGATACTTGATGTTTCTCTCTCTTTTTGTAAAAAAAATCCCTCAACCTCCAAACTGATGACCCAGCAGAATTATCGCGAGTCAATGAAAACAAAGACACTTGCCATTATGTATTAATAAATGACAACATTAAAATGGATATACAGTAATGACACATGGCACAAAACTTACACAGCATCACTAATTTATAAAGTTCACCACAAAGAAAATTACTCTTTTGAGACATGACCTTTCATTTTAACCGCTGTTTATTTATTTACATTTCTACGGCTATACGGAGAGACATAAATCAAAAAGTAACTTACGCCAAGGTAAGGATTTTCTTGGTTATTCTATTTCTTTTTTTTTTCTTTCAAAATCCCCTAAGCTACAAGATAAGTCCTTGTCATTTTAGATTGTCATGCCTTAATTGAGAATTCTATGGATACTGTGATTGGTGGATTGACATTACTTGACCTTCAACCAGCAGCAAATCCTGAAGAAGGTGACATTATTTCCATGGCATTATTAGAATCTCAATACTTTTGCTTTGTCTCCAGAATGTTTATCAGGCCATGGAAAAAAAATTTATCAGCAATTTTATATTCTCTGACATATGTTCTGATTGCAGGTCTTGCATAGTAACGGACTGACATTAATTCCTGTGTGCATGTTACTTAGCTTGGTAGGAACATCTCCTACAATGCGCTTTTGACAATGTATGCACCGACACGTAGAAACGAGAAGCATAATTTTTTTATTTTATAATTAATACAGGTGACTTGGCTCGTGTACGGAGAATAATGCAAGATATGAGTGGCGTGTACGCTTTTACATTTCTCATATTAGAACATATAATTGTTTATGAAACAACACAACTTTTAGTGGGTGGAGACATATCATTTCAAAAACATTTATTCAAGGGGGATACTCGATACATAATTGTTTTTGACAAATGCAGATGTTTTTTAATCTGGCATTTTGACCTTAATATTAATATTCTTCAGTCAGCGCCGTAGAAACCTTAGTTTCATAATTATTATTATAAAAGTTCTTGTTGTTGTTGCTGTTTGTTTGGTTTTATCTTGTTAGGTGCCTTTATTAGTCTCATATAAAAATCAATACCCGCTTTCAAATGTGCTGTTTGAGTTTTACAAAACGATTTTACATAGTAACAAACAAGCTTTCTTAGACTAAAGAACCGAGTTTGTTATAAATTTCGGAATATCTAGGAGGGTGGCAATATGTAAAATATTTTAAGAGTGTAATATTATTTTTTTGACATTTTCAGTTTCTGTATGATTCCCAGAAATCTAAATCGAAATGTTTTTGCTGAGTAAAAATACATTCCTACAGCAGTGACTTTCATTCGAGGTTGTAAGTAAGGTTGTTATGAGGTGGTACGGTTTCTTTTTTGACTAGGGACCATAATCAAAGTTGTCATCCCCTCTCCCTCCCTTACAAATTATGGTTATTGACTAAAGTAGATTGCCTTCTTATAAAGTAGTTACATATTTGTCAAAGTGTTGGCCCCATCAAAAAATATGTTGGATAATTTGCAACTTTGATATTCTAACCGAGGCCCCGTGTACACCTTGGTAATAAATAGACTCACAGAGGACTTCTGGTCACGCACATGATGACAAGAAATGCCAGGAACAAGTTGGCATTAGCTTAATAAAATCCCGTCTGAGTTTCTAACACGCACTACTTTAAATTCTTCAGTTATTTTTTTAGAATACTTAATGCAAATAACTTCTCATAAAACATGTCTCCAAGAGATCCTTCTTCAGGCTGTGCGATATTAATCATTTCAGACACCGCCCAGCATTCTTACTATTCATGTTCTCTATGCAGGTATTAGTTCGGGTCTATGGGCTCTGACTACCATGTGTTTCCAAAGATTTACACCCATAATGTGTGCTTGATAATAAAATGTATATGACTTTATTGTAGGGAAATTAAATATAATAATCATCGATTGGTTTACTTCTTCTAGCATTTTATTTATATTATAGCAGGAAGGAGGTTATCATCTCTGCATTTGTTAATAGTTAACACAAAATAATAAATTCTAATAACGTGTTTGGTGTGTTCCAAAGTATGCCTTTAGCAGAAGAAGACATGTCAGACTGTTGAATCAGAGACATCATGTTGTGAATAACAGCTAATGGTGAATGATGCATTGCTGATGACATGGCAGTAAAAGGCAAAATATTGGAGATCCAATTAGGAATGCTCACAATATGGCAGGATTAGGTGTTCAGTGCTCCAAAGCAGCCAGGCTCCCACACAGATAATCCAAAAGGTTAAGGACCAGGCAGTCAGTTCCCAAAACAGAGCAGTTAAATGGGTGCTCAAAAAAGAGCAGACAGGATGCTGTGATTGCAGTAGTATTGCTCTTTTTGCGTGTCCATCAACCTTCTGCATTTTGAAATTTGGGTGTCTTGTTTTTCCCTCTGTGTTGGAAATGATATGAAGTGGTGCATGTCAAATCAAATCAAATCAAATCAAATCAAAATAAGCTTTATTAGCAGGACCAAATACATTTTAGCATTGCCAAAGCATATGGGGTGGGGGGGGGGGTAGTGGGACATATATGGGGGGAATGGGCAAGTCCATGGACATTATCAGGGGTAAGGGATAATGTGAGGTCGGATGGGGGCGAGTCCGTGTTGGGGATTTATAAGTCTGGGATCTCTCATGTTCCTCTCAGTCTGTGACATTCTGTGACGTATTGGGCAGATATTTTCACCGCCGGCTCCTCTTCTCCCAGTATGATGTGGAGTTTCCTCGTCTCTTCTATAGAGGTGAAGTCCGGGATGAGAGCGGAGAGTCTCTGGAAGTGAGTTTCCCTCAGTGCTGAGTACTTGGGGCACTGTAGGAGGAAGTGGACCTCATCTTCCAGGGCCCCCTGGTCACAATGCCTCTGCAATATGATGGTAAGTTATTCCTGAGTATGGCAGTCAGAGAAGGATGCAGCTGCCTCTGTGTTACATGGTGGTTACTGTATCTCCAACAGAAGATGCAGTTTGTGGTGGGATGTCAATTCATCTCTGACATGACAGTTTGCTTTTGGTTTTTAGGAATGACAGTTGACAGAAGACGTAATTGGAACTCAGATTCCTTTGCAAAAATAGTGCACACGTTCCCCCTCGACTTGACCCCTGAGTACAGGGTCACCGATAACATCAAATATATTGTACTACTTAAATAAATAAAGGTAAATGACAATGATGGTTGTAGATAAGCAAGAGATTATTCAACACCAATGAAACAAAAAGTCGTAAATAGAGAGTCAGTGAATATCATTATAGAGTTACACAACATAAGTATCAGGAGAAAAAGGAGTGATTGCTGCACATTCAATATTAAACATATAGTGCCATGAATAGTAGCCATAGCCATGAGAATTCGTATGTGAGTGTTATACGGGACAATAATATAAAGGATTGCAATTGAGGCAGTCCTATAATTAGATGAATGATGCCGTTGCCTAAGGTCTCCCTCAAACAGAAGACTCTTTAAAAGGAAAGTTCAAACTTGAATATTCGAGTAGACAATATATGGTATGTGCTAAGTACGTCAGAGAGAGCACAGGTGATAACCCCTCGTCAGTAGAATTGCAGACAGTATCAAGTGTGGAAAATAAAGTGGTAACCCTGGAACATGAATAAATGTAGATGGATACTGTGCTGCTGAGAGAAAATTAAAATAAAGCTTAACTTTATTCATACATAAACCAAAAGACAACCAACAACCAGGACGACAATATTAAAAGTCTCAGTAACCTTTGTCAACAAATTGTCAACAAATTAGGTCCCACAGTGACCACAAGGGGCTGACTCAACGGGCCACATTACATTCTTAATGCAAAAATCCTCGCGCAAAGTGAAAATCTTTGCGCCAAGCGTTAAAGTTTTGCGCGTGCAAATCAACGTTGTAATTACAATCCTCGTGCGGTTTTTCATCCACCGATCAATAGCGCGCGCGAACAGGACGTGCCTAAATGCACGCGCAGTACCGTCTCGCGCAAAAATCTTTGTGCGTGCAGTCTTTTTTTGAGATTCAGCCAATCAGAATTAAGAACCACACCTGTCTCACGTTAACAAATTGCATCTGCCACAGTCAATCTGAACATATATGCTGCAGCAATAATACATGCACACACAACTTCATCCATTGTATTGGTTTGGTATGAGTTGAATGGGCCACTGTGCTTTGGTGCCTTCCTTTTTATGGGCTTGGATATTTGGGGTTAGCCAGGTTGTTCAGATTTGCCACTAGCACCAGCTTTTAGGAGTTGCTAAAATTATGCGCGCAAAGGCCATGTGGTAATTACCGCGAAATAGATTGTAATACCATATTCGTACCAGCGCATTTGCGCTCACAATGTTAAGTATAGGACGCGCGAAGTACAGTAAGCTCGCGCAGGGTTCGCGCACGTTCACACGCGGTAGACGATTGCGTGGTTGTTGCGCTGAGTATGTAATATGGAATTCGGCGCAAATGGTTCTGCCCCACGCTTTAATGATTATTTATGCCAGCGCAAACGTTTGCGTGAAGATTATAATGTGGCCCTATGTGTCTGACATGAAATGGGGTGTGGCCTAAGGTCCATATACGCAAGCAGGTGACACTGTAGAAAGCTCTTGGGTACCCACACACTTTTAATATTGTTGTCCTGGTTGTTTTTTGCTTTATGCATGAATACAAGCTAAGTTTTATTTCAATTTTCTCTCGGCAGCACAGTATCCCTCTACATTTAAACTTGAATATTCACATACTCCCTTCTACCTAAATTCCTTTTATGAACCTTCATTGATTAAAATGTATTGTGTTAATTTCTGATTTTTTTCTGCATAAAGTGACCTCTGCTTAAGGCCTCCCAATCTCTACAAACAAATACAGAATCTAATTAATAATGTACAATTAAGGTAATAGATTCTATATTAAAGCTGCGGAATATGCTGGCGCTTTATAAATAAAGAATAATAATAATAATAATAATAATTAAATAACAAATATCAAAGCATGACATAATGCTACTGTTCTGTCATTGATAATGTTTCAAAGGTGTTAAAGCACAGATACACTTACCAGTATCTCTCTTCAGCACGATTTTGTCAGTAAGATATAATGATGTAGATGGAAAGAAACATTTAATTTTCACTTCTTTATAGTAAAACTAAAAAAATACCCAAAAAGTCACCGTGTGATTTTATTTTGTTGAATATGCTTAAAAGGCATCCTTTTCAAAGTATATATAAAAAAAAAAAGCTCAACGACTCGACAGGGAGCTCTTACAAAATATCTTTATAAAAGTCTTGGCAATTCAAATGTTCGTGGCATGAATATCTGTGATTAGTGGAGCTGTGCCATTCACCTGACAGGCTGGCTGAGATCACAGGCAGAGACATGTCAGGATCATTTTGACCTATATAAAACTCAACATTTTGACCAATGATCATGGAGTGACCCTCATGATGGTTTCACTAAAACAGCCAGCAGAAGGTATAACTGTGTAGAATCAAGAAAAACAATAAAAAATTATGAAAACTGTGTTTGTCCATTATAGTGTGACGTTGGTGACCAGTGTAATAGACAAGTAAATAAAGAAAAGAATGAAAGCTTACATCTTCGAGAGGTTAATCTGTGAGAAAATTGCAGACACCTGTTCATGAATCAAGACAGGGGGCAGCAACCTCAGCCCTCCAAGGGCCCTATTACATTCTTTGGGCAAACGTTTGCGCCCGCGCAAAAACGCATTAACGTAAGGGGCAAAACCCTTTGCGCTGAACATCGTATTACAATGTCAGGGCAACAAACGCGCGTATACGTCTACCGCGGGTGAGGCTGTGCGAAATTTGCACGAGCTTACTGTACTTCGCGTGTCCTATACTTAACATTGTGAGCGCAAATGTGTTTGTGCGCTGATACATGGATGGTATTACAATCTATGCGCAGTTTGTAACGCAGACCCTTTGCGCGCATAATTTTAGAAACTCCTAAAAGCTGGTGTTAATGGCAAATTCTATCAAATCAACCTGGCCGAAACCAAATACACCAGCCCAAAAAAAATACGCAGTAAAAGTATAGTTATACATTCTAAACATACCAAACCAATAAAATTGAGAAGTTGTGCGTGCTTTTTTTATTGATGCAGCATATATGCGCAGATTGACTTTGACAGGCGCAAAAAATTAACGTGAGACAATTGTGGTTCTTAATTCTGATTGGCTGAATCGCGTGAAAAAAACAGTCCGCACACTGATTTCTGCGTGCAATGTTGCTGTGAGCGAGTTTGTGCGCGTCCGTTTTACGCGTATTATTTTTGACAGATGAAAAAATGCAGGAGGATTGTAATAACAGAGTTGATTTACGCTTCGCACAAAAATTCACGCGTTGCGCGTGCGTTTTTGCGTGATGGATGTAATAGGGCCCCAGATGTTTCTAAACTACATTTCCCATGTGATTCAGTCAGTCTAATGAATGGCTGAGCATCAAGGGAGGTGTAGTTCCAAATACATCCCAATACCCAATGTTGCTGTTGCCTGGTTTATGCTAAGGCTGAGTACTGGATGAAGAGTGCAAAATAAGAGAAGGTCAGGATGGATTTGCTTAATGAGCTCTAGCTCTAGGGAAAATAGACAGAGAGTTGCAATCAAGGTATTTGTATTGTAGGAGGGAACAGACAGAGGCTTCAATGTGCGGTGGGGCTGCTCGACCTTGTGGTAGATTGCAATTTGAGATGAAAATACTTAAAGAAGCAGAAAAATATCAGCCCAAATATTAAAAAAATCTTAATCTTATCAATATTATAGCTTGTTTGGAGAAATGTGTTATAACAGTATACTGTATATCTTGGTATACCTTAGATACAGGTTGCAGAGGAGACACGGTGAGAACGGCTTTAATCTTGCGCTATATCTCTAATCGATCTCAACAAACTGACTAAGGAAGTGATATTTAGTTAAACTCATCTTGGGTTTGACATATATATTTTCTTTCTTTCTTTATTTGCAGGTATTTTACCACGAAGGATACATTGAGATTTCTCTCGTTTTCAAGTATGTCCTGGGTATATATATATATATATTTATATATATAAATATTGGTATGTATATACACAATGGCAGAAAGGTTGCACTCAACCTAAACAAGCAACAATAGCGGGTGCATCTAAGACAAATAATACAATAGACAAAGAAAGAACACTCCTTATTAATGACTACATTCCATCAGGTCATTCTATTTCAAAAAAGATCACAATTTTTAAAAAATATTTAGTCACCAAACTGAGGGAATAAATGATTGGAATTTATTACAGGGAAGGGTGCATACCAAATGAGGGTTGTCAGTCCTCTATATGTAACACACAACAGTAGAAAGGTTGCACTCAACCTAAACAAGCTACAAAAGTGGGTGCATTTAAGATGAATAATACAGGATACAAAAAAGAGCATTCCATATCAATGACCACATTCCATATCAATGACCACATTCCATTAGATCATTCTATTTAAAAAAAAAAATATACAATTTCATTCTTTGACTTTACATATTCATATATACATTTAGTAGTTTGATGGACAAGACAAAGGGCTAAATTACAATCTTCACGCAAATGTTAACGCTCACTTGCGTCAGCATTAACGTTTGCTGCGGTGTTTACGTATATTACAATCCAAATGCAAACGGGTTAAGTAACCTGCGCTCAGCGCTGCCGCGAGCATCCCAGATTCTACCGCGCGGTAACAATGCAGGCAGCATTTTTTTGTGCCTGCATTGTAATCCAGTGTTAAAATGCGGGCGCAAGGGGGAAAACTGCGGGCGCAATTTTTCCCCCTTGCGCCCGCGTTTTAACGCTAGGATTGTAATTTGGCCCAAAGTCTGGAATTGTTACGGTGAGAGCAGGCATTCCAAAAGACATTTTTAGTGCATTTATCTGTAGTATTCATTTCTAATGATCTGCACTACAATTCATGTTATGTGATATCTCCTGTCATCTTCTGTCCCAAGACCGGAAGGGTGAGTCAACCCTTATTGTCTAAATACCTGAAATACTGTGCCATTCACTCAAAAATGTTAGGAGTTAAAATGTGTATGTGATGATTCTTACACGTGTAGGGTTGCCAACGGGGCTCAATTTGTGAGGCTCTTGGGGGAACAGGATCTGGGACCTCTTGCTTTTGACTGTGTTGCAGAACCTATTTGGACAGATGCGGCACATCAGGTAACATAAAACCAAAAATATAAATTTTAAATTATTGCCATAACATATATATCATGCAATTTAGTAATAAGTGGACATTTGAGTACATAGCATGTTGTTTTTGGGACATTATTCTATACGTGTTCTGGGACCTAAGACCACCTCGTCAACTCTTCGCTGTCAAATGCACTTTGTGTTCTGGCATCCTCTGATTTACAAGCTTTTCACTGGTTCCACCACAGATGAGACGATTTGTTTGACCGCGTTCTTGAACGAGTCAAAGGTCAGATATTTCCAGTAAAAACACAAGATATAAACCATGTCTCTAAAGTGGAGTACAGAGACTAATTTAGCTGCACTCTCCTATCTTTCAATATATGATATTACGTTTGATTGGCAGTGAGTCTATTTTGTTGCATCCAGATGGCTGGACATTAAATGTTCTTGTCTTTATCTCAACCAACACTTCCTCACTGGATTATTCTCAAAATCTGACAGGTTAGCTCATTACCTGGTAACCCCGAGGCACTGCATTTCAGATGAGGTTTGTTTTGATAGTAAGCTGAAAAATTCTGAAAAAGAGATGGAAAAAAAAAATACAATGATTTTATTTTCTGCTTCTCTATAACCCCTACCAGAAATGTCCTCCCTTAGGGTATTTGCCTTTTTTCTTTGAGTACGCCTGGTTCAACCTCAACAAGACTTGAAACAAATATAAAAAAATCTGCTTTGGAATTCTCACTGGGAAAATTATAATGTACTCTCTGTGGCACAGGGATATCTCTAAATTATTGGAAACAAATATACCATTTTTAGAAGTACAAGAGACTTTTATTTTGATTATTTATTTTCAATTGAATTTTTTGGCTGAAAATATAGTAAAAGCTAAGCAGAAATTAAACATTTTTGTACATTAAGTAAAGAAATCCATTGTAAAGTTAAAAGTATAATATATATATAGCAAAGTATGATATGCACTGAGTTCTGTATATCCAAATTTTAGAATTTAATATACATATATATGCTGTATATGCATATCAGACAGGTTTGCAGGATATATATTGTATATGCTTCTTATATTTCATTTTCAAGCACAATACTTTACATCGATATGATTGCTGAGTGCACTTGTTATGATTTAACCTAGATCTAAGCTAGGGCCCATTCCAGATGAGCCAATACTTAAGAGCCACTAATGGGTACCTCTGGTGTAAGCTGTTATCACTTAGAAGCTCCCTATTACTGGCTATTACTGTAATTGTGCGCAGCTTCATTAGTTGCTCAACTCATACTTTTTGGGAGCCTCTAATAGAAACCAGCAGAGCCGCTGTTCATCTCCATTTGGACCTTGACTTAAGTCGCCAGTGAAGGGTGGCACTTGCTGTGCCATTTTACTGGTGCATTTACTGTGCACGAGGGTGCAATGGTGACATCAGATTGCCTTACTCCCAGCATCCCAATCCTGTTATTATGATGTAAAGGCACCGAGTCAGCATCGTCCTGTGATTAGTCTTTAGGCGTGGATGCCTATAATGATCCAGGGGAACGACAGGGGGTATTATCCTGAGAGAAAGGCAATCCGTTATCACCATCGCACCCTCATGCCCAAGAATGATGCCATTGCAAAACAAAGCTGTCTCAGACCATGAAAACATAGGAAACCATAGAGACTTGAGTGAGCTCTGTCGTGCGAGGTCAGCAGAAGAACAATGGAAACTATTTGTTCCCTGGTTCCTTCTGCAAGTGGCAAGAGGATGTTCCAGATTACGATGTCCTCTGCACCTGGGACCAGAGTTTGATATAGATATTTTATGCGTTTTTATTTCCTAGTGTTAACCCTTTCAGGCAAATGACATGAAAACTGGAAAATAAAAATGATTTTATATATATATATATATATATATATATAAATCTATACCTAAAAAAAATAAAACACACTAATGTCATCTGGACATTTACAGTGCCATCAATCTGACAATGTGGTTTCAGATTGAAACCACTGCACCTGAAAGGGTTAAATGATTTTGGAAATGCAAAATCCTTAAACACTGGATTTTGAAAGACGGTATTTTATTGTATTTATTTAAATTCCTGCTTAAGAAAAAATAATGAGTGACCTTAGAATTTCTCTTTACTCTTTAATTATCTGCAAATTGGTGCTTCTTATAGAATGTAAAGAAAGTGTTAATTTACAGTATTCTGTACTGTAAGCTGCAAGCCAAGTTTCCGGCTCGACACCAACAGCCATAATGATGTTACGATTTAGAAGTTGGGCTGTTATACGTATGGCTCGCTTTGAGTAGGGGCCCTAGAGCTATTAAAAAAATGTCTATTTGTGATATACAGTAGATAAGATGAGATAATGCATCCCTAGGTAATGCTTTTTTACTTGCTATCCTTTGTGTTTACATTTAAGTCAGGATGAAAACATTAGTGAAGCTCAAAGTTCCAGTACATGTATAGTTTAGAAAACATGTACATCCACATTGTTAGGAATACAAATCTCTGAGAATTTGCTTGAGTAAGGCTGGGGTCAGCTGAGCGGTTTGAAGAGCGGAAGGAACATCCATGAGAGTGGATGTTCCTTCCACTCAACGCCCGTCTGGCCACCTTGCTGAGCGCAGTTACTGCAAGGCTCGATCCTCCTATGGTGCATGCTACACCGTGTGGCCCTACCCGTTGAGTTGTCAGAAAGCTGCAAAGGACACAGGGAAGAGCGGTCACACGGATGCACTCAGTGCGCTCGTGGGAACGCAACTTAAGCTAGCAATAGTCAGCATCAGCTACAAGTACTACAGACTTTATGCTCTTATGTTGTCCACAGTGCAAAAAAACTCTCTGATATCACTAATATGCATAACTTGTGAATTTATCGCAAATGACCATAATAGGCAAAGCCACACTCTGTGTTCATTACTTTGATTGTGTGCACGTTCTCACAGATGTGAAACTATTATTGCTTATGTTAGTGTTATGTTAATTTCACTTGTATTTTGTTACAGACATTGTGAATAGTGATGTGCTGTCTGTATAGCTGGTGAGGATACTTCTGTAGGTTCTTCTCACATCTTCCTTTCTTACTCTGGGTGTCTTGGAATCATTGTCCTTGTTGATTGCCTGATAGGCTGAATTTAGTCATTCCATCAGTGTTTATTGTAGAGTTTTCTCACAGTGTTAATTAATGTGAACAGTCTTGAGATTCTCAGAAGTGTCCCTTGTTGTGCTGTACCTTGCTGTAGGGCCGGCCTCACTGTGTAGGCTTTGCATTTTGGAATCAGAGACGTGTTTCTTTTCTCGTATGATTTTTTGCACTTTTAGACATCTGTGTTTGTTTGCGCAAGTGATAAAGCCACATAGGGTTTTTCCATGTTTTATTTGCTTTTCTTTGAGCTGAACTTCATTTTTATGTTTTGCCTGCGATTATATTTTGCCCATTTCATAGGTCAAATGGCAAAAGCCAGTGAGTGCAGATCCCATTACTGAAGAGGAGTCAGTGGCTTCCCTGAGTGGCTGCAGTTCTTTGTGATTGCATGGTTTTTCAAGCAGCAATATACCCTCGGGAACACACAGCTCTCACTTCATATTTGTAAATAGAACATCCTCCATGTTCACAGACTTTTATAAAGTTATTATCCAAACCAATGTGATGCAGCACATGTAGCAAATGACACACGAAGACAAGTATTTTCAAGATGCACTCCTATAAGTATGTTCGCATGTGCAAAACGCGTTAGCACACAACAGCTCTCTCTCACGTAAGTTGACTTGTGCCTTTTTTAATTTACTATAAATACTTTCATTTTTGCACCAGAATGGAGTCAAGAACTCTTTCTACAATTGGTTCTGCACGGATCTGGTCATTCTCTGTCTGCTAATTCCGTTCAATAGTCCACAGTCTACATAACGCCCCACATTGTCTCCCAGATCAAAGCATCAGGCAAAAGGGAATGAAAAAAGATTTCCTGTGTTTGCATGACTGCCTCTTGGCGTTGAAAGTGAAGTGTACCTAAAGAGTTTGTATAACTCCAACAACGATCATTCACATCTCTATAATTAGTGTGACTAAGATTAAACTCCAAATAACAGAGCACATTCATTCTAATTTAGCAGCACAATTGTATTATGTCTGAATTCATTATCAAACAGCTTACAGTACATTAACGCTGCCAAGAAAGGATTCTACAGATCTTTGGATCACTGTGTCATCTCATGCATTTTGCATGTTATTGTAACAATGTTAATAAGGCAAAAAACACATCCTTTTTTTTTACATTTTCTTTATACTTTTAATCTTTTACAGAATATCAGTTCGGCTCTTGAAGAAAAATGAACGTACCATTTGTCAGTAATAAAATAAAACTTGCCATAATGTTTAACTAATTTCATCTCTTTATTATATAATGTTTAATAATGTTTCCAGTAAATCAAATTATGTGGCTTTGTACCCCAGATTCAGGTTACAGGAGAGGTGGAATAAGGGAAGTATTGCATAAAATATTACATTAGACATTCTTATTTTTCTTTTAATTTTAAATATAATACATATACAGATTTCATATTACTAACATAGTTTAAAGCCTACTTATCACAGGGTGACATAGTAGGATTATAGAGTAATTTATTGTAACGAATGCCTGATCACATAATTTTTATATTGTTTATACATAATACATCAATACCCTTGCTTTACTGAACATCCACTTAGACTACACTAGAATGAGTTGTCCTTTGTACTAAATTATTTGGACCTTCATCCCTTTCACTATGAATATTAAGCGTACTGGATCAACAAAGCACCTGCTGATGCCCCAATATTGACTATTATCGATTTGGTCTAATTCTGGACTAATGCAACGGAGTAACGTTTATTGCAAACAAAATTCATTTGCAGATGGTCTCCAGAATTTTCACTCAACATCATAGCACCCTGGGCATTACAGTCGAGGTGTCAAAACAGTTTGAACAACTTGGAATCTGTTCGTTTTTTTCCGAGTAAAAACAGAGTCCAAGCTGTTATGGAAATGTAGTAGCACTTTCTGGCCAACAGATGGTGCCATCTGCCTGTCAAGTAGAACATACAATCTGAAAATGTTCTTTTGTGGTTTTCAGCCACATTTCCACTGATTGGCTGGTGCAAATGTGCCTGCTATAATTTCACTGGGTCCTGGCAGTGTTTTTTTTTTATTAAAAAAACTAGATAGTGAAGGGGTGAAGGGGTTAATATAATATGAAAATACCCATCCTATTAAAGGAAATAGGTAAGCATAGGACAGGAGACTAATAATCACGCAAAGAAGATGCAATACCAGCACTTTTATGGTTTGTATGGGTCTTTTATTGGAAATTAAATACCAACAGCTATGCTTCGACCTCCTGGGCTCCTTCCAGGCTTACAAAACGTCCAGTGGGGATGAAACATTGCTGATGGCATAATCTTTTAAATGAAAGACATATACGGACCATACATGTGACAAGTGCCATATTGCTTCTTTCTATATATGTTGGTGGGGTCCAACCACCTTGTTCCATGTAGCATCATATAGTGCAGTAGGTTCCAACTTCGGTCCTCAAGTACCCCTAACAGGCTAGATTTTAAGGATCACCTTGGGGAAATGCAGACTGAATCCTGCAGTCACTGAACAGCGAATCATATCACCTTCAGATATCTGTTAGGCGTACTTGAGAACTAGAGTTGGGAACCACCAATATAGTGGATCTGCGCTGGTTTGAGAGAGTGCTGTTTTCTCCTCTTTTCATTCTGTCGAATTATAATCATTCATAATCAGAAGACACTATTCAGCCAAGGTAAAAATACTGTACATCCATAGCTGATAACCTCAACATCTTTTGTACTACGGCACTGTTTGAAAGTAAATTTAAAATCAGAAAGACAGCTGAAAAATTAAAATTCCACTTCAGTACAGCACATGCAAATCCAAATCTGTCCAGACGTAGGAAGATATTTCATAAATCTCTGTATCGGAGAATGTAATATCATGCTTTGTATGCTGTTGTATTACGTTTTTTTTCTCCTACTGATCGTTCTTATTTATTTATTTATATTATAAATCGGTTCTTCAACACCAACTCATGTCTAATTTAACAGAGTATTAATGGCAATTTAAAATTGAAATTGTGCTACGGATTGCGACACGTGTGGCTCTTTAATAATTCTTTAAAACGCGTCAGTGTAAAAGTATCAAAGAAAGAGCAATAATGAAGAAATCAAATCTGTGGTGTAAAGCTGCACATGACAGTCCATCCTTCAATCTGCCAGGAAGACAATATCAGTTGCTCTAGGGCTACTACGTGCTCTAAAGATGTCTGAGTAGAAACAGGGATGTTCGTTTTTATACGGACCTACACTCCTGAACAAACTATTTCAAGAAATAAAAAAGGAAAAGAATAAGAAACAGATTGGTGCTGATGGAAGGCTGGAAAGAAATGGAAGACAAATTAATCCCAAGTGGAATGCATGAAAAATGTACAAAGCTTTATTATTCTAGGTTTATTTATTTTTTATCATTTCTAGCAGGAAAATGAGTTTAAACAGAGGTGAAAATGGTTTTCCACTTCAAAAATACCTCTACGACCCTACTCATTTTAAACTCAAATCTCACTGGTACCCACAGGTATTATAAATATGATGTTCCAAAGATCCTTCACTTCAGGTGACAGACAATTGACCACTCGATACTGAATTATTCATTAGTTTAAGAGCTTCAGAGGGATCGTCACATGGCAAAAAAAGGCCAGGAAAACTATTGTAAAAGGTCAAAATGCTGAGTGGCACTGTAGCAACTTGATTAATTGACTAAATCATTAAGGTCTAACCTCTCTCTCAAAAGTTTAATGGATTAGTTGATGAGTTTCAGGAAGTTGATTTACCACAATAAAGCTAAGAAGGTCACTAAAAATGGGAAAATTACATAACTTGAGGAGGAATGTCAAGAGCCGATTCAGAATAATTTCCCTTGGATGTGATTGAAAGAACATACAGCAGCTATTTATTCCAAGCCATTGTTAAAGCAAATACTAATATTTGCCGGAGGTAGCATTTATTGGTTGCGACTGTGAAATAGAAGGCATAATAATAGAAAATGGAATAATTCCCACTATTATGCTAAGAGATGCTTTAAGTTCATTGCAATGTGTTTTCTTACCTTAGAGACTAAAATGAAGAAATGCACTAAAGGATAACCAAATTTGCTCACAGAGCTGAAAAATTGTTTTTTATTTATCAGTTCTCATACACTAAAACTCAATGTGTATATATATATACTGTATATATATCATACATACACATATATTTGGAATATTCTGCCTTAAGATTATATTGAAAAAATCATAGAAAGTATCACAGTAGTTTACATTTTTAAATTTATGGAACTGAGAGATGAAAACTGAGCATTTTGTACAAGTAATATAGAATTTCCAGGTGATAAACTCGACCATAGCTTCTTTATCAAGATATCCATTTCCATATTAAACATAGAGTGCAACCTGCTGATAGTTAATGGGCACGGCAATATCATATAACGGAAGCATTAATCATTCATTCACAACTTGGAGATTTCCATTGCCAGTAAAGTACAAATGGATTCCTGGAAGACCATGCTCATGGGTCCAGGTTTTATGTGGTCACAGTTATTCCTTCCATACTCCTAATAACAACAATTGCTTCCAAAGTACATTCACCTGGTGACGCCATCTTGGATCCTGAGTTTCATACACCTTTGCAGGTTAATACGTTCACGCAAATTTCATTATCATGACAACATTTTAAGAGCAAAGGTTGTCGAGATGTAATTTTAGTTTTTAGGTCAAAGGTTTGAAATAGATTTTTTTGGTATATCATATTTATGATTTCAAAAGAGAAGAAAGTAAATAATTAATTACTATTCAAAGTTGACAGACATTGAAGAATTTGATTAAGGTAATCTAGTGCAGCATTATTGTGTTTACAGGCCAGGAGATGGAGAATTTGTGAGGCTTTTGTCCCATCTGCATGTGTCTCAGTCCCATCACTCCATTGTGTCATCACTTTCACCCCATTGTGTCTCTTCTATACCCTCAATGTGTTTCTACACATCCCTTTCATGCCCACTGTTCTATTCCATATTCTCTTTTAGCCTCACTTTGCCTCTCTTCCAACCCTCTCATCCCCATTTTCCATCCTATGGACCTCATTGAGCATCTGCCCCATCTTTTTCAACCCCACTGACTGTGCTTTGCCCTGTCCCATTCTAGTGCTATAATAGTGCTATAATAGTATACTATTTTGATCCTTTTTGAGGGAAAGGACCTGGAGCTGCAGCCCCAATGGCTCCTATAAAAAAAGACAGTTACAGACTCTTGCTCTCTTCTTAAAAAAAGTCAAACTGAGAAGAAACTCATTTATTTAGATGAATAAAGATATCTTATATTAGCACAGCTTTAGTGCAAGTCTCAACTGATGACGGTTCTGTTTAAAAGTCAGTTTCTAAATTTAATCATCATTAACATGGAAATGTCAAATTAACCAGAAATTCAACAGTTATGTGGTCAATAGAAATAACTCAAACTTATAAATTTCAAGTGAAACAGTCATTTTATGTCCACAAAATTGCAAATTTTCACTGTAGACTTAACATTTCAAGTTTTAGTTACCTCGATAGCATAGACGGCAAAACCTGAAATATGTTCTACAGGTTTTAGAAAGGACAACATTTGGATTGTTTGACGTTTATCACTTGCATGCCTTTCATTTATTTTCTAGAAAATAGATGTATTTTCCATACAAACGCACAAAAGGAAATCTGTCCAGTACAGAAGATTATATCCAGATGACAAAACATGGGGGAGGGTTATAGTGAAAAAATAATATATAGAAAAAAAATCATAGGATATTATATTACATATGGAGAACAAAAACAAATTTATGAGTGGACTGAGAATGGGCAGAGGCATAAGTGCCCTGCCCTGTGGTGAGTCCACGCTCAGGGTTCATAAGAATATAGCTCGAGGCTGTCATTACAGAGAAGACTGTACCATACGCAAATCCCACTGCTATCACCCAGAAATGGCAGCCAGTACTGGATGGCAAGGAAGTCTCCTCTGAGCAAGAGATACAGCAACACCCGATGAGCATTTTGGCCTCCTTATTTGATAGATGGGATTAGCCGATAGCCTTCTCGGCACCTCAAGAAATATCCCTTCTAATATAAATTTTTATAGAAAAAATGTTACTCAAATGAAAATCCGTTCATGTGTGGGAAAGTTTTTATTTTTTTACGGACAACAAAAGAAAAATAAACAAAAAAAAATGGGAGAATATATATAATAAGAAAAAAATCATGAAGAAACTCTAATGAATGATTTAGACTGGCATGTTCAGTAAGTGAAGGAAGAGCTCTGGCGTTTCTCTTGTTCTTCCATGCAGCCATGTTGAAGGAAATAATGACAACTATATTATCATCCCAGGTCTGTAGTGGTAAATGGCAATGGGACACACAGAGCACACTAGTGGAAGGCATACTGGATAGCGTGTGCTTGGCTGACCTCGGAGTCGAACTTTGCTTTTTCAAAGCCAGACTGGTAGAAGTGTAGAAAGAGCAGACATTATTATTCAAACTGTTTCTGTGTATAGGTTTCTGATTTTTCCAGAGCATTCTGGAGCAGCTTCAACCCATTCCCTCGTTCTCTCTATTCCACTACTGAACAGGACAGGTGGGGCAAGGTCAGTAAAAGGTTTATATTTTTTTTGAGGAAGGGGGGGTTACTCTTTAAAAAAATTAAATTATTTGAAAATTTTAATTAATTAGCGCACCCCTCCCCAGTCCCTTGACAGCTTTCCAAAAAGCCATCAGTAATGTTACAGCAGATAAGAAACAGAGGTAAAGCTCCCAATTAAATTTAATTTATTTAATATGTCATTATATTCTTTGTAGATCAACAGCTGTTCACGCTGTGTTTTCAGGATTTCTTGGAAATTGTCCTATCCTTATAGCCCTTATGCTTAAATGATGCAGACAGTTTGCTCAGGTGATCATCCCTGTCTCCAGTGTCAGAGCAGATTCAGTGGTACTTGATGGCCTGGCTCTAGATGATGCCTTGTTTGATGTGATTGGGATGACAGCTGGCCTTCTGGAGGTAGCTGGGCCTGTCTGTGGGTTTTATGGATGTGCACGTGTTTTTTATTTCATTTTGTTTCGTCACGTTCGGTTTTTCAAAAGTTTAATTTCTGATCGTTTCGGCCCATTTTCGTTTCAGCTCGTTTCGTTTCGGCTCGGTGTTTTGTATCGATTTTTGTTTCGTGAAATCAGGGGAATTTCAGTCTTTCGGATTGTCTGTTCTCTTCGTTTCAAAGGGTCCATCCTCGGATCTTCGTTTTGACTTTAGACGTATGGTATTTCGGATGCACCGATATTTTGGTTTTTACGCTAATCCTGCCGATTCGTTCCTTCGGACGTATCGTTTTTATGAAAGATTCTTTTTTTCTTATGAATAAATGTTAAAACAAATTCCCGTTTTAAAGTGTTTATTAAATATTTCTAAAACCGTTTATTATTTTCAATTGCAGCAAACAGACATTTCTTTTATTTATTTTTTAGGATTATTTTTGCATTTTTCAGGAATTTTGGGTTAATCTTTAGGTTTCTTAAGTATTTTTAAAGAAACTAGCCTTTTTTCCATCATAGCTTTCAATGTTAAAAAAAATCCCGTTTTTATTAAATATATCATAAATCATTTATTTTTTTCACTTACAGCAAGTGTCTGCATTTATTTATTTGTTAGGAATATTTTTGCATTTTTCGGGAATTTTTGAGTTAATATTTAGAGTTCTTCCTAACTTATTTTAAATATATAACGAGGTCTGCTTTTTTCTTTGCAGAACACATACAGCTGGATTATCTTCTCACAGTCTGTCCATATGTGTTCTGTTCAGCAATGAATTTTGATACAATACATTTTGTCAGTATCAGTACCATGGATAGTAACAAGCCTGCCATTATCCATGGTGCTGATATGAAATAATAGATCGATAATATGTGTTTCACCATCAGCGACTGTCCGTGGTTCTGATCTGAGTCAGAACCATGGACAGTTGCAGATGTAAGCAAAAATAAATGCTTTAAGATATAGTTAATAAAAACGGGAATTTTGCACTGGAACAAGTGAAACAAGTGACGATACGAAATTACGAAATCAGCAACGGAACCGAAACGGACTCGAAACGATACGAAAATACATTGTCCGAAATGAACCAAAACGGAACTGAAATCGTGAATAGAACGAAAATGACTTGCGATTTTACAAATTTCATGTCCATACAAAATAATGAAATTTTTTCATTTCATATAGGGAAATATTTCGGATGGTGTGTATTTCATTGCCGGTCCGATTCGGAATATCAGAGGAATCCGATGCACCGAATCGGCCCGTTTCATGATAAAAACGAATCGGTATGAAACGAAACGCACATCCCTAGTGGGTTTTCTGTACACAAATGAGTGCAGCGTGCCATTGGCAACTGATATGGTACAGTCCAGAAGCTCACACTTTGCTTGGAGAAATCCATCTTGAGTTTGATAGATGGGTGCAACATATTGAATGTATTGTGGACGTCTAGAAGGCGTTCCTCTCCTTCTGTCCATATGATGAAAATGTCATCAACGTTTCGTAGATATATATGTGGTTTGTGAGGGTGTAAATGTCATTTTTTATATATATATATATATATATATTTATAATACACAATATTTTGCATTGTGTCCATAATATTTTTTATTCTTGTTGATGCTCAGTGCCGGCTGGGTGGAGTAGAGGTAACATCACTGCTCTATAACCGTGGAGAGAGATTGCAGAGACACATGTTAAATCCCGGCAAGAGCACCTCTCTAGTAAGTGTCCTTGGGCAAGACACCTAACGGTACATACTCTCCACCCAGGACATACTTGAAAACGAGAGAAATCTCAATGTATAAAATGGTAAAATCCTGTAAAAATCCTGTAAAAAATTTGTAGGTTGACTTGTCATAATTATTAATGTCAACAGAAACAGCAGAGTTTAAGTGTTTGATGAGGGACTTGTTAAATGGTCATGGGACTTATACCAGTCAATAAAAAAACAACAAGAAGTGAGGATTTTTAAAATAAAGCAGCCTTCTCAAGTCCTTAAGGTCAGTAGAGTAATTGAAATTTGAATAACAGAGAACATAGAAATCAGATTATGGGCAATGATGGAAATGCTTTATTGATTGATACAGTTTCCTTTCTATTTATTTATCATAATCGTGTAGCAATTGAAATGCAATTTGCGGAAGTAGATTTTTAGCTGATTTTCTATTACAACCTCAAGTCAATCGTATTTTTTTTCCTTCTGCAAATTAAGTTTTATCGGCTCTGTAATGAATACATTATGCATTAAATATGAAACAAAAAAAGGCCCATTATTATATTATCAACCTTTTTTATAGTAAGTGTTTTGTTCTAGATTTGCATCTATAAAGTATTCATCTTCAGCTTAAGAAAATAACTTCTTAATATATAATCCTACTCTATCGAAATAGGGTATAGTCAGTCTGTATTTCTTTACAGAATGCTATAGTCAGAGATTGTGCATGCAATCATCCAGATTCTCGCGACTGGTGACAGGCTATCGATTAACTTGTGGCCAACATGGTAGACTTCTTTCATGGCAGGTAAGCCCATTAGCCATCAGCTCACTCGTTAGGAATATGGGATGCAAAGAGAATTTGGAGAGTATCCTCCCAACATAGATCATGATCCTCTCATGACCATAATGAACACTGGAGAATCTCTACTTGAAATTTACGAAATTGTTCATTAATTATTTTAATGTAGAACATGAGATACATACCATTATCTAGTAACCCTTTCACTACTGGGATACAACAATACTGGACCTGCAAGACACCTGCCTCAATATCGAGTACTGTATCAATACGGTGTTCTATTGGACCAATTGAAAGAAATTGTTCATTGTAAAATAAATTCACTTGCATTTAGGCCCGAGGACATGTTACTAATGTATATATCCCCAGCTGGTCAAGCACGGAACCCAGTGCTGTAGTAGCTCCTTTTGGCCAGCAGATGGCAATATCTGCCTGCCTATAGGTTAGTACAGTAAGGAATACATTTTGAATATTTCTTACTATATATTTAAGAAAAAAATGATTTTCCAAAAACAAATAATGGTTCCTAACTGTGGATTTCTGGAAAATCCCTTGTAGTTTCAAGACTTCCTTTAAATCCATATGGTTTTAAGCAAATGAGACAATTGGTGCATTTATGAAGATTTTGAAAAATATGGAGTGGTTTTCCAGAGCAATTGTAGACAATGTAATTGGTCAAACCAAAAATATCGTTCCTGAACAGCAACTAAGCTGAACCATTGTGGAAGATCTCTTGGAATATGAACAGGAACAAAAGCAATAATTCATTCCCATCTCCTGTGACAATCTCGGAGTCTTCCCATCAATGTGAAATAGCTAACATATTTTTTATCTACCACGCACGTATTATTCTTAAGTCTTCTTAAATACTGTACCTGGGTTTGCGTCTCTGGCTATTAGCAGTCAGGGGTTGCTGCACCTCTTGTGCAGGGATGGCATCCTTGGCGTTTCAGTACTGGCCACCCTTTTTGGGTGATAGCAGTCGGATTTGCATATGGAATTGTCATGACTGTAATGGCACAATTAAGCTAAAACCTTGTGAGACCAGAGCTGGCCCCACCGTAGAGCAGGCCACCTCGTTTTTCCTATCAGCAGTCTTGCCCGATGCTGGATATATTTTCAGGTATTTTCCAGAAACTTGTCACTAAGATGCTCTTACACTTCCATCTCTTCTCAGACATCACACACTGCAAGGATCCTTTGACTTTGTCACTGATATTCTTCAGTGAAGAGAATGTCCCTCTCTATGCAGTTTTTAACAAGAACACAATATTTTTTTCCAGACTTTGAGAGAGCTGATATATTAGACTTTCAAGATTTTCAAAGCGCTTGTTCTCTAAAACACTTAAAGTGGGACTCATGACTTTACTAATCTGTTGTATGCTTAAGTTTCAATATTAAATGATACGATTATGTTTTAGTGGTTTGGTTACACTTGTTTGTTTTATAGTTTTTACAAAATTAACTACTTAACTAGTATATATGTGTGGTCTTTTGCATTCTTAACCCATTCACAAATAAGTGATTTTCCATAAAACCACTGGGGAGAGCCAGTGATTTTGTTTAATGATTTTTCATTATCCAAACAGTAAATATACTGTATAGGGATTTTCCACTCTATATCTTCACTGTCGGTAAGACCTGTATGACAGACAAGTAGAGGGTTTCCTCTACTGGCCAAAAGATGTGACTACATGTACCTTATATCAGGATCGACATTTCCGTGATGTCTTTACAAAGAATTTCAGCACGTTGACTGTTATGGCAGATATGTTAACATTTAAGGTTGCAGTCACACAAGTGCACTGATTGCGCACAGTGTGTCTATTGAAACAAATGCAGTTTATAACAGATGAAATTGTGGTTACATTGTATCAGTTAGTTATGACTGACAGTGAGAAAAAGAAAAAAAAGCTGTATGCAGGGTTTTCTCTATGTCCGTAGTAGCTTTTTCACATCAATGTCATTTTGGCATCCGTTGCAACATGCATTGCCTGCAAGTGAAAAAAGGTGCACACACTTTGTGTTGTTCTCTATTGACTCCTTTGAAAAGCTACAACAAACAGTGAACAGTGCGGTCAGACGGACTCGAAAAGGGCACTCATGTGACCGCAGTCTTGAGGACACACCATGGAGCCTATTTGCAAACTATTTTTGTTTGCAGTAACCTAAAGTCATTTGCAAAGTTCCATAATCAGACCAGATCACGTATACTAGATCTAAGGCTACCTGCACATGTTTTTGAAGATCGAGTATACTCGATAATGGTAGTGAAGGGGTTCATTAACAATGACATGGTTTAATGTATGAAAAAAATATAATTGTTGTTTCAGTCTCTTTTGAAAGTACACATTATTTCCTTCGGGTGACAGGACTGCAGTTCCTATGAGCCGCAGTCAAAGAGTAAGGTAAAGAATGTAAAACAGTATTTCAGCATCCAATAAATGGGCAATGTATTGATGGTTTTGTGTGCCAAAATGCAACAGTGGTTGGAATAAGCTAACCTAGAAAGTATTTTACCGCTTGTTCTGAACAATTTAAAGAGAGTGAGAAAAAAAGAAGCTAACTTCCGCAAGGGGTTGAAAACGTTTTACCTAACACTTGACTTTTTTTTTTACTTTAAATCTATTATGGTTTATCTGTCTAGTACAAAGCCACACTAGATTGATTTTCCGAACTTTGGTTTGTATGAAATCTAAATGAAGGGTGTATTAAGATTATATATAGTATTATTGTTATTGAGTATAGTTTATTCTATTATTAATTAAAATATATAGACCACTTGAATGAATTAATGACATACCTGAATATATATGTATACTGTGTATAAATATATATGTGCGTGAAGCATCTTGATCAAAGCAGTACTGGTTTTAAAGTTTTAATGGAAAAAGAAAAAAATACAAACTGGGATGCAGTTCTTTGAATTGCTGTGATGTGCAAAAAAGGTATCACTACGTACTGATTGTGATTTTTATTCATATATATATATATATATATATATATATAACGGTTGTGGTGGAGGACTAAATATGTGACGACGAAAATCTGCCTATCCAGTCGTCACGTGCGGATGGAGAGTGTACAAGGGGTTACAGCTCCTAGCCTCTGGATTTACTAACTCTACCCACTCTCAGGGTCCCAATTTATGCCAACCTAACCCCCTTAAACCGTACAAACCCTTCCGACTGTACGCTGCCACCACGAAAGTAAATAGGGAACTTTCGAAACCCCAATAGCTGTATACCACCCCAATCCAGGAGCCCAACCATATACAGCTAATATATCTACCAAGTGTGAAAAACTACAGTAACTCTACACCAAGCTATTAGAAGCGTGAAGCATCTAGATCAAAGCAGTACTAGATTTAAAGTTTTAATGGGAAAAGACAAAAATACAAAGTGGGATGCAGTTCTTTGAATTGCTGTGATGTGCAGATTGCTTCTGCAATAATAAACATATATATATATATATTTGTTTGTGTGTCATTATAGGGTATGTGCTGCCGCCAAAGTAATTATACCAAAAGGAAAATTATAGAAATCACATGGTTGTAGAAATATATCAGATTTATTAATAAACTCAGTTTTAAGCCGTCATTCCATAAATACTCTCCTGCTGCTGTTACTATAACAACAATAGCCATAATAAGGAAATATTCTAGTTATATTTTTGTCACAATATACTATGGAAACAATATCGCACACTAGTTCAAAAGTCATTTTTATTTCTGTTCTTTCTCGGGGAAAAAAAATGCATATCCCTCATGTGAGTTAGTCATGTGGCACAGATACATCTCCAGCTGTTTTTACAACACAGAAAAAAACGAATTCATTAGTGAGTAGAACCAAGTGATGTGTACACACATTGCTTGTCATAGGAAATTCCGTTGTACATAGTGGAGACCTGGCAAGTAAGCAAGTGAGACAACCGCAATAGATTACTGCAATTTAAAGAGCTTGATTGAACATGTTTGCGTAGGTGATATTTTCACTTCTGCTTTTTCCCATAGCAATAACCAACATTCTATCACATACATTGTAGCAAGACTGGGGGAAGCCAGCATCAATACCAGGGGCATTTATTTCCTTAGTGAGGACATTTTAATATCTGTCTCGATAATTACGCTCGTAAATATCTGGATGTTCTCTATTTGCCCTTGAGACTAGGACACCCTGACTGGCCCTACACTTCTGCCGCCTAACCATGGCTTTTGGATCCAATGGCTAAAGCTCGTTTATTTACCTGCATAGATAAACTGTTGCATCTACTACTATTATAAAGCGTTTTTTCCGGGAATCACGTGCCAAATATTACATTGATTCCCTAATTCTTGGCTGTGTGCTATCAGAATACTGTTTTCAGTGTACTCATATTAGATATATTGTATTCTTTAAGGTTTACCCACCATACTGTCAAGGGAATGATCTCTTATTATTCGGATGCACATAAATGGCTTTGGAAGACATTTTGAACTAGCCATTGAGTCGTAAATTACCACTTTTTAACCTTTTGTAAAACCCAAGTAGTAAAGATATGCTCAGGGACAAAGCTACCAGGGGTGCAGTGAGTGCCACCACACCAGGCCTTTGAGTCTGGGGGACCTGCAATGGGCTGGCCGGGGCCTCGCCTGGGCCGCATGGCTGTAAAGGACCTCGCCTGGGCTGCACGGCCAAACAGTGCCTTGCCTGGGCTGCACGACTGGACGGGACCTAGCTTTGGCTGCTTTGTCATTGGACTAAGAGGAATTCAGCCCCATCCCTTTCCTAAAAAAAGTTAGGTAAGGTATCAAGTATATATTTAATATAAATGATGTTAATGTAATCATTTTTATATTTATCTTAATTGTATTTAAATAAATGAAATATTATTTTAATATATTATTTTTTTAAATATTTTTTACAATATTTTTTACTAATATTGATACGCTCATACACACCACACATTACTGTGCATTTTATTGCTGCAGAGCTCTGTGATACACTCATACACATGGCACATTATTGTGAGTTTCATTGCTGTGGAGCTCTGTGAGATATATAGTGCGCATTACATTAAAAATGGGATGAGATAAAGTGGTCATAGTGGAACTGGAAAAAAGAATGGGACACTGATTGTCTGGAGTTGACATTGTAGACCTGGAGGGGGTTGAAAAAAAATATGTTTTTGGCTAGGTTTGGGTGGGGGGGCCCTTCATCGATCTCCCCACCTGGGCCCTGAGGTGTCTAGTTACGCCTCTGAATATGCTATGAACCTAACTGAAGACACAGCATAGAAGGTATCCCCAGACCGTTGTCTTTCTGTTTGTTGGCTTCCAAATCAGAGTGATTTTCGATGTTTTACGCTAGTTCCTATATTAGAATATCCTACACAACAAAATGACAAACCGTAAAATCGTAGGTATCAATGTATCTTTAAGGGAAGGTTCCTTTCCATTCTGATGTACACAAGCTGTTTTCTTCTGAGAAGATAGAAAGCACTGAGCAGTAATGAATTGCAGTAGTTCCCTACTGAGGCACAAAGAATGGATTCAACCCTCACTGCCTCTTGATGTCAGACTGCTGCTCTTTTTTCTCTAAGGAATCTCATTAAAAATGTATTTAGTGACACTTGTTCTTTCAAAACTTGCACACGCAGCATTAACTCAGTCAGTACTGAATGACAAAAAGCTTAACGAAAGGCGACAGGAGGACTATGGCCTTTATTAGGGGGCTGTCTGTAAGGTGCAATCTAACCTGCGTTCATTGAGGATTGAAACAAATGCAATATTTTCGGTTACAGCAATTTGCTTTTCCTTTGATTCTCCCACTTCTTTTTTTTTTAAAGCTGTGATGGCATCATAATGTGAAGTGAAGGTTTTCTGATACGGTGTAAGGCAGGAAAAAAAGAAGTGTGAGCGAGGAGAAGAAAATACTTAGCACATCTGTTTTAATTAGGAAGCACCGCATAAAAAAACTGTAATATTATTTGGTACTGATATCTTAATTAAAATGAAATTAATAAAGCAGGTGACAGGAATAATAACGTGGGATTCTGCCTTTATATAAATATTTCCCTAACAAGGAAGGCACCAGATGATCTGAAAAAGTCTGCATGAGCTTTATTGAAAAGCTCTTTTGTAGATGACATTTATTCAGAGGCTTTGGCCTTTTCAGGACTCCACATGCAAATCGGTAACCATCTGCACCCAGACCACTTAACGCAGAGGTCAACAACCTTGGCCCATCTCCATTGATACTCAGGCACTCATTAGTTTTGCTGGACCTTATGGGAAATGTAGGTCAAAAATACATAGGGCTCTATCACCTCCTTCAAGCTAACACTAGCGTCAGCCTTAGCGCTAGCTTAAAGGAGGTCATAGCGCTGCGACCAGATCGCCTTTGAATCGCTAACGGGTTTAAAAACCCATTACCGCTCGTTAGCGCTCAATAATTATCGATTTGTAGTGCGAGTTTATTGTACTTTGTGCTCCCTATACCTAACATGGGGAAAGCAAAGTTCAAGCGCAGATTAACTAGCGTTAGGATCACTGGGTCTTAATCTTTGTTACTAAGAGCTGGCGCTAACTGAAAAAGTTACCACCAGCTCAGTGCGCTGTAGCACTGCCCCAGTATTCGCGAGCTTAGCGATCGCTAAGGGGTAGGCTGATGGACTTGGCGCCTGCCCAGCGATCTGCTGGGGAAATCGGGATGCTAAGGGGAAGTAAGTGAACGCTAATTTTTTCCCTTAGCATCCCGGTTGTAGCCCAGGGAAGCTGATAGTATCCTTGGTGGTCCAGGGTTGCAGACCCCTAACTTATTGCATATTTAACGATAGATAGGAGAAAATGTTCAATGGGCTTTGTATAACTCTCGCTATGAGGTGGTTGAAGATCTGTGTTTTGGATGAAGCAGGTCTTAACCTTCTTATCCTTCTTCAATGAGTATCTTTATTCTTCGATAGTGAATGTTTGGGTAAGGACACTTATCATTAAGTTTTCCTTATGAATAAATAATGCAACTTTAATATAATGTTTTCTTCACGGGAAGCTACAGTCTGAGCAGGGTCAATGATGCAAGTCTAAACGTGAAGCTATATTGTTATATTTTTTCCATTGTGCTTTTTCACCATGGCAGAATGGTCATGCCACCAATACTGGTGCTTGCTGTAGGGCCAGTCTAGGCCACTGCTTCCCTCATACCACACCCTGTCAGTCTCCACTTTGGGGTTTCCCTAAGCTGGCTGCTTTTCCAGTGCAACTGTGCTATTTCATCTGGTCACACCCTTTTCTCCTCACTCTGGCAGCAGGCTGGCCATCCACTGGGACTGTATTCAGGCAACCGACTTGGTCACCCGACCACGAACAACACCATCGGCCGATCAGGGTCGTCCACTGAAAAATCTGTGGTTGAGCCAGACTGGCAGATGGGCAGGCCACCGGGTGATAAAAAAGGAAAAAGGCCATTGCTGGGCCAGTGCCGGGTGAAAAAACAGGGTTTTAGCATCAAGGACTGCCCCAGTCCATCAAGGCTGGCTCATAGTGGAGAAAAAAAAATCGGCAGGTTGCGGGGGGGATTTACCCCCCCCTCTATTTACCCCCTCTCCCTGATAATGAAAATGTTTCAGCACCAGGGAGAGCAATGCTGAAGCAGGCTTGCAGAGAAAAAAAAAAGGCGCGAGTGAAGCAAAGCTTTGTTTTTTTTAAAAAAAAGAAAATGGAACCAAAAAGTTCAGCTAAAAAATCCATGAAAATGCCTACTTTGTGTACACACATTACATAGCCTCTGCGCAGAACAATGGATCCGAGCTGCACATGCATGCACAGAACCGATCCATCGCCTACATCTCTCACAATGTTCGATATCACGGGCAGGCTGAGATGGGGTGATGTCAGCATGCAGAGTGTGCTGGCATCACTAATGACCAATTTGTTGATCGGCGGAAATTGAAAATCCCAGCTGCCTGGTGGCACTAGGATGGGTGGAGGAAACTCCTCCTGTTCTCCTTACCATTAGCATTCGGAATGTAATATGGTCGACACTCGCTAGGGCCACTTAACCTATTGTTAACACTCACACAGCTGAGTGCTAACGTTAGCTTTAAGTATATAATAGGGCCCTAAAAGGATAATTAATTTTTACATTAAATTACTTCAAACAATGAATAAAAACAGCAACATGTGTTTATAAAGTGGTTTAATTTGTAATGCACAAGTAATCTAGTTACAGCTTATGTAGGTGGTAGTGTCCCTTGAATACCTTAAAAATCCAAACTAACCTTACATCCAAAGGTGAACAAGACAGGACAATTCACTGCCTCCTCTTTGTGCTGTTAGAAGGATCTTGAATGACTTTCCACTTATCATTTGCAAGTTTGGGAGATCATGTGTACCCAATGCAGTGTATGCTCTTTGGACTCCATCAGTGAATAACAGCAGTGATGGCATCACCACTTCCAGTATTAGCAGCAGACAGCGACATGCATTGAATGTCTTCTGTTTCTAATTAAATATAGCTGATAAGCTGGCAGCGAGTTACTTGTAGGAGTGACTTCACGCCCAGGTCCTGAAGGTCATTAATACAGTTGGCTAGTAAGGCAACAAAAAAAATCTCTAGAGAAGCCTGACCCAACATAACATGCTAAAAACTTTTTTAATTCATTAAATAATGACTTTATGCACATGCAATGTTGAGTTATTTAGAGTGTGCTTCCCAACAAATCTAAGCACATATTTCTAATCAGTAAAGGGAAGGGGTGGGTCCTAGTGGCGCAGTCTCTTTTGAGGGTGGTCAATTAGGGGTCTCAAGGCATGTAATACAAATTGTGCCTACATATACGAAGGTAAAAGCGGTGTTCCCAGTTGGGAAGTGCACGGTCGAAAAGACCACTTAGGTGCAACCGTGAATGGTGACACTGTGCGTGTGAAAGTAAATTGCGTACACTTCAGAAAAAACACAGTTGAAGTCCAATGCAAGTAAAGTGCATACAAAGTCACATAAAGTGCAAATGCGAATATAAGTGCATAAAAATGTGTTTTAAAGTGCATATGAAAGTCTTTATAGCGGTTGCTATATCAAAGTCCTGCTTTCCGAATTAAAAGTGAAAGCAAAAAAAGGAGGGGGGAAACAATCCGACCGTCCATATGTTCTATATTGGAGATATGGGAGAATCCAATCCGGTCACCACGTAGACATTCGAATTTTTGCTTGAAGTCCTGATGTGGTGTCTTCGCCTAGTTCCTATGTGGACTCACAATTCCCAAAAATGGGACAAAGGAGAGGAAAGGGAGAGAGATGATAGTGCAATATTGCCTTATAGAGAGTCAGGTGCCTATAGACAAGGGAACACTTACGCTTTTTAGAGCCTCGTTTACCGGCTCTAGTGTGAAGTGCCTTGGGCCTGGTTGAGGGTAGCCTCTGCCCTTCTTTATAATTTGCTTAATTGTCTCAGGTGCAGGAAGGTAGAAGAAGAGAGAGACATCCTCATAGTGTAGCTTATAGCCAAATGCTTAGATGGGTAAGGTGAAAAAATAGACAAACTCACCGATGGTGGAGCCTTAGAATTTCAGGCTCAACTTGTTAGCGTGTGGTACTTCCTATTCGGTGGGTACCTTCACCTCTCTTGTCTGCAGGCAATCCTTCTCTCTATGAGGGTCCTGCCTTCAGTCCTGGGGCTCTCTCCTCTTGCATGCAGTGGGTACCATTGATTTAGCCAAACTTCCGCCCCTGGACAAAATGCGTGAGAGCAATGGAGGGGGAGGTGGGTATGGTGCCCTCACACAGCGCCAGCTTTCACTCCAAGCCCTGTGATGTCAACATATTTCTAATCACCTGAACCTAAGCCAAAGTATCACACACAGTTGATCGGAAGTTGCTAGCTGGCTCAGACTAATTTGTTTAGCACCCTGCCTTATCAGCATTTCAGACACCAAAAGTCCAATTTCGGCTAGGGTCACACGAGCGCACTGAGTGTATACGTAGTGACCCCTCCTCCCAGTATCTGTTGTATTGTGATGACGGCTCGACTGGGAGGGCCACACGGTGTAACGTGCATAATATTATCGCACAGTCCCCCCGGATGTGCTGAAACCCTTCCTGTCAGAGCGCTACAACGGACGTTTGACGGGCCTACCAAGCAAGATCCTCCATAGGAAGCTCGCGCTCTGTAGGGCTAAGCGCACTAACGTGCGCTCAGCGAGATTCTCACACGGGAGAGCGAGCAAAGAGAATGCCTGTTCTCACGGATGTTCCCTCCATGCTCGTGTGACACCGGCCTTAGATGTCCCTCCTTGCCAATTGAGTTACCTAACATAAAACAAACATTACTTTGACTTCAGAGACACCGTAACAAATGCTTTCTGATCTTGGAATGAGAGCTCGCTTTCCCAAACTGGCATATACCGAAGATTCTTACAAAGGTGTACTAAGTCTTTCAAGCTTGTTGGCAGAGTTTATTTTAAGGTAAATGTTAGTAATTCATTTTGTGCTTGTACGTTTTTTGGTGTAGTCTTGAAATAAGTCGAGTACTATGAGAGTGTGTCCATGGAAACTAGAAGATTCAACTTCATAAATAAATCAGGTAATTCAACCTTTTGCAAAAGAAAACATGATAGATATTCATTTTATGAAGGAGAGAATCATTACAGAACAATTATTGAGAAAAAAAACATAAAATTGTGTGATTCCACATACTGAGCAGAAAAAGTTGTATAATAGCTTTTTATATTGTAATTCATACGTTTTCGATTTTTCTCTTTTTATATATATAATACAAGTCTAGCACTCATACAGAAAATATATATATACTTTATTCATCTTTGTACTTCTTTCAGTTGAAGACTCACCTGAGCAAGAACGACTTTCTCTCTCCCTCCGTCTCCCTCTCATTATCTCTGTCTCAAAGTACACACTACATCTTAATAACCACTATATGGGCAGTGGTTCCCAACCGCAGTCCTCAAGTACCCCTAACAGGCCAGGATTTCCATATATCTGAAGCACAGCCCAGGTGTTATGATTTGCTGCTCATTGATTGCAGGATTCAGTCTGCTTATCTCCAAGGTAACCCTTAAAACCTGGCCTGTTGGGAGTACTTGAGGACCGCGGTTGGGAACCACTGATCTAGGGGAATAATGATGAAGATTTGCCAACGATTTATAATCATAAAATGATTAAGCCTGCTGCAACATCAATGGACTCCCTGCCAGCAGGTCCTAACTGTCATGCCCCATGATTCAGGGTTTATTTGTATATTTTAATGTTATGTGTTGAATCTGCCTTTTGTTGCTTACAGTTATTATTTCATAGCTATTTTGTTCTTGCTGGGTTCCCTTAGCCTTGCTGCATCCAGCTAGCTCCACCCCTTTTTGTTCAGTCTAGTTCTGAGGTACTTACTGGTCACCTAGCAGCCATCTTTGCTCAATGCTGGACAGAAATAATGTATTTTCACCTGCGTTGCTGTACACTATTACAAAGATTGTCAGTCTGATCATTAAAGTTTTCAACTGGATTCATCTTTCTACGTGTCAGTTTTGCTGAGTTGACACTGTCTGCTGAACTTTCATCATGTGAGTACTGGTCAATTCAGACTTAGCTAGTCTCAAGCACCCACACCTCACAGCTTTGCTAGGGAGGCAGAATACTAACTCTAAACCTAATGCCTGCTCTTATGAAATTAACAGACTTATTTGGTACTCACGTCCCCTTGGAATCTCTCTCTCACACACACTCTCTCACAGTACACTCCAGATTTTAGATCTCGGGGAACAATGATGATGATTTGTCACAAATTATGATCATTAATAGTACGAGCCAGCTACAGCGTCGATGTACTCTATCCCAGCAGGTCCTATCTATGAACCTAGTGTCTGCTCTAATGAGATTCATTCACTTATTTGGTACTCACGTGGGGCTCTCTGAAGTCGTTGGTTGATTAGGCACTGTGATAAATGAACCTGTAATCCATGTGATGGGAAGAAGGGGTGCTTGCTTAATAGGGTGGTTAGCACCTACATGTAATACATACAACTGGGAGAAGCTGCACTCAGTTTGACATGAAATTCATATAAGGATGCTACAGAATCCAATGAACACAACATACCATATACAGAGCACTCATGTAGATATCATAGAAGAGATTATAAAGCCACAAATCTAGGGGAACAATGATGGAGATTAAACTACTTATTTGGTACTTATTTCTTCAAAATATATACACACACAGCAGGCAGGGTGCACTTAATCTAAACATGCATTTTCTCGATGGTGCTACTAGACCAACAAATACAACACACAATCTTCACAGCACGTCACCCAAACATACATCCAAAGATTTAAAAACTTTTCACTTTGGTTTTAGATAAATGAGGGTTTAGCTATAAAATATGATCATATATCGCATAAGCTAGCCAAGAACTCCGAAACCATAGAAAGTCCTACTCTATGCCACTACTATGAGAGTAACTCACATTGCTTATGCAATGTATGATCATATTTTTTTTAATAAACCCTATTTAGATGTATGTTTGAGTGGAGTCTTCTGAATTGTGTGTGTTATCCTTTATTTATATAGAACCACATATTTCCACAGCACTTTACAAGATCAGTGTACAAGGAGTTGATACATTAGAATATCACACATGGATGATGACTTGATTCAGAGGGACCCTGTTCCCAAGAGAACTTACAATCTATGAGATGTACAAGTATTTTGTGATGTAGGCTCATCCATATCGTTAGATGTCTTGCCCAAGGACACTCACTGGTGGCGTCTTCTGAGTGGGATCGAGTCGTCTTTCCATGATTGTAGAGCAGCATCCTGGTGGTTAGGTTGAACCTGCTTGTTGTAACATCTATACTTCTCCACAGTTGTATTAGAGATATGTGCTGAATGGTATTTTGACTTGCATTTCCAACGTTCGAAAGTAGAGAGATGTTACCACTGGACTCCACATCTGAAATTGTGTGGTAGGCAAGTGTGTACCATTAAGGATACATTATTAAAGATGGAGATGGAGATTTAGTTACACATTTTGATTGCAGGATGTTTAACCTTTTCACTATCGAGATTGAGTTATTTTAGGCTTCAAAAGCATCATCTGGTGTCCTATATTGAGATATCTTGATCTCCAAATCTGAAGATCTGCAGCTCAAATGCAGATGAAATTCAAAAAAAATTGTTTGCTTTTGGGCTGCAGAAGGTGCCCCCGAAGTTTTAGTCCTATGGGCATAATACCCAAGGAGCAAAATCGGTCGACGATGCCCTGACATCAGGCTTTCAGCAGCCGATGTAGGGGAAAAAAACAATTAAGCTGCACCTGTAACTCAATTTGGCAGTAGATGGCACCATCTACTGGCCAAACATGTTATTTACAATAAGAAATTCAATGGGAATATGCCCAAATATTTCTTACTGTATAATCAATTTAAATTATTTTGTGTGACATGGGTCTGCTGCGTCATCAACATCGACGGCTAGGTCCTTTGCTATGGCAACCCGCAAGAACTGCAGGCGCCACGCAAACTGGAAATAGAATCAAAACAAACCATGAGGATAGCGACCCAGCACAGGGACGTCATGTAGTTGTGCCTTCTAACACAAATATGTAAAAGACAGAGGCATGTAGACAACATGGTCCTTGAGTAGAGGAATGTATGCATGATGCAGCTATTAGGTATGGGGGTCCATAGTTATGGTTGAGGGCAGATGTGGGAAAACAAGGGGAGGCCAGAAAACTAAGAGCTAAAATAAATAGGTATGGAGAGAGACAAAGAATGAAATGACAGTGAAAGAAAGAATGTCTAGAAAAAAACAAAAAATAAGACAAATTAGAAAAGGCAGGAGAAAAGAAAAGGGGTAGGAAAGATGACAGGGACAAGTGGAGGGGGAGGAAAGCGCACGGTGAGCGAATAGTGAGTGTGGACAGCAGAGTAGGGAAGGAAATGAAGAAGAAAAAAATATAAAAAATGGAAGGAAGTGCAAGAAAATTAAAAGTGAGAAGTGAACCAGTGAAAAAAAGTGAGATATAGTGATAGAACACAAGCATGATGCAGTAGAGACCACCGAAAAATGTGAAGAGCGACCTACGTGATGGTGAACAAACCATTAAGCCTAGGGTCAGACTAACGCATTTTTCGCGTTGTCCGTGAAAAGTGCATTCGAACGAATGGACGTATTTTTTCACGGAATACGCGATAGCGGTCATATGATGCGCATTTTCGTCCGTGATTTTGTACGGATCATCAATAAAACACTTTTTGCGTCTGGACGTTATGTTGGCCGGACATTAGCAGCGTCTGACATCTCCTAAACACGCACACATGCCGCTAGCGGACGAAGCGCACTCTGTACGTCAGTACTAGCGGTATCACGTTCTTGAAAAAATGCCTTCGTTTGCCACTTGTGTTGCGCAGCCGCACTTTTGTGCGGCCGTTCTTCGTATGCTGCCCGGCATTGGACATCATTCGCTGCTAGCACGGCCGTGATTTAGTGCTGCTAAACGCACGTTGATACTGCGTTAGTCTGACCCTAGCCAAACTGACAGAGAACAAGTGGGCTAGCAGGTGGAGAGAGTGACATACTGAAACAAAGCTAGGGGGTGAGAGTGAAAAAAGAAAATGATGCACATGATGCACAAAAAAAGAATGGGCAAAAAGAAAGGGAGAGCAAAACAGAAGGTGAGAAAACTGAGAAATATGTGGGTAGAATGAATGAGAGGGCAGAGTGTCATGTAAGGTAGGAATTCCTACGGGAAAAGGGAGAAAAGGGAGGTGTGGACTGTGTGTGTGACAGTGAGTCCAAAGAAAACAAGTAGTGTTAAAAGGAATAAAAAAACTGAGTGACATAAAGGGAAGGATGATGGAATGGTAGATAAAAACCATGAAGAGTGTGAAAGCAAAAAAAGTGGAGAAAAGCCGGAAAACAGAACACCATAAGAAAGGAAGTGGTGGAGAACAAAGGAAGGTGAACAAAGGAAAAGGAAATGTATTTTTTAAGAAAGGATTTTTACCAGGAAGGATACATTGAGATTTCTCTCGTTTTCAAGTATGTCCTGGGAGGCGAGTATGTAGCAATAGGTGTCTTGCCCATGGCCACTTACTGGATAGGTGCGCTTGCCAGGATCGAACCTGTATCTCCACAGTCTCTCTCCATGGTTATAGAGCAGTGATGTTACCTCTACTCCACCCAGCCGGTATTCACTCAGTTCTTGAGGGGAGAGGGTCTGTAATATCCTAATCCAAAAGGTTTCCCTTTGAAGGAGAATTTGTGAGCCGTTGCTCACATTCAATGGAGACACATGGTCAATCACTATCAATTTTGCTCTGCTTGCAAAAAGTGTTTGGCAACAGGCTTCCCCATGTGTTGATCCCGGAATGCAGTGCTGATGGCAGAGCGATGGCCCCTAATTCATTCACGCAATGTGAGGTCAGTTATCCCACGTTAGAAACGTATACTGTATATATATATGAGAGAAAAACAGACTTTAAGTGGATGAATGAGTCATTTTGCTATTATAGACAAAATATTCAGGTTTCTGCAAAATGATTCAACAAGGTGGGTGTTACTGAGCTCTCTTTCAGTTGGATTTGTGACACAGATTTAAAAAAAAAGACAAAATTCTTTTATACATAGCAGGCCACATTTGTCAGTGCTAGTGCTACTGTACAATACAAATCTGAAGTAATGTTCTTTGTATTTTAAGAAAAAAAAAAGATAAAAATAGAGTTGTGAAGTCAGTTATTAATTCTTTTAGAGAACTTTAACAGCAGAACTCTATGGTAGGTTTCAAAGTGAATACTGAAAAGAAATGGTGGCATAGAAAGTGAAGGTGACTCTACAATGTATTTCTATATAATAAAGAATTTATCATTTTCTTTCAATGATTTACTTCCTCTTCTGATCACAAATGTAAAAACAGTGAAATGTCCATTAATTTTCCACTGCTCCAAAGGTGTACAGCTGAGAAATTAATTCCACAGGTGTGTGTTTGGATTAGTCTTCCTGTATAAAGAAGAATAGATGTAAAAAATCTCCTCTTCTGTGCGGTCATGAACAAGTTATTCTATGCTATTTATAGAAGAAATGCAGGTATGGTAGCTATAGATGTGGACGCGGCCTTGTATTTTGCTTGTGCAAACTAGTAACTTGGTACCAGCATAAGAGGAGGTGCTACAAAAACCCAGAAAGTGGCCAACTGGGGAGACTGAGATTTAGAAAATGGAAGGCTGGCAGTCAACTGGGTCCGTAGTCAGATGACCGACTTGGTCGTCCAACTATGGACAATGCCATCCCACGTCCAGAGTCATCCACTGGAAGCGTCTGTGGACGGCCCAGGTCTATTGACGGAAAGGCCGCCGAACGCAGAAAAAAAACCTGGTTGAACGCTGCAGGGGAAAAAAACTCTGTCCCTGGTCCTGAAAGGGGTTTCAGCACCAAGGACAGCACTGCCGAATGCAGCTGGACTGATGAGAAGAAAAAAACACTGCCAAATGCCAGGAAAACCCCACCGTCGTTTTAAAAAAATTGGGAATCAAACATTTCACCTAAAAAAATGCAAAAAAGACTAAACATATTCCAAAAAATCAATAAATTAAAAAGCTTTTTGCTGCGGATGAAAAGAATAAACAGTTGAATAAAAAATAAATAAAAATGAAAATATTTTTTTCACATTGAGAATCCTATGGGATTCGCCTATTGAACTGAATCATTTCTCTATGGGACCATTTCCCTACCGCGGATCGGCGGTTTAACTATACACTTTTTTTCATGTAAAATGTACCAGATCGCCAGCTTCGTCTGACAAAGCCCATTCAAATGGGAAAGATTGCTAGTCTGATGTAGTCGCAAAAAATTGTCTGAAGTCGTCTGATGGAAGTCGGAGGCAGTGGTCAAGGGCTGAATCTCCTCCATGGTGTAGGATTGATTGGACGATGACGGACGATGACAGACAATCGCATCAACGCACAAATACGGACCCAGTGGACAGCCAGTCTTATGTTGTCAGTAATGATTTTGGATGCAGAGGTTGAACAGGGCCAGATGGTGGTAAAAGCAACGCGCCAATTGTTTTATTGTGGCAGTTCAGTGGTCTTAGAAGCACCCTTATGAAAAATATGTGAGGTTTTGATGAGTGCAGCTACTCTGGTTTTATCTCCATAATTCACCTAAACCAAATTAAACTTTATTTATCATTAAATTCCCTAAGAACCCCTTCCTTTTTGGGGATTTTTAAAAAGTATAATACAGTAGAAATTGCTAAGAAATTTGTAAAAGCATGCTCAGAAACGTATACCACCAAGGAATTGTGGTTCGACAGCTAATTAGAAGCATCCAAGGTCTTGCAATACTACAAAAAAAGTTTAAAAAGTTCTCCTTTTCTTTCTGTGCAGTACTGCTCTACAAAATAATAATAATAAAAAAATAAAAGTACCATAACTTTGAGAAATTGAGAAAACTTTGCAAGAGATTTTTTTAATCATTTCCATTATAAAAAATGAACTACAATTTATTTAAAATAAAAGCTTAATGTGAAAACCATAACACAGTACAAATAAATAAATTTAAATACATGAATGTCTAATTTTAGCTAAAAATTTAAAGAAGAAAATGCATTTTGTCTCTATTTCATGGTTACTGACCACAAACTTTGCCAAAATGGTTTGCTTGGAATCATGGGACTTTTATCTGTCACAGCGTCACGATGCTTCAGAGTTAATTTTTAACTTTTCAGTCGTTGTGTTTTTTAATTTTTTTTTGTTTGTTTTTTTTAAATCAGCCAAATTCTGAAAAGAAAAAATTACTATAAGGCTGGGTTCACACCTAGCCGCTTTAACGCGCGTTCGTGCGCGCTTTAAAACGCAGGAACGGGGAAATCCCATGCTTTGCTATGGGACCCATTCAGACCTAAGCGTTTTTACAGCACGCAGGAACGCGCGTTAAAACCGCCAACGCAAAAAGAAGTTCGGGACCTTCTTTTCGGGCATACAGCAGCGCGTTCGCGGCCATATCATAGCCGCTGCGGAATATGCTGGCGCTTTATAAATAAAGAATAATAATAATAGCCGCGAACGCGCTGCAACGCGCGTTCGCGTGTTTTTTTTGTATGCGCGAACGCGCGTAAAAGAACGCGCGCATTGCGCGACGCAGCGCTACGCCAAGGTGTGAACCCAGGCTTATTGAATATTGCACTTAACGCAAATTGCGAATTGTAGAAAATCTGAGTTAAGGACGTAAAGAAGGTGTGATTATTTTACTAGAAACTTTACCTAAGATCCTCGTTTCTCAAAGTAAAGCAGAATGTGGCAAATGTTTTTACTACTCTGTGGTTTGACTCCAAATTAGTGGCAGGCAACAAAAGTGTTTTTTTGTTTTTTTATCTACGTTACAACACCACCACAAGAAAAAAAAGAAAAACAAAACATGAGTTCTTTTCCTATTTTTTTTTTTATTTTATTCTTTAGCCCTGACAGTGACATACTATTTATTATATCTCTTCTGCCCACTGGGATTAAAGTTAAAAGCTACAGGATTTTATTACAAGCCAAGCTAACACCTACCACACATACAAGCCATTCGATATTTTTTTTTTTTCTTTAAGGGTAAAAGATGTCCTCTGAATGAGCATTGCTTTAGGGTTCAAACTCATGAAAGCATTGTGTTCCCTTTAGGCTATTTAAACAACCACTGACAGAAATTCAGGAATAAATTCAGCTGCTTGTGCCAGATATATACTGTGCCGGAGAATACAATAGATCAGCTACAAAGACCTCCGTTTCCTTGTGGCTATAAAAAGTGCATTTCTTCGAATCCATTGAGACTACACGAAATCCCCTGCTAAAACTAGATATTGCTTTTTACAGGAATGCTTTATCTAATTTAAAAGTGTGTTAAAATAAAATAATATATATTATTTATATATTGCACAAAACAGCAGTTATACGTACTATATAAATATGATTTACTATATTAATATTGATAATATTTTCCTATCATTCCTGATACATGAGCGTGGGGAATAATCACTAACCAGCACACTGCATTGGGATTTATACTTTTTCCCCTTGTGGCCTAGTTTGCTTGCAGCTTCAGCAGGTGGGGAGTGCATTTTGTGGTGCATTGTGCCCACGCATTTTGTGTGAGATGTGAGCACCAAGAAATGTTTGTAATCCACACTTCTCTCAGCTGCAACCCTTACTGAACTACAATGGAACAAGATCTGCCTCCATTTGAAGTTTGGGCCAACGATGGTCATAAGTTAACCCATGGCTGCTAACAAGGGCAAGTGTTGACGTAAAATTTAATCAGTGTTTACTGAAGAGCAACCTGAAAAAGCTCAAACATGTGCATTATTTATGTAAAAGAAATTAAGTATATGCTCTTTCACCTTTTCAAAGCCTCAATAAAGGCATGATTTCTGGGTCTTTCCACCAATTTTTAATCTAGTGATCAGCCACCTTGCACAGGTGAGAGGTGCACAAACTCTGACAGCCAAATGTATCTCTGGATAAAAGAAAAAATGAAGCCTTAATGCAAGCTGAAACACACTGAGATTGATATTTCACAGTGCAGAGCCTTCAACAATGTAGGACCCAGTGTCCTAGCCCTGTGGATCTCTCTCCTGTCCTATAGTATAAGATATTATGTATACACAGAAGTGGCTCTAGAGTCAGTGAGAACTTCGGGAGGAAGCCCCTCTTATGCAAAAATGCATAAATGAAACCCACAAATTTAATTAACGTGCCACTACACAGTGTGACTATGCAATTGTATCTGAATGGTCACACTGCTATGAGCTCCCTGCTCCATATGCCTACTCGGGGGGGGGGGCTCGGAGTGCTAATTCAGCCAAACAGATGCAGAGACCTAGTCCTGCCCAGATCCTCAACTCAGGTTTCAAGGCTTGGAGACAGTTGGGAACTAGCCTTATCAAATGGTATCAAAGCCTTCCTGGATTGAGAGCCACTGGATTGGCTAGAGCTCCCAGTCGAACTGGCCTGGAAATTACACCGAACGGTAAATGTCCCCATACGGTGCAATTTCGGGCCATTCGGGTATTCAAAACCTGGCAATTTGCCAAATATTGGGGAATTGGTAGCGAAATATGGTGGCTGTTCAGCAGCAGTAAAATCTCCATAGAGAAGAAATGGTTAACCTATTCAGAGAACAACGAACAGCAGTGAAATGTAACTGAAATGCCCTGGTGTTCGGTGGTTTAATCAGGTGAATCCCATAGGTTTCAATGTTAAAAATATTCCCATTTTTATTTGATATCTATTAAACCGATTATTCTTTTAATTTGCAGCAAAAAGTCTCTTTAGGATTTTGTAGTCATTTTTCGGAATTTTTTCGGCAACATTTTTTTCCAGATATTTTTTAAATAGTGTTTTTTTCCTATATTTAATCCCTCCTTTTCTGGTATCAGGCTGCCCTGAGCTTCCTTCTGAGGCCAGGCACTAACAAAGTGTCTACCCTGGAAAAGGTACTCTAAAAGGGAAATGAAAAGTAAAATCTGCTGACGCAGATCTTTTTACTTACCATTTCCCTTCCTGCAGCAACCCTTCCTGCAGCAGCTCTATATGATCCTGTCATACTTGCATACCGTGATGAAATTTTTTTTTCCCCCTAATTTTTTAACAAATATTTGTGAACAAATTAGATATATTTCAATTCCCCATGCTGCATAATTTATATGTGTTCATGATTCCTTTATGAATGATATTTACTATCCCAAAGGACATTTCTGCCATGGAAACAACTGCTAATGACTTTTAAAAAAAGAAGGTTAATGCTAATTAAAAAGGTTAATGTTAATGTGCCATACAGCCTATTTTAATGAAAATGCATGATTCAGTTTTTTATATGTAAGTCATTTGGATGGAAAAATAACTTATAATTACTTTTTTTCTTGCTCCTGTTGCGTGCCAAGGTTTTATAAATACATACTGTGTGATATATATATATATATAATTATTGCAGAAGCCACTTACACATCACAGCAATTCAAATAATTGCATCCCAGGCTCCTGTGCCACATTGCCCATATGCAGCAAAGAATTCTGGGTAGGATATGCAAATGACATCTGTCTCACTTTTATGCATCTGGGTCTGTTATTACACAGAACCCTAAAATCAATGCTATGCCACACTGTGGCTTTTTAGCAGAAATAAGGTTTATGCAACTGGTCAAAGCCACTCCTAGGACAGCGCTGTTTCGGGTTTGTTGGACCCTCATCAGCTAGGAGCTAGGCATGATGACCAGTTGCAGTGGATGCTTGGACTCATAGGGTAAATCAGTGCTTACAAGGGTATATATATACAGTATATATAATTTTAATGCATGGTTTACATACAGCTATCCTTACATTTCTAAAGCTTTGTTGCCAGGACTGGACTTAGAGGTCCATTAGCACCAGCAACTATAGCACCAGCAACTATTTTCTTAATGCTCATACCAGATTTCTCATCCCCCATCTATCAGTTCTTGCTGCCATTTGTAAAAATAAATAAATCAGAGATTGTTTACGATCCAGAATGCAGGGCCACCAAGAGATGAAAGCCCCATGTTAATCGGCCCAGCAGCACTAGGGGGTCCCCTAAAAATTACATTCTCCCATGGGCAATGTCTCCTTTATCTATACCAGTTGTAGGTGCATTGCGTTGAGCATGAAGCTCTGGTATTGGGCTTTAATAGCCTGTATCCAGAGGTTCATGAGAAATCAGTGTCTGACAGAAAGGAGGCTTAGAGCTTTGACAGAAGTGAGGGAATGGACTTGACCACTTGGGAAGGGAAGTGGAATTGGGTTAACCACATGGAAAGGAACAGGGAAAGGGGCTGACCACTGGAAGGTTTGGGGGAATGGGACCTCTCACTTTGGGAGCAGATAGTGCCTCACATTTTGGGGTAAAGGAAATGGTAGAGAATGGGGTCACTCAACTGTTGGAAGGGAGAAGGGAGGGAATAGGCGAGGTATGGTGTTACTTACTGTGAGTGATTGGAAGGAGAGGGAATAGGACCACTAACTCTTGGGCCTTGTATTGAGGCCTGAAGGCATGATGACACCTGTCTTGGGGCATGACAGGCATGGGAACTCATGTCTTAAGATATGGAGAGTATAGGAACCGCTGATTTGAGGGAGACAAACCTTTGCCTTGAGGCCCTGGGGTACATCATTGTAGGACAAGAGGGTATTTGTTTAGGCCTATTGGTATATTGTTTGTTTGTCTTTGTGTGTGGCTGCAGTTGTAGGGGGCAGTGGTTCATTAAGGGGCTCAATATTTCCACTGGCATCCTCACAGGAATTATTTGCCAAAGACTCTCAGCAGAAACTCGGCATAAAACCTACCATATAATAATTAACACATCTATACTATTCACCATAGACGTAAACACTACTACAAGCCTTACAAAAATGTAATTACAGATGTTTAGATGGAATATGAACAGGAGATGTTTGCTTTGGATGTTCTGGGACTTCTTGCATTGCCTTCGTTTGATTCAATCTTTTCTTGAAATATGTAAGGTAGCATGAAGAGGCTATTACTTATAGGCCAACCTTTCGGCACTCACTGGATGTCGCAGATCTAAGCCAACGTCACATTTTTAAACCTAAGCGCTCCTTTAAAAGAAGACTTGATTCTAGATCTAACAGGGAACTATAATGAATCTAGTCAAGTGATTGTAAGGCTACATCGCAGTAGGTGTAGGACTATCAGCAGACAAACCAAGAGATGTACGAAAATTTATTTTAATAATCCTTTTTTTAACTCATAACCTTGACAACCATAAATATGTATTTATTTATTTTTTATAATAAGAGTGTCAACAATTTACACAAAAAAATATATTTACATGTATAAATTTTTTTTGGGGTGGCGAAGGAGTTCCATTATTTGCTTTTTTATGCGGGACAAGGATGAAATGTTTTAACTTGAAGATAAACCTTTTTTGTGTGCTTTTCATGTATTGGCAATAAACTGCAAAATAGATCTTCACTAGACAGCATTAATAGATCATGTCTCCATCCCATAGTTAATACTATCCTTCTACAGGGTCCAGATATTGATCTACTGTTCTATAATTCACAGCACACGTACTGACATTTTTCTTTACTGTATTTTTTTTCATATGGGTGAGTATCTACTAGTATCTCCTCGGGGAATCTCAAATAATGTTTGAACAATGCACATCATCTTAAATAAAGAATACAGCAATAGTTACTGTCATGTAGTCTAACAGGTACATAAGCAATCTGACACACGAAAGACTGTCCCAAAGTGATTTTATGGATTGCATTAAAATATTTTGTAGAAGCGAATCTTTACATCGCTTGGTACAGGGTCAATACTGAAATTAAAAAGCTGTAATGTTTCTCTGGAACATAAAAAAGAATCATCTGTGCCTGCTGTCTTCAACATGCCATTAACACGTTATGAACTAGAGGATTCTAGGATAGTAATAATACAAGTTTATTACTGCCGACACCGCCTTACGATGCGCTAGTTTAGAGGATTGCTGTGTGATTATAAGTGTTATATTGCAATCCTTCTTGCGCAGCAGTATAGTTTATTAACCAGAGGTTCTCTTTATCAAACTAATATCTGTTTATAGAGGTAAATAGATAAAATCAAAGAAATAGAAATTCAGATTTTTTTCTCCAGAGGGGTCATTCATAATATCTCAGTGGTGTCTGAGACTGATATTGCAAACAACAGTGAAAAAAAACATTATTGAAGCAGCCAGCAACGAACACCAGCATGTCACACAAAAAATCCAGTCTCAGGAGAAGCTTCTCAAAGGTTCTGTGGCGGTTTGGATTTTTCTTTTGTGAAACACTATTGTTTATTGTTGTTGAAACAATGGCTATTTTTTCCTGGTGTTCGCAATATTGGCAACCACGGCACTTTCTGAATAATCGCTTTTAGGGCTCTATTCCCTAGTGAACTCTAACGTTGACGCTCGGATTTGTAAGCGTTACCTCCAAGATAAGTGTATTTAACACATGCCCGCATAGTACCTTCTTGACGCTAAACCCGTAAGAAATCACTTAGCGCATCCCATTCTGTGCTAGCCTCCAGTACCTTAGTGTACTTTGCACATCCTATACTTAACATGGGAGCACAATCATTAATTAGTGTTTCGATAAGTAAGGTATTACAGACTAATAGCACTAAATACCGTTGGGACGCACCAGGCAAAATTTTAGCTACACCTAAAAGCTGGGGATAAATGATTCTGCATTTGCAAAATCATGTAGCGGCCCAGAAGTGCAAGCCTCCATGGAGTCCTATGGACTAGAAGGTGATAATTGCGGCAGTGTGGAAGAGCTACCAAAAGTATTCCAGTAGTTAGCACTGAAATGGGGACGCTACAGGGAAACCTGCAGGCTCATGTTTTCCCAGTTAGCGTCCCCATTTTAGCACGAAGCACAGAATAGGGCCCTTAAATTTGACATTCTTGTCACAGGACCTGATTGGGCATCCAGACATTGACCTACTCCATAAATAATATAAGGGCTGTGTCACAGATGTAGACCTCTCTTTAAATCTGACTACACAGTCAAAGCCCTGCCAAAAGAGAACAATGTGCTAACGCTAAGTACCATACGGAAGAGCAAGGCAAAATTTTAGCTACACCTAAAAGCTGGCACTGAATGAATTTACATTTGCACCACCTTAAACCCCCCCAATAAATCCGATACCTCTCATCCCGGGGTGAGAATGGTGGCCCGATCCGCCACTTCTTGTCCACCGGGAGCAGAGTGAGACTGGGAACAGATGGTTCCCAGTCTCCCTCCGTGATCACTCAATGACACTGTGCAATTTCACAAGAGAGCGATTTTGCAGGGCTTGCGGCCACCCATAAACACAGCCCTCCATGGAGTCCTATGAACTCCAAGAGGTGATACTTGCGGTGGCATGGAAGCACTGCCACGTATCCCAGCAGTGAGCGCTACGTTCCAGGGCGAGGTGCTCAGCTAGCACCTGCCCTGCAATGTCACACTAAAATGAGGACACTACAGGGAAACCTACAGGCGCAGATTTTCCCCATTAGCATCCCCATTTTAGCATGAAGTACAGAATAGTGTGTTAGTATTTCAACCATCTATCTATATTAGATACATGAACAAACAAAAACTGTGGTTAGTAATTCTAATTTCTGTTTATCCAAGCCAAGCAGCTCACCCACTCTGATTTCGGCATAATACCCTGCACACTCAAATTCTGCTCACGGGTGCTCTGACACAAACCAAAACAAATCAAAGAAACAAAAATCGTTCCTCTGCAATATTTCTTCTGGTTCATTCATTAAGGTGACCTTTTGTAGATTCATATTTCAGATGAATCAATGAATTGTTTTCCCAAAATACTATCTAGCTATACATCTATCTATAAGGCTATTAAGGAAGAATATAAAAAAAACATATAGATAATCCAAGGATTCACCACGTGGCAATCTTCTATTCGTCAAGACATTATAACAGTATGTGCATTATCTATCTATCTATCTATCTATCTATCTATCTATCTATCTATCTATCCCAGCTGTATGGGTGTTTATGGACTGGCTTTGGAACTTAAAATATTATCTAAGCGATGGCCTGAGAGCCATTTGTACTGAGGGCAAGAACAAGAACCATACAAGGCTCAGTTCTTCTCATTGTAGACCACAATAAACTATTTCTTTGTCTGAACTTGAGCCCATCTTATCACAGAGCAGCCCCTTTAGTAATTTAATCTAGCACATTCAGTATTTATGTCGATATCTCTCAATATATCTTTTTTGTCTGTGTAACTTTAATCCTGACAAAGTTTTCAAGGCTTTTTCCATCCCTTTGCAGCCCTGGTGGCTGATGAAATGTGGACTTGTATAGAAACACATTTTAGTAAGTAGTAACTTTTTCAACTGTTATGCAACTGTTCCTTTCGTCACTAAAAAGGTATTTAAAAGAATAGGTCTTCCCAAGCCTTTGGGGCAGTAAGCATTCTCCAATGGGCCGGTCGACTGCAGCGATTTCAGCTTTTTCCCATGAAACTCTGATGGTGTTGAGGTCTTGTTTGAATGTTGTGTGCCATGTCATGGGTGGCCTGCCTTTCTTCTGTTTTCTTTTAGGTGCTATCCAGTGGATTGTAGTCTTTTGTATGTGTGAGTTTGGAAGTCGCAGGATATGTCCAGCCAGGCGCATCTGGTGTTCAGTTACTATATCTTCCAGTTTCCATAAATTACTTCTTTACAGAACTTCCTCATTGGTAATGTGGTCTCTGTTGAAATGCCCAGTATTTTTTGAAGGCATCTTTCATGGAAAACGTTAAGGCTATGGGCTATTCTTTTGGTGATCTTACAAGTTTCACTAGCATATATGGCAGTTGAAATGATGATGGTGGTGTACAAGCGGATCTTTACTGCTGTGCTGATCATTGCTGACCCTTTAACATCTTCACTAGCAAGCGCTTACTGTTGAAAAACATATTACCATAAAATGTATTTGAAACATGGTGTAGCTAACAGTTAAATGTAGGGTAAAAGAACAATTTTGACAAAATATTATTATTCCAGAATACATAAAATATTAAAATACTATAAATTATTTTTTTTAATTTTCATGTCTTGGCGTATACGTTATTTAAATATTGCTAGGATGAAAGGGGCTAAACAGTAAATGGCATATGTCATCTTGCTCAGTTTCATACAAAGTCTGTACTACAGGCAGAAAGGGCTTTTTTTTGAGAAAGGATTTTACCAGGAAGGATACATTGAGATTTTTCTCGTTTTCAAGTATGTCCTGGGTGGCGAGTAACGGGCTTTTTGTGTCAAATGTAGTAAATGCGGTAGTCATAGATAATTCAAATGGTCTGATATATTGCTTTTGGGGATTTGTGGTGATCATAATGTGAATAATAGCAATGCAGCTACCAAAAAATCACTAGAATAGAAAAACAATATCTGTATGTGGGTATAATGTCTGGATATATGAATTACAGTTACACTTTGCATCTGTACTGTACAGGGATTTTCAGCAATTATAACAAACTGAATCATATCCCTGTAGAGTAGTGAGTGATCCCCGAATTCTCTATATTCCTCCACTTTGTTTGATAGTTTAATGCATCAGTAAAGTTTTTTTACTTTTTGTTACAGTGAGGGTGTGGTAGCTCCTTGCAGCTTTGTTTTGCAGTAATTCAGGGCGACAGAAGTGAGATCTCACTGAGAATTTGGTTTCTACCCAGTGGGCAAACTAATTTTGCCCCTTGCATTATTATAGTGCTCAAAATTACTTTCATATTCCATTTTGTGTTTTTCTTGTGCAAAATTAAATTCACACAGTTTTGGTAGTAAAAGGGTTAAGTAAACAAGAATGAGAATCAACAATTTTCCATCAGAAGAATTATAGGTAAAAAAAATAAAAATAAAAATCAGAGAGCGCTAGATTTAACTGTGATACTGTGGCTGAGAGGTTGAGCTGTATGTAATTCCTACTCTGATATATTGTTCTGTTCTTGTTCTGGATTCTGAAAGATGTGGCTAGCTCGCCATATATCAAAATGTCAAGCGTAATGTCACTTTATATCTATCACCACTCAAAGTTGTCCATGGGAAGTAAAAGCATCTTATGTCAGCCTAAAGTTGTATGTTTTCATACAGTTTTGTCAGATTCCCAATAAAACTCTTTATCATGCTTTTTTTTCTTTTAGAGGATAAAACTGCATTTATGAATAAAAAAGCATGTGTCGACTTTTACATCCCGTCGAAAATCTCATACAAATGCAGATGACTTTATAAGGATAATTTATTTCACAAGATAAAATGCTTGTTCTTTAATGAGTTTAACTTGACTTTTACAAAGGTGTGCATGATGGATCACATAGTTTGCCTTCATCATATTTAATTTATGTTTTACTTATTTAAATTTCTTCATGTTTGTTCCATCCTTTTCTTGTATCACAATTTTCTCTTCCATATTCTGAATATAAGAAGAAAAAAATAGCTTCCACTGTGAGTAGAAATGGAATATATTATCAGTCTTCATTATGGAAACTAATCTTGCATTTGTTTTCCAAACCATAGAGAGATTCTCCAGTTCACCTTAAGTATAAACTGTCTTATTTGACAGTATACGAATTTAGTCTACATTAACCCCTTCACTGCTGAGATCAAGATAACTCAGGACTTCAAAGGAACCATCAGGTCCCGTTATCAAGTTATCTCGATCTGCAGCTCTGAAGGACAAAAGCAGATAAAATACATTTGCTGCAAATGAATTTTATTTGCTTTTGGACTACAGCATTCAATTCACCATTCACCGCAGGGTCCCCGAAGTGCGCCGAAGGGATCCTCCGAATGCCACCAATCAACCCGTTGAACGCAGCTGACGATCCGATGATCCGACAAACGCTGCTGGACTGACTGCCAATCGCAGCCGCAAACCACTGAAAGCAGTCGACGATCCTTCCGAATGCCATCGAATGCCTTTGATCAGTCGTCGAACGCTGCTGAAAAAAGCCGATCAGCCACAGAAAGGGTTAAAAAAAAAACTATTTTTAAAAGGCGTTTAAAACAAAAAAAATCATGAAAATGCACGGAAATAATAAATAGGATCCTATGAATAACAATAAAAAGGTCTGTTACAGAATGAAAAAAAAGTCATTTAAAAAAAAAGCGGAATAAAAAATTACGTTGAAAAAATCCAGAATATTGCCTAAAAAATTCTACAAAAACAAATAAATAAAAAGGCTTTATTCTGCAAATGAAAAGAATAAATGGTTGAATATAAAAATATTAAAAACTGTATTTTTTTCCATTGAAATCTATAGGATTCGCCTGTTTAAACCTGTTGAACAGAAGCACCGAACATTTCGGTGCTGTTAGGCATTCTCTGAATAGATTAACCAATTCTTCTCTGGAGACTTTACTGCTGTCGAATTTAGGTGATCTAAGGTGAAATTTATATTATAATATATTATAATATTTCGTTAGCAATTCACCAATATTTGATGAATTGTCAGCTTTCTGAATAGCCGAACTGCCACAAAATTGCACCATGTGGTGAAATTCACCGCTCATAGCAGTTGGGCTGCAAATTGCAAATTTGGCAGTCTTTGAATAACCCCTAAAGTTTTAGCCCTGTGGGTATAATGCCCGAGGTGCTAAAACTGTTTAAAATCAATTGATGAATGCACTGATATATCGGGCTTTCAGGAGCCGATGCAGGGAACCACGTGCTGCAGCTGAAACTGCTGTAACTGAATTTGGCCAGTATATGGTGACATCTGCCTGACAAATAGGTTATTACAGTAAGAAATACATTGGGAATAGTCCCAAATATTTCTTACTGTAGAATTAATTACAAATGTTTTCAAAAAACCACTGGTTCCTGACAATGTTTTTTTGGAAAATCACTTGGCAGTGAAGGGGTTAAGCAATGATAGACACATATAATATTAATGCTCTCCCAGACAGATCTTCTAACTCCAATGAAGTCTTAAATAACAAAGTTGTTTCTGCTGCTCGAGTAGATTAGATACCCTTTTTTATAAAACCATAAACAGGGAAGGTTTTGATCCTTGATAAATGTTTTTGGAAATCAAAATGTTTGTGGTGAAGAAAAATTGGAGTATGTGATATTATATAATTTTTTTTCTCTTAATAACATTCAGATTGCTTCTTTTCATGTTATAACATTTATCACCACTGCACTCTGACAGCACAAATCTGGATTTAGCCGGGCCCACAATCCCATTAATAAAATTAATGACAAATGCAGATCCTAATTTAACTAATTTAATTGGTATAAATAAATAATAACTTTCATACTTAATTGTTAATAGATAAATTATTAATTAAGAATTCATTTGCAATCAAATAATTCTTAAAAAAAATATTTTTAAATAATTTACATAGGTAGGATACGCATTTATAGTAAAAATGTGTATCCCCCACAATGTTAATTTAATTCTTGCAAGTTCAGACATTATCATTTATGTGATCAGAGTTGTAACGCACAAGTTCATGAATTAACTTTTCACTGTTACAGTAAACACGTAAAGTCAGAACTTTAATATTTTAAACACGCAAGTTCCTAATTTAATGTTCTGCCATTATATTTACAATCTGCAAGTCCCTGCGTTAATATTTCACTGTTAATGTATAGCCCGCAAGTCTCTACTGTAAAATATCCATTGTTTCACTAAACCCATGCAAATCTGGGATGTAGAGCAAGACTCGCAATTAAGGGGTTTAAAATAAGACAAGCATTTAGAGGATGTATATAAAAAAATGTGCATGTCCGCAATTTACAGAAAGATGTGCATTTACAGTACTACGCATCTTTGGGGCTTCAGAATACAATGCAAAAGTTCAGGGATTCGATTGAAACCCACGACTCACAATCTCCATACGGTAAGAGGCGAAAATACTTTACATGGTGCTACGAGCATCCGAAAAGCTATTTATGAACACTGTTCAGCACTTCATATATTTTTGGAAATCAGCATCCCGATAGATTGGAATTTTCTTGGGAATCGAAAACCTGCAAAGCGAGTAATTAAATCTCCTCAGCCTAAAAAGGAGTAAAAAATGGCCAAAAAGGGTACATTTTTCGGTCATGTGACCGAATTAAATCAAGACTCTAGTTGTAACAAGAAACTTCTAAGAGAAAAATCTAATTATCATGAGCTGATATCCCTTAGCAGCTTCCTGTTACCAACGCTATTACAACTTAGCTGTAGTGATAGGAAACCGCATGTAGATGCCAGCTGGGGTGTCTCGTCTACTGCTCATATCGGCTCCTTGAGTCTATAAGATGCTATTGAGCAAATCATGACCATGTATCACAAATCCAGGGTCTGAGAACCCATATTGTTTGCAGAGTATAGAGACGGGAACTAGCTACATTGGAACAGGTTCTATGTTATATGCATACCTTGATCATTTTCCACATACAGTCAGGTCCAGAAATATTGGGACATCGACACAATTCTAACATCTTTGGCTCTATACACCACCACAATGGAGTTGGAATGAAACAAATACAATGTGCTTTAACTGCAGACTGTCAGCTTTAAATTTGAGGGTATGTACATCTAACGCAGGTGAACGGTGTAGACTTACAGCAGTTTGCAGATGTGCCTCCCACTTGTTAAGGGACCAGAGATAATGGGACAGAATAATAATCATAAATCAAACTCTCCCTTCTTAATACTTGGTTGCAATACCTTTGCAGTCAATCACAGCCTGAAGTCTGGAACGCATAGACATCACCAGACACTGGGTTTCATCCCTGGTGATGCTCTGCCAGGCCTCTACTGCAACGGTCTTCAGTTCCTGCTTGTTCTTGGGTCCTTTTCCCTTCAGTTTTGTCTTCAGCAAGTGAAATGCATGCTCAATGGGATTCAGGTCAGGTGATTTACTTGGCCATTGCATAACATTCCACTTCTTTCACTTCAAAAACTCTTTGGTTGCTTTTGCAGTATGCTTTGGGTCATTGTCCATCTGCACTGTGAAGCACCGTCCAAAGAGTTCTGCAGCATTTGGCTGAATGTGAGCAGATAATATTGCCCAAAACACTTCAGAATTCATACTGCTGCTTTTGTCAGCAGTCACATCATCAATAAATACAAGAGAACCACGCCATGACACTACCACCACTATGCTTCACTGATGAGGTGGTATGCTTAGGATCATGAGCATTTCCTTTCCTTCTCTATACTCTTCTCTTCCCATCACTCTGGTACAAGTTGATCTTGGTCTCATCTGTCCATAGGATCTTGTTCCAGAAGTGTGAAGGCTTTGTTAGGTGTTATTTGGCAAACTTTAATCTGGCCTTCCTGTTTTTGAGGCTCACCAATGGTTTACATCTTGTGGTGAACTCTCTGTATTCACTCTGGTGAAGTCTTCTCTTGATTGTTGACTTTGACACACATACACCTACCTCCTGGAGAGTGTTCTTGATCTGGCCAACTGTTGTGAAGGGTGTTTTCTTCACCAGGGAAAGAATTCTTCGGTCACCCACCACAGTTGTTTTCCGTGGTCTCCCGGGTCTTTTGGTGTTGCTGAGCTCACCGGTGCATTCCTTCTTTTTGAGAATGTTCCAAACAGTTGTTTTGGCCACACCTAATGTTCTTGCTATCTCTCTGATGGGTTTGTTTTGTTTCTTCAGCCTAATGATGGCTTGCTTCACTGATAGTGACAACTCTTTGGATCTCACCTTGAGAGTTGACAGCAACAGATTCCAAATGCAAATAGCACACTTGAAAAGAAACTCTGGGCCTTTTATCTGCACATTGTAATTGGGGTAATGAGGGAATATCACACACCTGGCCATAGAACAGCTGAGAAGCCAATTGTCCCATTACCTTTTGTTCCCTTAACAAGTGGGAGGCACAACTGCAAACTGCTGTAAGTCCTACACCGTTCACCAGTGTTGGATGTACATACCTTCAAATTAAAGCTGACAGTCTGCAGTTAAAGCACATTGTGTTTGTTTCATTCCAACTCCATTGTGGTGGTGTATAGAGCCAAAGATGTTAGAATTGTGTTGATGTCTCAATATTTCTGGACCTGACTGTATGTCAAAGGTAAGTATAGTATCACCACTTTAATAGAATATGAAGTTTCTTTATACATTGATATCTATTAAAGTAAGAATCACCTTGTTAAGACTAGGTTACATAGTTACATAGGCTGAAAAAAGACATGTATCCATCAGGTTCAGCCTTTCACACATTACCTACTGCTGTTGATCCAAAAGAAGGCAAAAAACCCAGTCTCAAGCACTCGCCAATATGCAACATACTGGGGAAAAATTCCTTCTTGACCCCAGAATGGTGTAAGATTTCTCCTTGGATCAAGCAGGCTTAACACACATATTAAATATTATGATCCTTAATATTCCGTGTCTGCAGGAAGTCATCCAGTCATTGCTTAAAAGTCTGTACATTCTCTGACCCAACCACCTCAACAGGCAGAGAATTCCACAGCTTTATGGTTCTCACCATAAAATAACCCTTCCTATGCATTATACTGAATTTCCTTTCGTCCAGTCTAAATGGTTGACCTTGTGTCCTGTGTATAGTCCTGTTAATGAATAGGTTTCCGGGCAATGGTTTATAATGGCCCGTATATTTATATAAAGTTATCAGAATATCAGGTCCCCTCTAAGGCACTGTTTCTCTAAACTAAACAGGTTTAAGCTTGCTAGCCTTTTCTCATAACTTAAATCTTCCATTCCCCTTATTAATTTAGTCGCCTGTCTCTGCACTTTTTATAGTTTTAAATTGGAATGTTACTATAAAGAAGAAAGTCTCCAACTAGACTGAATTGGTGACTTTTTTCCATAAATTGTCATTCATTCCTGTGTTTTGCAAAACTATAGACTTTTTTAACATATTTCCTGTCCTGCCTGATAGATAATTTACACAATTGCCTATTTTATGCAGTATAATTTTTATTCATATGTTATGTATAGCATTTATATAGGAACAAACTTCGCTCACATGCATATTTTCAGGTATTGCCTTCAAAAAAAGATTCCCTGTTGAAATGCTATCATTACTCGGTAGGCATTGAGCTGAAAACTCCATAACAAGTGTCTGCAGATGATTTTATTTAAGTTCATGCAGTGAAATCAATGAGTTGTCAATGAACCGCTGGCCTGCCCCTCGTCATCATCTCAGATGTGTTCCATAACTGACGATTGTCCCTTCTCGTCATGCTTATAAAAAATTTGCATCACAACATCCAAAAGTCAACATCAGAGGAGAGGTCTAGCACTCCATCACTCACATCCCAAAATAAAGCAAATTCAAGGGTAATTCAATGAGAATAGCTACACTTTCCAACATTAACATGATAAAACTTCTGCTGCCATCTGCAATCTCAGATGCTTCCCGCTGTTCATATGTATTTTGCTCCTTTGGTTTTTTTCATAAAACAAGTTCTGCTGTGTAAAATGACTTGAGATCTGCTGTTTCAGTCAGCTCCCATTTCTGTTTAAAGAATATGTATTCATCCATTCTCTACTCATGTTTTTTTTTCATATTTTTTGGAACTTCATCTGTTTGAACTGTAAGATGCATTAAAAGCTCTAGAGCTTTAATGTGTCTTATTTTATTTTATATATTGTTTTGTGTGGTTTAAAGGCAAATCTCTGATGTCTGCTTTGCTAATGGATAATGTGTATGCATGTGTACGTTTCCGTAGGAAGTGTGTGTTCATCTAACACTTTACTTGTATTTTCTGGTACCTCCTAGTACTTCTTGCATGTTCCTGACATTTTCCAGGCTCATATTTGACATGATGTCTGAGTTGCTCTGACATCTCTTGTAATTCCTCCCATCAGCTCACTGCAACTCATTCGCCCACAAGTGGCATATTCTTACTTTATCAGATGTCATATGTAAGATAAAAAGCAATGGAATTCTACTGGCACACTATTCCAAATGCATCACCCCAGTAATAATAATGAACAATGCAAGTCAGGATTTCTTTCTTAGATTTAATCATAATACATCATTATTTTATTTATGTTTAGATATTTGTTTTAAATGAATAAGTGCGGCAAAACACTAAACAGAGAAACATACAAAAGGATAGGTACCACACAAAAGGATAGGTACGAGATACATAGATGATAGAGTAGATATCAATATAGATAGACATTGATGCAGATAGACACAAAATATATAGATGCATAAATAGATACAGACATAGAGATAGAGACATAGATAGATATATAGAAAGATAGATAGACCATACTGAGATGAGAGAGAGATAGCTAGATAAATTGATCGACCATACTGAGATGATAGATCGATAGATAGATAGATAGATCGATAGATAGATAGATAGATAGATAGATAGATAGATAGATAGATAGATAGATAGATAGATAGATAGATAGATCGATAGATAAACCATACGGAGATGATAGAGAAATAGATAGATATATATATAGACACTAAATATATAGATGTATAAATAATTACAGACATAGAGATAGATAGATAAATAGATAGATGGATAGACCATACTGAGATGATAGAGAAACAGATAGATAGACATTGATGTAGATAAATAGACACAACATATATAGATGAATAAATAATTACAGACATAGGGATAGATAGATAGATAGATAGATAGATAGATAGATAGATAGATAGATAGATAGATAGATAGATAGATAGATAGATAGATAGATAGAGAGAGAGATAGATAGATAGATAGATAGACCATACTGAGATGATAGAGAAATAGATATATAAATAGACACAAAATATATAGATGCATAAATAATTACAGACATAGAGATAGATAGATAGATAGATAGATAGATAGATAGATAGATAGATAGATAGATAGAGAGATAGATAGACCATACTGAGATGATAGAGAAATAGATATATAAATAGACACAAAATATATAGATGCATAAATAATTACAGACATAGAGATAGATAGATAGATAGATAGATAGATAGATAGATAGATAGATAGATAGATAGATAGATAGATAAGATAGATAGACCATACTGAGATGATGGAGAAACAGATAGACATTGATGTAGATAAATAGACACAACATATATAGATGAATAAATAATTACAGACATAGGGATAGATAGATAGATAGATAGATAGATAGATAGATAGATAGATAGATAGATAGATAGACCATACTGAGATGATAGAGAAATAGATATATAAATAGACACAAAATATATAGATGCATAAATAATTACAGACATAGAGATAGATAGATAAATAGATAGATGGATAGACCATACTGATATGATAGATAGATAGATATACATTGATGTAGATAAATAGACACAAAATATATAGATGCATAAATAGATGCGGACATAGAGATAGATAGATAGATAGATCAATATAGATAAACAGGCATAGACACCCAGACATAGAGATAGATAGACTGGATTTGTTTTTCCCTTATGAGAGCAGGTGTACGAGCAAAGGTCAATGAATGACCCTACTTAGCCTTGCATTGATAAATTCTACTACAACCAGAGACTCCTAATTAGAAGCTGACAAACAAGTTCAAAATGACAGCCTACAAAATTGCTATCAAGGTCAACTGCTACTTATTTCCTTTTAAATGTGCAACCAGAACAAGATATTCTTCCGTGTGAAAGGGTCGTTATATTTGTAAACATTAAACAATGGATCATTATTACAATAACTTTGTGCCTTCTGCAACATTCTATTCAACCTGCAGTAGTGCAAAAGACTGCATCATCAGACACAGACACAGATATCTTGCTCTACATTTCAGAAAACAAATCTAAATAAATAAAATGTTATCATCTGCTACTTTACTTTTATTCCAGGTTTCTGCTACTCAACCTGCAATGTAACTATTCATATGTAAACATGTATGTTTATTTATAAACAGCACACATGCTTTACATTCTCACACATCTGCTGTGCAGCTTCTCCGTATGCCTTGGTGTTCACTATGCTTTCAACCATTATTGTTTTAAAGTCTCGCATCTCACGTCCCGGCTGTGCTCTCTCCTTTCCATCCCAGAGCTTTCCACCTATTCCCATGCCCTCCAACTCTTCAACAACTATTGATATATAATTTAATTCCTCCTAAACGTAGTCAGTTTTGGCTTGTCTGCCTGCGGGTCATTTGTGCGAGCTATGATCCAGCCTCTGCTAGCATTGTCAGGGTTCCCGAGCTCAATAAACATGTTTCTTTTTTATTTCTCAGTGAGCAGCAATAGAGTTTAGAATTCAGACTTCACAGCGTCGCACACCGGGATTTTCCCTGTTGCACTTGCTGAGATTATATGCTCTGGAAACACTCTGCTAAATCTTTCAGGATAGTTCAGGCTCACAGAATATGTTCAATGTATTGGGTTAAGAAAGGGATTTCTTCAAGTGGGTGAATCATATGTTGACTTGCTGGATCAGTGTCATTCCAGCCTGTACACAGTTGCTTTGAAAGTTGGCTTCCTTTTCTACTTGATGATTTGTACTTAACACTAGCAGGGTTATTCAAAGAGAATTGAAAAGTCACCTTACGTTCGTTGACTTTTCGTTCCCTGCACTTTGGGGTGATTCTGCGATCCTATTTCGCCGACCCTGCGGTGTTTTCAGCAAGCACCGCAGGGCCCCCGTAGTTCATGGAAAACCCGCTGCAAACCCGCAGAACACTCGCCGCAAACCCACCGAACACTCACCGTACACTCACCGAAACCCCCAGAAAACAACTGGATTAACCCCGCCGAACACGCCGGAGAAACGCGACTAGCCGCCGATCACAGCGCAGAGCAGCCGTCGGAAAAACCCGACATGGAGACGAACGACGTGAAAAAAAAAAACCTGTTCGCTTCGCTTGAATGTTTGAAAACTTAAACACTGTTTGCAAAAAAACTACAGAACGAAAATGTCTGGAATTTACACATAAAGATCCAATGAATGATAACAAAAAGGTCTGTTACAGAATTTTTTTAAAAAAAACCAAAAAAAATGTTGACAAAAAAATCCAAAAAAATGCCTAAAAGATTCTAAAAAAAGTCCAAAAATAAAGAGACTCTTTACAGCAGAATAAAATAATAAACAGTTTATTAGATATTGAATTAAAACTGGAATATTTTTAACATTGAAGCCTGTGGGATTCGCCTGAATAAATCTGTCGAATGAAACCAACAGGGTATTTCGGCAACCTTTCCCTGCTGTTTGGCGTTCTCTGAATAGCCGAAGCATTGCTTCTCTATGGGGATTTCACTGCCCCGGAACATGCACCGAACAGGCACCGTATGTGCAGGTAATTCGCCAACATTTGGCGAATTGTCTGCTTTCTGAATAGCCGAATGGCCAGGAAATGCAGCCGTATGCTGAATTTCAGTGTTCGGCTACATTTCGGGGCCAGATCGGCTCTCTTTGAATAACCCTGTAAATTTTTACTTTTTTTTTCATTCTGAAATAAAAAATGAGACTCTTAATTTATATTCTGATGCAATAAATACTGTGTGATAGTTACATTTGGAATAACATTCCTATAAATAATGCTGAAAATTTTATTTATAGGGAATCTTAAATTATGGTCATTAAGTACCATCACAGAAACAGAAGTGTCGCCATATTTGGTTGTTTTTTTATATACGTATTATCCTACAATTTATTCTTGATCCTTTCTGTTTCTCTTTTTTGTGCAGAGGAGTCTTCCTTAATTATTATTACTATTAATGTAGTGCCAACAGTTTCCGCAGCGCTTTACCATAACCAATGGAAATGAGACACAATTAAACATACTAGAGGTTATTCACAGTGAGCCGAACCTGCCCGAAATTACACCGAACAGTGAATTTCTCCGTATGGTGCATTTTCGTGGCCATTCGGCTATTCACAAAGCAGGCAATACGCCAAATTTTGGCGAATTGCCAGCGAAATACGGTGCCTGTTCGACGGCAGTGAAATCCCGCATAGAGAAGCAATGGTTAATCTATGTCAGTGAAATGCCGTGATGTTCTGGTGATTTAATTCGGCAGGTTTAATCAGGCGAATTCCATAGGTTTCAAAGATAAAAATATCCCCGTTTTAATTCAATTAAAACCGTTTATTCTTTTAATCTGCAGCAAAATGTCGAATTTATATTTTTTTGGATGTTTTAGCCATTTTGTGGGATTTTTTCGACAAACATTTTTTCCCAATTTTTTTAAATAGCGTTTTTCTTTTTTTCTGTAACAGACCTTTTTATTATAATTCATAGGATCTTATATTTTAATTCCAGACATTTTCATCCAGTAGTTTTTTTTTGCAAACAACACTTCAAATTCGACACTTTCAATCGTTTTTTTGGGGGGGGGGGTTACCCCGTTTGTCGGCTTGTCGACTTTTTCCATCAGCCGGTCGGCTCTCTGTTGGTGTTTTTATCGGCTGTTTTACGACAGATCGTCTACTTTTTCGGATGTGTTCAGGATTTTCTCTGTTGTTTTGCGGCGGATCATTGGCTTTTTTCAGATGCATTCAGCTTTTTTTCGGCAGTGTTGCGGTGGTTTTTGGGTTAGAATCAGCAGTTTTGCGGTGATTCGTTTTTGGATGTGGTCGGCAGCTTTTCCCTGCACTTCGGGGACCCTGCGGTGAATGATGAATTCACTGCAGGGTCTGGGAATTTGATTCCCCAGAGTGCGGGGAACGAAAGATCACCAAAATTCCCTCTGTGAATAACCATGATAGAAATAGAAACAGAAACAAGAGGTGTAGAGGGCTCTGCTCGAATGAGCCTACAGTCTAGCAGAGTTTTGTAGAATCACTAAATCTATATATACTTACAAATAGGGATGCACTGATACCCTTTTTTTAGGACCGAGTAATAATTTTTTTCAAGTACTCACCAATACCGAGTACCGATACTTTTATTTAATGTCATGTGACGCTTTTCAATAAATAATTTAGGATTTTGCTGAAAGCCTGTCCTGTTTAAGTTAATATTGCAATATATGGCTAGACACCCCATTTACCCACTGCCTGCAGACACCCGGACCACACCCACCCACCAGATATACATTCATATATAAACACACTGTGGTATGGTGTCTGGTGGGTATACATGTATCAGATGCCTATGGGGTATAATATTTATATATAATATACCCCACATGCATCAGATACATGTATACCCACCAGACACCAGACCACAGTGTGTTTATACACACATGCCCTCAGAGTGTGTGTGTGTGTGTATATGTGTAATATATATATACATACACACACACACACACACACTTACTTCAGACCTCAGTGTGTGTGTGTGTGTATGTGTAATATATACACACACACACATTGGCCCATTTCAGACCTCAGTGTGTGTATGTGTTATATACACATACACACACTGCCTATTGTAGACCTCAGTGTGTGTGTATGTGTAATATATACACACACACACACACTGGCACACGGGGCGGCTGTCTGAACGCTCTATCGGCATTCGGACAGGCCCCTGCAGCTCAACATGGTCATACTTACCTTCCACGAGTCTTCGCGTGTACGCTCGTTGGAATGCCCCCAGCCTCAATCTCGCGGGAGTTCGCGAGATCAAGGCTGGGGGCTTTCCAACGAGCAGACGTGCTGGAACTTTGCCGGCGGCGCTTGTGGAAGGTAAGTATGATCGCGTTGAGCTGCAGGGGCCTGTCCGAATGTCGATAGAGCATTCGTAAAGCCGACCCAGACCTTCGGATGCCAGAAAGCCGGCTCAATGCTGGCTTCCGGTATCGGGGGAAATATCGGGGGTACTCGTACAGTACCCGGTATCGGCACCGATACTGATACTAGTATCGGTATCGGTGCAACCCTACTTACAAACATAAAATTATTAACAATATTAGTACTTTTAACCTCTTAATCGACAAAGTGATTTTCTATAAAACCACTGTCACTACCTGGTGGTTTTATAGAAATTGGATTCCATTACCCACGATGTCCGATGTGTTGAAATATCAGGGGCATATTCTGGATCCCATTTGAAAATTAATCTTGTTTGCATTAATCAAAATTCCTTTGCAATGCTCCAGAATCAGACCAGATCATGTATCATCGATCTCAGGGTACCTGCAGGTGCTTTTGAAGAATAGCTATACAATATAATATATACAATATATTATACACTATACGATAATGGCAGTGAAGGAGTTAAGTGTTAGAGACTGATGGGCAATTCTTCTTTCATGTGCATAACACATTTTATTTATAATGGGTAAGTGAACTGGTGACGCTATAGATTTTCACCCTAAAATGATGTCTGATCAGTATTGTCGGGATGTTTATGGTCTGGGGGCTACAGGCTACTGTTTTTAAAGAGGTGGCACTTTCAACACAAAGTTTAGCAAAGCGATACACCATTTTTAAATCAAATATGGTAAATTTCAGCTGATTTGCCATGTGCAAATCTATAGTAAATGAATTTCAAACGCTGGGCTACGAGATTTTGCTGACGCTTCGGCTGCAATTTCCCAGCAAACCCCCGGTCAGTGAGCATGTAAAGAAGCAATTCTGAATGGTCACGAGGGTTTTGCTGAGAACGCAAAGCATCCAGTTCTTTTTTTACGTCCTTTGTCATATCTCAGCTGTTAAGTTCAATTTATGTCAAGATGCAATTTTTAGAGTATCTGAAAATAAATCACCTACTGTGTTGCTACTTCGATGCACTATGTGATGCCAATTAATTAGGCTGGCACGGAAACATGTCCATAATGATTCTATGCATATGCATGATAGCCTGCGATGAGATGTCACAAAAGCCATTGTTCCCAAATAATTTAATAAACTAGACTGGCTGATGGTAAACAGAATATGATTTAACCTTCCGACTGCCAGAGAGGTCATCACGTCACTGATTTGCACCGCTATCCATATTTCTTTGACGTTCATAGGGTTAATTGCATTACTTGAATATTTATTTAGTCGTCCTTAATTAACAAAATAATTACAAAAAATAAACACTCCTTATGTATTCAAAGGGTTAATAATAACTCATCTGATTCTCCAAAGACTAGCTGTACCTCCAGATTACCCTAAATTGAGTTACAGATGGTGTTTTTTTTATAGTTAAAGTTATAATTATACAAAAGTTATGTCTTCTATAATATGACATTCAGGGTTATTCAGAGATTGGTAAAAAGCAGGCGAATGACTGGAGAATGGACAATTCTAGGTCGAAATAGCCAATTTGGAAAGTGAGATGAATGGGAGAATTATTCTGGTTTGAATATCTTGACCTAGAATTTTCCATTCTCCAGTCATTCTCCTGCTTTTCACCTCTCTTTGAATAACCCTGATAGTCTTGTAAGTTGAGAGAAACAGGTTCTTAAACCATCCAGGTACTTAAAGGGTGAATTGCTTCATTGTGATACATAAGGATAATACTCAATCTAAAACCCCTCAAAGTCTTGGGAGGATTCCTAATTTATTATTTTTTTTTGTAAGAGATCTCAGGATTCACCATGTACGGAGGATTAGGTTAACTAAACCCAGCCAAACAGGAATCCTCCGCTGCTCCGTCACATTGATGCTGTTGAATTAACAGCAGATGTCTCTATTGTACAGCAGCTGCCTCTCTCCTCCTACTCGCTAAACACATTTCTGTACATCAACAGAATGAGCATTTGTACAAGAAACCTATCAAAAAAAAAATCCGCTTCTACTATTGTTTATGTGTTAGACAAAGTACAGAAAAGAGAGAGAATCTGGCTTGAACAAGTTCAAAGATATGAATAAATCAGAATAAAACAGTATTTTTTATTTGGTTTTATATACAACAAACGAGTGATTGAAACATTAGCAAGGAACACTAATATGAACCAATGGGAACCTGGGGCTATTAGCAAGTTGGAATTTAGGGGTGTATTTCTCAGGGCTCGCACCCCTGGTGAGATGCCTATACATCTACACATATTTATAATTATTGTTTACAATTAATGTTTTTGCAAATTCTTTTAGAAACGGTGAAGCTATGATAAGAAGACACGAAGAGAGTGTAATTTAGGCGTTTTTGATGGTTACATACATGCACAGTAATGGCAAAACCATTAAGTAAAAAGGGTACAAACTATGACAGGGGGCAACCATTTAATATTTTCAGAAACCTATTCTTAGACATCTCTCTTAAATAAATAACGAATAGAGTCTCCGTTTAAAAATCGGAAATGAGCAGGTGAGATCTGGTAATTGATAATAATCTGACATCAAAATCTGTGTTTTGAATAAGTCAAAATTGTCATCATCACGCAGGGGTCTGTGTAATGATTTCCGCGAATTAATGGTCCGGGCAGACGCCAAGCGCAGAATGCTTAATGAAATGCACGGTGTGGCCACCTGGGCCCTGGAATAAAGCACTTTCAATTGAGCTTTGTCACCCTTGAACTATTGTTATCAATAACCCAACATTTTGTTACTATTTTGAAAAGGCATAAATCCGAGCAATTTTCTCACCATTTACAGTTGCTTTTGGGAAGGCTACAATAATGTTCGTTATATTGCTAGGCAACAGTAGCCCATTCTTCTCACATGGAGAGAACTGAAACATTGATTTATATATTTGTTTTGCAACCAGCACCAGTCATTCCATTATTTTATTCTCGAGGGATGTCCTCCTACATGCTAAAACTTAACCCACAGGATCTTGAAATGTACCAGGAGAAATTCAATGGTCGAAATGTAAACATACTGCTAATAGAAAAAGAAATAAACATCAACATGGGTTTTGTTAGAATGAGAATAATTACTAACAGGAATATAATACATAGAGAATCCACAAACTTCTTTATTTTTGAGTGAGTGCATTTAGTCATATGTATACATGCACAATGTATGTACAAACAGTAACGCGCAATACCAAAACAAACAGCGTTAACATTCATACACCTTTTCATATAAAAATACACATTAAATTATGCAGAAGTGTGAACTAGTGTTAGATGAATGGGACAAACTCCATACAAAAAATGCATATGCATACACACAAACAATACATATGTACATACATCAATACACCCACAAACACAACTAATAAATATACATATACATACACTCCAAAGTGCACACAAACTATATATATACATACACACCCAAACACAGATACACAAACATGAAAATGACACATTTACATACATACAAGCGCACAAATACACAAAATGCACATATACATACATAAAGACCCATGCACAAAAATAGGCATACACATACAAACTCACCACAAAATACACACACACACACCAACACACAAAGAAAACAAATACATAGATACATATTCAACACAAAATATGCACATATATATGCATGCACACCCAGACACGACCACGCTTAAATAAGCATATATAAATATATACAAAGTGGAGCCATCAGGGGGTGACAGGCATTTTTGTGTAATGTCATGAGACTCCTGGAACTGCCTGTCTGGGTCCTCAGTCTGTCCTGTATATGTCTCCATAGGGCATCTAAATATGTCTATCTACATGCAAATATATCATATTTGTATGCAGATTGAGATTTCTAGTTGTGGCCTTGCACATCAAGGCATCATAACCCCAAAAAATACATATATGCATGTACACAACTAGACACAAACAAGCAAATTTCCCTAAACTGGTATATTTGCCTGTCAAATCACTAAAAATACACATTTAAATTTGGAAATATGAGGCTAGATTCAGAGTCAGGTGTGATCTGAACCAGAGCTGTTGTAAACGTCCCGGAGCTATAGTCTATGGAGTTGCTAAGTTTACAATATCTCTGGATATATTTACACCTGACTTGGAATCTAGTCCTTGGTATTTAGTAACTGATTCAGCAAGATATCTGTAGGAAACCAATTACATGAACATAGACACTCATAGACATGCATAAACACATGTACCTGGTATGCAAGTAGATGTCAGTCTAGTTGTTGGGTATAGACACAATAACACAAATTAGCAAATAGGCAACACATCACACGTCTGTTTGTTTAATTTAGCTTTCTGTTCTAGGTGCCAGGTATCTTTTATATCAAATTATAACTAACTATAAATAACAAATCACAAAAAAAGTAAACACAAAGCGCTGCAGGCAATGTCACATCATTCAAATGAAGTTACGCTCTCTCGGGAGTTTTATTCTATGTGATATCCGGAATATCCCAAATAGTCATAAAACAGTGCAGAATAAAATCTTTATTATGGTGACATTAGTAGAATAGTAGAATACAGCCATATTGTTTATGACTACGAGTTACAATCATACCGGGAATTCGAAAGAGTGAGGAGAATATTACCAGAGAGAGTGTAGTTGTTTATTTAGCTGGAAATGTTATTTATGATATAAAAATCCCACAGTTCCATATTTAGATTATGAATGGATAGAATGTTGCCTTTATTATAAAGCTGCTTTTTAGTCATTATTGTGAGAGAAAAAGAGAAAGAAAGAATAAATAAATAGATTTTAATTAATTTACTTTTTATTTTTTTATTTAATATTTTCTGCTGTCAGAGAGCTGGTCCTGTTTTTTCAGCAGCTCTCAGGAATCTGCCGACTCAGCTCTGTTGTTCACAGCACAGCAGGAGGAGAGGGCCTCTGTTACTTTGTTCAGTGTTGGGGAGGAAAAGGAAGGGGGATTACATCTTTTCCTGCAAGATAAGGCATCAGAAAGCAGTAGAAAACTCCATGTCATGCTACTAAATACGGGTGCCAGACAAAATCCCTACAGGTTCCCAAATGCCAAAATCCCAACGGCCAACTTCCAGACAGAACAAGTGCCGGACATACCAAGTTCCCTACACGGCCAACTTCCAGACATCCAAAATCCCAGCGGCTAACCCTAATCCTAACACCCTAACCCTTTGGGAGTTAGTTTAAGGGTTAGGGCTAGGTTTAGGGAGATAGGGTTAGGGATAGGTTTAGGGGGGGTTAGGGTTAGTGCTAGGTTTATGGGGTTAGGACTAGGTTTAGGGGGGTTAGGGCAAGGTTTAGGGGTTCGGGCTAGGTTTAGGGTAGTTAGGGTTAGGGCTAGGTTTAGGGGGTTAGGGTTATGGTTAGGTTTAGGGGGGTTAGGGTTAGGGCTAGGTTTAGGGGGTTAGGGCTAGGTTTAGGGGGTTAGGGAGTAGGGTTAGGGGGTTAGGGAGTAGGGTTAGTGTTAGCCGCTGGGATTTTGGATGTCTGGAAGTTGGCCGTCGGGGAGTTGTCTGTGTAGGGAAGTTGGCCATCAGGGAGTTGTCTGTGTAGGGAAATTGGCCATCGGGATTTTGTCATTAGCGAACCTGATTGTAGGGATTTCGACCCAAACCCACTAAATACGTATGTGTAATTCTTTGGTAAGCAGTTTCCAAGATTTTAAGAGAAATCATCATAAAGTTTGATAGTAAGTATAATATGTTTAGAGAGCGAAGGAACACTACAAAAATATCCCATTTGGTGTCCAATATGCCTCCTATGGCTACTTAATTGCCAGTGTGTATGAAGTTTAACCATACCTAATTATTTCACTATGGCAGTTTCAGCATCGAGTCTGGCATAAAATAAGTTCATCACATAATTTGGTGACCTAAAGTTTCCTTAAAATTAATTTATTATCAGTAACAAATATTGGGCAAGAAACTGATTTGATTGATCTGAATGTTAAACCCACTTTTATTCATCATCGTACCAGGCTCATTAAAGTATCTCACTGTTGGCATAACAACCCGACTGATGCCAGTTCCTAAGCAACTACTGCTTATGTTTGCATACAATAAAGATATATTTGTCTAGTTCTCTGGTTTTATAGATCAATGGACCTGATATGAAATACATCATCATCACTGAACGTGGAAGTTAGTTATTTTCAATGAAAGGCCATCAATTCCTATTATAATCTTTTAAATATCAATAAAAATTTGGTCAAAAAAAAACTTCAAAGTAAACTTAGATATAAACAAAAATAATATTGACATGTTGATGCAATTTGCCGGCCGTGGCTTTAGTGTAGATACGATCCAAACTCTATCTAAGTCTCTCTGCTCATGTGTGAAATTCTATTTCAGTTGTGAGTGGTAAGAAATCATTTTCTTTCAAAATGTAACATTGTTTTTCATCTTAGCAGAGCTGTATAAAGCTGGCATGTAGTTGAGCACTGGTAAATGAATTATTCTTGAGTGTGTCCACATTTCCTCCAATGACATAATAATATTGTCTTACTGCATGTGTGAAGAGAGTATTGGCAACTGAATGTTCTTTACATGAATGAATTTCCTAATCTCCAATTCTGATATATCGTTATATTCTATTGGTTCTCGATTGAGATGTCAGAAGACGACTTATAGGTTTGATTTGACACCCTTCTTAACCTCTTCACTACCAAGCGATTTTCCAAAAAAACATTGTCAGAAACCAGTGTTTTTTGTAAAATCATTTTGTAATTAATTATACAGTAAGAAATATTTGGACATATTCCTATTGTATTTCTTACTGTAAATAACCTATTTGGCCAGTAGATGGCGCCATCTACTGCCAAGTTTAGTAACAGCCATTACAGCTGCAGCTTGGCATTATGCCCACAGGGCTAAAACTTTGGTGGCACATTCTGCAGCCCAAAAGCAAACAACATTTATTTGCAGCAAACGAATTTCCTTTGCTTTTAGGCTGCAGATCAGCAGGTCAAGATCTCGATAACGGGGCACCAGATGATACCTTGGAAGCCAGAGATATCTCGATCTCGGTAGTGAAGGAGTTAAGACTCCAACCTAATATAATCATTGCTCAGTTGTCCTCCTGCCCTTCTACACTTGAACTTTTCTTGACTTTTCTGGATTTCAACACTTTTATCATTTTACCCTTTTACCCATTGGAATTGTGTTTTTTTCTGACATTGTTTTATGGATTGCATTGTTGGACAACATATTTATCAAACTTGTGCCTTCAAAGGTGTTTGTTGGACTTATGCTCAAAGAAACATGACAACATTCTCTCACTGGTCTATGGGAGCTGATGCAAGAGTTCTTGTTCTGTATGTGTATATGTTTGTGTAAAAATATCCCTTTGACTATCAGGGTTATTCAGAGAGCGTGAAAAGCAGGAGAATGACTGGAGAATGAAAAATTCGAGGTCAAAATAGCCGATTTGGAAAGTGAGCTGAAAGGGAGAATTTTTCTGGTTTTGCTATTTTGACCTAGAATTTTTCATTCTCCAGTCATTCTCCAGCTTTTCACACTCTCTGAATAACCCTGTTTGTCTTCAAATTAGCGCTTACCAAAAGTGAGTTTATATAGGTCCAATGACTCACTTTCATAAAATTATTAATAGGTGGCAAGATAGTTTGAGATAATAAGTGTAAAATGTGGCAATATTTTATTTATATCTTCAAGGTATGGTTTTTGATTTTGCTAATCAGACCTACTATAAATCATTTATACATTCTAAGGGCTCTATTAACTACTTCGCGCAAACGTTAACGCGTGCCCAAAAACGCATTAACGCGAGGGGGAAAACCCTTTGCGCAGAACGTCGTATTACAATGTCCGCGCAAAAATTGAGCGTTAACGTCTACCGTGGGTGAACCTGCGCGAACCTGTTGTGAGGGTAATGTACGTTGCGCGTCCTATACTTAACATTGTGAGCGCAAATGCGTTTGTGTGCTGGTTCGCGGATGGTATTATAATCTATGCGCAAATTTTAACGGGCAACGTTTGCGCGCGTTATTTTAACGTCTTTTAAAAGCTGGTGTTAATGGCAAATCTGAACGTCCTGGCCGAACCCAAATACACCAGCCCAAAAAAAAAAATACAGCAAAGTATAGTTACACATTGTACACATACCCAAACAATAAAATTGAGAAGTTGTGCGTGTTTTTATTATTGCTGGAGCATATATACTCAGATTGATTTTGACAGGCGCAAAAACTGAACGGGAGACAATTGTAGTTCTTAATTCTGATTGGCTGAATCGCGTTAAAAAACAGTTCGCCCACCGATTTCTGCGCACAGCGTTAATGCGCCCGTTTTTCCGCATCTTTTGCGCGCGTTATTTTTTGAAGGATGAAAAAATGCACACAGATTGTTATACCACCGTTATTTTTCACACGTTAACGTTTAACGCTGCGCGCAAAGAAAATAGCACTGCGCGTGCACTTTTGCGCGATGAATTTAATAGGGCCCTAAATGTCCAGATAGTTGCCTTTGAAGTATGCTTTTTCTAAAAGTCTACCTACAGGGTTATCCAAAGAGATCCGAATTGCTGGAGAAAGGTAACCGAATGCTGAAAATCAGTGTTCGGTTACCTTTCCTGGCCATTCGACTATCCAGAGAGCAGGCAATTCGCCAAATCCTAGCGAATTGCCTGCACATACGGTGCCTGTTCAGTGCCTGTTCGAGGGCAGTGAAATCCCCATAGAGAAGCACTGCTTCGGCTATTCAGAGAACACAAACCAGCAGTGAAAGGTTCCCCTAATGCCCTGCCATTCGGTGGTTTAATTCGGCAAGTTAATTCAGGAGAATCCCATAGGCTTCAATGTTAAAAATATTCCCGTTTTAATTCAATATCTAATAAACCGTTCATTATAAAATTCTGCAGTAAAAAGTCTCTTTATTTATAGATTTTTTAGGATACTTTAAGCATTTTTCTGAATTTTTTTTTTTTTTTTAAAAGTCCGATTTTTTTTTTTTTTTTTTTTCAGTTTACTTATTTTTTTTGTAACAGCCCTCTTTATTATCATTCCCTGGACCTCCTGTGAAAATTTCAGACATTTTCGCTCAGTAGTTTCTTTGCAAACAGCTTTTCTTTTTCCCAGATTCATACAAATGGTTTTTCTAATTTATTCACTGCCTCCTCTACGTCACAGCTGCTTCGGCTCTGTGTGATTCGGCTCATGTTCGGCTCCTGTTCGGCTCCTGTTCGGCTTCTTCAAAGGTTAATCCAGATGTTTTTGCTTGTTTTCAGAGTGCATTCGGTTAGTGTTCGTCAGGTTTTCGGCAGCTTTTCCCTGCAATTCGGGGACCCTGTGGTGCTTGCTGAATACACCGCAGGGTCACCGAAATGGGATCGGCAAAAGGAACCGAATTGAAGAGAACGAAAAGTCACCGAATGTGCGGTGACTTTTCGAATCTCTTTGGATAACCCTGTTAGTCTACCAGCATGACAAATATGTAATTATTTCCAGTGGCCTGATATATTGTGTTGAAACAGATAAACCCCGGTTTAAATATTGACATTTAAATTCTTCAGAAAATATAAAATATCTAATAAAAGCGTATTGTTATTCTACGTAATGAAGCAATGTCATTTATATGCAAGGATGTTGTATCTGAACAACACATTCATCTATAAACTCATACCCACTCCTTTATACAAAGATTTATATGTTCATTATCAGAGATGTATACCCACATGAACAGCTCATGCACTTTGGTAATTAGGTGTAGAAGAAACTGTCCTCCTTCAAAAGAGAAGATAGAAAAGTGACTCTGTGTGCACTTGTAGCACATGAGGGTAACTATACATAATATAAATGGATTTATATACACATGTATTCCTCATTTTTTGAATTCTGAATTAATGCATCTTCAAGAAAGGTGAGCTGCGTGTTTATGGATTATGTAACAATATAATCAAAGTTCATCAAACATAATCTTTCAATTTGAAAACATCCAAAAGAATCCATGATAGCAATTTTTAAAAACTTTTGATCAACAAGTTAAAACACTCTAAAGCAGTGATCCCCAACCCTGGTCCTCAAGTACCCCTAACAGGACAGATGTTAAGGATTACCTTGGGGAAATGCAGACTGCAATCACGGAGCAGCAAATCATAGCTCCTGTGCTGTGCTTCAGATATCCTGTAAACCTGGCCTGTTATAGTAATTGAGGACCAGGTTTTGGAGCCACTGCTCTAATGCCCCACTCCATGCTCTCCCCCAGGCTTTAGCACAAAGTGCATAAAACTTACCTTTATTCCAGCTCTGCGGTTTCCCCTCTTCTGGCAACCTTCACCTGGCACAGAAAGAAATTTAATGCCAGTACCCTGACAATTGGCATGTGTTTGACTAGAGTGCACACAGCCAATCAAATCCCTGTCAATGCAAAAGCACTGAGGGGCATCAGATAGTTGACCGAAGGAAAATCCTACACTTTGAAGATTTCTCACAGTGCCCGGGAACAAATACGACCATTTAAAATAAGGGGTCACGCTGATTGAATCAGAAGGTTTTGGTGAGAGTCATCCCTGTCCAAGCATCTCCACTGCAGGACTATTGCCCAATTTCTCAGTTCAGCAGATATGGTAAATGGGACACAGGGGAATCCCAATTCAATGCATAATTTTGTGCTGACATAGCAACATGTCAGTTCTTACAGAGGCTTTCCTAAGTCCGGGAACGTTGTTGTGTACGATGAATGCCACACCGAGATACTGGGGAGTTTGACTGCGCCATACATGTGGTGCCAAGGCGACTCCGTCTTTGCCTTCCCTTTCTATGAGAGAGCTCAGACACTATAATGTTTGCTACACTACCCAGTTACTGTCATCCTGATGGTGTCTCTTAGCCATCTATATCATCTCCCGTTTTGATTTGTCCTATTCATGTTCCTCCCAGTGAGCATTTATTATATCCCTCTCACTTCCCCTGTGTGCGCCTATGGCCCATCTACAGTATCCCCAGTGATGTGTCCTCCTCTGGCACTCTGTAATGGTTACATTCTGTAACGTTGGGGGCTTCCAGCCTTTCCGGTGTGCTTGACGGCAGCATGTCTGATGCTGCTCGCTCACCAACGCCCGGTTTAAATTGAAACAGGCAGGGAGGTGGCTGCATGAGGCGCGGCTTGAGAGGGGGGCGCGGTCTGGTGAAGGTCTTTTAAAAACCAACAGTTCCTTCTAAGCAGTGCCAGATCGTGGTTATCCATACCTGAGCTCCTTGTACCTGAATTCTCTCATGATTTAACCTGTTATTGACCTCTGCTTGTTTTCTGACTATTCTGCCTTCCGTTGCCCTAGACTATTTCATTGTACTACGCTTCTGCACTGATATCGACCCGGCTATTCCATTTGACTATTCTATACTCTGTATTCCTGATTCTGGCTCATCTGACTACCCCCGTGTTGCTGACTTGGTTTTGTATTACGACATTGTCTTTGATTAACTCTTTCTGTCTAGCTAGTATACATATACCTGGCCAATTTTTAAGGACCAGACAGTTAGGGATTCCTTTACGGCTACCCTGTTGGTAGTTTTTGGCTCTGTGGAGTGTTGGGCTTTAAGGACTGCGTGGTGGGATCCGGGAACCGTGACACATTCCATCCTCGGTGCTAACTTGACCTCCCTGGCGGTCTGTTTTTTTGACATTTTCATGTCAAAATGCGCTCTATTTATTTATTTATTTTCCCCCCCCTAGTGGCAACCCGAGTGTGGCTTGGGGTTAAATTCCTATGCTGGAAGCGGTAACCCCTAGCAACACTCGGGATGCCGCTTCATACATCACCTCTCCCTGCTCTCCCTCGTTGTCCCTGCAGCCTCCTCCGGTAATCGCGACACTCATACTTCCTGATTCCATCCTCGTGAGAAGGAATCCAGGAAGTATGAGGTCGCAATCGCCGGAGGAGACTGCGGGGATCAGCGAGGGAGCGCATGGAGAGGTGATGTATCCAGCCCGAGTGTGTCTCGGGTTACCGTTCTCAGCGGTGAAATTTAACCCCGAGACACACTCGGGAACACCGTCAGGAGGGTTAAACTTAGCAACTGCACAGACTATTATTGTTCTGGGAAGTTTACAACAAGGTTGGAATAGAGTCCTAAATTGGGTGTATTTGTTGCTTTAATAGTTAACTTCTCTCTGGGCTTATTTCGAAAGAAGAGCCCGGAGCTGCAGTTCCAACAGCCCCTATTTTGATCCAGCCCTGTCTGCTGCTGATCAATAATTTGCATAGTTAAACAATAGCCAATCGCTAGAACATTCATCTCTAAAATCTAGCCCAGTGATAGATGGGCAACCCTGCTATAAATAAAATGGAAGACGTTTCAAAGACGCATTGAGGAATGTGAATGTCTTCATTTGTTTAAATTAAGTGAATAAAACCAAAATGTTTTCGTAATATAAATATATAAATAAATATATAAAGGCACATAACCATTCCTCTCACTTGTTGGTGTTGTTATCAAAAAATATTGAATTTTTTCACGGTAATAATAATAACATATGGAGGAAGGATCTTTATTTTAGTTAAAGTAATTGATTTGGTTATTTTTTAAATAATTTCTCACTGTTACAAGATTTTATGTTTGCAATGATTCTTAGCCAAGTCCTAAAGTATTGGCACAAGGTGAGAATATCAATCACCAGCGTGTCCTGTCAAACGATGTCTCTTTAAATTACAGATGAGCATATTGGATCGTTTTTGATCCGAGCAATGATTCCTTGATCCATAGAGATCTGAGCCTGCAGTTTAGATAATGGCCGGCTTCCAAAATGAATCTTTGATGCTCAGCTATAATTTAAGACAAAGTGATTGCTGACAAACTGGGTACTGTGTAGAGAAATTATTTGGGACACATCTATTGCTGACTTCTGTCCTTGCCATGGCTATAATTTCTAGTTTATCTCTCGTTTACAAACACGAGGAAAATAGGATGCTTTTTTTATGTCACTAGAAGACAAATTAATCACATTATGTGAATTAATTATGCAGCTCAGAGTTTCTAATCAAGCAGTAACTGGGATACACAACACTTTAATGTTAAGTAAGGAGCTCCTATATCAAAACAAAAGCTAATGATATAGATTTGATATGGATTGTGATATAAGCACAGGAATAATGAAAATAAAGAATATAATTTGTTTCCGTTAACAGACTTTTAGGATACAACATTATAATGGAATCGCTCATTATTTTCCAGCTGCCACAGCATTAGCGCTTTAATTGCAGAGCACATGTAACGTACAGTAGGCAGATGTACCTGCCGAACCATAACTGGGGAAAGGGCCGGACCAAAACACTATGCTGCCTGGATCCAAGGATGAAATGCTGCCCCCCCAAACAAAACAACCAAACATGTGCCGTGTTTGAGCGTATCACAGAGTTCCACAACAATAAAACTCACAGTATTGTGCTGTGTGTAAGAGTGTATCATAGATCTCCACAGCAATAAAACACACAGTAATGTGCGGTGTGTATGAGTGTATAAGAGCTCCACCAATAAAACTCACACTAATGTGAGGTGTGCCTAGTTGAGACCCAAAATGCTGCCCCTAGCAAAGTGCTGCCTGGAGCCATGGCTCCATCTGGCACCATGGACGGCCAGTCCTGACTGGGGATTGGGGAACTGATGGAATAAGATGGGAACTGTGAGTATAAACAAGTGGGGCCGTTATACGTAACCTCTTCACCACCAAGTGATTTTCCAAACTCCATTGCCAGTATTTCTTTTTCTCCATTGCCAGGAACCAGTATTCCTAGTGTATCCAATCTATCAAATAAGCAACATACTTGTCCCCATAGGGTGGACAGCTTTCATCTTGGATCAAGCAGCTTGCCTTTTACCCACATATTAACCCCATTCACTACCAAGTGATTTTCCAAAAATCCGCTGCCAGGAACCAGTGTTTTTTTTTTTGGAAAATCATTTTTAACCCCTTAAGGACGGGAGTAATTTTACAACTTCGGCGCTCTTTCGGAAGTGAAGTTTGCTGAAGTTTTTGCTCATCATGTTTAAACGCGGTTTTAAGTCACATATTATTATACCACCCAGAAAAATTATATATCATTCTTTCCGGCAGACTCGGAAGATTAATAATATATCATAATTATATATAAAAGTCATGTCCTGCCCGAATGCTATAACAAAAAATGTAAAAAAATGTGAATTTTTAATAAAATTTCAATCACCCACAGTGTATAAAGTGGTTTTTTTTCACATTTTATTATCCGATCCTTTGCGGTTATATTCTATGGGGTAGACTTGGGAACCCTTTTTTTTTTTTTTTTTGGGTGGGGTGGAAATTACGTGATTTTAGCTAAACACCCCAAAAAAAATCATTGGTGAAGTATCATTGTTCACATTATAATTTAAATGTGAACAATAATGCTGCATCAAAAAAAAAAAAAAAAGCACGTTTTTATTTTTTAATTAATTAATTAATTAATTGTTTGTTTTTTTTTATACACTTTTATTTAACTTTTTTCATTGTCATGTTTGATATCGTTGGAAAGGCCATGCTCAGACCTTTCCATCGATATCAGGCATGACCCCCTAGCTGCCACCGATCAGGAGATAAAGGGGTTCAAAGAACCCCCCTATCTCCTGCAAGGGATTTCCATAGGAAATCCCTTTGCAGCTAGGGGCTTCCCCAGTTAACTGACATCATCGCGCATGGCGCGATGAGTCAGTTGACGCGGGGGGGACCCTTCCAGCGATGCTGGCCACAGCCTTGTAGCCCCCGGCGATGGGGAGATAGAGGGATCCGAAGGATCCCTCCCCTCCCCTCCAGGCGCTTCCCCTGCTCCGGCTGGGGGGGACGCCTGAAACTGACGTCATCGCACCCCCGGCGCGATGACGTCAGTGCGCCGGAGGAGGAAACCCTGCCGATCTGACTCCGTGGGACTCAGATCAGCGAGGGAGCCGCCGGAGGAGGTGAGTATCTCCCTGGGGGGGCTGTAAAAAACGCAGAGGACGTACATTTATGTCCTGCGGCGCCAAAGCCCGCCTAATGCAGGGTGTAAATGTACGTCCTGCGGCGTTAAGGGGTTAATTACTTATACATTAAGAAATATTTGGGAATATTTTCAGTGCATTTCTGACACCGGGCTTATCCAATCTACATTACTATAATAACATATTTGGTAGGCAGATGGCACCATCTACTGGGCAAATAGAGTTACTGCAGGTAAAACTGCAGCTCGTGGTTTCTGGCATCGGCTGAGGATGCCTGATATGTCAGAACATTCCTCAGCTGATTTTAAACAGTTTTAGCACCTCGGGCATTAGGCCCAATGGGCTAAAACTTTGAGGGTACCTTCTGGAGCCCAGATGGGAACAAAATTAGATTGCAACAAATTAATTTCATTTGCAATCATACAGCATAGCCTCAGATCATGTTAACAATGATTAAAAAGATATAAAATAATAGTAATGGTTAAGTAAAAAATAATTTCAAAATCAAGAATGACTTTTCTAGGCCTGCTGCTTCACGTGTTAGATAGTTACATAGGCTGAAAAAAAGACATGCGTCCATTGAGTTCAGCTTTTTACACACCACCTACTGCTTTTGATAAAAAAAAGGAAAAAGTCCCAGTCTGAACCACTCGCCAAATATGCAGCATACTAGTTAAAAATTCCTTCTTGACCCCAGATGGCGGACAGATTTCATCTTGGATTAAACAACTTTTACCCAAATATTAAATCATATAACCCTTAACCTCCCTGGCGGTCTGTTTTTTTGACATTTTCATGTCAAAAAGCACTTTATTTATTTATCCCCCCCCCCCAGCGGCATCCCGAGTGTTGCTCGGGGTTAAACTCCTATGCTGGAAGCGGTAACCCCGCGCAACACTCGGGATGCCGCTGGATACATCACCTCTCCCTGCGTTCCCTCGATGTCCCCGCAGTCTCCTCCGGCGATTGCGACCCTCATACTTCCTGGTTCCATCCTCGTGAGAAGGAATCCAGTAAGTATGAGGTCGAGATCGCCGGAGGAGACTGCGGGGATCAACGAGGGAGCGCACGGAGAGGTGATGTATCCAGCCCGAGTGTGTCTCGAGGTACCACTCTCAGCAGTGAACTTTAACCCCGAGAAACACACGGGAACACCGTCAGGCAGGTTAATATTATCTTACAAGAAAAACAGCAACCATTCAATTCTGAATGAACAAACCAGGGCCGGTTTTATAATAAGGCACAATAGGCGTGTGCTTTAGTTGTCCATCTCCTCTCTCTGTGCCAACCCACCTGCCAGGTAATCTGTCTCCCATAATATCAGCGTGCTTCTGCCTAAATTCCTTTGGCTGCCCCTGGGACAAAGGCTACTTGCAGAGCAAAGTGTGAGGTCCTTAGAGGGTGATACATGACTTCTCTTGTTATCTGCTGATATTTCCATCAGATAGCATACCATGATCTTGGCGAAGCCTCCCCCCCAGCAATCCTGCTAAAACAATGTGATTGTAGATAGAGAAATTAATCACTTGGCCTGCTGCTTATATTATCTATATCTAATACGAAACACCTTCCTGCAAAAGTGTTAGTTACTGCTCATTTTTCAGGACTGGGTTTGCGGAGTTGATATAATGTAAGCAGGAAGCTGACTGATTTATTTATCACCATGATTTAGTAGCAGTGCTTGGCATTTTACATGGATCACTGCCTGTTATCTGCTGAAAATATCACTAGATGACAATTAAAGTATGTATTGCCCTTGCAGGACCTCATTCAGTTTTGCTTTAGTATGATATCTGCTCCTACACCCATGAGCAACCATGTCTCTGTCTGCTCCTCCTGCCATTCTCAGCTCCAGGCAGCCTCAACCACCACCAGCCTCATGGCTGCAACCATCCCATACTCCGAACACAACAAGGTAGCCTGTTCCAACACCTATCTCCTCCTTGTACTGGACCTTTCCTCCATACAAAGCACAACAGTCTGACCCTCCACCTCTCTCATACCTGCACTGAAACTGTCCTCCATACACAGCAGGACAATCTGACGCCTCATGGCGAACATCTGGCTGAGAATAGTCAGAGTCCAAAAGCAAATGATCATACACAGGTGAACACTGGCAAAGGGTATGGTCGAGGTAGGGAGGATCTTCAGGACAGGTCAGGTAGGAGATGTGCACTGTACACAGGTTGAAGGGATCTTCAATGCAGGAGCACCCCCCCAGGGTGGAGTGCCACTATAAAGGGGGCCCAGGCCCAGCACACGCCCACATCTAAGGTTGGGTTTCACAGGATAGGCGATAAAACCCCAGTCTGAAGTGTCCATGGGGTAGGAATGCACCTTATTTGGCCTTTTTACGGCGCCGGCGGCAAGGGCCTGACACAGTGTGTCGGTGTGCGTGTCAGTGTCTTTGTGTCTGAGTGTCTCTGATCAGTGTGCATGTGACTGTGTTGATGTCAGTGTGTCTATGTCTCTGGGTATGTGTCTCTCTATGTCTGTCATTGTCGCAGTTTCTATCTCTGTCTCTGTCAGTGGCTCCATGTTTCTGTCTGTCTCTGTATCAGTGTCTCTGTATCTCTCTTTGTCAGTGTCTGTGTATATCTTTTTTAGTGTTCTGTCTGTAAAAAGTGTTCTTTGGGATGCTCCAGATTTGTTTTTACAGACCCCGGTGCTGATCTCCTTTTTTTACTTTTACAAGATAGTCATTTCAAGGCTTTTACATACAGCCTTTAATTTAATATCTCTATCTATCTATCTATCTATCTATCTATCTATCTATCTATCTATCTCTATCTTTATTTTAGGCAGAAGAGGCATTTGTCCCATTGATTTTTGGAACGTACACATTAAGAAGCTCAGGTCTCTGACAAACATTATTTTTATTAATGAGTAATTATTATTATTATTATTATTATTATTATTAATGACAATTCATGATGGGCCGAACACCCCTGTGTTCGGTTCGTATTCGAACATTAGAACAGCTGAAATGTTCGAATACGAACTCGAGCACAATGCAAACCAATGGGGGTTGAACATGCAAAATGTGTTCACAGTTCTCCTAAATGTACCGGCAGCTGCTCCTCTGCCCCTCGCCTCGTCTTCATGCTGAGCCCTGATTGGGCAAAGTCCTGCACCTGACCTGGATTTTGCCCAATCATGGCTCTAATTCAATACTGAGCCCTGATTGGTCAAAGTCCTGCACCTGACCTGGACTTTGCCCAATCGGGACTCAATATTGAATTAGAGTGCTGATTGGTAAAAGTCCAGGTCAGGCGCAGGACTTTGCCCAATCAGGGCTCAGCAAGCATGAAGACGAGGCATGGGGCAGAGGAGCCGCGGCCAGACGAAGGAGCAGACGGACCTGAGGAACAGGAGGGCCAAAGGCATGGGGGCTGCAGCCACAGGTCTCCTAAATGTATCGGCAGCTGCCGGTATATTTAGGAGAACTGTGAAAGCATTTTGTATTATGGAATGTCCGCGGTCGAGCAGACCGCGAACATCCCATAATGTTCGGCGTTCGCCGAACAATTGAACGGCCGATGTTTGATTCTAAATCATGTTCGAATCGAACCGGCAGCCCATTCCCTTATAACAATATTATCATGATATTTTCATCATAGTATTTGTTTATAACAAGATAATTCTGTAACATAGTAACAACATTTCAACAGACTTACTCTGCCATCTGAAATGAAGAAAGATTTTGAAACAAGTGTAATTCCGAAACATAGAGAGTGAAAGAGATAGTAAGATAGACAGACCGATATACAAATATAATTTTTTGCAAAATGACATACATGTCAGTGCTAAGTCATGTTAAACATCTGCAACAGAATCATCTAGTGCACTTTAAAATAACAGTGAAAAAAGAGCCACCTATTGCACTTTGGAACATTCGTTTTTAAGTATTTACAGTTTTTTCAATGCTTCATTGGGAATTTTTGACCTGCAATTCACCCGGTTAGTACCAATACATGACCTCTTGAGCTGTAGGAATTTGGGAATTTGTGTCTATGTTTCAATAAAGCTATGGTGGTATTTGTCATCTTCTGATGAAAAAAAACAAGAAATGCATTTTTAGCCTTGCAGAAGACGACACTGCTAGCTGTGTCTAGATGTGAAAATAATACAAAGCAGGATTGACAAACCATTTAAAATTATTTAAACTGTGAAGGTACTTGATATAAATGACTGGAATGCATTTTTTTGTCTTAAGTGATTTATTGCTTTCTTTCTCAGGATTATTTTATGCAAAAGATGCGCTTTTTAAACATTTCATGTATTTATGAAGAGTTTTATCTTTAAATAAATACACTCTATGATTTATTTAAATTTCAAGTATGTCTTGAAGAACACATAGAATTCAGCTTCATATATTTATCATAAAACATGCAAAATAAAATTATGCATTAACAGTAGCTCCAGCTGCTTTTCAAGGAAAATACAATGAGACAGATGTTTACAAGGACGTTACCCTGAAATCAGATGTGATATTTTTCTGGAAGGTTATTCCACTTATAAAGAGAATCAGGATAAGGCTGTAGAACCCATTGTGTTTTTTTTTTCCTGTGTAATAGAAAATGAAGGCTGCTGAAGATAAAACAAAGAGACAAAGGAGCGCTGGTGTTTGCCAAAGTTACAAACATGGTGAAAATGTTCACAGTGAAGTTCCTCCTGTGCCTGAATAGATATTTGTATTGTGAAAAGATGGTATTTGTCGCCGTTACAAGAATGACTCTTTCAATAACCTCTTAACCCCTTCACTAACGAGATCAAAATATATCGGGCTTCAGATATGCTGATCAGCAACCCAAAAGCAAATGAAATTAATTTACAGCAAGAAATGTCTTTTGCTTCTGAGCTGCAGAAGGTGCTCCCAAAGTTTTAGCCCTGTGGGCACAATGCCCAAAGAGCTAAAACTGTGTAAAATCATCTAACTGAATGTCCTGACATCGGACATTCAGCAGCAGATGCAGGGAAAAGCTAAATAAAATAGAACAGCAGCTCAAACGGCTGTAACTCAATTTGGCAGTAGATGGTGCCATCTACTGGCCAAATAGGTTATTTACAATAAGAACTATATTGGGAATATGCTTAAATATTTTTTTACTGTATAATTAATTAAAAGTAATTTTACAAAAAATCACTGGTTTCTGAGAATGTTTTTTTGGAAAATCACTTGGTAGTGAAGGAGTTAAAGGTTATGTCCAGGGGAAGAGAAAGTATTTACCGTTTAAAAATTTAGAGGGGGCTCCTAAAACATGGTAATGATCCAGAAACGTTGATATTGCAAAATTATGTATACTGTTGTTATATATTTAAAGCTAAACTACATCTAGAATTCTACAGATTTTTAAGCGTATGGGTTTATAAGAGATGGTTTTGCAGTGGGTGAAACGGACATGATATATAGAGATACTCTAGAAATCTAAGGTAACGATCTCACACTCAGGTCCCCAAGTGTTGACCGTCTACAATTCCCAGAAATCTTTCAATTCAGTAGCGGGCCAAATTGGTGTTGTAGCTCAGTAACATTTGGAAGACCAATGTTTGATGTCCTATGGCAACTATTAATGTATGTACATGGTCAGCCTTCTACTGGGGAGTCCTATACAACAGTTCTGAGTACAGTGCATTGTCTTTAGAAAGGGCTAATTATCATAATAGCTTTTATCATATACATTTTGTGATTTAGATGCTCATGACAACTGACTGTTTCATGATCCAGTAATATGCAGTCTTCAGCACTCCAGCTTGGACAATGAAGGCCCGACCAAACTTTGGGAAGGCATCTTCTTCTGCTATTCTCAACCTATTCACCTCCCATTCATACTGTAAGGCATCTTATAAAAACCTATTGCAACTTCCTCTGAGTTTGACATTTGTGCAGAAACTCTTGTCCATTCCTATTAAGCCTTACATAGCCAAGAACGATTTGGGATTTTATATTTTTAAACAATAAAAAGAACAGGCCAAAATCGTATTTATTATTTTCTACTACCGTAACGTTTGACCTAGCATGAAGTTTCCAGATTTTTTTCTGGTTTTCTATCCTAACGGGAACTCCATTCCATCCCCCTCCCATCCCCATTACTTCAAAACCCTTTAGGGTATTACTGTTTGAGTCGGTGGAGGGATTTTTTTATGTAGCTTCAAATGCTAGCCTGTCAAAATTCTCTTTACGAGTCACTGCTTTACCATTCTGAAAGTAATAGCATACATGGTATAATTACACATTATAATTGCCCAGATGTTACGCTGTGTTTTCTCGACAAATTGTGCTGATATGTTACATCCATTGCCCAGAAAATAAACAGATAGGGGCATATTTACTGCATTATTGGAGTGCCTCAAATCATATGTGAATATGGACAGTAAAATGTACATCAACGATATATTAAATATATAGACTGATCAGCCGCAACATTAAAACCACCTGCCTAATATTGTGTAGGTTGCTTGTGCTGCCAGTCTTTATGAATCAAGGCATGGACTCTATAAGACCTTTGAACATGTACTGTGGTATCTGGCACCAAGACATTAGCAGCAGATCGATTAAATCTTGCAAGTTGCACGGTAGGCCCTCCATGGATCAGATTGTACCTGCACAATTCACAGATGATAATCGGATTGAGATCTGGGAATTTCTAGGCCAAGGCAGCACCTTGAAATCTTTGTCATGTTGCCCAAACCATTCCTGAACAGTTTTTGCAGTGTGACAGGGTACATTATTCTGCTGAAAGAGGCCTCTACCTTTAGGAAACATGGCCATGAAGGGGTGTACATGGTCTGCAACAATCTAGGTAAGTGGTACGTGTCGAGTGTGTTCTGACACCATTCTACCATGGTCAGCATGACGTTTTTCATCAATTTGAGCTACCATAGCACTACTGTGCGATCAGACCAGACTGGCTTGTCTTCATTCTCCCACATGCATCATTGGGCCTTCGACGTCCGTGATCCTGACATCACGCCAGTTCACCAGTTGTCCTTCGTTGCACTACTTTTCTTGGTTCGTAACTGCTGCATACAAGCAACACCCAACAAAACTTTCTGTATTGGTGATGCTCTGACCCAGTCATCTAGCATCACTATTCAGCTTTCTCTTGTCCATTTTTCCTGCTTCAAAACACATGAAATTCAAGAGCTGCCTGTTTATTCGCTGCCTAAAATATCTCAACCCTTTACATGTGCCATTGTAAGCATATAAACAATGCTATTCACTTCACCAGCAGTGGTTTTAATGTTGTGGCTGATCAGTGTATTAGGGATTCACGAGAATATTCCCTAACTGCCTATAATCAAAATACCTCATCATATAGCCCTTATTTTATGTGTAATATTGTTGTTTAAGAATTTGATCTTGGAACGTAAGCCCAAACCAGAGGTCGATTGAGAAATTTCACTGACCTGACAAATATTAAGGACCCTATTCCCTTCCTAACGCTAAAATGAGGACGCTAACAGGGAAAACATGCGCCTGCAGGTTTCCAGGATCTTACACATTTTATGTTTAATTTCAGGGCAGACGCTACTACAGCACCTTGCCCCGGAACAATGCGCTACCCTTGGTGATACTCGCGGTGGTGCTACCACACCGCAGCGACTATCACCTCCTGCAATCCATAGGACTCCATGGAGGGTTGCGCTGCCAGGCTGCAAGATCACGCAGCACCTTGGAGTGATCGCAGTGGTATACTGGGGACTATTTGTCCTCAGTCTCACTTTGCTCCCGGCATTGTTCACTTGGGAATAGAGCCCTCTCTTACCAATTGATCATTTTAACATTTGCATAAAGAGAAATTATCATCAGGGTTATTCAAAGAGAATCGAAAAGTCACCGCACATTCGGTGACTTTTCGTTCTCTTCAATTTGGTGCGATTTGGCGATCCCATTTTGGCGACCCTGCGGTGTATTCAGCAAGCACCACAGGGCTGTCGTAGTGCAGGGAAAAGCCGCCGCAAACCCGACGAACACTCACCGCATAACACGGCGAAGGCACACGGAAACCCGCAAAAACATCTGGATTATCTACGCCAAACGCGAAACCCGAGCAGCCACCGATCAGAGCGCAGAGCAGCCACCAGAAAAAGTCAACACCGCAGACGAATGGAGTAAAAAAAAAAACAGTACGTTTGAATGTTTGAAAAGTGAAGCGCGGTTTGCAAAGAAACTACAGAATGAAAATGTCTGAAATTTACATATAGGATCCAATGAATGATAATAAAAAGGGCTGTTACAGAAAAAAGAAAAAACGATTAAAAAAAATAAACAATAAAAATTCGCAAAAAATCCCGAAAAATGCCTAAAAGATCCTACAAAATCTATAAATAAAAGAGAATTTTTACTGCAGAATATTATAATCAATGATTTATTAGATATTGAATTAAAACGGGAATATTTTTAACATTGAAGTCTATGGGATTCACCTGAATAAATTTGCAGCATGAAATCACCAAACAGCTGGGCAATTCGGCAACTTTTCACTGCTGGTTTTTGTTCTCTGAATAGACGAAGCATTGCTTCTCTATGGGGAATTCACTGCCCTCGAACAGGCAACGAACAGGTATCGTATGTGCAGGCAATTCGCTCACATTTGGCAAACTGCCTGCTTTCTGAATAGCCGAATGGCCAGGAAAGGTAACCGGACGCTGAATTTCACTGTTCGGTTAGCTTTCGGCCACAATTCGGATCTCTTTGAATAACCCTGAATCTCTATGTACGGGTGCCAGACAAAATCCCTACAGCCAGGTTCCCTAATGCCAACATCCCGACGGACAACTTCCAGACAGGACAAGTGCCGGACATCCCAACTTTCCTACACGGCCAACTTCCAGACATCCATAATTCCAGCGGCTAACCCTAAAACTAACACCCTAAACCTATTTAGGGGGGTTAGGGCTAGGTTTAGGGGGTTAGGGTTAGGGATAGGTTTAGGGGGTTAGGGCTAGATTTAGGGGGTTAGGGTTAGATTTAGGGGGGTTAGTGTTAGGGCTAGGTTTAGGGGGGTTAGGGCTAGATTTAGGGGGTTAGGGATAGATTTAGGGGTTTAGGGCTATATTTAGGGGGTTAGGGCTAGGTTTAGTGGAGTTAGGGATAGGTTTAGCGGGTTAGGGTTAGGGCTAGGTTTAGGGGGGTTAGGGCTAGGTTTAGGGGGGTTAGGTAATAGGGTTCGGGTTAGCCGCTGGGATTTTGGATGTCTGAAAGTTGGCCATCAGGGAGTTGTCTGTGTAGGGAAGTTGGCCGTGTAGGGAAGTTGGCCGTCAGCAAGTTGTCTGTGTAGGGAAGTTGGCCGTCAGGATTTTGGCATTAGGGAACCTGGTTGTAGGGATTTTGACCCAAACCCCTATGTACATTTATCAACAAGATTTTAGATACGTTAACTATATGTCATCTATGCATTTTTGGCTGTTATGGTTAAGATGGTGCATGTTCCCAAATACGGCACCTTATTCTGTGAGTACTAGAAGTATATCTGGTGAGCCCATTCAGCCAGTCTTCCCTATCTACTGACAGCCCTCAGTGAGTGCCTGTTTAATGGCACTCACTATGCTTAATTGGTTAAAATCAGGCCTTTTTAAGCCTGTACAGGATTGTTAATGCAGTGGTTGCTTATGAGCGAACCTGATTGGCTGCCTGGCCAGGTAGCTGATCATTCTGATGAGCATGCATGCTAGCCTGACATGTCCTTTTGGGACGTGGATGTCAGTGATTATGCAAACTATGTCATGGCCACATCCATTGACTACCAAGTCCCCTCCCTTCCGATATCCAACCTGCCAAAGTCTTCAAATAAAATAGAACACCCAGACAGCCTTGGTTTGCTGGGAATTGATGAGATGAACACAACACCGATTGGTTGAGAAATATTGAGATCTGCAGAGCTGCTTTTTATTTTTTTTATTTTTAATCCATTGTCGATGCATATGTTGTAATGTTCTGGGTTGTTTGTATTGTGCACAAAATAGGCATACGTCAGACGCAACCTAGAGAGTCTCTCTTTGAGAATGCAAAGGAAATGTTAAACAAAGAATGAACATTAATAGATTTGTAGATGGAACTAAATATTGATTAGATCTGAATCATGGTTGAGCACGAAGACAAATAAAAATTTTCTCATTAGAACAAAACAATAGGCAATGGTTTGTAACTAAGGCCCCGGTTAATGAATGGAAACGTTTTCTAGCTGTAATTTACCACTTCATTGTATTGCTTTTTTGTTTTCCTTTCATTCAGCTGATACTTTTTAACCAGTATATTGTCAAAAATGGCTACTTTAATGAAGGCATGTCAGTATTACATTGCGTTTTACAAAACGCAATGCATGTTCTTAGTAGAATAGCAAAGAAAATCATTACTGTATCTTCTATCAAAGAGCAATCTTGAAATAACAGCCTTAAATCAGTTCTTTTTTTATTTCTAAACAAAGCTGACTAGACTTTTCTTTCATTCCTTTTCACGCTTAGTACATTTCTGTGAAGCTTTTATTATTTGTTTTCATTTATTTATTTGATACCAACAGTTTCTTTGGTGTTAGGAAGCACCTAAGGTTGACAAACGTCTGTAACAGAATATTAGATTGCTTCATCAAAGCTTTAACTCGATTTCGTGCTGGCACGGGAAAGGTAAATTTCATTAGGTGTAGCATCCTATGAATATAGGTTAAAAAAAAAAGGAAAAGAAGAAAAGAGAGTCAACTAGAATGAAAGTGACTGTGTTGTGGGAATGATCTGCACAACACCTCCAGGAGGCAAGTTTTGCTGGCCGTAAAAGAATGTTGACATTAATTTGATAGGGCACAGTTATATACAACAGTTTTTGGTGAATATATTGCAATATATGTAAAAAGCCTATTAATCTGAATGTCAAATGAAAGCACATCCGGTTCATTTAGCATTCATAGCTTTCTGAAGCATTGTATTAATTTGGTTTTATCATATTTTGTGCTTTAATATTTTCCTTTTGGAAAACTGATATTGACATCTGGCTGGTAAATACATCTATTTACTGGTTTTGTATTGGAAATATATACAGGCTGGACACCCCTAATTCGGAATTATAATATCCAGAAGACTGAAAATGTGAATTTTCAAACACCTTCCAGATTTTAGTAATTCTGGATTACATGGACGCAGCTCCCGATCGCTGCAGCAGACAGGAGAACACCATAAGAGTCTCTGGGTACCACAGTGTATGACATGCTGCAGAGAGACACGATGATCTGAGCAGCATGTCCACAGAGAAAGACTGCACAGCATTCACATGTGTGTCTACACGCTGGTGGCTGCAACAGGAAGAAGCTCTCTGGTCATAGTGATCTCCTTCCTCTCAGACATCGGATTCTCCTGGGATTCTATAATCTGGAGGAATCTGAAATCTGAAATTATCTGGGTCCCTCGCATTCAAGATAAGGGGTGCTGTATATTTAAATAATACTGAAGAATTCCTGTTCTTCATATTCTTCTCTATACTAAGGGCAATCGATTGATATTGACTTTTTCTTTACAAAGACAAATAACATATGTTGACACTAAAGAAGTCCTCAAGGTGGGTGTTGATTTATAAAGCCTTAAGCAGCTCTCAAACATGAGGGCCCTTACTAACCCCTTCACACCCAAAATTAAGTTATCTAAATTTTGCATTGTATTGCATTTAACCCTTTCAATGCGGTGGACGCGCTCAGCGCGTCCAACCGCATTGGTACTTGGCTGCGGAGGACGCGCTGAGCGCGTCCTCCCTTTGCAGCCCGCTATCAGCTCTTATTCCGGCTGATCGCTCGGCCCCCCCGGTGTGGGCTGACATCATCGATGTCAGCCCAACCTCCGGGACCCCGGCGGGCATGATAGGCGTCATCGCACATGCGCGATGATGTCTATTTCAGGCACCCCCCCGCCATTGCAGGGAAGGTGCCTGAAGGGGAGGGGGTGAGGTCCTTCGGACCTCTCCCCCTCCCCATCCATGCGGGCCAGCGATTAAAGGCAGGCACCGCCTGGAAGGGCACAGCCTGCCCTTCCAAGCGGTGGCTGTCTTTAACCCCTAGGAGGCTGGATCGCGATATGGCGCCAACATGCTCCATATCGCAGTCCCCTCCCGGAGCTGGCCGACATCTTGGATGTCGGCCAAGCTTCCGGGATATCCCCCTAATGACTGGAGTCATCGCGCAGAGCGCGATGGCGCCAGTTTTAAATTAACCCCTTGCTGTCACCTATAGTGGAGATAGGGGGTTTCAATGAACCCCCTATCTCCCGATCCGTGACAGCTAGGGGTTAATGTTTACTATCATTGGAACGGCCAGAGCGTGGCCTTTCCAATGATACCAAACATGACCTTGTAAAAAGTAAAAAAAACAATTAAAAATAAAAATAAAATTAAAAAAATTAAAAAAAAATTAAAAAAAAAAGGTTTTTTTTTTTTTTTTTGATTTATTAGTGCAACATTATTGTTCCCATTTCAATTATAATGTGAACAATGATGCTGCACTAACGATTTTTTCTATGGGGGGGCGTTTGCTAAAAAACACGGAATTTTCCCCAAAAAAAGTAACGATTCCTCATTTCTAATTTTTTTAACAAGCGCACCCCATAGAAAATATAACCGCAAACGATCGCATTTTAAAATGTGAAAAAAAAACACTTTACACATTGTAAATTATTGAAAATTCAAATTTTATTGCATTTTTTGTTATAATATACAGACATGACATAACGTATACATATAATAATGACATATTATGAATCTGCACAGTCTGCCGGAAAGAACTATATATAATATGCCTGGGTCATATATTAAAATAAGGCTTCAAAACGCGTTTAAACATGATGAGCGAAACCGGTAAAAATGAGCTCAGCACAGGGGTGGGAAAAGGCTCAGCAGCGAAAGGGTTAAAAGCACTCTTTAGCATATCAAAAGACAATTTTCACACATTTTTAAAACAGGATTAGTGTGTCCCCTGCGGAGAAACAAAATCCTTTGTGTTTTTTCTCTCCTAGCACCCTGGAGAGACATAAATCTATCTGCAAATAGAAGGCCCAGCCCTCACTGTAACAAATTTGTTCAAATAGATTACCTGCTCATTGCTGCATTACAGGGCAGAATACAGGGAGAGGGCAGAATCCAGGCTGAGGGCAGAATCCAGGCTGAGGGCAGAATACAGGAAGAGGGCAGAATACAGGGAGAGGGCAGAATCCAGGCTGAGGGCAAAATCCAGGCTGAGGGCAGAATACAGGAAGAGGGCAGAATACAGGGAGAGCTCTGAGGTCACTCACTGCTGTACAGGGATAAGATTCAGGGGGTTATAATGAGAGAAAAAAAAGATGTTACTGTAATCTCCATATACAAGAATTATGTCACATACAGATATCATTTTTATATTCTATTGGTATTTTTTGGAAACTGCATTGCTAATAATCTCATTATGATCACTACAAATCCACATAAGCAGGAGATCTCACCATTTTTATTATTTATCTTTATCACAGTTACTGTATCTAACAAAAAGTTACTTTCTGTCTGTATGATAATAATGCAGACAGTGTTTGAAATTGTGTAAGAAATGGGACACCATCTAGATGAATAAAAGATAAACAACTACATGAAAAATTTAAAATAAGCAAATTAACATTATTTTTTTAACTCTCGTAGAATACAAATTTCTGTACGAAACTTCTATTTTATCCTATATTTAATTAACCCAGGACATACTTGAAAACGAGAGAAATCTCAATGTATCCTTCCTGGTAAAATACTTGGCAAATAAATAAATAAATAAATAAATAACTTCACATCTCATATTTCAAATGACGGTTTAGGCTAGGGTCAGATGAGCGTGATTTCTACGGACTGTACAACCGTGCACACGGCCGTACGTCAGTACGGAAGACGCAGTAGTGGCCGCACAGTCCGTTTTTTCACTGACGTATATTTTGACGGATGTAGGAGAGAAAATAAATTAAAAAGCAAAACCATTTTGTCCGTGAAAAATGCTGGACGTATAAATGCAGTCCGTCTGACCAAGTTCCATCACTCACACACAAAGCTATGCGGACGTTGCGGACGCAGCGCACTTTGTGCGGCCTTTCTAGGAGTTGTACGTTCTTGCCTGCCTTGCGTCCGTTGTGCGTCCGCAGTTCAGTGCGGATGTACTTCATGTGTCAGGCTCCAATGGGCTTTCTGTCATGCTATCACGGATGTACTTTTAGGCGCAATCACGGACGTGAACACTACGCTCGTCTGACCCCAGCCTAAGATAACATATTTTTCAACAAAAATTGCTTGGTAGTGAAGGGGTTAGTGAAAGAACGCAATAATCAGCCTATTAAATTTTACTTGAGGATGTACTCACAGTTCTCTTATTAGACAGGAGTTATTATTATTATTCTGTATTTATAAAGCGCCAACATATTCTGCAGCGCTGTACAATGGGGGAGTGCAGACATACATGAGACCTACTAAACACATAAGAAACAGATGGCCCTGCCCTTAGGATAATTGCCCTACTGATACAGCACTTTACACAAGTGCTCAGCCAGACATCCCGTGAGCTTACAATCTAAAGGACTGGGGTAGGTGAAACAGAAGGGGAGCTGGGGGTGTGGATCTAATAGCAAGCTACAGGTTGATTAGAATAAAGTGGCAGCAGGTGGAGGGGAATGAATGAGTTTGGGCCTAGGACTGGGTGGGAGGATGGATGGATGGGGAGGGCGAGTGGCACTGCAGAGTGCAGAGTCTGGAGTTGTGGCTGTGTGTGATGAGCTGAATGAAGGAAAAGGCAGAGCTGTTAGGAGAGGGGGTCTGAATGCAAGCAGGTAATGACATGCTTGGGGGAGGAGGAGGAAGAGGGGGAGGAGGAGGGGGAAGCATGGTGGGGAAACAGAAGTATTTTTTACTATCATACACTATCAAAAATGGAGGGAAGACATTAAAGGGAAAAGTAGTCAGCCTGGGAGTAATACATAACATGCAGGAGACAAGAAACACAGCAGGAGTGACGAAGTGAAGCAGCTTCAATGACATCATGGTCAAATTCAGGATACCTTGGGAGTCCTAGGAGTGCAGAGTCTGGAGTTGTGGCTGTGTGTGATGAGCTTGGGAGTCCTAGGAGTGCAGAGTCTGGAGTTGTGGCTGTGTGTGATGAGCTTGGGAGTCCTAGGAGTGCAGAGTCTGGAGTTGTGGCTGTGTGTGATGAGCTTGGGAGTCCTAGGAGTGCAGAGTCTGGAGTTGTGGCTGTGTGTGATGAGCTTGGGAGGAGTTTCTTTTTTATTGGATGTGTACCATACTACTTATGTACATGAATGGCATGTGTTTACTGTCATTCTATACATTACAAACAAGTTCCATCATGTAAGGCCCTGGTAAGAGAGAGGCCTTGAGTGACCACCTATTTTGCCTATATGTAAAGCCGCCTCTGCACAAATAAAGTTGATCCACTTGAACAATGAACACACAATAATTACTATAAAGAGAGTTAATACATTGAACAGTCTACATGTCATAAATGTGTATTGAAAAATAACAAAATAACAATTATAATCTCATACATTTCTCTGTACTTTAGAAACGTAAATAATTTACATTTTTACTTCTTCAAAAAAAAGAATACATGCTTTGCAGTGAGACTAAGACAAACACAATTTTACTTTTCTTTCTTATACAGTAGTTGCTAGCTAAATAAGCTTAGTATTTCTCTAAAATAAAGACAGAGACAAACTAGTTGAGGTTGGATCTTCCCAGTTGATTATGCGAGGTGACATGTGTATAGATTTGATGTACGGCACCATTTAGTACCTTACAATACTGCCGCGCTCACATGTGCATTGCATGGCCTTGAGCAGGCAGCTCAATAGTTTTAATGCTTTCTCACAGTAGGGTTTACTGTACCTTAGTACAGAGACATCTGTTAACGAGGTTAGCAGATGCTTTCATTTATTCTAAGAAAACAGAATATAAAAAGTTGAATAGATATTGGTAATAACATGGTACTTTAATAAAAGTTAGAAAGGGGCACATCTAGGTGAATCATTTTAGCTTTTTCATGTTCACACTGATATGATCATTGAGAATTTTTTATAGGGTTCGTTCATAAAATATATGAATATACAATCAAAATGTTGGCTTCTGAATAATATCCAGGTATTCCTCAGGAATGTCCTGTCAACTCCACGGTCCTTCCGCTACTTATTCCTTACATTTATTTATTTTACATTAATGATCCATCTTCACACTTGAGAAACACGTTTTTGTTTTCTAAGATTGAAATGCCAGTTATTTCTCCCTGTGTACTCAATGTATCATGAGGTTATTGGGATAAATGATGAAAGTATTTCAGACTCCAAAAATTATCTATATGGTACCACACGGCATCTTAATGTCCTCTCTACCCAATGGTTTTTCATATAACTACTGTAAAAATGTACTGTAGTGTCCCTACAATAAATTTGCATAGTCAGTAAGCCCTATTGATAAGCAGAGGGCTCCCTTAAAACATGTAGGCCCATATTACATTCCTAACGCTAAAACGGGGACGCAAAGGAGAAGAACCTGCGCCTGCAAGTTTCTCCTTAGCGTCCCCAATTTAGCGTGATATTACGGTGCAAGCGGTGATCCAGCAGCCTGCACGTTACACAGCGCTAAGCCGCGGAATGCACATGGCAGTGCTATGAGCCGCCGCGAGCATCCCCTCCATGGAGTCCTTAGGACTCCATTGAGGCTAACGCCGCCAGTCACATGACCTGCAGGATTTCGCCTTGCGAGATCCGACAGGTCAGCGTAGTGATCTGCAGAGGGAGACTGGGGGACTTTTCTCCCCCAGTCTCTCACTGCTCCCGGCGGCCAGAAGAGGCAGTTCGAGCCGCAGTTGGAGACACGGGATGGGAGGTGAGAATCTGATTTTTTTGGGGGATTTTTGGCTGGTGTTGATGGATTCCGCAGAAGCGGAATCCGTTAGCACCAGTTTCTGGCTGTGGTTAACTACTGTCCCCAAAACGTGCAGCTACATGTATGATTAAGCGGGTGCTCCGTGTTTCCGCTGAAAGAAGAAGGGAATGTAAAGCCAATAAAACCAATCAAGCAAACTGGCTGTATACAACAAAGAAAAAAAGGGGGAAACAGTTGTAGAAAAAGTGGATGACCCAATAATTCAATATATATATACACAAAAATCTATTTATTAGGTAAATTACAGCAAAACCATACAAGAAATTAAAGCAAGCAAACTGGCTGTCATGTCGGATATACTGAAACCTTCGGGGCACATTCTAGATCCCATTTGGAGAGAAGTTTAATTTGCAATTAACAATATTCCTTAGAATTACTCCAAAGTATGACCAGAGCAAGTTAACTCGATCACAGGCACCTGTAGGTGCTTTTGAAGGTCAAGCTCACTCAACCATTGTAGCGAATAGATTAAGCACCGCCTATACATTTTTTTACCTTTTTTTTTATTAAATGCTCAGCACATTTTACTAATAATTTACAAGGCAACATCATAACGTTTGAAAAATATCTTCCTGTTGTCAGCAACATGTAACTCTTGGAGTTCTCTGACTAGTTCGGCATTTTGATCTCATATCCCATGGTCTCTGTAACCTTACCATCTAGGAATTTCAAGATGGCCGCTTCCGCAAGTGGCAGATACTCTGAATGTTATTATGGAAAGGTTAGAAAGAAAATAATGTCAGTTGTCTTGAACAATCGTTTGAAAATGATTAATGGAAAGAACATTCTAGATGCCAGTGCCACTTCAACACTATCATTCTCTGAAAACTACAGAATTTTGATCGTATATGTCATAGTTTGTTTTAATAGTCACTTGTCATTGAGGATTTGAAATGTGTGATATTTTCCAATTCCAAGATGACTACCTCCACTAAAAAACTGGTCTCCGAGGATCAGTTACTCAGGATCATATTTTAGGTTAGAATTAAGAAAATATCAGTTTACTTGAGTAATTGTCTCAAATTTTATAGAGAGATATAAAATTACAGAAAGAAAATTTCAGTGTTGCTATTGTCCTTTTAACATTATAATTTTTAGGAACCCTTTATTACGTTTTTATATTATTCTACCATAACGAGATAAAATATCCAAACCTGTTAACTGTTCTAAACCATGTTGTTCAATGGACTTCGATAGAGATCAATATATAAGTGCACCCGGAAGCTGGAAAAGAGGTTCCATGAAAATATTTTCCTTCAGTTATACTAAATAAATCGTAATATTCAAGATAGTTATAAAAATATCAGAGTATTGAAGTAAAACATTGACAAATGAAAAGCTCCTCGCTTGCCAAAAATGTATCACACATAGGGATTGGCATGGATGTAATGTGCGTGTATAAGCAGATTTGTTTTTGTAAAATAAATCTTTTTATACTCTCAGTGGTGGAAGAATTCTGGCATATAACATACATCTTAGCGAGAGAAACATGATGGCAATAAAGTCTTTATTAGCATCTGAGACAGGAAGATACCTTTAAGTTGCGAGAAAGATTATTTATATAGGGTGACAAACACAATGTATCTCTGTAAGCTGAAATGATTTTCTTTCACTTTCTTCAGTGTTAAGTGAGGTTTTTTAAATCAAATTTAGACTATCCGGGTTATTCAGAGAGCACCAAAATGTCACAGACATTTCAGTGCTCTCTGATTCGCCGCACTTCGGCGAGTCCGTTTCGCTGACCCTGCAGCAAATTCAGCATTCATGCAGGGTCCCCAAAGTGCAGCAAATCGGCCAGCAAAATGCTACCGCCAACCCACCACAAACCCTCTGGCTGCCGCCACCGGCTTCCGCCGCAAACCCGTCGCCCGCCACCACCAACCCGCTGGACAGCTGCAGAAAACCCACCAAACAAAGTCGACGGGCCGCTGAGCGCAGCACCTGCAAGCCGCAGGAAAAAGCCGATAGGTAAAAAAAGACACGATTGAAAGTGTCAAATTTGAAACGCTGTTTGTAAATAAACTACTGGCCGAAAATGTTTGGAATTAACGTATAATTCCTATGAAAAGTAATAAAAAGGTCTGTTAGAAAAAACAAATTACCGAAAATATACAGAAGAATGCCTAAAAAATCCTAAAAAATAAATAAAGAGACTTTTTGCTGCAGATTAAAACAATAAACAGTTTATTAGATATTGAATAAAAACAGTAATATTTTTAACATTGAAACCTATGGGATTCGCCTGACTAAATCTGCCGAATTAAACCACCAAAGATCAGAGCATTTCGACAACTTTTCACTGCTGTTCGGTGTTCTCTGAATAGATTAACCATTGCTTCTCCATGAGGACTTTCACTGCCGTCGAACAGGCACCATATTTGCTGGCAGTTTGCCAAAATTTGGTGAACTGCCTGCTTTCTGAATAGCCGAATGGCCACGAAATGTCACTGTACGAGGAAATTCCCTGTTCGGTGGAATTTTGAGGCCGGATCGGCTGTCTCTGAATAACCCCTTGTATACACATATTTATATATAATACACTACATTACTTAAGAACAGAATTTGTGTCACTTAAAGATAACAACGTTGTTCACTCAAATCCGACTATCAGTCAGTTTCTTCTATTTAATATCTCCATTCACCGTATCCCTCACGCAGTCGAGAAACGAGCACATTTTTTCCAATATATTACTGATGCGCCAAGGAGACCTCTATTTATACACATATTTATGTATAAGTTTCATGCAATAGCTCCTTGTTCCTTTTTCTTTTTTTTTTAAATTTAGTAAAACTAAACGGTAGGGTTACTCCTAAAATGGGCTTACAGGGAAATGAAATGCGTGGAGGCTGTGAATAGCGGGAAGGGGTGTTCCTGCTGCATTACTGCCAATCATGATTTCCGTGAGAAGAGGATGTACATATTTGAAGTGGAAACATTCTCTCCCACAACTCCAGGCCTCCTGCCTCATAACAAAGTCACTCCTTTTTTTTTTTGCATGAAAACATAAATAAAATGAGTTTGAATAGGAATATGGTCATCTACAAGGATTAAAATTATTGAATTTTCAGCGAAATAATAATTGTGCCATTCAAACTTTGCTTTCATTCATGAATGCTCCACATGCAACAATCCCAGTCCTGTAGACCTTTGGCTTTCTAGTAGTCAATTTATTGTGGTAATCTGAAGAGATTTCTTCCAGACCCTCTCTCAGCTGGGATTGGCTTGATGGACTTTTACTTATAGACTATACAGTCAAGCTGCTCCCACAACAGCTCAATATGGTTGACATCTGGTGACTCCATTAAAGACGGAATACCACCTGACTGCTTCTTCCCTAGTTCTGTAGTACTTGCATATTTTGGAGTTGTACTTTGGATCATTGACATGTTATAGGAGGAAATTGGTATGGCGTGGCATTGCAAAATGGCATGATAGCGGACGTTCTCTTAGGTTTCTTTTACCCTGTATAAATCTCCCAGTTTACTACACCATCACAATACCTTCCGCCAGCTTTACATATGGCATCATGCACTCCTCCAGCATCTTTTCATTTGTTGTACATCTCACGAATGTTATTCCTCGAAACAACACCTTCTCCGAACACCTCAAACTAAGATTCATCTTTCCATAGCACTGTTTTTCCAATCTTCCTCTGTTCAGTGTCTGTGTCATTTTCACCATCTTAACCTTTTCTTTTTATTGGTCAATTTAGAGATATGGCTTTTTCTCTCCCACTGGAACACAGTAGAACAACATGTCACAGGAACAGAGTACAGATGGTTGCTCATAATGGGCCTCTGTACACCTATATTCCGATATTCCATAAAAATCTGCCATTTTCAGCTACATACGTCATTTACAAAATTAACATTATCTACATTGCATTTCTGATTGATTTGATGTTAATTTAATGTTAATTTCTGAAAAAAAGGAAATTTCTATTTGTCACGGAACCTTTGAACACTAGTGTGTGTCTATATATATATATATTATGGTATATATATAACGCCCAGACTTGAAGAAGAGAGGAATACTCTTGAAAGCTTGTCTTTTAAATGTAATGTTAGTCCAATAAAAAAGGTATCACTACGTACTGCTATACTCGTGATTTGTATATATATATGTATACAATATATATATTGTCTGTTGAATTTATGCTACCGTAACCCTGAGTATACCTGTAGCTGTTAGAGAATTATGCGAGTTTTCTCCAGAAGCATGTGACCTTCGTAGTTCAAGATTTCTTCACTTATTAACTTTTATGTCACGGAGCGTACAATGCCATCCCCCGCGGCTGGTCGGACTGAACACTGCGGGACGGCGTAACACGCCCTCTTGATGTCTGTAGGCTGCAACCGGCCCACCCACCAGCTGATCGCGGAAATCGTCATTCACTGCCATGGGAAAGCTTGAACTCAAGCCACCCCCTCCCCCTATAGCCAATGACACACGGGGAAGGGGCCCGTGTCAGCAGCCGAACAGCAGGGTGTACTAATTCACCCTGCTGGCATTAACACACTCCTGCCAGGCACAGCCCGTCCGGTGGTAACGGGTTAAACGGCTTTGGTTTGAAGAATTTTCATCTGACAGATGAGTTTATGTTAATACTCGGTTATTTACCAAATAATTTTATTTTCTTCATTCCTTGTCTAGGTTTGTGATTTCTATGTGTTATTCTTATTTATCTTTTAGCATATTTAGCTAGAGATGAAATCTATGAAACTGCTATTTAGACATGACAACTTATATATCACATGAAATTTAATATCTTCCGGCTGAAATGCAATAACACTATTTTAAAGCCAAAGTAAATGTTCAACAGTTGAGTAAAATTAGTTCTTAATTCTCTTATTCGGTTAACAAGCTTGAGCAGAAGTAACTGCAATGGCCATATCCTCTTGTTTGTGATGATGGTAATTGGAAGGCACTGGCTGTTATTTATTTTTTTGTTATGCATTTCTTACATGTATTCTATGATGTCATGAATGCTCTATCAGGTCTATTCAAAGAAAGGTGAAAATCAGGAGAATTGACAGAAGTGAACAATCTAGACCTAAGGCTAGGGTCAGACTGAGGCAGTGCGAACGCGCGTGCAGCCGCACTTAATCACGGCCGTGCTAGCAGCAGATGCCGGGCAATGACGGCCAATATACGAAGTACGGTCGCACAAAAGTGCGGCCGCGCAACGCAAGCGGCAAACAAACGCATTTTTTCGAGAACGTGAAACCACTAGTACTGACGTACAGAGTGCGCTGCGTCCGCTAGCGGCGTGTGTGTGTGATTAGGAGACGTCAGACGCTGCTAATGTCCAGCCAACATAACGTACAGACACAAAAAGTGTTTTATTGATGATCCGTACAAAATCACGGATGGAACTGCGCATCGTATGACCGCTATTGCGTATTCCGTGAAAAAATACGTCCATTCGTTCGAACGCACTTTTTCACGGACAACGTGAAAAATGCGTTAGTCTGACCCTAGCCTTATAGCCGATTTGGAAAGTGAGATAAATGGGAGAATTTTTCTGGTTTGGCTAGTTTGACCTAGAATTTTCACTTCTCCAGTCATTCTCCTGAGTTTCACCGTTCTTTGAATAGACCTGTATGTCTTTCTGTACTAAAATACTTAGACCTAGCTTCTTAATTTTATATCTACTTGTGCAGGAAGTTTTGTTGAAGACATCAAGCTCACTAGTGCTGTCTCTTGAAACCGCTCGAAATGCCCAAGAAATCGTATAGACGTTTTTGTCTGTCTCATCTCTTTTCACGGTTATTAGTAATCTATATTATGAGTGAACGCTTCATTCCAAAATGCAATGAGGAGAAACCAATTCTCCATCCCAAGCATGACTCAATATTCGCTCATGTGAAAGTTAATATTTCATAATGTCGTGTAGCAAAGTTGGCCAAGCAGCTCACTGGACTGTACCAGCAGTTGCATTAAAAAACTGGCTTGGCCTTGGTGATCTCATGGGCTTTGGCATCGAACTTCACCAATTAAAAACATTAGCCTTCCCACTTTAGCTTATTCTTCTAGAAAAGAGTGGTTACTAAATATCTTTAAAGTGACAGTGAGCTATGCTACGCTAATAAAATTAGTCAGCGGAAAATGCGTACACTGTTTCATTGACTTTCCACCAATAAAGAATATGGCTAATCATAAGCCCGCATTGCGAATAATTCAGGCAAACACGAATAAATGCATACATCCATAACTCATGAAGCCAACCTGCAAGGAGCGTGAAATTCACAGACTCTCAGGTCATCATATTTTTTTCTACCAGATTTGCAAATTTAGGATATCCAAGTGTCTTCTACTTATTTCCTTTATAACCAGTATACTCCTAAAATGTATATACTTGTTTTTCCGAAAATTAAATCTGGCTTATGAAACAGCACATTTTAAAATAGGATTAATTTTTCCTTATGCATAAACAGAATTTTCGTTTAAAAAGCACTCCTGAATCCTTAATGACGACAAAGGAGCTGGAAAGAGCGGCCTCTAAGGTCGCTGGAACATAAAGTTAAACAAAATCATTTGCTGCAATCCAGCAGCCAGACAAAGGAAAGTCCTGGGGTCATTGACTACTGTAAAGGGATTAAAGTAGATTGCTGTATTGCTTTAAATCCATATACTACTCATTATGTGTTACTGTTAGTTCCACAGGAAGGCACTATGATCACATAAAGATAGTGGGCCCTATTTCTTTCTAGATGCTAACATAGAGACAGTAAGCAGGAAAATCTGCGCTGCCGCGAGTATCAGCTCCTGGAGTTCATAGGACTCCATGGAGGCTTGCGCTTCCAAGCCTCAAGCTCTGTGCAGCCTCGCTCTCGTGAGATCGCGCGACACAGTGGCGTGATCGCAGAGGGAGGCTAGGAAGTGTTTGTTCCCAGTCTCACTCTGCTCCCGGAGAGAAGAAGCAGCAGATTGAGCCACCTTTTTTGCCGCAGGATGAGAGGTGAGTGTGGGATTTGGGGAGGGGCTTGTTAGATGTTTTTGCATTTGCAGAATCATTTAACATCAGCTTTCAGGCGTTGTTAAAATGTTGCACTTCGCGTCCCAATGGTAATTTGTGCCAGCACTTTGTAATACCTAACTTGTCGAGATGCTAAAAATTGATTGGCTCCCCATGTTAGATATAGGTATAGGACAATAGGTTTGCGCAAGCTGCGATGCGCGAAAACATATGTAGCATCAAGATGGGAATATCTATGGCAGAAGTTAAACTTTCTTGTCCTATCGCTAACAATTACATATCGAGATGCTACGTTAGCACCAACTATGGGATAGAGCCCAGTATCTTTACAGTATGCTGGCATTTATTTCAAAGTTGCATTGATAATCAAATCATGGCTACTAGAAATACCCATAAGCATATTCATTTATGGATCATCATTTTTGTCTTGTTTACTGAATCTGACACGTGTAATTTCTGCCTGTATTATGCCAGTAATGCAGACCCTGTATGAAATTGTGAAAGATAAGGGACACCATCTAGTGCAGTGTTTCCCAAACCTGTCCTCAGGTACCCGCTGAAACGCTAGGTTTGCCAGATATGTGTAGCACAGCACAGGTGATATGATTTGCTCAGTGATTGCAGGATTCAGTCTGCATTTCCCCAAGGTGATCTGCAAAACCTGGCCTGTTTGAGGATCCCGAGGACAGGTTTGGGAAACACTGATCTAGTGTATGCAACATTTCACTCCAACAATATTTCTTTAAAGGATAATAGAATACATGAGCATTTGAAATTGTCAAGTTACATCTCAATATAAAAAAATATATATACATATATATATATAAAACACCAAGAAAGAGCACTCCATATTATTGACCACCACCTTCTTCCATCATTTCCTGTGAAAAAAAATATAGTTTTAAAAATGCTCAAAAAATCTGACTGTGGTAAAATGATGGGGATTCAGTTCACAAAGTTATGATTATAATTTGCTTAAGCCTGTCACAGTCGCCAATGTACCCCATCTTTGACAGGTCCTATCTAACTTGACCGAGTCTGCACTTACAGGATCAACTCACCCTGGAGCTCCCCGGCAGTTCGAGGCCTTTATAGGCTGCCATGGTGGAGCACCTGTGAACAGGGAGGGGTGCATACCAAACGAGAGTTGTCAGCTCTCTATATATAAAATACAAAACAGCAAAAGGTTGCACTCAACCTCAAAACCAAGCGGGTGCATCTAAGACATCAAATACAAAACACCAAGAAAGAGCACTCCATATTATTGACCACCTTCTTCCATCATTTTCTGTGAAAAAAAACACAGTTTTAAAAATGCTCAGAAAACCTGACTGAGGTAAAATGATGGGGATTCAGTTCACAAAGTTATGATCATAATTTGCTTAAGCCTGTCACAGTCGCCAATGTACCCCATCTTTGACAGGTCCTATCTAACGTGACCGTGTATGCAACATTTCACTCCAACAATATTTCTTTAAAGGATAATAGAATACATAAGCATTGGAAATTGTCAAGTTATGTCTCAATATAAAAATAGAAATATATATATATACACACACACAAAATTGGTTTTTAACTATAGTAAATTGTCATCTATGCATCCAATGTTTCAAAGTAAAGTTATGTAAATATTTTTCAACAAAATGCAAAATTCACATAACATTCCATATGCAAGGAAATACTATTTACGATATCTGTGTTAGAGAACCTCAAGGAAAAAGGTTGGATTTAACCAATAATTTTTCTCCAACACAATTTATAGATTACAGTTTAATACCTATGTGAAGCGGACCATGTCACTCAAACTTATAAATAATAAAACATGCACTTACAAAATCATTATTCTTTTGAAAAGCTCTGATACATTTATACAAGTAAAAAATATATACACACATCTATATACTGTATAGATAGATAGATATGCATATACAATAATAAATCTTTTAGTTTCACTTTAAGGGACCAAAGTATGTTTAATTTACTTAAATTTTTAAATACAAGCAAGATACACTTTGCCACCATGAAACATAAGTTCCTGTCAATATTTTTGTGTACATCATTTGTTTAATACTAGTTCTTCAGAAACACGACTGAACACCTATTTTTTACAAAGAGTCTTTTATTCTCCAGGGAAGCTAAAATCATATGCACCTGTAGGATGCTAATTTGAATATATTCAAATGATCTCATTTAAATAATTTTAAATATTTAAATATATGCGATAGAGTTCAGCTCTCAGGCATAGCTGGTGTGCCGCTATCTGAGTTTTGTAGATGAGTTCTTTCGTTTCTCTCTCTAAGTCATATTTGCAACCTCAGGGAGATTAGATCCACACTTTACTTTCTTATGATTTGGAAGCATGCTTTTAACCGAGTGGCATAAGATACAGTTTTTTTTCCCCTTTCAATATGCTAGCACTGCATCCAAAAATGCTGACAAAATAGTAAACTCATGATAGACCAAATTGTGTTAAACAAAAAAAAAAGTAAATTATCTAAACAGTTTGGAGAAAGGTATCTTTTCTGTAGAAGAGCACTTTTCAGAATTTACAGGATAGAAAACAAAAAATACATTAACTGGGACTATGTTTTATAGGCTTATAGGCTTAAGAGCCGCAAAGGTTGTAATTACACAGGGATTTCATGATTAACGTATCGTAAATCTGGTGGAAAGTAAATCCTCTGTAAAAGAGCAGTCGCTAAAATTTACAGAATACATATCTAATAGGCAAAATCAGGATGCGCAGCTCCAGTGTAGTGGAGAAGCTCTGAAGAGCTTGTCCATCAGAAAGGTATAGACACAGCGTCTCCCAGTATGTGTACATGCTGGTACTGCAGTAAGTGAATCAGAACTTTCCTGCCATTTTCCCTTTTCCCATCATCAAATTCTCCCGAATTCCAGAAGAATCCAAAATGCACGACGTTATCTGGATAGCACAGTGTTTTCTGCAGTTTGTAATTTATTTTACTGGCATCACTTTTGTCTGAATGAAAACATTTTGACTTGAGATCCAGGTAAGTGTCTTGAGGATATAGTCTAAAATTAATAGAGGTTGACCATCGCTCAACCAAAATCCTGCAAACCAAAGGACTCCAAAGATGGAAATTTTCAGAACTCTCTTTTGAGTATCACACTTCAATGATAACCTGCAACAACCTGCCTGAGCCATCTGCCACCTATTTCCTTGGAACCAATGGTAATCTCTGCATCCTGAGCCTCTTCATCATACTCGGATCGCAGGTACAGTCTTTCAGCCCTCGGCCTAATTTCCTAAGCCTGATGGTACCATATTTGAGGCCTCTATACTGTCCTTCAATCTAAGCAGATGTAGGGATCCCACTGCTCTTTTCCGATAACAGGTGTTTTGACAACCAAACAATTTCTGAAATCTGAAATGCTCCTGATCCTGAGTATTTCAGATAATGAGTGCTCTACCTGTAGCTTCAGTTTAGCGTTTTTGGTGGTAGATTTGGTATATGCTTGACCTAACGTTATTAAACCTCAAGATTTACCTGACTGTATTTTTTGGTCCTCAAGTTTGGATCCAGACCCTATCCATTTGTCATTTATCACTTTCTCCGGGTACCCACATTCTTCCTTTTTGGTATCTCTGAAGCTGCTTGGCCAGCTTTTCGATCTTTTTAGTTCCTCATCCCTGCCAGTATTTTTAAAGAGTCTGCCAGTACCTGCTGACAGGGACACTTGGCACAGAACACAGACATCTCCTTCTCCTTCTCCTCCTTCGAGACACACTGCATCCGCCTGTTCTCTCCTCTGGCTCTCAGGGTGGCAGTCATCTACCGCCCACTGGGACCAACCTCCCAGTTCTTTGACCACTTTGCTACCTGGCTTTCTCACTTCCTGTCTTCTAATCTTCCATGCCTAATTCTCGGGGACTTCAACATTCCCATTGACGATCCTTCCGCCCCTGCTGCCTCCAAACTTCTTTCACTCACGTCCTCCCTTGAACTCACACAATCCTCCCTCCTCCCTACCCACCGCGATGGTCACGCTATTGACCTTGTCTTTTCCAACCTCTGCTCCATTTCTGAGTTCAAATGTTGCCCTTTCCCCTTCTCTCTTTCAACCTATCTGGACTTCCTAAACACCCTGCTCCCCCACCCCGCACACACACTCGCAGAAATCTACATGCTGTGGACCCCCATCAATTCTCCAACCTACTTCACCACCTCCCTCATACCTCATCCTTCACCTGCCACTAATCACTACAACACTACGCTTATCTCTGCTCTAGACACTCTTGCTCCTCTTCGACTCTGTAAGGCCCCACGCCACCAGCTTCAGCCCTGGCACACCCTCCAGACTCGCTACCTGCAAAGATGCTCCCGCAATGCAGAGCGTGCCTGGAGGAAATCCCGCTCTGAAGCTGATTTTGTTCACTTCAAGTTTATTCTCCGGTCATACACCTCTGCCCTCCACTTGGCCAAACAATCCTTCTTCTCATCTCTTATATCTATGCTGTCCTCCAACCCTAAACGGCTCTGGTCTACCTTCAACACCCTCCTCTACCCACCTGCACCTCCCCCACAGCTGCCTTCAGCGCTCAAGACCTGGCAGACTACTTCCTCAGTAAAACTTTAACTATCAGAAGCAACATCCCAACACAAGATAGTTATCTGCCACCTCCACTCCCAGAGGTCCCCTCTGCCACCCTCTGCCGCTTCCTCCCAGCCACTGAGGAGGAAGTCAATTCCTTATTGTCCTCCTCACATCTCACCACGTGCCCGCTCGACCCCATTCACTCACATCTAATTCCTCCCCTCTCCTCCTCCCTCACCCCTGCTCTCACACACATCTTCAACCTATCTCTCTCCACTGGCTCCTTTCCATCCGCCTTCAAACTTGCGCTAGTTACCCCTTTACTAAAGAAACCATCCCTAGATCCCAACTCTCCATCCAACTACCGCCCTGTATCCCTGCTTCCCTTCACATCAAAGCTCTTAGAAAAACTAGTCTTCAACCGCCTCTCCCTCTTCCTGTCCTCCAATTCCCTACTTGACCCCCTGCAATCTGGCTTCCGTCCCCTACACTCAACTGAAACTACCCTCACCAAAGTCACCAACGACCTCCTAACTGCTAAAAAACACGGCCACTATTCTATTCTCATCCTGCTTGACCTCTCGGCTGCTTTTGACACTGTTGACCACCCCCTCCTTCTACAGACCCTCAACTCTCTGGGTCTCGGTGACACTGCACTTGCTTGGGTTGACTCCTATTTATCCAACAGGTCCTCCTGTGTGTCCTTTGCTGGTAACTCCTCCTCCTCATTGCCTCTATCTGTTGGTGTACCTCAAGGCTCTGTCCTTGGTCCTCTGCTCTTTTCCATCTACACCTCCTCCCTGGGCAAAATCATCAACAGCTTTGGCTTTAATTACCACCTCTATGCTGATGACACTCAAATCTACCTCTCTACCCCTGATCTCTCTCCCCCTGTCCTTTCAAAAGTCAGTGACTGTTTATCTGGCATCTCCTCCTGGATGGCCTCCCACCACCTAAAGATCAACATGTCAAAGACTGAACTCCTACTTATTCCTCCCTCCAATGCCTCCCCACCTCCTGACTTCTCTATCACGGTGGAGGGTATCACCATCTCCCCATCAAACCAAGTTCGCTGTCTTGGAGTTACACTTGACTCTGCTCTTTCCATCATCCCCCACATCAAGTTTCTTTCCTCCTCCTGCCGATACCAACTGCGTAATATTTCCAGAATTCGGCCATTTCTTACTGCTGTCACCACAAAACAACTCATACACGCCCTGGTAATCTCCCGACTCAACTATTGCAATAATCTCTTATCTGGCCTCCCTCTGTCCCGCCTCTCCCCCCTACAATCCATCCTGAACGCCTCCGCCAGGCTAATTCACCTCACCCGCCGCTCTGTCTCTGCCGCTCCCCTCTGCGAGTCCCTTCACTGGCTCCCCATCCACTGCAGAATTAAGTTCAAAATCCTTATCCTTACCTACAAAACCCTCACTAACTCAGTGCCCCACTACCTGTCCTCACTAATCACCAAATACACCCCAGCCCGCTCCCTAAGGTCAAACAGTGACCTGCGCCTAGCTTCTCCCCGCATCACCTCTTCCCATGATAGACTGCAGGATTTCTCACGTGCAGCCCCCACTCTCTGGAACGCTCTCCCTCGTACTGTCAGACTTTCCCCTAATTTCTCTTCCTTCAAACACTCCCTTAAAACATTCCTATTTAGGGAAGCCTACCACCCAACTCACTGACACAACCATCAATCACTCTCACCTTACAGTCCTCTCCTCCTGTTTCCAACCCCAACCCTCCCAGATTGTGAGTTCCTACGGGAATAGGGCCCTCATCTCCTCCTGTACTGTTTGTCAAATGTTGTTCAATGTATTGTAACCCTGTCTATACTGTGCTTATTGTACAGTGCTGCGGAATATGCTGGCGCTTTATAAATAAAGAATAATAATAATAATAATAAAAAAAGGGCAATTGCTGAAATTAAAATTCGATATCAATACTCTCTTGGCAGGAAGTCAGAATCTACACTTCTCTATGGCCACATGGTCTTCACTGGGAGTGTGAGACACCACGAGGGAGTGCAATGTACAGTATATACCTGTTTGTGTGATGTCAGGTCGCAAGCAAGTCATAGGGAGGTAAAATAATAGAAGAGGAAAGATGGACAACATCAATTCTACCAAATATGTTATAAATTTTGATATGATGATCTGTTCATAACAGTTCAAGCACATCTTTAGTTGTTTTACTCATTTACTGTCATCATAGGTTCACTTAGCCATTTGAATTCCTGTATATGTTATTAAATCATGCATAATTTTTGTTAATTCTAGTTATATGTTTTGGAAACTCAGACTCAACACAAGATTCCATCTATTGTAGAAACAAAAGAATTCTGTTAAATGTATCATTAAAACTCTGAAGCCTGAATAACATATTAATCTAGAAATTGAGCAATATAATAGCATTTCCATGTGCAGTAAATAAAGGGTAAATAAAAAAGTAATATAGACTAGAAAGATTTTGATGTTAGGCAAGAGGGATCTGTGGAATCAGCGAGTAATGAAAATTGCATTAAAGTCCATGCTTTGGGTAGGTGGCTATGTAGCGGTAATATAACCGCAGTTAATATGTAGTGGAATTATCACCTGGGACTCCACACAGCTCTTGTTAGAGGAGATATAATAGGAAAGTAGTATTAACGGTAATAATATCCCGACAATACATGGGATTCCACACTAAATTAACAGCTGCAACGGTTTTAAGGGCAGCAGTAATACACAATGCTATAGCTGAACCTGTAAATCAGTGGACAGAGGTGTAATGATTTTCAAAGCCTCTGAACAACGATGAAATCATAGGGTAAACAGTAAAGTATTATGCAAAAGATATAGCTCTTTATTGTAGTCCACAGACTGATAATCAAACTGTGAAGTCTAGCACTAGTAGCAGAAGAAGGTGTCCTGGACACCCACAGCACGATGAGCAGACCTATGTTTGGGGGTGCATTCAGAGGTCCATTCCAAACAGCGGTCAAGTATCCGTTTAGCAGTCTTTCTCTGGTCCTGCAGTTGGAGGAATAGAAGAAGAAAGCAAAGACAACAAATAGGCCTTGCAAAGGTTAAAGGTTGTGAGCGCGGTCAAACAACGAGAAAGCATGTTATCCAGGGTCCGGTTATGGCCCTGCAGTTGATGAGTAGAATTCCATTTGCCCTCTCACTTTTTTGATTATCACACTTAGATATACTCACCATAGTGGTCATTCTGCTCTTTGTGAGAACAATATCGGGAGAGATATGGCAGATGGGTAGATCTCAAAACAACCCATAGTCAAGAGTTGTGGGCTCTCTGCTGTGTGAATTGGTTGGCTTACAGTATTGCAGTAATTGAGGATTTTTTTTATATATATATACTGGACTGTGATATATTTGTTTTATTCTTTGAGATTTTGTTTTTAAGTTACATGTAAAAAGCTTGACCCTTTATGTATGTGACTCATCCATTTATTTCTGTGTTCACTTTTTTTAATAAAAATATTATTTGAGTGACACGAGGCACTGCACCAGTGTAGACGAGTTATTGGTTTTATTGAGGTTACTGGGGAGCACCTTATTAACGTGACTTATAGCAACGTTGATCAGTTATACTTTGATTTCTATTGTGTACTACAAGACTGCTTGGTTCTATACTTTGGATATATGTCTTTACAATTCTGTTACTGTTCATATCCCGACTGTCTATGGGTGCTAGCAATAAATGTCTAGTGGGTCACAATGATCATGGACTGTCGGGCGACTGGTTAGATTCTTTGGTCCATATAAAGTCATTACCGAAATCCAATGGGGAGATCAAGAGATCTCCTCAACCGGCTCACTCAGGTTTTCTGCTGCATTCAGTTAGTATGGGAAAGTTTACTCCACCTGTCCATAACCCAACAGCCACACTTGTTTTGAACGGGGTTGATGGCCATGTCTGGTCTTGGGTGTTAAAAGAGAGTCTTGAGTAGAGTTCTTGTCTACCCAACACATGATGAATGATTAGTACTTTTTTTGCTAAAAACAAAAAGGTTTGTGGAATCACCTAAAATATTTTCAGACACTTGTGTTTGTATGTCTGTTTAGTTTGTTTCTTTAAGCAATTTTAAGCCATTTCTATAGGAAGCCCAAGGGCTCTATTACATTCCTTGCGCAAACGTTAAAGCGTGCGCAAAAACACATTAACGCGAGGGGCAAAACCCTTTGCGCAGAACGTCGTATTACAATGTCTGCGCAAAAAATGCGCGTTAACATCTACCGCAGGTGAACTTGCGCGAACCCTACGCGAGCGTAATGTATTTTGCGCGTCCTATACTTAACATTGTGAGCGCAAATATGTTTGTGCGTTGGTACGCGGATGATATTTCAATCCATACGCAAAATTTAACGATGATTTACCACAGCGCGCATAATTTTAACGTCTTTGAAAAGCTGGTGGTAACGGCAAATCTGAACGTCCTGGCCGAAACCAAATACACCAGCCCAAAAAAAAAAATTACAGCAAAGTATAGTTACACGTTCTACGCATACCCAAACAATAAAATGGAGACGTTGTGCGTGTTTTTATTATTGCTGCAGCATATATACTCAGATTGATTTTGACAGGCGCAAAAACTTAACGGGAGACAATTGTGGTTCTTAATTCTGATTGGCTGAATCGCGTGAAAAAACTGTCTGCATAGCGATTTCTGTGCGCAACGTTAATGCGCGCGCATTTTTGCGCGTCTTTTTTACACGCGTTATTTTTTGACGGATGACAAAATGCTCTCGGTTTGTAATACCAGCGTTAATTTACGCGCGTTAACGTTTAACGCTTCGCGCAAAAATTCACGCGTTTACCGTGCATTTTTGAGTGAAAAATGCAATAGAGCCCCGAAACGGTTCTAGTGCATCTTTTGAAATTACTAATATTTTTTTAAGGCTTGTTAGATATAGAAATTTTGTTTTTAGCTCTTTTGAACTCAAGTAAAGTTTCATTAAAATGCAGCATATTATTCCATATAATTAGGTATATACAATATGTAGATAGTAGGAATGAGTTAAAGGACTCTTTTGGGGGGGTTTAACCACAAAATATAAAGATAGATATTTTTTAAATCGATTTTAATATTAACAAAAACAGTTTCTGTATATAATGTTTTATTTTTTTCCTGTTTTTACGTTTTGGATGGAAAATTTAGCTCACTGCATATTGAAGACACATTTTTAACATATTTTACATTCGGTTCAATACAGCACAAGGGTTGCTGAGGCTGATGGATCTCACTCTGTGCTTGAACTCAAATGCAATGTTTTTTTTTTACACAGTTGAAATAAACAATGCATTATTAAAGAATAAAGCTATTGATTATATCTGAATTTATAGTGCCAGTATCATTACACATATTTTTCTACACATGAAGAATGACTCTATTTAATCTCTCCTAGATAAATTCACTATCTTCCGACGATTATGGCATTTCCCATATATAAACCGACTGTGCTATTTATCTTCTTCATGTTTTGTTTTTTTTTTATCTATTTTTATGTGGTTTGGAAACTTTAGTGGGTTTTCTATTTTTGACCTGCAGATAAAATAATGATACATAATGCAGACCTTGAAAATGAAAGAGATGGATTTATTATATTTTTTTTTTTTACCAAAAAAAAACTAAACACAAACTACTTCCATTTTCTTGTCTGAAAGTGGTGGTGCAGAAAGTATTTGACCCATTAAGAGAAAAGAAACAGAGTGTCGAGTAAGTAAAGGAGAAATACGAGGCAACACTAACACAAAATATGAATAAAAACATGTTTTTCTCCGCATCAAAATAAAACAGAAATCAAATTGTAAAAGGTACATTTCAGCAGCTAGCCAGAAGAATTGCCTATGAATATTTCATTAAACCTGTATCTGAAAATGTAGCTAAAAGCTGAAGTCTGAGAGAGTATTTACTGACTAGAGCTAATGGAGGAAAGAATCACCACTGTATCTGTGCATCTCAGCAAATTATTTCACTAAATGTACATAAAAAAATGCAAATAATTCTTGGGGAATTTATAAACAAGTGAATTCTGATTGGCTCATCTAACTGGAATGCGATTCTGGATCATAATGCTCCATTGTTATTCTCTGAGTTGTTTTTTTAAAAAATATATATAATTTATACCAACAGGTCTATTCAATAAAGGTGAAACTCAGGAGAATGACTGGAGAATAACTGGAGAAGTGAAAATTCTAAATCAAAATAGCCAAACCATAAAAATTCTCCCATTTATCTCACTTTTCAAGTCGGCTATTAAGTTAGTTTGTTCTCTTCTCCTGTCAATTCTCCTGAGTTTCACCTTTAGTGAATAGACCTGTAAGTCTTTCCCTAAGAGGTTATTCACTTATCACCGTTGTTTACTGTTGTTGCAACCACGATAAAATTTGACAATCCGGAGAGGAAAATTCAAGAACATCAGTTTAAGTTTCATTGGTGATGGATTCCATTATGGTTGCAACAATGATGATTAGTGATTAACCTATAAATCTTATAATTTATAATCATGTATGTATGAATGAAGCTTTAGTACGCTGGTAAGCACCACAATAATATTTAACTAATTAACAAAATATTGCCCCTGTAGCATGATGAGAGACTAAATCTGATGGCACAAATAAATTTAGTACATATGAATAGTTCCTCGCCTACTGCAGCCCAAAGTTAAGGGACTTTGACTTAAGCCTCAAAAAAAGAAATAAAGATACAAATAAAAACAATGGCGCATATAATAGTGCATAAAAATATATACATACCAATGGGGTAATCCAGATACAGTTAGGCATTTCAAATCGAACTCCCAATTTCACTCCATAAATCTGGAAAAAGAAAGGAAAACACAAAATATGGTGTAGTAATTTAATACAATTAAAATACAGTTTAAAACAAAAAACAAACTCACAAATTGCAAAACATCTAACAAAATGTGCATACACTCATTTGCCGCAGTGGCTCAAACCTCCCGATAAACGTCCCAATCAGTCCATAGTCTGCCAATTGGGAAATACAGATTGAATTAAGTAATCCGATATGAGGTCCTCCAATCCACTAATATGGCACTGCACAACAGCAGCTCGACGCTTTCCGTGAGTTAAATGATCTCACTTCCTCGGGAGCATGGGATCATTTAGCTCACGAAAGACGTTGAGCTGTGAATATTTTTTTGCTTTTAACTATATTTTAATTGTATTAACCCCTTAGTGACCGTGTGGTTTTACACAAATCCGTCCTTTAGTGACCGCTGCTGTTTTTACGTTTCTGCGCTGTTAGTGTTTAGGTCAAATTTTCCTCTTACTCGTTTATTCAACCCACGCATATTATACACCCTTTTTCCCGCCATTAAATGGACTTTCTAGAAATACCATTATTTCCATCATATCCAATAATTTACTATAAAAAAAATATGAAATATGATGAAAAAATGGTAAAAACACATTTTTTCGTAATTTAATCCCCAAAATCTACAACCACCAATAAAGACCCATGCTAAATAGTTTCAAAATTTTATCCCGAGAATAGAAATACCCAATTTTTACATGTTTTTGCCTTTTAACCCTTTCACTGCTGAGCCAGTTCACCTATGTGCGCTGCGCTCATTCTGACCATTTTGCACTAATTATTTTGAGATGACAGCCTAGGTCCTATTTAATTAAACCCCCCCCCAGACAAAAAAACTTTAAAAAAAAACATTTTTTTATTTTATTTAATTTTTTTATTATTATTTCTTTATATTTTTTTGTTTTAAACCAAACCTGGTCCTGTTTGGTATCATTGGAAAGGCCATGATCAGGCCTTTCAAATGATGTCAAATATGACCATCTAGCTGCCATGGATCGGGAGATCCAGCTAGATGGTTAACTGGCTCACTGACATCCTCACACATATGGTGAGGTTGTCAGTGGGTGGGGGGGACCTGGAGGTTTGGCTGACATCCAAGATTTCAGCCCCCCTCCAGGTTCGAATCGCGTTTTGGCGCCAATTTGCGCCGAAAAGTGATTTGGCGGCGAAACGGTTAATGCCATACACCGCTTTTCAGCGGTGCAAAAAGCATCTCCCTAACTTCAATGGTTGGGGAGATAGAGGGCTCCGAAGGAGCCCCCCTCCCCTCCATTGATTTGCATGGGGACGCCTGCTGATGACGTCACCACGCAGCATGGCGATGTCATCAGCCTCGCCTGCCCATGTAAATCACATGGGCAGGCTTCCTCCCTGCCAGATCGCCGAGGGATCCAGCGAGGGAGGTGAGTATCGGGCGGGAGGGGGATTAGGCGCCACTGACGTACCCTGTACGTCCGCGGGTCTAAGGGAGACCCATGGACATGACGTACAGGGAACGTCAGCGGTCCTTAAGGACACTATATTTCATGTTTTCCATATCTTTTTCCAGATTTATGGAGTGAAATTGGGAGTTTGATTTGGGGTGCCTAACTGTATTTGGGTTACCCCATTGGTATTTTTATACTTTATTATAAGCACCATTGTGTTTCTTTGGATTTTTTAAATCTGATGGCAGACATAGCTTTTCTGAATCATCTAGCTTGCCTGAGTCAGTCTTAATGACAAAGGGCCCTTATTCTAATGTGGCCAGTAACAGACAGCCACTATAAGGAAATTGGCGTGAGCCAATAACCCGTAGCAGCTCCCTCTGTTACCAGGTCTATTATGACAGAGTCACTGGACTAGCAACTCGAGTCGTAACAGTGGGCAGCCACTAATAACTCCAGTTGCTGGCACCTGAGTCATGCCGGCTCCACAAAAAGACAGTGGGAAGCATAAGGCTCTATTCCAACCCTACTGTAAACTTACCAGAGCCATTATAGACTATGGAGTTGCTATATAGCCCATATATTCCAGGGGAGACAGAGAAGACAGTGGACTGTGCCGCCCTCTTCAAAGTAGAAGCAGAAGTAGTATTTTTGGGGGGCAGATTCACTGGTATGTGTTAAGTGATTTTGCAAAAGCAAAATCATTTAACACCAGGGTCTCAAAGCCCTTATTCATTTTTGAGCACTGATTAGAGATGAAAATAATGAGTTACCATGGAATAGCTGTTTATTCTCCAGCTAGCTGATGGGATACAGCTCCTATGTAAAGTATATGAAATATAAAAAATGAGCCATTCATTTCAGCTGGAATAGAAACTTGAGCCATTAGTATTACAGCTGCACCCTTGCATTATCATTTTGAGCCGCAAAGCTTACGAATAGCCCGAAACGGGGGCCTAAGTGTAGTAAGATTTGCTGTAATAACTGCCATGATTTCTCTTCAAGTCCTCTTTTGAGGGGATAAAGAGATTTATTTTTGTGAGATAACACTTACGTATCACCAGCGTATAACTGAAAGTCATTCTTTAACCCTTTCACTACCATTTTTTCATGAGAAAAAAAATGTTATCATAATATTTATCTGAAACATGGAATGTGACGTTAACAATGAAATATAGGGTAAAATAGAGGTTTTGCATAGAAATTGGTATTATGAGCTATTTAAAAAATGTAAAATAATGTTAATTTGCTCATTTATTTTTTCATGTATTCGTTTCTCCTTTACAGAAATGTTGTTGAAATGTAAGATTCTGAACTCTAGATTGTGTCCCCTTATTGTACACAATTTCAAAAAGGGTCTGCATTATTATCATACAGGCAGAAATGACCTTTGCGTCGGATACAATAACCGTGATAAAGATAAATAATAAAAAATGTTCAGGTCTCCTGCTTATGGGGATTTGTAGTGATCACAATGAGATTATCAGTAATGCAGCTTCCAAAAAATACCAATAGAATATAAAAATAATATCTGTAGGTGTCATAATGCCTGCATATGTAAATTACAGTAACACCTTGTATCTGTACTGTACAGGGATTTTCAATCATTATAACCCCCTGAGTCTTATCCTTGTACACAATGGCGTCACTAGGGTTGGTGTCACCCGGTGCGGTAACTTATGGTGTCACCCCCCCTGAGTTTTATGGATTTTTTTTTAACTACTCTTACTCCTAAATCAGTACTCCCATATAACACTGAATGCTCATACACACAGCGCACATTACTGTGAGGCTTATTGCTGTGGAGCTCTCTCATATGCTCACACAAATTTTTGCCAACTGCCAGCAAGTACGATGCCTGTTCAAAGGCAGTGAAAGCACACATGGATATATATTGCCCCAGCAGCTCTGGATATATTGCCCCCAGCAGCTCACCCATGGATATATATTGCCCCCAGCTCACATATGGATATATTGCCCCAGTTCACAATTATATATTGCCCCCAGCAGCTCACATATGGATATATTGCGCCTCAGCTCACATATGGATATATTGCACCTCAGCTCATATATGGATATATTGCGCCTCAGCTCACATATGGATATATTGCGCCTCAGGTCACACATGGATATTGCCCCAGCTCTCATGGATATGCCCCCAGCACACATGGATACTGCCCCAAGCACACATGGATACTGCCCCCAGCACACATGGATACTGCCCCAGCTCACATGGATATGCCCCAGCAGCTCTCATGGATATGCCCCAGCAGCTCTCATGGATATTGCCCCAGCTCCTCTCATGGATATTGCCCCAGCTCCTCTCATGGATATTGCCCAAGCTCCTCTCATGGATTTTGCCCCAGCTCCTCTCATGGACACTGCCCCAGCTCCTCTCATGGATTTTGCCCCAGCTCCTCTCATGGATATATTGCCCCAGCTCCTCTCATGGATATACTGCCCCAGCTCCTCTCATGGATACTGCCCCAGCTCCTCTCATGGATATACTGCCCCAGCTGCTCTCATGGATATACTGCCCCAGCTGCTCTCATGGATAATGCCCCAGCTCCTCTCATGGATTTTGCCCCAGCTCCTCTCATGGCTATGCCCCCAGCTCCTCTCATTGATATTGCCCAAGCTCATGGATATGCCCCAGCTCATGGATAATGCCCCAGCTCATGGATAATGCCCCAAGCTCATGGATATGCCCCAGCTCATGGATATGCCCCAGCTCATGGATAATGCCCCAGCTCATGTATTTGCCCCAGCACATGGATACTGCCCCAGCACATGGATACTGCCCCAGCACATGGATATGCCCCAGCTCATGGATAATGGCCCCAGCTCATGGATAATGCCCCCAGCTCATGGATATGCCCCAGCTCATGGATATGCCCCAGCTCGTGGATACTGCCCCAGCTCGTGGATACTGTCCCAGCTCGTGGATACTGCCCCAGCTCCTGGATATGCCCCAGCTCATGGATATGCCCCAGCTCATGGATAATGCCCCCAGCTCATGGATATGCCCCAGCTCATGGATATGCCCCAGCTTATGGATACTGCCCCAGCTCATGGATATGCCCCAGCACATGGATACTGCCCCAGCTCATGGATATTGCCCCAGCTCATGGATTTGCCCTAGCACATGGATATGCCCCAGCTCATGGATATGCCCCAGCTCATGGATTTGCCCCAGCAGCTCATGGATATGCCCCCCCAGCTCACCTCCTGTGCCGCGTGTTCGCTCCCTCTGAGCGTCCGGCGGCGTGCATCTTGGGCGCTCGCCTGGGGTAGCCACATGACCAGCCGCGATCGGCTGGTGACGTGTTTCCCCCAGGCGAGCGCCGAAGCTGCATGCTTCGGACTCTCGCAGGGAGCGAACACGCGGCGCAGGGTAAGACACCCGCCCTTAGGGTGACGGTGTCACCCTAAAGGCGGGTGTCACCTGGTGCGGGCCGCACCCCCCGCCCCCACGTTACGACGCCCCTGCCTGTACAGCAGTGAGTGACTCCAAAGATGTCCCTGTATTTCACCCTCTTCGTGGCAGCTGTAATGCAGCAGTAATCTATTTGAACCTTTTGTTACAGTGAGGATTGGGGTTGCTATTCGCAACTGGTTTTATGTCTCTCCAGGGTGTTTGGAGAGACATGAAACAAAGGAATTCATTTCTCTACAGTGGACACACTAATCCTGCTTTAAAAAGGTGTGAAAATGGTCTTCTGATATGCTAATGAGTGCTTTCATTGCATTACAATACGAAATCGAGATAACTCAATTTTGGTGTCGGGGTAAAACATTTGCTAAAAGCAAGGAACACGGTGCTTCCAGATACATTTTTTGAATGGTCCAGGAAATTAAATGCTGTGTTTTATCATATTTCTATTAAAATACACACAAATGAGGACTTCCCTGCTGTCTAAGAAGTTGTTATAAAAAAGTTCAGAATTGTAGCTCGTTCTCTGTCAGTTCTGCACGAGTAACCACCCGTACAAATGTATGGAAATTGATTAACAAGCTGACAGTCAAAATGAATATATGCTCCACATTTGTGAGAGCTAAAAAGAATATTGTGAAAGAACAAATAGATTAGCCAGCAAATGAAAACCAAAGAAGAGTTGAATTCATAAGAAATCCCAAGAATACATTTTAATATATATATTTATTGCTCAAGATAAATCAACAGGAGACTTTTTACGATTGGGAGGCAGCTAAATTTGCATCAGGAGGAGGAAGCAAAAAATGAACGTGCACTTAATGAAATATTTTATTAAAATCGCCTGCAAATACAATTTATTGTGCGTTCTTAAAAGTGACCTCTGCACAGCTGTATTTGAACCATATTACCTCCACAATTATTCTCAATTAGTTGGATTTCCTCCATATCGAAAAGCAAATATTTCTAAAGAATTTTGTTTTTCACAGTAATTGTGGTAGTTATGACTACTAGATAATATAGGATAGCCAAGGCAAGTATTATAATTAAGCAGTCAGACACTGAGAATTTTAATATTTTCATAATAATAATAATAATCTCTATTTTCACTATTATTATTGTAATCTCTCCCACCAGTCCATCACTCTCACCTTGCAGTCCTCTCCTCCTGTTTCCACACTCAACCCTTCTAGATTGTAAGTTCTTACAGGAATAGGGCCCTCGTTTCCTCCTGTACTGGTTTGTCAAAATGTTGCTCAATGTATTGTAGCCCTGTCTATGTTGTGCCCATTGTACAGCACTGCGGAATATGCTGGCGCTTTATAAATAAGGAATAATAATAATATAGCGCCAACAGTTTCTGCATCGCTTTACAACAACCAAAGGGAACAAGATACAGATAAACAGACATAGGATGGAAACAAGAGGTGTTGAGGACCCTGCTCATTGGAGTTTACAATCTAGAGGGATTGGGGTTGAGGAAAAAAAGGGGAGTTTTACTGGACATCAGGATCATTAGTTCCAGTAGTTCGGGAATGGTGGGGCCATGGAAGCAGCTTTAGTCATGTGTGAGTAGATAAGCAGAGGGATGAGTTGCATCACTGATGTGGTACACTAATCTGAAGAGATGGGTTTTGAGGGCTTTCTTGAAGACCTGAAGGTCAGGGGAGAGTTTGATAAGGCGAGGCAAGACACTCCACAGGACCGGAGTTGCCCTTGAGAAGTCTAGGAGGCGAGTGTTGGCAGTGCGGGTGTAGACAGATGACAGGTGGAGATCGCCTGCCGACCGGAGTTGTCTAGACAGGACGTGCTTGCAGAGTAACAAAGACATGTAGAGAGGGGTTGAGTTATTGAGTGATTTGAACCTGAGCATCAGTATTTTAAACTGTATCCTGGAACGTACAGAAAGCCAATGGAGGGACTGGCGGAGGGGGGAGATAAGCGAGGTGCGTGTGGTGAGAAAAATAAGCCTGGCCCCTGCATTCATTACAGATTGCAAAGGGGCGATATGGGCATTGGGGTGGCCAATAAGGAGCGAGTTGCCGTAATCAAGTCGTGAAATGACAAGAGTATGAACCAGAACCTTTGCGATATCAAATTAAACATGTGGCAATGGGTTTGCGATGGGTGTGCATCCACAAAGTGCTGCAGTTTGAAATAGTTTGGCGGCACCGAAATTGCCCCATTGAAGACTATTGTGTCTTCTATGCACAGAACACAGAACTGAACCGAAATTCTGGTGAAATGCCCTGATTTTTGGTGTTTCAGTTCAACATATTTAAATAGGCGAATCCCATAGGATTCAATGTAAAAACGTAATATATATATTTTTAATTTTGTTTCAAAAACCGTTTGTTCTTTTCATTTTCAGCAAAGCCTCTTTTTATTTTTTATTTTTTAGAATACCTTTGTGTATTTTTTAAGATGGCATTTTTGTTTTTATTTTTTAAAATACTTTTTGTAGCAGACCTTTTTATTATTTTTTTTAAAGGACTTTTTAATACCTGGACACATTTTTTTTTTTAGTTATACTCCTAGAATAGGAGACCTTTTTGGTTTTTTTTAACAGTTTGGTGCAATTCGCCGATGTCAATTTGGCAGTTATTAGTGTAATCCGGCAGTGTGGGGGCTTACATCCCTCCCTTCACATCTCATTATGATCACATGGCTTCCTGAAAGGAAACAGGAAGTGGGGCAGGTTAGGAGTGGTCAATAATCCTGTAGAAAGCAGAAGCAAACAGGATCTTCCACTTTTGTTTTCTTTTTTGTAATAGTTTTTATTAACATTTTTCAGTATAAACATTCAAGCTGATTTTGCAAATACGGGGCGCAGCCCAGCAACTGAACAGCAATGTAAATAATAGCATAAGACAAATCAAGTCAAATGAAGTAAACTGTTGCAAATGAATACCACATAAAAGCTACAATACAATAACAAATACATTAGGAGTAACACAGAGGGTAGTGGGAAGAGAGCAGAGCATAAAAATCTTCGCAAATGTTTAAATAAAGCTTTTTTGGTCATGTCAGGGTAATACGCCGAGTCTGGGTTTTCTTCCCTGCTTTGTTGGTGAACAGACTGCAGCTCCAGGGGCCATTGAGGAGACTTGTGGAATTGGGCCTAGGCCAAATGTGTGGGTAAGATCTGGGATATTGGGTTGATTTAAGTAAAAAAGGAATCACTGTTCATTACTTTGGGGTTGGTGATTGATATATTTGTATGCATGTTTATATATATATATATATATATATATTGTTATTTAGGGTCAGATAAGTCTAAGTCTGTGATACATTGTTTACCTCTGTGTGATTACCTCTGAACAAATACTCTCATTGTAGATGAACCCTAGTGCTTTATTTTATAATTTAAGTTGAATTACCACAGGCAGTTTCCACCGACGTCCATAGCTGCTTCGGCGACTCCAGTTTCGGTAAAATACAGTGACATTCACAAAATTTTGAATTCGTTACATTATCGACAAAATGGAATCGCGAAGCACTGAAATTGCACGCAATACAAACACAAAATATCTACAAGATGGCTCTTTACCATATTTTTAGTATTACATTATGGCACACTTTCCCAACCTACTCATCCTTCTCAGCCAAACACACGCTCACTCCCATTTCACCGAGCCACATGCTCACTCCCGCCCCACTTAGTGAGTCACATACTTACTCCCGTTCCACTCAGCTGCTCAATTCCATCTCACTCAGCTACATCCACTCCCATACCTCACAGACAGCCCTGCACACATCTATTCCACCCAGAAAACCACACTCATCAAATATATATGTAGATATCTTCAAATATCTACAGTTCGCACAAACACAAAAACACCATTCGTCATGCACCATTTATTTATGAGATGGAGGGAAGCAGGAGATAGATCTTTGACGGTGTGCTTAAAAATCGTTGTCCCATTGTTCCTTAGAAATCCTGTGTTTTATATCCAATAAAAGTGGATTTTAAAGTTCAGAAAAAAATTAATTGATGCCTCTAACAACCATTTTAAAACCAGGGAATGTAGGTAATGTGTCTGGGTCTTTTTATGTGCCGCGGCATAAGAATTTAAACTTGACCGAGCAAAATGATTATACCATCTGTAAAGTGCTTCATTGCTGAAATGTGTCTAAATAAAATTATTCTGAGTGTGAGGTATGAATTTGCCATTGGGTGAGCATATCGTAAACATTAAAAGCGTGAGATTTCAAGCTGAGTATCTGAGTTATTTAAGAGGTTCTGCTTCTCTCTGTTTGTTGATATGTTTCTAAATTATAGATTAAATTTATCATGGAGAATAATGCCTAAGAGCCTCAGTATGTCAAATGTAATGTTTCTTATTTCAGTGCTCTAACTTGTTTATGTGTATATCAGTTTGTCTAGGCGATGCGTGCTACTTTGATGAGCTCTCCAGCTGGTCGCCTTTTCGGTTCCTCGAACTGTAGGGCAATGTGTGTCAAAGAAGTTATTTATAGATAACTGTGTCACGGAAAAAAATTCTAGTTAATAATCATGTACCTAAAACCATCATGCATAAAGAGACTTTCAATTTATTTATCTTTTTTATGTGTTATAAAAATGCCAATAAATATCTGCATGCACCAAGTTTATTACCAGTCAAGGTGATGGAGACAGTGAGCCTCCTCCTCCCATTCAAGGAATATTCATGCAGTGTTTGATTATACCATAAAGAAATTGCTACATCTTGCTACAAACAACACAATGATTATCTTTAAATCTTTTAAAAGGTTCTCCACATAATACAACTGTTAACCGTTCAGTCTTGTCTATCAGTAACCTGGTACCAATCTTTCACCTGTATTGAATAGCAGAAATTCTCACCACCTACTTTGAATAAAATAAAGAGCAGCCATCGATGTGATAACCTTGTGCTTAGTAAATTTTTTGTAAGTGCAGGTGTCTTATAATTATACTTGTAATTGATTTGTTGTCTGGATGTTTGTCCATGTATTTGTAAGTCATCCTGTGTTTAACCTTGTTTCAGAAAAAACTGCATCATTTATAGGCAAAACATATACTGTACAACTGTAAAATGCCTCATAATTGCTGCACATGTTAACCATTTCATCAATGATCATATAGGCAGCTTGGTCTTGTTTTCTAGTTGACACTCAGTTGCTAGGGCCGTTAGGGTTGCCAAATCCTGTGAAGGATCCCAAAAGCAATGCTCCTCACTGTCCAGGAGTGATACGAATTGATTTAGCTTCTGAACGTTAATGCTATCTTTTGTGTTCTGTTTTGATATGAATAATCTCCAAATAACTGAGGAATAAATCATTTGTTTTCTTACCCAAAAACACAGGGGAAGTTGATAAGTCGTTTTAGTGCCGAATGCAAGCAATTGCTTTGTGAATAGACCCTTAAAATAACTGCAGGTGACTTACTGGATAATGGCTCCAGAAGTTATCGTAATGCCTGGAACCGCTATTCTGCTCTTGCTGCAAGCTCTGCGTGTGGCTCAGGCATATTGCATCCTTACTGTAAATTAACATCTCCTATGCCTTGTACAGGAGGTGCAAATTTGCGCCTAAAATTAGAAGAATGAGTTATTCCATGCTACCTTATTCTTCTGTCTTACAGAAATACCGACTCCTAATACCTGGTGTTAAGTGATTTTGCTTTTGCAAAATCACTTAAAACACTCTAATAAACCCCTCAATATATCCCTTATTCACCTATTATCCCACAGGGGAGAGGGTGACACGTTTTGCAGCTTCCTCCCGCTTTGTGCAGCAGGAAACTTGGAATAAATAGTTTGCAGTGTCCCTCCATGCTTCAACTGTGGCTCCTGTACGATCCTGTGAGTGCGAGCTCACAGCTGAGTTGCATTTGGCTCTATGTAGTCCTATGAACTCCAGGAGCCGATACCTGAAGCGCCACCACTGCTGGTATCAGGCTGCACCTGCTTTTCATTTTGAGTCCAAACGCTAATTAAGTGGCTGGTGAGGAACAGATGTGGTAAAAGGGAGACAGTAAGGAAAATCGGCTTGTATCGAGTTTTTCCATTATCGGATCAATTTTACCAATAACAGAGAATGAATTGTTGGACATGGCAATTCTGGTTTCCTTTTCTTAGCACTTACTTACAGTCCGAAGGGTTATTTTCTGCAGCACAACTTTGCTTTCTGATGTCCTGAATATTATGTTATATCTGAACTGAGAGATGACTATGAAGCATTTCATAGACATGACATGTGTTATCTATAATAATATAATGCTGTTCTAGTAACATTAACATTACTTAATATTTTAAAGTATTCCGATACACAACTTCAACTCTGTAACATATTTCACAATTAATATTTGAATACATACGTATCAACACATGTATGCATATGTATTAATGGATCAGAATTGATTGACGGGGAGGGAGAAGCAGAATACTTGATATTCATGCTCCATCACCTTTGTCGATACCATGTTCAATCTGGAATTTTGGTGCTGACTTGTAGTATTAGTATTCAGTTGGTATCAGTCTGCTAAAGAATCTCACAGCACGTTTCTGCTTGGCTAGCAAATAGAAAAGACAAATTGGCAGACTTTGTAAATAATTTCAGGAAGGTTCGACTTTTTGCCCTCAGGGTGGCTGAGCATCATAAGCGATGGTGTCCGCACACACACATTCTCTGCAATGTTAGCATTCCAGATTCAGATTGTGCTTTTCTGCAACTAAAGATCTAGCACTTCACAAAGCACACTTTTTTGCGATATTGTTTGTTTATTTTTATTTTAGCATAAACAGAAAAATAGGGAAACAAAACCATCATGCGTGAGAATGCTAGGTTTATCCGACATTATAAATATATCAGTGATTATGTTGTTACATTGTTGTATAAACTGTGATTTTGTGTAAATGCTACAGAGCTTCCTAGATGAGCGGAAAACAATTTCAAAGAAGACCATTGCTATGCTATTGTTTTCCATTCCTGCTTCATGTCATCTTGACCTGTACAGAAAAGAAAGTATTATTTAATATGGATTATGTAACACCACAAGATTTTATGTTTTCAGTAGAACATTTAAATATGTTGGTAATTTGCATTCTGTTTATCCAAACTTAATACAGTAGCAAAGTAGGTAATTTCGTTTGGCAGTTCTGGTAGATTCCCTTCCACAGTCCATTAAAACACAGCTGGGATACAAAGCATGTTTCTTTTGTAAAAATGGATCAAGGATTAGAAAACTGTCCTGTCTGTTCTACAGCTGACAAATTTACTTGTTTACTCGAGGAGCACGCACATCCCCAAGTCTGCAACCGTATGGATTTAATTAAATAAATGGCAAAGTCGATGTTAGAGTTAATTTTATGATCAGTATTTAACCCCTTCACTACCATGGGATTTTCCAGAAAAATATCTGTCAGGACTCAGTGTTTTTATTGGAAAATCTATTTTAATTATATATATATTATTGTTATTATAATATAACAATAATATTTATATTATTCCCAATGTATTTATGTATTTCTTACTGTAATAACCTATTGGCAGGCAGATGTCGCCACCTGCTGGCAAAAAGGAGTTACCGCAGTTCTGGTCTCCGTGCAGGATCAGCTGGACAGATGTCAGTCAGGGACGATCCCGGCTGGTTTTAAAAAGTGTTAGTACCTCAGGCACCATGCCACTGGTGCTAAAACGTTAGGACCATGTCCTGAACACCAAATCCAAATGATTTCCTTTTCAATGAACAAAATTCCTTTGCATTGCTCATGTGGAACACCATATCGATTATACTCAATATTGGGACATCAGGAGGTGCCTTGCAGATCAAGTATCGTCAATCTTAGTAGTGAATAGGTTAAAATACATGGCCTGGTTTCCATTCTGAATAGAATATGAGGGTCATGAGGGTAGGGTGTTACAGCTCTGAAAATAAACACTATAAAGCGCTGCTTTATGCAATTGGAGATTGAGAGGGATTTCTACTTAAAGTTAGATTTCAGCACAGAAAACTGTATCTTGAGTTTTCTAAAGGATTTTAAAAGGCCATTCTAGTTGTTTTTAAAGTAAGCTTTAATAAGTCTAGTATGGTAAAAGAAGAATTTTAGCAGCTGAAATTATTAACCTTTTTTATTGCCATGGAATGTATCATATTTCTTCAGCTCACTTTAGTAGCCTGCAGACTGCAGCAGTCTGTCCCTGGTTCACAGAGAGAGTGGTAAATTCTGCTGCTCTGTTTACCATTGAGGAGGAACGGGGAGAGGATTGATATCAACCTACAACAAAGGTGTATTGCCTATACCTACACTGTGTTCAAATCACTGCATTGGTAGATATAAAAAGGTTTGTCTTTATAGTAGTTCTTAAACAAATACACTATCATTAAAAAGCGAGGGGTACCATAAACTCCTACTGACTTCCCTCTCTTTTTTTAACCCTTTAATCTTTCTTAGAATTATCCCTGAATCCAGCACTTGGCTCCCGCGCTACTGGTCCTACGTGCCATGCTGCTGGCTTCTTGTATCTCACATGACCGTAGTTAGGCAGCCATTGATGAGAGCTAAGTCCCAAAGGTACCAAAATCTGAGTACCTGAGAACAGAACTCAAGTTCCGGGTAGGACTTATCCCCTGCACTCAGAGGACTCAATCAGCCCTCTGAGACTTCCACAGAAGGGGGGGTTGATAGCAATCAGCTCACTCAGAACACTCAGATTGCAATGAGTTGTCACAGTACCTAGAGTGTCCCTTTAAACTAATAACACCATACAGTCAATAACATATAACGTTTGAGATTTTCATTACAAAATCATATAAATTATATTAAAGGGCCACTACCACCAAAAAAAATGAAATATCCCTATTCTGTTTATTTTATCTTGCTGATTTTTTACATGTACTTCATTTTTCTCTTGTACGTTTAGTTAAGAAAATATTTTATTCTATACGTGTCATTGGATGCATCCAACGTGTGATATTTTGAGCTGTAAACTGCCCCCACCCTACATTATCTATACCTTACTTTGTCCACACTGTGTGGTTTTCGCCATATAATAGAGTCTATGGGTCAGTCAGTCGACTCACATTATTATATTGTATGGGGTGTAGTCAAAGGACATCAACAGAGTGTAGATTAGAAGTATTTTAAACTAGGGATGTGCGTTTCGGGTTTCGGAATTTCGGAATTTTCACGAAATTTCCCGATTCGTGTTTTCGGATGCGGCCGATTTTCCGAAACTTTTTAGATCCGAAAATGTCAGATCCGAAAAGTTTTCCGAGCCGAAACGAAATATTTTCGGAATTTTCGAATGGACTTGAAATGTGTCAAATCGAAATTTATTGCTTTGAAACGAGGAGAACAGACGTTCCGAAAAAACGAAAATTTCCGAAATCACGAAAAGTCGATACAAAAAATGAGCAAAGTGACACGAAAATACGAAAAATGGTCGATATTCCGAGAACATGTACAATTCCGAAAAACGAAAATTTCCGAAATCACGAAAAGTCGATACAAAAAACGAGCAAAGTGACACGAAAATACGAAAAATGGTCAATATTCCGAAAAAAAAATGTACCCGAAAAACGAGTCGAACCGAATCGAAACAGAAATCGGTCGAAACGAGCCGAATCGAAAAGTTTAAACATCCAAAAAATCGAACCGAATCGAACCGAAAAAAAAATCTGTGCACAAGCCTATTTTAAACTCCCTGTCATATCTTATTCAGCTGCCAACTCTTATGTCAGGTAGCCTAGGGAACAATAGCCTTATATAAACATTCTGTGCTCCACCTCGTTAACTGCCAAATGTTGTAGTTTAAATTAGCAAGAGCCACAAAGTAAATCTTTTGGCAGATGTTGCATCATGGGAAAAATCCAGAAAAATGGAACCCAGAGATAAAATACCTAAATTTTACTTTTGCGTTTTACATGCTATTACTTCAGACAAAGAATAAAACAGCAGCATGTGTTTTATAATGTGGTTTTATTTGTAATGCACAAGTAATCTAGTTACAGCTTATGTGAGTGGTGGTGTCCCTTTAAATAAAATGCCAGGTTTCTATATAGTTAATGAGGAATACTCTCTATGCCTGTAAACCATAAACTGGTTTGAGACCGTTCTATGCCTCATAGTAATATTTTTAAAAATTTCCAAAATAACCTTTTGCGAACTTTCCGCTGTCTGACAGCAATCAGTGGTTTTATTGGCAAATCATGCCGTTACACAAAAGCCGTCAACGCGTCCAATAGTAATGACAAACTCCATATGTACTGAACAGGGAAGGAGTATGCCTAATTTAGTTTATTTGCTATAGAAAACAATCACTAAATGCTCTGCCTCCATACAATGCATCTGCTATGCTCTAGCAGAGCTCAAACTTCAGGAAAAGCGCGGTGCGATGGCCAGACAGTCCGGGACATATTCAATTTAACAATGCTAAAATTATATCCTATTCTGCCAGTGTAATAGCTCTTTTCATTAGGGCTGAAAAATTGTCATGATTTTTTAGCTTATTATGTTTACGCATCCATGACTAAAAACCGATATTTTGCACAAAAGTTTAATCACTTCAATTATGCCTAATTTCCGCTGTTGCGTGTTTCTGTCAGATATATAATTTGGACTTTGATTAGCCCTGTTTAGGGACTTTTATGAAGGACAGCCCAAAGGTTTTTTCTCATTGTTGAGTTTTTTCACCCTAAAATAATCTGGTAGTGATGAATCCACATAACATAACATGATTGTCAGGCTCGGCGTGTGGATGCAAGCAGGAGCGAGTTTAGTGTGTGGTGATATTGAGGCCAGGCAGGTTCCAGGGAAACGGATATTTAATAAGAAACAAAAGGGTAATAAACAAAATAGACATAAGCAGAATATGAGGGGAGGCTGAACAGGCTAACAAGGAATAACTAGACAGAAGGGATCTTACTACACAGAGGCTAAACAGAAAAGGAGTTCTCTGAAGGAAGACGAGACAAGAAGGAATTAACTAAGCAGCAAGACTAGATGGGGTTAACTAAGCAGTGAGACTATAAGGGGTTAATTATGCAACAAGAGTAGAAGGGGTTAACTAAGCAGCGATACTAAAAGGGGTTAACTAAGCAACAAGAGTAAAAGGGGTTAAATAAGCAGCAAAACTAGAAGGGGTTAACTAAGCAGTGAGACTAGAAGGGGTTAACTAAGCAGTGAGACTAGAAGGGGTTAACTAAGCAACAAGAGTAGAAGGGGTTAACTAAGCAACAAGAGTAGAAGGGGTTAACTAAGCAGCAAGACTAGAAGGGGTTAACTAAGCAGCGAGACTAGAAGGGTTAACTAAGCAGTGAAACTAGAAGGGGTTAACTAAGCAGTGAGACTAGAAGGGTTAACTAAGCAGTGAAACTAGAAGGGGTTAACTAAGCAGTGAGACTAGAAGGGTTAACTAAGCAGTGAAACTAGAAGGGGCTAACTAAGCAGTGAGACTAGAAGGAGTTAACTAAGCAGCAGTGAGACTAGAAGGAAATAAACCAAAAAGAAGCGACAATGGAAGGAGACTAAGAATAGCAAGGCAGAAGAAGTGGAAATACTAAACAGGGGCAAAACAGGAAAGGAACTAAAAACAGGAATAAAGGGCAAAAGAGAAACAAGATCTAAAGTTAGAAAAAATACAACAGAGGATAAATAGCAAGATGTCTATAAAAGCAAGAAACAATAACTAGGAAAACAAAAAAACACAAGAACTAACAGGGCATAAAGCAATTAAATATAATTATACAAAATACAGAGTACTGGACAGACAGGGTTAAGGCAAAACAGAGGGTTTAATTACAGGAACAATAGGGTTTACAGGAACTTGCAGATAAGGTGGTCAGAGCAAAGCAAAAAGGTGGCTGGCGGCTGGGATAGGGTAATCAAAGTCCATAGCAGAGAGTCGGTACACTGTAATCCAAATGGGTAGCAAAATAGAGTCCAGAGAATGGTCAAAGTCCACAGCCAAAGGTCAGTACACCGAATATCCAAAAAGCACAAGCAGGTACTGGTGCACACACCAAGAGGCTTTCTCAGTGAATGATAGTCAGACACAATGCAGAAGCAAACGTTCTTGGGAGTAGCTCCTATTTATGGAGGCCTCCCAGGTGGAAATGAGCCACACCTGGTGCTCAGTGGAATCCAGGGAAAGTCCAGACTTGAGCCCAGGAACCTTGATGCACCGGATCGGATGCAATGTTTTTTGCGTTTTTGCTGCAGTTTTTCAGATGCGTTCGGCAGCTTTTCCCTGCACTTCAGGGACCCTGCTGTGAATGCTAAATTCACAGCAGGGTCAGGGAATTCCGGTGGAGTTTCAGTGCTCTTTGAATAACCCTTTTCATTTTCCTGAACACACATGGGAAAAGCATTCCTTGTTTGTGTCAATTCTTTATATTTTCCTTTTGGTTAAAACACATTATGTTAACAACTTCAAAAATGAGCAGCCAGTTTTATCTTCCTAATGCAGGCACCACACATGCATTTGGCAAAATTATACAAGAACTGTATGAAAGAATGGTTTACACTGTGCAAGGATGTTTAATGTGTGTTTGCCTGACAATAATTGTATCGAGCGATTCCAAGTATATTCAGTGGCAAAAAGTAAACAAAGAGTGTAAATAATGGTAACATTGTCTTCTACATTGAATGACCAGCAGTGGGGTATTTTTCTAGAAGTTTGAAATATTGTTGAGTTACTAATGAAACCATGTTCTCAACCCCAAGTGCCCATAGATGAGTTATTTTCAGCCACAGTGCATTTCCACCCTTGCATATCTAATATAGGTAGCTTCTTATTCACCTGGTCTAGATGGGAGACTAGCAGGGTTATTCAAAGAGCTCCGAATTGCTTGAGAAAGGTAACCGAACGCTGAAAATCAGCGTTCGGTTACCTTTCTCGGCCATTTGGCTATCCAGAGAGCAGGCAATTCGCCAAATCCTAGCGAATTGCCTGAACATACGGTGCCTGTTCGGTGCCTGTTCGAGGGCAGTGAAATCCCCATGAAAAAGCACTGCTTCAGCTTTTCAGAGAACACAAACCAGCAGTGAAAGGTTCCCCTAATGCCCTGCCATTCGGTGGTTTAATTTCGGCAGGTTTATTCAGGAGAATCCCATAGGCTTCAATGTTAAAAATATTCCCGTTTTAATTCAATATCTAATAAACCGTTCATTATACAATTCTGCAGTAAAGAGTCTCCTTATTTATAGATTTTTTAGGATATTTTAAGCATTTTTCTGAAATTTTTTTTAAGGCTAGGGTCAAACGAAAGCATTTTTACACGCTAACGTAAAAAAGTGCGTCCGAACGCATTGATGTATTTTTTCACGGAATATACGAAAACGGTCATACGATGTGCATTTTTGTGCGTGATGTGTTACGAATCCAAACCAGGAAACTTTTTGCGTCTGGACGTTATGTTGGCCGGACACGAGCAGGGTCTGACGTCTCCAAATCACACACCGCTAGCAGGCGCAGCGCACTCTGTACGTCCGTACTAGCGGTTCTGCGTTCTCGAAAAAATGCGTTCATTTTCCATTTGCGTTGCGCAGCCGGACTTTTGTGCGACCGTACTTCGTATATTGGCTGTCATTGCCCGTCATTTGCTGCAAGTGGGGCCGTAATTATGTGCACCAGAACGCACGTTAAAAATGCGCTGGTCTGACCCCAGCCTAAAAGTCCGATTTTTTTTTTTTTTTTTAAGTTTTACTTATATTTTCTGTAGCAGCCCTCTTTATTATCATTCATTGGACCTCATATGTAAATTTCAGACATTTTCGCTCAGTAGTTTCTTTGCAAACAGCGTTTCATTTTCAAACATTCACACAAACTGTTTTGCTAATTTATTCACTGCCTCTTCTGCTGTCTCAGCTGCTTCGCTGCGGGTGATCGGCTCCTGCTCGGGTTTTTTGGCGGGTTAATCCAGATGTTTTTGGGTGTTTTCGGCGTGCATTCGGTGGATTTTGCGGTTCGTTTTCGTCAGGTTTGCGGTAGCTTTTCCCTGCAATTCGGGGACCCTGTGGTGCTTGCTGAATACACCGCAGGGTCACCGAAATGGGATCGGCAAAAAAAACCGAATTGAACATAACGAAAAGTCACTGAATGTGCAGTGACTTTTCGAATCTCTTTGAATTACCCTGTAGGAGTGATGTTTTGTGGCAACAGAGCTGCCCTATATTAAATTCTGGAAGTCAAATATTTGCGAGCTTAGTCACACCAGTCACAGCTTCTTGGACTTTAACCCTTTCGCTGCTGAGGCATTTCATGCCTTTGTGCTGAGCTCATTTTTACTGGTTTCGCTCATCTTGTTTAAACGCGTTTTGAAGGCTTATTTTACTATATGACCCAGACATATTATATATCATTCTTCCATCAGACTCGGCAGATTCATAATATGTCATTATTATATGTATGCGTCATGTCCTGTCTGTATATTATAACAAAATATGCAATAAAATATGTATTTTCAATAATTTACAACGTGTACATTGTTTTTTCCACATTTTAACATGCGAGCAATTGCGGTTATATTTTGTATGGGGTGCGCTTGTTAAAAAAATTAGAAATGGGGTCTTGTTATATTTTTTGGGGGGGTAAATTACGCGATTTTTAACAAACGCACCACATACAAAAATCGCTAATGCAGCATCATTGTTCACATTATAATTGAAATGGGAACAATATTGCTGCATTAACAAACCAAAAAAACCCCAAAAAAATTGTTTTTTTTAAATAATGTTTTTAAAATATTTTTTTATTTTTATTTTGAATTTTAATTTTTTAAAAAGACTTTTTACAAGGCCATTCACTGGCCAATCCAACAGTACCAAACATTAACCCCTAGCTGCCCCAGGATCGGGAGATAGGAGGTTCATTGGAACCCCCTATCTCCACCATTGGTGGCAGTTATGGGTTAACTCCAGTCGTCAGGGGGCATTCCCGGAAGCTTGGCCGACATCCAAGATGTTGGCCAGCTCCGGGAGAGGATCACGATTCGGCGCTTTTCGGCGCCGAATCGTGATCCGGCAACCAAGGGGTTAAAGGCAGGCACGGTTTGGAAGGGCAGGCTGTTCCCTTCCAAACCGTGCCTGCCTTCAGCCACAGGACCCCGGCGATCGGGAGGGAGAGAGGTCAGAAGGCCCTCCCTTTCAGGCACCTCCTCCGCACACGCGGGTGCCTGAATTAGATGTCATCTCGCCATCGCGATGACATCTAATGGTGCCGGCGGCGGTCCCGGGTGCTGGGCTGACATCGAGGATGTCAGCCCGCACCGGGAGGCACAGCGATCGGCCGGAATCCGGCCGATCGCTGGCTGCAAAGGGAGGACGCGCTCAGCACGTCCTCCGCACGCAACAGTACTTGCTGGTGGACGCGCTGGTCGCATCCTCCGCAGCGAAAGGGTTAAATTATCTATCAGGCTGAACAACGGCACCATAAATATTACCTACAATTTCACAAACTAGCTTCTCATTACTTTAACCCCTTCACTACCTTTGTTGTTTTCCATAAAACCACTGTCATGACCCAGTGCTTTATGGAAAACAACTTTCCATTGCAGTCAGTGTAAAAATGAATGTACCTTCATAAAATACATTTTAGAGATAGCTTATTTGACAGGCAGAGGGTTCCACTTGCTCCTCAAAAAGCACAACTACATGTATAATAATACAGCTTCCTGCGCAAGAAAAGTGAAAATTCAAGTTGCTCAAACAGCTTCTGCACCTTGGATGACATGTCTAAGGACCAGATAAATTTGGGGGAAGATTAGAAGCACATTTATAAACAAATTTCCTTTTGCAGTAAACTAAATTCCTGTACATTGGTACAGATCATAACCAGATCGAGTTTACTCAAAGTTGGGCTCCTGTAGGAGCTTTTGAACATTGACTGTACTCAAGGGTCATTGGAAAGGGTCATTGGAGAAAAATAAACACGAGTAAGCATGTTAAGGAAAAAGGAATGCGTGTCGTAAAAAGGCCTTCTGTTATTTCAGAAGTGGGAATCCACTCATGTAATGATCGAGTTAGTTTGAATAAAAAAAAAAAAAAACTTTGCCAAAACATTAATCAAAAGGTGAAGGACAAACAAAATCCAATGTACATTATAGATTTTAAAAAGATTTTGATGTCAAGGATAATTCAATGTGGCTTAAGAATCAAAACATTGGCTGATTTATTTAAATGATTCCTGATATTTGTAGGAAGTATTGCACATAAAGGTTAGCAGAAATCTCTTATCAATGAGGCTATATTTGTATTTGGACAAAAACCCACATCTATTATGAAAGGTAAAGTAAGAGATGTTGTGGTTTAGAATGTGGGATAAACTAAATAAGTAGATAGACTCACAAATAATAGCTGAAGACCTGTGCTTTATCATTCAACCTTAACCCTTTCACTACCGTGGTAATGTTACCCCTACTTTCAGAACACCATCAAGGGCCTGATCACAACATGGCCAGTAAGTACAGCCCTCGAGCCGTACAGCATAACACACATAATTGTGTTTATTTTTTTACCCATCCTACTTCATCTAATAGGCAAGCTATGCTTTCGTCTCCGATGTTGCGCCAGTTTACTGTACATTACTGTTTTCTTTACTTTGTATGGGAAAAGACAATGTGGTCTCAGTAAATGGAGAATGAGCTATTCCAACGAGCCCATTCTCCATCTATATCTGACTTTATTCTGAAAAGAATAAAATCTTTCAGACCTTGGTGTTAAGTGATTGCGCTTCAGCACAATCACGTAACACAAAGACCTAAACCCATCCAAAAATCCCATGCTCACCTCAGATCCCTCAGTGGCGAGAGTGGCGTGATCCCCGCTTCCTCGATCTGCAGGGAGAAGTATATTAGGTATCAAATTCAACCAAATGGACACAAATCATAAAACTAATTTATGTTTATAGGTTCAGAAAGACACCAAAAATATCAATGTGGTTTGATATTTTCTATTTGTTATTGCTGGTAGTCCATAATTTCAGGTCTCCTTTCCAGCTGTTTCCACTTCTCTCTCTAATAACCCTTACTAAGCCCAAGCTTCTTGGTCCTTCCTATGCAATCCATACTATTTTCTTTTTGGCCATCAGTTTCACCTGCACTCTGCTCCCATTTGCTTCACATACCCCCATCCCTTAGATTGTAGACTTACGGGATGTCTGGCTGAGCACTTGGTTAAAGTGCTGTGTGAAGCTGGACAGTTATCCTAGGGGCAGGGTTGTCTTTTCACATTCATCATGTACGTCTCTTGTTTGTGCTCCCCCATCGTAAAGCGCTACGGGATATGTTGTATAAATGCCTGTATCCGTAGGTGAAAGCAATTTTTTTTCATTCCAGTTGTGCCGAACAGGAAAAATAATCCCATCAGAGTCTATTATGGAAAACGGCTCAAACTCAACATAAATCAATCAGAATACTTTTCTTTCAGAGGCATATGACCTTTTTTTTTCTAGCTGTCTACAGACTCTGATAGAACAACCTGGTTATGTATGAAAATGAAAGTCTTTGTTGTTCTAATTACACATAACCCTTCCTTTGCTGTAGGTGAAATCTCCTTTCTTTGAACATAAATAAACAACATATTGTTCTTTCCTCAGATCTTCTTATAATGAACAGGTCACTGGAGATCTAAACTTAACAAAATATCTTTATAGCCTTTCTACAGTTCACACCCTTATAATGATTTTCCCAAAAAAATTGTCAGAAACCAGTGTTTTTTTGTAAAATATTTTTAAATTAATTATAAAGTAAGAAATATTTGAGTTTATAACCATTGTATTTCTTACTGTAAATAACCTATTTGGCCAATAGATGGCGCCATCTACTGCCAAATTGAGTTACAGAGGTTTGAGCAGCAGGTCTATGCTTTTATTCCCCCCTGCATCTGCTGATGACTGCTTCTGAAAGCCCGATATTTCAGAGCTTTCAGCAGCTGATTTTACAGGTTTAGCTCTTTGGGCATTATGCCCACAGGGCTAAAACATTGGGGGCATCTTCAGCAACCCGAAAGCAAATTAAATTTGTTTTCAGCAAATTCTTTTAATTTGCTTTTGGCCTGCAGATCAGCATATCGAGATATCTCGATATTGGGGCAACAGTTGGTGCCTTTGAAGCCGAGATATCTCTATCGGCAGTTTAGGGGTTAATTTGCATTCTTTTCAGTTTCATAGTGTCAGTTTACAATTGCATTGTGTGTTTATGGGAGTTATTAAAATTAGAGGCAAAATTATATATATTTTTTACTTAACGATATAATGATTACTTAATTATAATGATGATTGTATACTTAGTGATAATGAATCTTCTTTTTATGCATGACAGCTCTGCGCTCGGCTTTAGGCTGGGGTCAGACCAGCGCACTTTTAACGTGCGTTCTGGCGCACATAATTACGGCCGCTCTAGCAGCAGATGACGGGCAATGACGGCCAATATACGATGTATGGCCGCACAAAAGTCCGGCCGTGCAACGCAAGTGGAATTTGAACGCATTCTTTTGAGAACGCTGAACCGCTAGTACTGACGTACTGAGTGCGCAGCTGTGGCATAGCGGCGTGTTTGCGTGATTAGGAGATGTCAGACACTGCTAATGTCCAGCCTACATAACGTCCAGACGCAAAAAGAGTTTTATTGACGATCCGTACAAAATCACGCCCGAAAATGCGCGTCGTCTGACCGTTTTTGCGCATTCCGTGAAAAAATACGTCAATGCGTTCGGACGCACTTTTTCACGTTCGCGGGGAAAAATGCTTTCGTCTGACCCTAGCCTTAGTGACTGCTGACTAACATGGACATGTTTCATATTTTGTTATCTGTCACTATTCCCCGTATCTCCTCACTTACTGCTATGTCTAACTAACTCTTATTTAGGCTATAAGATATTTATTTTTTATGCTAAAGTGCCTAACTTCACATTGACAAATAAAAATCCAGAAACAGGCAGTTACATAGGATTTCTTATTCCCTGTAAGCCTTACTGTGAGAATCATGTGGGTTATTATGCAATAAAAGTTTTGAGTTCATTATATTCTATACATGGGTCCCCCTAATTAACATTCATGTTTGAATATCTGTCTGATTAATCTGTGCTGTACAAAAGGATCCTTTATAATTTATTCAGAAAAAAAGGGGTAAATGTCAATGACTGGTAGCAATTCATAAAATTAATCATCTGCAATTTTATACTGTTGCTTTAAGCTGATCTCATAAATGTAGTTTTCTGGTAGAATCTAGCAGCATTAAATGACCTGGCCTTCAGAGACAGGCGACGTTACAGGGACTTCATCTTTTAAGCGGATTGAAAGTGCTGAGGGTGAGAAAGACTTTTGGAGATATCCCATCCCCAGAGTGTATCCAGATAAGAAATTACACTTACAGGGTTATTCAGAGAGAGGTGAAAAGCAGGAGAATGGCTGGAGAATGGAAAATTCTAGGTCAAAATAGCTGATTTGGAAAGTGAGATGAATGGGAGAATTTTTCTGGTTTGGCTATTTTGACCTATTCTATTCTCCAGCCATTCTCCTGCTTTTTACCTCCTTCTGAATAACCCTGTATGACCTATGAAAATAGCCATTTAAACATACAGGGTTATTCAGAGAGAGGTGAAAGCAGGAGAATGGAAAATTCTAGGACGATTTGGAAAGTGAGATGAATGGGAGAATTTTTCTGGTTTGGCTATTTTGACTTAGAATTTTCACTTCTCCAGTCATTCTCCTGGTTTTCACCGCTCTCTGAATAACCCTGATAGTCTCAGTACAAATTTCTGCTAAAAGGAAACAGGTACAGATGTTTCAGAATAACGCTGGCGGCACCCGAGCAAACATTTTGCGTCCGTCTGACCGCACTGTTTGTCGTAGTTTTATAAAGGAGTCAATTAAATACAACACACAAAGCACCTGCGCACTTGTTGACGGGCAGGCAACACTTATAGCAATGAACGCAAAAATAACATTGACGTGAAAAAGCTAAACGAACACAAAAACAATGCTGCCATGTATTATCCTAGGGCGTGGAGACCTCAGACGTTACGGACGCACTTTATGCAGTACTCACACTATCTTCCGTCAAAAATTACGTGCGTAAAAAAGGCAGTACAGTATGCTCATGTGCCGCCTCTCTAAGATGTGTCCAAACGTATATGCTAATTGTTACAGGCAAAATAAATAAATAAAAGAGTAATTATAAATAACAGGTATGTTTGCACTTTTTAGTTTGCTTGCATATGTTATTAACACTTCATTAACAGTTAATATGCCCCTAAAAACTGTTACAGTTACGATATAAAAGATTGTAGATGGTGGCAGAAAGCATCCCCTTCAAATTACATAAATAGTTTCTCTCTTATATGGAAAAAACTGTCTGGTCTATTTACTAACAGGGTTATTAACCCCTTCTTGACCGCTGACGAACCATGTACGTCCTGCCCATGGGTTTCCCTTACACAGTACGTCAGCGGGCTCCTAACCTCCCTCCCGCCGGTACTCACCTTCCTCACCGTTCCCATGACGTCTATGGCAAGCTTGAAGCTTGCCTAGCCATTTCCTGGGGGCCGGCCGATACTATGACGTCATCACGCTGTGTGATGATGTCACTGGCCGGCGCCGGTGGGCAGAAATCAGGAAGGGGAGGCTCTTTGGAGCCCTCTATCTCCCCAACCATTTAAGCTACAGTGATGCAAGGTGCACCGCTGGAAATGGGAGAGTCTCCCCTTTTCAGTGATGTACAGCATTAACTGTTTCGCCGCCGGATTGTGATTCGGTGCAAATTTGCGCCAAATCGCAATTCAAACCTGGAGGGGGCTGACATCTTGGATGTCAGCCAAGCCTCCAGGTCACCTCCCACGCACTGACACCCTCACCATATATGTGAGTATGTCAGTGAGCCAGTTAACCCCCTAGCTGCCATGTAAAATGTTAAAAAATAAATAAATAAAAAAAAATAATAATAATTTTTTTTTTTATAATTTTTGTCTAGTTAAATAGTTCCTAGGCTGTCATCTAAAAATAATTAGCATAAAATGGTCACAATGAGCTCAGTGCACATAGGTGAACTTGCTCAGCAGTGAAGGAGTTAAAAAGCAAAAACATGTAAAAATTGGGTATTTCTATTCTCGGGACAAAATTTTGAAACTATTTAGCCGGGGTCTTTTTTGGTGGTTGGTTGTAGATTTTGGGGATTAGATTACGAAAAAGTGTGTTTTTACCATTTTTTCATCATATTTCATATTTTTTTTCATAGTAAATTATTCGATATGATGGAAATAATGGTATTTTTAGAAAGTCCATTTAATGGCGGGAAAAGCAGTGTATAATATGTGTGGGTTGAATAAACGAGTAAGAGGAAAATTTGACCTAAACACTAACAGCGCAGAAATGTAAAAACAGCTGCGGTCACTAAAGGACGGATTTGTGTAAAACCACCCAGTCACTAAGGGGTTAATTTCGGTATTCTTTCATTTCCCGCACTTCGGGAATCAAATTCCCGACCCTACGTTGAATTCAGCATTCACCACAGGGTCCCCGATGTGCAGGGAAAATCCACCGAAAAACCGCGGAATCGAAAATAAAAACCGCCGCAAAACCACCAAATTTATCGGATCCGATCCAATAAGCTGCCAAAAACCCACCGAACGCGTCCAAAAAAAGCAGACGATCCGCCGAACAGAGCGCCGACCAGCTGCTGGAAAAAGCCAACAAGCCGATGAATGGGGTAAGAAAAACGACTGCAACTTCTAAAATTTTAAACGCTGTTTAATAGATATTGAATAAAAACGGGAATATTTTTAACATTGAAACCTATGGGATTTGCCTGATTAAACCTGCTGAATGAAACCACCGAACATCAGGGCATTTCACTGACATTTCTATGCTGTTCGGTGTTCTCTGAATAGATGAACTATTACTTCTCTATGGGGATGTCACTGTTGCCGAAATCACCCGTATTTCGCTGGCAATTCGCCAATATTTGGCAAATTGCTAGGTTTTGAATAGTAGAATTGCCCTGAAATTGCACCGCATGGGGGAAATACACTGTTCGGTGCAATTTCGGGGCCGGTTCGGCTGTCTTTGATTAACCCCTCATAGGGTGAACTCTGGAGAACTGACAAGAGACGTGAAAAATTTAGCTCAAACTGTTCACACATTAATACAGTTGCACTTTGACACTAGATTGTTTAATTGCCAGAAAATTATGTGAGTTGCCATGACTGCATCGGCGAGTAGTATCATTCATATGTTGATAGCTACAAGGGCTGGGGATGGCAGCACATGGCATTGTTTATATTCTGATGTCTTCAAACACCTTTGCTGAGGAGTGCAAGGGACTAAGAAAGGGAGAGATCTGTGCAGGATGAGTCACACATCTCAAATGTCTGCATATTATCAAATGAAGGCAGATGATACCATTCTATTCACCTGAACAAATAGGATAAGGCAATGAGAGAGAAGCAGTGACAGTTTGAGTTTTTCTTTTTTGTTGTTGTTGTTTTGTTATTGTTTATTTTTAAATAAAGCTTCTGTATGAAAGGCAGGTTGAAAACCTATAGCTTTAGGAATCCCTAGGATAAAGGTTAATGGACGAGATTCACTAGAGCTCTCTGCTAGATCTAGAAAATTAGCTGCAAGATCTCATGGGGGGGAATAGATCTCATCTATCAACCTCTAAAAATGGCTGGATTTCCTAAAGGTCACATTCTTTTTAAAAGATGCTTCCCACGGGGAATCCTGCCCTTGGTAATTTTAACTTTTTAAGGGTGATAAATTGTCATGGGATCTCACAGCTCTTTTCTAGAAATTGGAGGGCGGTCTAGTGACTCTAGCCCTATGTCGAGATATCTGCTTTATTCATTATATAAAATAGGTTTGAACCAGCTCCAAGAAATCAAACTGTGCGGGGCAAAAATAGGGCTACCGTTCAGCCAGGACAATAGGGTAATAGGGTACATTGTTGAATCCAAATGGTCTTTATCAGTAGATATACTGATCTGGAGTCAGCTGAATTGATCAGAATGTCATTCGAGTAGTCCAGCTTCAACAAACTGATACAAATAGGAAGTTCTAGAGCTGTGGTTCCAAATACTGGTCCCCAAGAACTCCTAACAAGCCAGGTATTCTAGATATCTGAAGCACAGGTGATAGGATTTGCTGCTTGGTGATTTCAGGATTCAGTCTGTATTTCCCCAAGGTGATCCTTAAAATCTGGGCTGTTATGGGCCAGACAACAGTGACGACGTCTATTCATAAGGGGAAAGCACCCTTTGCCTGTACCGTATGGGATTCACCATCAGCCCTTGATTGCTGACCATTGTGGCCCACCATGTATTTACCCAGTGTGTCAGATCAGTCCTTACAATGTGTTTGCACCCACAGCAGCGAATCTTTAAATTTACTCCGTGAAATATCCATAAAGCTTCTTTATAAATAATATTCATTGGTACATAAGTGAATTTCTCATTAGAAGTTTGGAATTAATTTAGATGAAAAGACCTCTAGGATTACATATAATTCCAATCATTAATATCTTAGGACAACATCCTTCTACCAAATTCTCAGCCCAATTTATCCAATAACTTGTTAAAATTCCCCTCAGAGAGGAATTTGCCTTTGAAGCCATTTACTCACCAGCAACTTACAATGGCCCGAAATCATTAGCTGCAAAGTAAATTGTTTTAATTGATCTGAACTTCATTACGACCCAAGAACCTCATTTCTGTTCTACACTTTCTAAGGGCTACAATAACAAATTAATCTCTCTTGAATCCTGTCATCTTTAGCCCGTGCTCTGTACCGTACTGCCTTACAGGCGATGCAAGTCATTAAAAATAACTTTTACTACACAGGACGTATGTGATTTGGTGTTTATCCTTGACATTGTATGCTGCAACTCATCACCCTCAGAACCATTGTCATATCTTTAACCAGATAAACTGCTCAGAACAAACGGTGTAATGTGCCTGCAACATAAACAAGATGAACCAATGCTATCTAACATTTCTTCTTGAGCATGACCTTGACAGCCCTCTCAATAATCCTGCTACATCTGGCCTTATTGTAAACTAATATAGCAACTTAGAATCCAATATTGCAATTCACTTTGCCGTAGCACTGTTTGCCTATAGACTTGTGGTTTATTGAAATAAATAGTGTAGGGCACAGCACGTTTACGGAAATGGTTTTCTCAGCTAAAGAAGGACCATGCATGCAGTTAAACTTATAATAATCTTATGAAGACCCAACCGAAGGAACATATAAAGGGTTATTCAAGGAAATTTCCCTGAAATTGTGGTGCTCTTTCATTCGGCATACTTCGGTGCGATTCATCGATTCCAGTTCGCAAAGCCTGCACTTAATTTACTATTCACGCCAGGGTCCCCGAAGTGCGCCGAACGTGAAGCCGCTGAAGACCGCCGAACAGATCGTCGAAGAACTCCGACAACGACCTCTGATCAGCCCGCCAAACGCCTCCGAAGACAGACGATCAGCCCGCCAAATGCCACCGAAAACCACCAAAATGAACTTTGCTATTTTTAAAAAGGCGTTTAAAACAATAAAAATGCATGGAAATGTGTAGAAACAATAAAAAACAGCCTTATAAAAAAATAATAAAAAGGTCTGTTACAGAATAAAAACACAGCACTTAAAAAAAAAGAGAATCAAAAATTTTGCTCTAAAAAATCCAGAAAAATACCAAAATGAATCTAAAAATTATATAATTAAAAGACGGTTTGCTGAAACTGAAATGGATCATCGGTTGAATAAAAAATATATTAAAACGATAATTTTTTTTACGTTGAATCCTATGGGATTCGCCTTTTTAAACCTGTCGAACTGAACCACCAAAATCTGTGCAATTCGCCAACATGGTGTTCTCTGAATAGATTATACATTATTTCTCTATGGGACTATTTCACTGCCACCGAAGGTTCGCCAAATTGTAGTGAACTGCACCGTATTTTGCTGTCAGTTCACCAGTACTTCAACTGATGTTGTTTTAATTTCTCTATCTGGATCGGCAAATTTTATCCTGGCTTCAACAATGATGATTTACACAGTTGTGAAACAAAGCTAAACAACTATGATTATGGAAAAACCCCTTAAGAATTTTGTTCACCCAAATAACAGAAGTTTCCTCAAGCATTTTGCAATGTGCCCCCCCAAACATGGTTACCCACAAGGCACCACTGTCTTGGTAATAGGGTTTCACGTTGATGTGCCAATGCTATCAGAGCTGCCAATGCTTACCTGTCATATGAGACCAGAAGAGCTGGCCTACAGAGTCAGTTGACCCCTAAACTACCAAGATCGCGATATCTCTGGCTTCAAAGGCACCATCCGATGTCCTGATATCGAGCTATCTCGATCAGCAGCTCTGCAGCCAAAAAGCAAATGAAATTTGTTTGCTGCAAACAAATTTCATTTTCTTTTGGCCTGCAGAAGGTGCCCCCCAAAGTTTTAGCCCTGTGGGCATAATGCCGAGACCTAAAATTGTATAAAATCAGCTAACTGAATGTCCTGACATCGGACATTCAGGAGCCGATACAGTTGCAGCACATGATTCACTGCAACGGCAGTAACTCAATTTGGCAGTAGATGGCACCATCTACTGGCCAAATATGTTAGTACAGTAAGAAATACACTGGGAATACAGCCAAATATTTCTTACTGTATAATTAAAGATTTTTCAAAAAACTACTGGTTCCTGAAAAGGGTTTTTGGAAAATCAGTTGGTAATGAAGGGGTTAAATACAACAGGTGGACTTTAATTGCTAGTTTTATTTTACAACATAGTCAAATAAGGTTTTGAGCCGTAAAAAGTCTTATAGATTATATTTTTGGGGTGGGGATCATTTTTCTTAAAAAGATTCTCATAAAAACACCAAAATAGTGTATCTTTTAAAGTTTGTCTTCTAGCAACTGATTTCTGCCTCTAATTCATATTTTAAAAATCCCTATTTTATGTTGAGATGATTATTCTCCTCTTGTTAACAAGAAGCAGAAATAATAACAAAATAAAGCCTTAGGTTCTATTTAATAATAAGTGGTAAAGAAAAAAAACTGCAGTTCTTTCTGCAATTAAGGAGAACCTAATTGTCTAAGAAATTTAATTGCAATTGAGTATTTTTTTTCTTTTGTTCTTTTGGAACAACGGATATATCAAACAAGGTTGATATATCCGGACTGAAATTACAAATCAGACCTTGATTTCTCAGGGTCATTTTCTCTGTGGATGATTCCAATACAATATCAATTTGCCCACTTGCTAAAATTGGCTGTCACATGCCAGGGACAAACAAATTTGTCAAACCCCACACAGTTCCCATTTATTAGCTCTATTAGTTTTATTAGTAAAGGCTCATGGCTGTTCAGTGACAAACCTTTTGAGAATCACTCAACGTTAGATATTTTGGCCTCAAAGGACAGCAATGTGAAAATAATAGGACTACATGTGTATGTGATACATGAAATAAATATTTGAAACTTGCTTTTACGTTTCGCTTTTTAAAGGTTTATGCCAAGACCATATACCCCTGTATTAAAACCATTATCAAATTATTATTCTTCGACAATAAATATTGCATTGTATCAAAATGTTTCATCAATATATCCAGTGCCCAATATTGAGATACTGATGCAGGGAACACTAGCTGCAACTGTAACAGCTGTAACGCAATTTGGCTGTAGATGGCACCATCTACTGGCCAAATATGTTATTACAGTAAAAAATACACTGGGAATATGCCCAAATATTTCTTATTGTATAATTAACCCCTTCACTAATGATATAGAGATATCTCATGCTTCAAAAGCACCATCTGGTGCCTCGATATCGAGATTTCTCTGTATGCTGATCTTCAGCCCAAAAGCAAATGAAATTTATTTGCTGCAAATTAGGCTGGGGTCAGACGAGCGTGATTTCTACGGGCTGTACGTCCGTGCAGTACGGACATCGTCAGTACGGATGACGCAGTAGTGGTCACACAGTCCGTTTTTTCACTGAAGTTATTTTTGACGGATGTAGGAGGGAAAAATAAATTACAATGAAAAAACATTCTGTCCGTCAAAAATGCTGGACGTATAAATGCAGTCCGTCTGACCATGCTCCATCACTCACACACAAAGCTATGCAGACGTTGTGGACGCAGCGCACTCCGCACGTCCGTTCTAGCAGTATTACGTTCTTGCCTAACCTGCGTCCGTTTGCCGCGGCCGTTGTGCGTCCGCAGTTCAGTGCGGACGTACTTCATGTGTCGGGCTCCAACGGACTTTCTTTCATGCTATCACGGACGTACTTTTAGGCGCAATCACGGACGTGAACACTACGCTCGTCTGACAGCAGCCTTAATTTCCTTTGCTTTTGGGATGCAGAAGATGCCCCCAAAGCTTTAAGCCCTGTGGGCATAATGCCCAAAGATCACTAAAACTGTAAAATCAGCTGCTCAAAGCTCTGAAATACCGGGCTGTCAGCAGCCGATGCAGGGAGAAACAGAAGAAAATAGACCAGTCGCTCAAACCTCTAACTCAATTTGGCAGTAGATGGTGCCATCTACTGGCCAAAAATAGGTTATTTACAGGAAGACATTCAATAAGTATAAGCTCAAATATTTCTTTACAGTGGAGGGGATGGTAAGCGCCCAAAAAATGTACCACCACCGAATACCCAGCTGAACCAGATGACCAGTGGTTTCCCCAAAACCAGAGTAGACAATGGAAATGGATACGTATCTGGTCAGCGCGAAATGAACGCAAGGGATATCAGGCGGTTCTTATAATAATGTCCTCGGTATAAATGTGTAGGAAACAAAAGACAAGCAGGGTTATTCAAAGAGATTCGAAAAGTCACTGCACGTTCGGTGACTTTTCGTTCTCTTCAATTCGGTTCCTTTTGCCGATCCCATTTCGGTGACCCTGCGGTGTATTCAGCAAGCACCACAGGGTCCCCGAATTGCAGGGAAAAGTCACCGCAAACCTGACGAAAACTAACCGCAAAACACACTGAATGCACGCCGAAAACAAGCAAAAACATCTGGATTAACCTTCGAAAAACCCGAGCAGGAGCCGATCACACGCAGCGAAGCAGCCAAACAGGAGCCGAATCACACAGAGCCGAAGCAGCTGAGACGCAGAGGAGGCAGTGAATAAATTAGCAAAACCGTTTGTATGAATATGTGAAAATGAAACGCTGTTTGCAAAGAAACTACTGAGCGAAAATGTCTGAAATTTACACAGGAGGTCCAGGGAATGATAATAAAGAGGGCTGTTACAGAAAAAATGAGTAAACTTAAAAAAAATAAACTGTTCATTAGATATTGATTTAAAACGGGAATATTTTTAACATTGAAGCCTATGGGATTCTCCTGAATAAATTTGCCGAATTAAACCACCGAATGGCAGGACATTAGGGGAACCTTTCACTGCTGGTTCTTGTTCTCTGACTAGCCGAAGCAGTGCTTTTTCATGGGGATTTCACTGCCCTCGAACAGGCACCGAACAGGCACCGTATGTTCAGGCAATTCGCCAGGATTTGACGAATTGCCTGCTCTCTGGATAGCCGAATGGCCAGGAAAGGTTACCTTTCTCAAGCAATTTGGATCTCTTTGGATAACCCTGAGGGAAGTACATTGGTGCAGTATGTCTAATACAGAATATATATCCTATTGTGAGTGAACCTTCGACCTTACAATAGGATATATATTCTGTATTGGACATACTGCACCAATGTACTTCCTTGTCTTTTGTTTCCTACACATTTATACCGAGGACGTTATTATGAGAACCGCCTGATTTCAAATATTTCTTACTTTAAAATTAATTAAAAACGATTTTACAAAAAAAAACAATGGTTTCTGAAAATGATTTTTTGGAAAATCACTTGGTAGTGGAAGGGTCAGTTAAAAATGTTTTTTTTTTAAAAAAAAAAAACACTGTTCCTGACAATGTTTTTTTGGAAAATCACTTGGTAGTGAAGGGGTTAAGTATACTTTCACTGTCTATACTTATCATTTCCATGAATTAAATATATATACTATGGAAGCATAAAAATTAAAACTATATTTATGAAAGAAAATGTATCAAATGACAAACGTTTGAATATTTTAAAGAATAGTTCCAGCCAACACTTTACACACCTAATGTCACTTTCGATCAAACTTTCAGTGAGGGTCTTTGATACTGCCATACAAGCAAGTTTGCAGCTGTCAAGAGAGGTTTGCTAGCTGGCATCATCTAATTATTATTATTTATTTTTTACAATATTCAAAAGGATTCCCTAAAACCCAATTTATCTTTGTTTTAACATCGATATCAAACATGCACATAGCATGGTGGATTATCAGGGTTATTCAAAGAGATCCGAATTGCTTGAGAAGGCTATCCAGAGAGCAGGCAATTCGCCAAATCCTGGCGAATTGCCTGCACATACGGTGCCTGTTTGGTGCCTGTTCGAGGGCAGTGAAATCCCCATAAAAAAGCACTGCTTCGGCTATTCAGAGAACACAAACCAGCAGTGAAAGGTTCCCCTAATGCCCTGCCATTCGGTGGTTTAATTCGGCAGGTTTATTCAGGCCAATCCCATAGGCTTCAATGTTAAAAATATTCCTGTTTTAATTAAATATTTAATAAACCGTTCATTATAAAATTCTGCAGTAAAAAGTCTCTTTATTTATAGATTTTTTACGATATTTTAAGCATTTTTTTTTTTTTTTTTTAAAAAAAGATTTTTTTTTAATTTTTTTAAGTTTACTTTCTGTAACAGCCCTTTTTATTATCATACATTGGACCTCATATGTAAATTTCAGACTTTTTCGCTCATTGGAGTTTCTTTGCAAACAGCTTTCACTTTTCAAACATTCAAGCAAACTGTTTTCCTAATTTATTAACTTCACTCGTCTGCGGTGTCGGCTTTTTCCGGAGGCTGCAATGTGTGTGATCGGCTCCTGCTCGGGTTTTTCCGGCGTCTTCGATGGGTTAATCCAGATGTTTTTGCGGGTTTCGGCGTGCATTCGCCGGGTTTTTGCAGTGACTTTTCGTCGGGTTTGCGGCAGCTTTTCCCTGCAATTCGGGGACCCTGTGGTGCTTGCTGAATACTCCGCAGGGTCGCGAAATGGGATCGCCAAAATGAACCGAATTGAAGAGAACAAAAAGTCACCGAACGTGCGGTGACTTTTCGATTCTCTCTGAATAACCCTGTAAATGCGACATGTCAATCATTATTTGTCGATTTGAAATCTTGGAGAGTTACTGCACATATTTTTTTAGGACTAGACCCCTGCATTTACTGCATCACAAGAATGTTTCTCCAGATAAAAGAAAATCTTTGGGAATGTCTTGCGCTGAGAATTGCCTCTTCATCCCCTTTCTAGCTATTTAAGCTTTCAAAGAAAAGTTCTAATTAGTAAGCATTGCTCTATTATTCCTTCAAAAATAATGGCATGTACATTGAAACAAGCCCATTCCAGCTCAAATTTAAACATCATTCCCTGGGGCAAGTGTTTAAGAACTCTGACATAAATTTAAAAAAAAAAAACACTTTAAAACATTGTTCTCCCAAGAGAGGCTCATAACGATTTTGCAATGTTTTTGAAGACACGTGCAATATAAAAGAATCGTTAGAAATGTGTTATTGGAATCAACATTTGCATAGTTTTTTTATTCATGGATATTCCCCACTGGAACTAATCTATAGATTGCTTCTTAGTGTACATCCAAAGGAAAACCTTCAAAAGGATTAAAAAGAGGAGACGGATACAGTATCGCTGAGAAATATAGAACAGAGTTGACCTCTATGTAGATGAATGAGCTGCCAAAGTTAAATTATGTTTGCAGTGCAGTGAAATACCCATTAAGCAAGCCATGACTAATAATAAAGAACACAATTTCTGTTCTGGGGAATTGTGATGTTATTTTTAAGATTTAATGGCTTGGAATTTTCTTGTACTTTAAATGTCATTAATATATGCACTGCTTACTAAGTGACCCTGATTTCTTGCAACATAAAACAAACAAAAAAACTGGTTGAGTTAAGGTCACACATCTCTTCAGATTGATTTTTGGTTTGTTCGTTATCCTTCCCAACTGATAAAAAAATAGTAAAGACACATCGGTTTTCCTGATAAATTTAAATCTTGATTATTATTTTTTTAGTTGGGTTCGTGGATCCTGAGGATATCAGTACATGACGTCCTGTAGTTTCAGCTCGCTAGGTACCCTACTCTTCGGTGTCCACAATGTTCAACATGCATAAGTGCTTGATTAAATTAATCGAAACATAACAGCTGTAAGACTGTATTTGCCCTAAGAGGAAGAGTTAAGGGAGTGTTATATAATATGATTAAAAGATATTATTTTGCACAAGACAAATGCAGACAGCATTATACAGCGTTATCTGATTATTTCTTCTTTGTGTTCTCTAGTTATTTTTTGGTTGAATTTTAATAGCGGTATTCTTTGTATTGGATCATTTATTTTGCCATATCTGGCCATTTATTTCAGTCAAAGAATTCTGGGAATTGTAGACAATAAAAATCTGGGGGGCCAGAGTTTGAGACCCCTGATCTTTACAGCTTACAGTTTCTCAAACCTATAGTGGTTATTTAAAGAGCACAAATTGCAATATCCTTCCTGGTAAAATACTTTATAAATAAATAAATAAACTCTGGCAAAAAATGCAATGGTAGCAGACACCTGTTTTTCAGTAAAGGGAAATCCAAACAATGCAGGAGAGGCTTCATTATGTAGCTTCTCCTGCAGCTGTTTGGATTTCTGGTTTGTGAGAAGCAGGCATTTATCAACATTACAACAGTGGCGATATTAGCCAGTGTTTACAACTTCAGGCACTCTTTGAATAACACCCAAGTGTCAAATAGCCATATTTACTTTGCAAAGGGGTGACAGATGTTGCATTTCATGGAAACAGTTTGCCATTAGCTATTGCAAAGTAGGACACAGCTCTCCGTTACACTGATAGCAAAAATTCCATAAAACTCACTAAAGACTAGGCTGAGGAAACATAGCAATGAGCATCATGACTCATATCATATTTTCTGTTGGGTTGTTATGGGTAGACCAAGTTGAGGAGACAAAGTTTTTCATTAGGTATAACCAATGTAAATGCTAATAACCAATGCTAATGCTTGTGCCATAATACTTAAAATGTTTCCAAACGTTGGGCCTCTTGGGAGCATAATTGACATGTAACTAGACTTTACGAGCCGCACCGCCATACGGATATATAATTTTACCTCTCCAGGAGTCAAGAGAACAGGATACTCTTGTGTATATACCGTGTTTCCCCAAAAATAAGACACTGTCTTATAGTTTTTTGGCCCCCAAAAAACACACTAGGTCTTATTTTCGGGGTAGGTCTTATTTTTTTCTTGTGATGTTGGTGTTTTTTTGGGCGGTGTACGTCTGGCAATCACTTCGCCTGTGATAGAAGCCGGCAGTAGAGGACGCATCGGCTAAGGCTGCAGTCACACAAGCGTTCTTTGAGCAGAAGGAACGCACTGAGTGCGTCTGTGTGACCACACTTCCCTGCATGCAGCGTGCATGTAGCGTGCGTGTAGCATGCGTGCGCACGCATGAATTGCGTGCACTGCCACGGACGTGATTTCAGCCTCCCCGTCAAAAAGTTAAGGGACGCAGATGGGGCTACAAAGCGCAATCCTCCAGCAAGGTGGCCAGATGGATGTCAGAGTGGAAGGAACGTCCACTCTCACAAACGTTCCTTCTACTCAAAGAACGCTGGTGTGACCACAGCCTTATGCAGCTCTGCTCCCTCCGCTGCCACCTCGCTTCCTCTGGTGCCCGTATCACGGATTCTCTCCCGCGACTCATCAAGTTGCCTTACAACTAGGTTTTATTTTTGGGGTAGGTCTTATATTTTCGCAGTTATCAAAAAAACACACTAGGTCTTATTTTTGGGGTAAGTCTTATTTTCAGGGAAACAGGGTATGTGTAAAAGCTTAAACCTGGTTAGTTTAGAAAAATGGCACCTTAGAGGGGATCTGATGACTTTATATAAATATATAAAGTGCCATTATAAACCAATGTCTGGAAACCTATTCATAGGACATGAGTTCACCCATTTAGACTGGATGAAAGGAAATTCAGCCTAAAGCATAGGAAGGGTTATTTTACAGTGAGAACAATAAAGCTGAGGAATTCTCTGCATGTTGAGGTGGTTGGGTCAGAGTCTGTACAGACGTTTAACCCCTTCACTACTGAGATCGAGATAACTTGTGACGATCTGCACCTCTGAAAGACAAAAGCAAATTAAATTAATTTGCTTCAAACTAATTTCATTTGCTTTTCAGCTGCAGATGGTGCCCTTACAGTTTTAGCCTTGTGGGCATAATGCCCGAGGTGCTAAAACTGAATTGGCTGAAGAATGCCCTGACATATCTGGCTTTCAGCAGTCGATGCAGGGAACCACAAGCTGCAGCTGAAACTGCTGTAACTCCATTTGGCCAGTAGATGGTGCCATCTGCCTGCCAAATAGGTTATTACAGTAAGAAATACATTGGGAATATTCCCAAATATTTCTTACTGTATAATTAATTAAAAAATATTATTTAAAAAAAAAAAACTCTGGTTCCTGACAATGGTTTTCTGGAAAATCACTTGGTAGTGAAGGAGTTAAACAACGACTGGGTGACTTCCTGCAAAAACAGAATATTAAGGGTTATAATAATTACTATGTGATAATGGCTGCTTAATCCAAGGAGAAATCTGACGCCATTCGGGGTCAAGAAAGAATTTTTTTCAAGTATGTTGCATATTCAGAGAGCGTTTCAGATTGGGTTTTTTGCCTTCTTTTGGATCAACAGCAGTAGGTGATGTGTGAAAGGCTGAACCTGATGGACGCACATCTTTTATTTTCATTCTATGTAACTATGTGTCTATGTAGAAGATTGGAAGTTGATGTATATTTAAAATGTTATGGTCTTAGTGATGCACACAATGGGTAAATACTTTATAGTCAGCTCCACAGCTTTAACATAATTGCAATAACTATGTACTGTGCAAGAAAACAGCAATCATACACACCGAAATAATTACTGCTTATTGTACAGAAATGTATAACATTATTTATGACTCACGTGGAAAATTGAGATTATATAGAATATGTCTGGGGTGGTGGATACGTCTTTATTTTGTTCAGCGTTAATGTTTTATAAGGGGGAAAAGAAGCAGAGATACATGTAGCAATCTTGACAAGCACAATCTAGTTATATTCTTTCAACTTCATTTGAATCAGCCACAAGGAAAGGTGAAACTGTAAATGAGTGAATGGCTCGCAGTCTTTTCCCCAGGGTAATTGGTCACACAGAGCAGGAATATATTGAAATCTGTGAATCACTCTATTAAATATCTGGTGTGTATGAATCCTGCAGAACATTATCTGTTGCATGCTTGTTCAAGTCAATTGTTTAATTATTCACATGCTTCATGCAAATAATATCTTTCTAAAGGTGACTGTGTCCCTTGTGTCTAAAGATCGAATTTTCTTTGCTTGAATTTCTGATGTTCAGACCAGTGATAGCTTCCTTTTACTATGGAGTAGGTTTCTTAAAATACCATTCAGTCAAGGAGGTAACAAAATAGATAAATGATAGATAGATAGATAGATAGATAGATAGATAGATAGATAGATAGATAGATAGATAGATAGATAGATACATACATACATACATACTGTAGATTCTTTTATATTCTTGTAGTTTTCAATGCTAAACATATTGGGCTATATTACAATCTTTGCGCAAAAACGCTTGCGCAACGCGTGCATTTGTGCGCTAAGCATTAAACGTTTACGCGTGCAAATCGCCGCTGGAATTACAATCCTCGCGCGTTTTTTCATCCGTCGATCAATAACGAGCGTAAACCGGACGCGCACAAATGCTCCCGCAGTACTGTCGCGCTCAGAAATCAGTGTGCGCACTGTTTTTTTCACACGATTCAGCCACTCAGAATTAAGAACCACAATTATCTCACGTTAACGTTTGCGCCTGCCAAAGTCAATCTGAGCATATATGCTGCAGCAATAATACATGCACACACAACTTCTCCATTTTATTGGTTTGCTATGAATAGCATGTGTAACTATACTTTGTTGCATTTTTTTTTTTCGGGCTGGTGTATTTGGGTTCGGCCAGGTTGTTCAGATTTGCCATTTACACCAGCTTTTAGGAGTTGCTAAAATTAAGCGCTCAAAGGCTATGCGGTAATTCCTGCGCATAGATTGTAATACCATCTGCGTACCAGCGCACATACGCATTTGCGCTCACAATGTTAAATATAGGAAGCGCGACGTACAGTAAGCTCACGCAGGTTCACCCGCGGTAGACGATTACACGCGTTTGTTGCGCTGACTATATATTACGACATTCGGCGCAAATGATTTTACCCCTCGCGTTAATTTTTTTTGCACCGGCGCAAACGTTTGCGCGAAGATTGTCATTTTGCCCATTATATCTACTATCGAACTACAGAATGATTCTCAAATGTTCCCATTTTATTTGAATGCCCTATACTTTCTGCTTGTTTTACGATGCCTTCTCTTTCTGTAAGATGCCCCTAATTCCCTCCCATCTCCTCCACGACATTGAACAAAGCAGAAGAAATCCCCAACCCTTAATAAAATGATATGTTATACAAGCTAAGTGGAAGGCTGTCCAAAGCTGCTAAAGAAATAGGGTTAACTCCTTGTAAGCATCAAGCTATTTACTTATTTCAGTTGCTTGCTTTACCAAACTGAATTTATTACGGTTTACTCTAAAACCAGTAGAATGCCCCTTTCAGTGACCACTCTCAAGGCAAAAAAACTATGAGGACATACTGAGGGAATACACAGAACTATATACATACATATTTATCATTTTGACACATTTCGCCCTCACACACACATCTGTCATTCTGACATGTTGCACCATTTAAATACTTTATCTGATGCGAGTTTTGCCTAGTTTTTCTGAACACTTAACACTTCTTCATGGAGACGGGGAGCACAGAGAAGGCTCTGCCTTGCAAAAACCTTTGGGATCTCACCAGGACTAATGAATTAATTTCCTACTGAGTATGGATTCCACACATAGGGCACTATTCCATTCTTAACGCTAGCGTTAGGGCTCAGATATGTGCGCGTTAATGCTAGGTTAAGAGCCTTTAACTCATGACCCCATATTACATTCCCAATGCTAAAGGGTTAAAAAATCTGTTAGTGCATCGGTGATTGCCCTAGCTTGCGCAAACTTTCTGTACGTTGCCCTCCCTATGCTTCACTTGGAGAGCGCAATCAGTAATTAGCGTTAGGATTACAAAGTCCTAACGCTAATTAATTCACTGCTGAGGTAACTAAAAAGTTAACCACAGCTCGAAGCTGGTGCTAATTGATTGTGCTTCTGTGGATTGTGCTTCTGCGGAATCAGTTAGCACCAGCTGTAACCCCTCCCCAAAAAATCAGATACTCACCATCTCACGACACTAACGGTGGCTTTATCCGCCAATTCTGTCTGCGAGGAGCAGAGTGAGACTGGGGGACAAAGAGTTCCCAGTCTCCCTCCACAAATCACACCACATCCCTGCACAATTTCACCAGAGTGGGAAAACGCAGGGCTCATGGTCCGGCAGCACAACCCTCCATGGAGTCCTATGCATCCTGGAGGGTAGCACTACGATACGGGGCAGGCTGCTGAATTAGTGCCTGCCCTGTAATATGCGCAGGTTTAGCGTCCCCGTTTTAGCACCAAGTTTGTAAAAGGGCCCATTACAAGGTAGTGCTTTTCATACACTGTCCAGCATCACTGTTGGGCATATCATTGAAAATCACCTTTTTCTCAGATATTTACCACAATAAATGAAAGACTGATCTGCTCAATACTTCTGACAGCAAGTACTGTATTTTCAGAAAAGGACTGAGAATTTGACAACTAATAATCCCATATGCTGTATATCTATAAAAACCAAATATTTGTTACATTCAACCCCATGATTAAACAACGATCATTAAAATATCCTTAAAATACTCACATATGAAAAGGAAAGTGCATTGATGGTTCAACATGTGAGCCACGAAACATAATTTGCTAGCTCTAACTGATAGGGCTTCTGGGTGGAGTTACAATCTTGGCTTTGAAGGTCATTTTCACATTTTCACATAAATAGATTTGAAAATTGGTACTGCGGGGACAGAGAGCTTCCAGTATAACCATTATAAGAAGCTGAAGGTGTTATGGCATCCAGTGTCCCTTTAGGCTAGGGTCAGACCAGCGCACTTTTAACGTGCGTTCTGGCGCACATAATTACGGCCGCACTAGCAGCAAATGACGGGCAATGACGGCCAATATACGAAGTACGGTCGCACGAAAGTCCGGCCGCGCAACGCAAGGGGAAAACGAACGCATTTTTTCGAGAACGCTGAACCGCTAGTACGGACGTACAGAGTGCGCAGCTGCGGCATAGCGGCGTGTTTGCGAGATTAGGAGATGTCAGATGCTGCTAATGTCCAGCCTACATAACGTCCAGACGCAAAAAGAGTTTTATTGACGTTCCGAAAAAATCACGCACGAAAAATGCGCATCGTATGACCGTTTTCGCGCACTCCGTGAAAAAATACGTCAATTCGTTCAGACGCACTTTTTTACATTCGCGTGTAAAAATGCTTTCGTTTGACCCTAGCCTCAGGTCCAACATCCAAAGGATGCCATCCCCATTCCTAACACCCATAACTGTATGCCCACGGCTAGCATAAAAAGGCTTAAAACAGAGCAGGTGGGCTGTTTATTCTTCTCTGTTTTAATCCTTCCATTGCTGGATACTGTTGGACTTTTCAGGCCAAGGGGTTCCTGGTAGCCCACCCAGTCTTGATTAAATCCTCATCAGAGCCAGTGATGGTTTCTATTAAATAATTGATTAGTTATGTCGCAACACGCCGGTATACAGAGGCTCAGTTACCTGTAACAAGTTGATTTCAACTTAAAAAAAATATTATAAAACATATATAATATATAATATCAATCACCCGACCAAATTCATATAGCTGAAAGGATCATAATATCCAAAAATTACAAACCAATTTTTTTGCATCTCCCTAAGTCTAATAATCACTATTGAGAAATGTCTGGCTGCTAATGGCATTTTTTTTTTGTCTGCAGAACATCTGTTTCTCGTTCTCTGCAATACTTGCAAACCATAAGCAAACCATTATTTTTAAATTATTTCTTTTTTATTTTAAATTCATTCATAATCTAAAACCATGCATTTTTAATTTATAGATTTAAAGGAAGAAATGTACCGTTTTATTTTTAATATATTTAAAATTCATTTTAATTTTCGGGGATTTAACAGTTTTTGTTATATTGTTTGAAAAAAAAATGAGTTCCTAAATTAAAGCTGCATAGCAATAGGAGGTATGTATGAGTAGATTAAGTGTGGAAACAATCAAATAAAAGAAAATGTAATACTCAGGCAAGCAAGAATATTAATTGCAGTTGGTAGGAGTTTTAGCAATGATTATGAATGTTGTGCCAGCAAGGGAATTTCTATAATTAGTTGTTGTTCAGCCTGTTGAAAATTCTATGCAAGCCATTAAATGCAAATGAGAACAAATATTGTGATTGCAAATAGACAAATACAAAATGCTGCTGTTTGAAATAATTTGTAGTTTTCATGTAAGCGTTATAAGGGAGAGACATGATGCTGGATGTATCAAATAATGAGTTCATCCATCAATATACTGTGGGGTATTTTATGGCTTGGGTACCTCTGATGTTAAGACTCTTAGACCAGGTGGATATCCAGGGCAGCCATCAGGTGTGACAGCCCATGTAATGTCCAGCTCAGTTGATCCAGGAGGCCTTTACCAAATGCTATGTACACCTTAAGTGTCAAAGAGGTAAGGGCCCCATCCATGTCACCCAGGACTGGTCAACCAAGATACCAGCAATTTTCCCAGTGGGCCGTGGCATCTAAGCGCCAGTCAGGGCACTCTGGCTCATAACGGAGGAATCGATTAGTATGATCTGCACCATGGAACACAATTTATCCCCTTGCTGGATCACCACGGATTTAGCCCATTCCCAGTAAAATAATAAGAAAAGGCAACATTTTATATTTTTAATTAGTTTATTATGATAGGCATCTGACAGAAGAGGACCCTGTCCAGTGGTTTAGTAAGGGGCCTAAAGATTTCTGATAGCAGCCCTGTGGATCCAATTAGCAAAATGAACACGAGTTACAAGCTTTTCTATGCAATCAGAGTTTAATGAATTATCCACTTATGATGTCAAACATTTGATCAGTTCCTATGTTTTATCACAGCTAAACTGGGAACTTCTGAAAGGCATCACACCGGATTGACTCTGTGTCTCATTTCTATATACCTTTTGTGTATCACATGTCAGGGCAAATGCAGACGATGCAATTTCCAACCTTGCCAATGGTTACTGAATCTCCAGCCATTAGTTCTGTACACCAACATCTGCACCACGTACATCGACAATTGTGTGCACATTGGGCCAGACGAAGGGACCTCTGAGACATGCAGGGATTAGGTAGATCATCTGCTATTTAAGAGTCAAAATGATGGGTTTGACGCAGACTGAAAAAGCTGTTGAACTTGTATGGTTCCACTTATTAAGGTTCCCTTGTCCCTTGTTGAATCTGTGGTAAAAAGTATCCAACACTTTACACTTTTTCAGCATTGAAGATCAATTTAATTGACAACTGATGGCACTTCGACTGAGGACAGCAAAGGCCCTCATGTCTGTCAATGCTTTCATGCACACTCGGTGAAGAGCTCATCAAGTGCACATTAACTGACTGACATCTTACAGGAGGCAAAAACTTCTGTATATCTGAGGCAAGCAAAACTCAAGACAACAGCACAACCCTACACAAACTCTGCAAAGTCTCACTTGAATGGGGTAATGTAGGGGTACAGGAAATAGCCATAGATGTGCACTGGGAACTATTTGTTTCCTGTCTTCCACTACTCCCATCAAGAGGAAGTGGTGGATCCCACCACATTTTGCACCATGGGACCTGGGGTAATTATGGGTATTTTTGGCAGGGTTAAATAGAGGTATTAAGTGAAAAAACAAAAGCAGAATCACTGAACAATCACTTAACACCAGGGTTTAAAAACAGGTATTCTTTGAATGAATAGCTAGTGTAGAACGAATAGGAGCCGTTAATATACAGTAAGCAGCTGCAATCTCTGAGCCGCTTTGCTTGCAGCTTGGTTTTGTTCAATTACTCCAGCCACTGGCTTGACGGCTAGTTTGGAATTGGGCTCTCCATCTCTCCAAAACCTTTGCGAACACACGCAACTCAAAAGTGCATTTCAAAAACAAGCAAGTAGAAAAAAATCCTTACCATTAGCAAGTACCAAGCCTTGACCACAATCCTACCTTGTAGCAAGGCAAATGCAGACTTTAGAGAATGTTGAGACAAGTCCAAATCCCGCTGTGAGACAATTGTGGAACGTACATAGAATACCTCCTTTCTGCCCATCATCTATTCAGAAAGAAAAAGCAGTTCAAGAAAACCTGACACGACTATCCCAAAAAAGCTAAAAAATAAAGCTGCAAATGTCACTTTATGGCATGCAAGTCACTTAAATCTTAAAGTGTGTGTGACAACAAGGAATGACGATAACAAAAATAACTCAAATAATAAGGGGTTCTCGTCCATGAGACTGTGCATGCAGTCATCCAAATTCTCACAGTGAGAGTCGAGCTGTAATGCATAGTGTGGCTACCACGGCCAGATTTATTTCCTAGCAGTTACGTCCTTTAGCTATTAGCTTATAGATTTAGAATATGGGATGCATGGTGAACTTAGAGGGTCTCGTTGCAACACAGATGACTTGTGTTGCGGCCATAACGACCCATAGCGAATGTTGGCCATTGACAACTCTTATGTCATGTACCCACTTACACAAAGCATGTATATTATGACAATGATGATCTAGGCCAGTGTTTCCCAAACCTGTCCCCAGGACCTGCTGGCAGACCAGGTTTGCATATCTGAAATATATCTGAAGCACAGCATAGGTGATATAATTAGCCGTTCAGTGATTGCAGTATTCAGTCTGCATTTCCTCAAGGTAATCCTAAAAATCCAGCGTGTTAGAGGGTCCTGAGGACAGGTTTGGAAAACACTAATCTAGGCCAAAAAATATCTTTAAGCAAATCAAATTTTCATTTTGTTATTTCAATATTAAATATCTAAAGCCTTTCTTTCAAGAAGACTAACAGGGTTATTCAGACAGCGGTGAAAAGCAGGAGAATGACTGGAGAATGGAAAATTCGAGGTCAAAATAGCCGATTTAGAAAGTGAGATGAATAGGAGAATTTTTCTGGTTTGGCTATTTTGACCTAGAATTTTCCATTCTCCAGTCATTCTCCTGCTTTTCATAGCTGTCTGAATAACCCTGTATATCATTTTTGAGAATAGAAATACAGCACGAACCAGGTTTTCCTTGCTTTCTGCAAGATCTTTCATTTCAGAACTTGCCACAATTAAAGTAGAAATTGGATTCTAATAATCTGGTTTGAAAGGCAATGAATAAATTCTTTCAAATGTTTTGACTGCATTATATGGTCCTACAGGGTTATTCAAAGAGATCCGAATGGCTGCCGAAAGGGAACCGAACGCTGAAAATCAGCGTTCGGTTACCTTTCTTTGCCATTCGGCAATCCTGGCGAATTGCCTGCACATACTGTGCCTGTTCGGTGCCTGTTCGAAGGCAGTGAATCCCCATAGAGAAGCAATGCTTCGGCTATTCAGAGAGCAAAAACCAGCAGTGAAAGTTGCCAAAGTGCCCTGCCATACGGTGGTTTCATGCGGCAGATTTATTCAGGCGAATCCCATAGGCTTCAATATTAAAAATATTCCCGTTTTAATTCAATATCTAATAAACCGTTGATTATAATATTCTGCAGTAAAGAGTCTCTTTATTTATAGATTTTTTAGGATATTTTAAGCATTTTTCAAGATTTTGTTTTTAAAAACAAATTTCGGATTTTGCTTTATTTTTATTTTTAACTTTACTTATTTTTTCTGTAACAGCCATTTTTATTATCATTCATTGGACCTCCTATGTAAATTTCAGACATTTTCGTTCAGTAGTTTCTTTGCAAACAGCGTTTTACTTTTCAAACATTCAAGCAAACTGTTTTTTTAATTTATTCACTCCATTCGTCTGCTGTGTCGGGTTTTTCCGGTGGCTGCGATGCATGTGATCGGCTCCTGCTCGGCTCTTTCTGGCGTTTTCAGCAGGGTTAATCCAGATGTTTTTGCAGGTTTTCAGTGTGCCTTCGCCGGGTTTTGCGGTGAGTTGTCGTTGGGTTTGCGGTGACTTTTCTATGCAATTCGGGGACGCTGTGGTGCTTGCTGAATACACCGTAGGGTCGCCGAAATGGGATTGCCAAATTGAACCGAATTGAAGAGAACGAAAAGTCACCGAACGTGCAGTGACTTTTCGATTCTCTTTGAATAACCCTGCTTGTTTAAACCTGTTAATATCAGTATTACTTTGTAATGTACCATAGCTTCACAGTAAAGCTTCACCTGTCGTTCTTTTAGATTTTGGGTTTTTGAAATTATGGAATTTGTTGGTGTTGCAGTAATGGGAAGTTTTGCCACATAGAAACATAGAAACATAGAAAATGTCGGCAGATAAGAACCTTTCGGCCCATCTAGTCTGCCCAATTACATGGATACTTTACCTGGATTTATCTTTTTTTTAGGATAGCCTTATGCCTATCCCATGCCACTAACTGCAACAACAGCAAACTCCTGTGCTTTGTGAATAACCCATAAAGTGTCAACATACTTCACGGAACAATTTATGTATGGGATATTTTTTAGCTCCACATCTTATTTTGTACTAAAATATTATAACTGTGCTCAGTAATTTCTGTGTATTTACTAATAGCAGGTGCAATGCCTGGTTAAGGCCATGTTTATTTTTAAAACAAATCCCCCAGTCACGATAGCACATTTATTGCAGCATAGACTCAGATAAAGTAAAATTTGATTTATAGAAAACTATGGCTACAATAATGAATATTTTTTTGCAACTTGATTTTTTTTTATTAAAATTATTCTGTTAAGCTTGCTGTGATAGGGTAATATGTGCTGTTTGCATGCCACCTTCTGGTTACAGCACAAACTGTACTCGTGCCGTCATGGCAGAGACCTGAAGTTATCTTATTTCTTGAAAATCTGAAGATTCAACATTCCGTTGTTTACCGGAGTGATTAGTTAAGGCTTTTGTTATTTAGTGAACAATTTATGCTCTTTAATTAATTCAATGGAATAAAAAACACTGGATCTGACACACGTGCAATGACAGAATGTTGACGCATCATTTTTTAAAGCAGATCGAAAAAGAAAACCCTAAAAAATCTGGATAGTATTGTAGTGGGAACCCGTTCTGTGACATTGTAATGAAGTTTCATGTTTCATTTTGAGCTGTCACCAAATCCAAGAAATGCCTTGTTCAGAGGCAACAACAATAAACAATATAACAGAGGTATATCTTGGTAACCTTGCTTTTTTGTTGTAGCAATAAACCATCTAAAATGATACATTTCTGTTACCTTTCTCTGATCCATGTGGAGGTTTCTCTAGAAATTTATGGAGACTGGTTGGGCCAAGTCAGGTTGGCATTTGAGAAAATTGATCTTTGTGTCTTTGAGGTTTCATTTCTTATTTTCAGAAGGTGCTGGTTGGCACCAAGTTAAAACTTGTAAAGCAGGGCACTATTCCCTAGTTAACACTAACGTTAGCGTTGGGATATATACGTGTTATCGCTAGGATAAGTGTGTTTACCGCATGCCTCCCATATTACATTCCTGACACTAAACACGTTAGTAATCCATTAGCGCATTGGTTTTTGCACTAGCTTCTGTAAACTTACTGTACCTTGCGCATCCTATACTTAACATGGGGAGCGCAATCATTAATTAACATTCCGATAAGTAAGGTATTACAAAGTGCTAGCGCTAATTACTGTGGGGACCCGCAAGCAAAATTTTAGCACCTTCTAAAAGCTGGTGCTAAATGATTCTACAAATGCAAAATCATTTAATCAACTCCCCCAAGAAATCCGATACTCACCTTGCAGCCCGCGGCGAGACGGATGGCCCAATCCGCTGCTTCTTCTGGCTGCCAGCAGATGTGAGACTGGGAATAAATAGTTCCCAGTCTCCCTCGATGAGCAATCTGCGGCACCGTGCGATCTCACAGCCTGGAATCACAACCCTGCATGGAGTCCTATGGTCCGACTGGTTAGTGTTGTGTTCTGGGGTGAGGTGTTGACGTAGCGCCTGCCCCGTTATATCATTAGAACAAGATGGGTACGCTATGGGGAAACCTGCAGGTGCAGATTTTCCCTGTAAGAGTCCACATGTTAGCGCGAAGAAGGGAATAGGGCCCGTAGATGCCAAACCCAGAAAAGGAAAAAACAATATATATACTATATATATACACATATATATAGCAAAACCAGAATGCATTTTTCGTAAGAGTGCGTCTGAGTCCATTTAACTTAGAGCACTCCAATATACTACACTGGGTTTCCCAGCTAAAGGGAGCACATTACCTCTAGCATGTGCTACTTTTAACTGGGACACCCTGTAGCTTTAACGATTTTAAAGACACCTGACTAAGGGTTAAGATATAGGAATTTACTAACAAAATATGATCATATATTGCATAAGCCTGCTACAACATCAGTGTACCTCATCTCGGCAGGTCCTATTTTTCCTAACCGCTCCTACAAGATTAGACCACTTAGGGCCACATTACACTCTTAACGCAAATGTTAACGCTCACTTAGCAGCAAGGGCGGCGGAAGGTGTAAGTGAAGGGTGGAGCAAGCTGCAGGCATCCGGGACGTATGGAAAAAAGAGATTGAGCAGTGCTGTGCCCAGAAAAACACGCCTCTTTCACCCGTCTGGCCCGCCCTTGTATCCTATAACCGTACCTCCTTCTCTGCCTCTCAGATCTTGCACATGCGCGCCTGTGCCGCTTCACTGCAGTCCTCAGAAGCGAGATCTGAGAGGCAGAGAAGGAGGTACGGTAATAGGATACAAGGGTGGGCCAGATGAGTGAAAGAGGCGTGTTTGCACTACCGCTCTTGGAGACAGGGAGGGCTGGGCAGGCAGGGAGAGATGATACAAGCAGGCTTTGTATACAACAACCAGCCAATTGCTGGTAAGGTACATAGCTTGCCGTGATTGCCTGGTTGTTGCATACTAGGTACCACATACAGTACAGCACCAGTATCTGTACCTGTTCATACAGTATAGCACCAGTACATACAGTACAGTATACAAATGTCCAACAGTCAAAACCCCATCATGGCTCCACCAGCAAGAAGAAAGAAATATGAAGCCAGTTTCAAACTTAAAGTTGTAAACTTTGCCATGGAACATATATCCCAAACTCTATATTTTAACTGGAAAAGTTAGGGGTCGTCTTATACGCCCAGTCGTCTTATACGCCGGAAAATACGGTATGTAACTAAGTAAACAGGGGATGAAGCTCAGAGTATCTTTGAACTGCAGGTTTCATTTCCAACTAGGTCAAGTTACCCAGAAGTGGCTTTTTTGTCCAGACCGGAGTGTCCCTTTAACCACTTGGATGCTGAGGACGCGCTCAGCGCGTCCTCAGCATTCCCGCTGGTATGCGGAGGACGCGCTGAGCGCGTCCTCCCATTGGGGTCAGCGTTCGGCCGGGTTCCGGCCGATCGCTGGCCCCCCCGGTGCGGGCTGACATCCTCGATGTCAGCCGCGCATCCGGGACCACAGCCACCGGAATTAGGTGTCATCGCGGCAGCGTGATGACACCTAATTCAGGCGCCCCCCCCGCATGTGCGGAGGAGGCGCCTGAAAGGGAGGTCCTTCGGACCTCTCTCCCTCCCGATCGGCGGCGTTGCGGGGGTTAACCCAGGCATCATTTGGAAGGGCACAGCCTGCCCTTCCAAATGATGCCTGGCATTAACCCCTGGGGAGCTGGATCGCGAATCGGCGCTGAAAAGCGCCGGTTCGCGATCCTTTCCCGGAGCTGGCTGACATCTTGGATGTCGGCCAAGCCTCCGGGAACTCCCCCTGAGGACTGGCGTCATCGTGCGTAGCACGATGACGCCAGTCCTGGACTTAACCCTTAACTGCCACCAACGGTGGAGATAGGGAGTTCCAATGAACTCCCTATCTCCCGATCCGTGGCAGCTAGGGGTTAAATTTTGGTATGTTTGGATCGGCCAGAGCATTGCCGTTCCAACGATACCAAACATGAAAGTGAAAAATTTTGATAAAAAAAAAAAATGAAAAAAAAAAAAAATAATAATTAAAAAAAAAAAAAAACACTTTTTTTTTATTTTTTTTGGTTTGTTAATGCAGCAATATTGTTCCCATTTCAATTATAATGTGAACAATGATGCTGCACTAACGATTTTTGTATGCAGTGCGTTTGTTAAAAATAGTGTAATTTTCCCCAAAAAAAAATGTAACGAGACCCCATCTCTAATTTTTTTAACAAGCGCACCCCATACAAAATATAACCGCAATTGCTTGCATGTTAAAATGTGAAAAAAAACACTTTACACATTGTAAATTATTGAAAATACATATTTTATTGCATTTTTTGTTATAATATACAGACATGACATAACGTATACATATAATAATGACATATTATGAATCTACCGAGTCTGACGGAAAGAACGATATATAATATGTCTGGGTCATATACTAAAATAAGCCTTCAAAACGCGTTTAAACAAGATGAGCGAAACCAGTAAAAATGACCTCAGCACAGGGGCGGGAAAAGCCTCAGCAGCGAAAGGGTTAAACAGAATGAAGTTTTCCATCTTGCATTGCGGAGCAAACATTGTTATGATTTTTTCATTTTTTTTCTAGAATTGCTGAAGCCACACTACTATCTGTTTATTTATTTATATTTGCATCCATATATTTCTTAGAAGATGTGTATCTGAAGTTGGAGAAGAAACTTTGATCTTTTGCTTAGTTCCCCATGTGCTCTCTGACTTCAAAAGATCACGTTTAAATTTTAATCAACGCAACACACTATTTTCAATATTCCACTTAGTCTGCATTTTCTAGGTCATAACAGCTTTGTGTTCGCTTAATAGCTGAATAGCGAAATAACAAGAGCATTAAAGCAGTTTACATTCATATCAGAGCCGAACCAAACTATGCAAATTAGAGGCAATTGACACTTTTAAACTATGCATTTATTTTTGCTTTAGCCTAAAACAGCAGACATCAGATCTAACTTATTTGTTTTGTTTTTTTCCTGTAAAAACAAATTGATGATCTTATCAGTTTTAAAAAGCTCAAGGAAAAATCCATTTGGAACATAAACTTGTTTTATCTATGACATATATAATATTTAAAGGGACATGCCAATCACCGAGAGCCATGCTCATTGAATTGGATATGATGTAAGGAGCTGTACTACCATTCAAACAAAATTCTACAATGGCTGTTACTTGCAGAATTAGGTTTGAATCCTCATTAGTAGACATAAAAGTAGGATACGTATACTTCCTGCTAAGATGGGGCTTGTTATTCTAGTCCCTACGGGCTTTGCGAAGGAGCCTATATTCTCTCGTGCTGTCTGTTAGATATCTCTGGCGATTGCCATGTACCTCCCTTTGAATAAGCATTCAGTCGGTGTCTTGACTGACAAGAATAAGAGTCAGAAAAAGAGTAGAAATAATATCATCTTTCATTTTTCCAGAATTAAAGCTTTTACAATCTTTTTCACAATGCGTTTCTAACTCTTAGATATTTCTTGGAGACTAATTATTTCTGTTACTTTGATTCTGATTTCTGAATTATAAGTTCACAATTTCTATTGTTGAGGCTGGATAATCATTTTTTTATCAAATGCTGGAATTGGTATGCGTGTCCAATTTAAACTCGAGTTCAAACGATGTTTTAGTAATGTTTGGTTGTTCCTAAATATATTCTTTCTAATACCAAACTGCAATGGGATTTTCTTTAAATCTTTCAATAGGCCGGGCAAAGTATCACTGTTGGTTACTTCAGGCTTATTCAAAGAGAATCGAAAAGTCACCGTACGTTCGGTGACTTTTCGTTCTCCTCAATTCGGTTCGATTTGGCAATCCAATTTTGGCAACCCTGCGGTGTATTCAGCAAGCACCACAGGGTCCTCGAATTGCAGTGAAAAGTCTCCGCAAACCCGCTGAAAACTCACCGCAAAACCTGGCGAAGGCACACAGAAAACCCGCAAAATCATCTGAATTAACCCAGCTGAACACGCCGGAGAAACCCAAATAGGAGCCGATCACAGCGCAGAGCAGCGGCCGGAAAAACCCAACACCGCAGACGAATGGAGTGAGAAAAAAATAAAACAGTTCGTTTGAATGTTTGAACAGTGAAACACTGTTTGCAAACAAACTACTGAGCGAAAATGTCTGAAATTTACATATGAGGTGCAATGAATGATAATTAAAAGGGCTGTTACAGAAAAAAGAAGAAAGGTTTAAAATAAGAATTTTAAAAAATCAGAAAAAAGTTTTTTGAAACAAAATCCCGAAAAATGCTTAAAAGAGCCTACAAAATCTATAAATAAAGAGACTTTTTACTGCAGAATATGACAATGAACGGTTTATTCGATTTTGAATTAAAACGGGAATATTTTTAACATTGAAGCCTATGGGATTCGCCTAAATAAACTTGCCGAATTGAACCACCGAATGGCAGGGCAATTCGGCAACTTTTCACTGCTGGATTTTGCTCTCTGAATAGACGAAGCATTGCTTCTCTATTGGAATTCACTGCCCTTGAACAGGCACCGAACAGGCACCGTATGTGCAGGCAAATCGCCAGGGTCTAGCGAATTGCCTGCTCTCTGGATAGCCGAATGGCCAGGAAAGGTAACCGTACGCTGAATTTCAGCATTCGGTTACCTTTCTCCAGCAATTCGGAGCTCTTTGAATAACCCTGTTGGTTTCTTCAATTATCTCTCTTCCTCTAATTGCGTTTAACATGAACACATCTTATCCTTCTCCTGTTTCCACCTCAAAACTAAACAAACAAATGATATATATAAAGTTTATTATTGCAGAGGCCATTTACACATCCCAGCAATTCAAAGAACTGCATCACAGAGCTCATGTGCCACATTCCCCATATGCAGCACAGAACTCTGGTGCTGGTAAGACATGCAAGTGGCATCTGTAATTTCCCATTTGCGTCCTGGGTCTGCTTTCGCACAGAACCCTCCAATCAATGCCATGCCATGGCTTATTTAGCAGAGATCAGATTTATCCAACTGGTCAAAGCCACTCCTGGACAGCGCTGTTGCGGGATTATTGGACCCTCTTCAGCAGGTGAGTTTACTGTACTTTGCGCTCCCTATGCTTAACATTGCGAGCACAAAGACTAATTAGTGTTAGGATTACAAAGTCCTAATGCTAATTCCGCACCACTGCGGTTAACAGAAAAGGGCTCAGTTGGTGCTAACTGATTCCGCTTCTGAAGAATCATTTGCACTAGCTGAAAACCGCCCCAAAAATCAGACACTCGGTGGATCAATCCACCTCTTCGGTCTGTAGGGAGCAGAGGGAGACTGGGGACAAATAGTTCCCGGTCTCCTTCCGCAATCACTCTGCGGACCTGCACAATCTCAAGAGATCCTGCAGGTAACGTGACCCAGTGGCTTAGCTCTCCATTACGGGATAGGCTGCTGAGTCAGCATCTGCCCTGTAATATGGTGCTAAAACTGAGCCCCTGAAGTGCGCCGAATGGGATCCGCTGAAGACCACTGCTGACAGCCGCCGAAGACTGCTGAACGCTGCCATACTGCAGAAATAAAGAAAACCAGAACTCTGCTATGATATAAAATGTGTTTAACCACTTCTATGCGGAGGACGCGCTCAGCGCGTCCTCCGCATGGCTGCTGGTGTGCGGAGGAACGCGCTGAGCGCGTCCTCCCTTTGGGGGTCAGCGTTCGGCCGGTTGCGGCCGATCGCTGGCCCCCCCGGTGCGGGCTGACATCCTCGATGTCAGCCCAGCATCCGGAACGCCGCCGATGAAATTAGGTGTCATCGCGGCAGCGCGATGACACCTAATTCAGGCGCCCCCCCGCATGTGCGGAGGAGGCGCCTGAAAGGGAGGGGGGAGGTCCTTCGGACCTCTCTCCCTCCCGATCGGCGGCGTTGCGGGGGTTAACCCAGGCACCATTTGGAAGGGCACAGCCTGCCCTTCCAAATGGTGCCTGGCATTAACCCCTGGGGAGCTGGATCGCGAATCGGCGCTGAAAAGCTCCGGTTCGTGATCCTTTCCCGGAGCTGGCCGACATCTTGGATGTCGGCCAAGCCTCCGGGAACTCCCCCTGAGGACTGGCGTCATCGTGCATAGCACGATGACGCCAGTCCTAGAGTTAACCCCTAACTAACTGCCACCAACGGTGGAGATAGGGAGTTCCAATGAACTCCCTATCTCCCGATCCATGGCAGCTAGGGGTTAAAGTTTGGTATGGTTGGATCGGCCAGAGCATGGCCGTTCCAACGATACCAAACACTACAGTGAAAAAAGTTTTTTAAAAAAAATAAAAATTAAAAATAAAAATAAATATATATTTTAACCCTTTCGCTGCTGAGGCTTTTCCCGCCTCTGTGCTGAGGTCATTTTTACCGGTTTTGCTCATCATGTTTAAACGTGTTTTGAAGGCTTATTTTAGTTATATTACCCAGACATATTATATATCGTTCTTTCCGTCAGACTCGGTAGATTCATAATATGTCATTATTATATGTATACGTTATGTCATGTCTGTATATTATAACAAAAAAATGCAATAAAATATGTATTTTCAATAATTTACAACGTGTAAAGTGTTTTTTTTCACATTTTAACATGCGAGCAATTGCAGTTATATTTTGTATGGGGTGCGCTTGTTAAAAAAATTAGAGATGGGGTCTCGTTACATTTTTTTTTCGGGAAAATTACGCGATTTTTAACAAACGCACCGCATACAAAAATCGTTAGTGCAGCATCATTGTTCACATTATAATTGAAATGGGAACAATATTGCTGCATTAACAAACCAAAAAAAAAGAAAAAAAAATTGTTTTTTTTTTTTTAATATTTTTTTTCAATATATTTTTTTTTTTCATTTTTTTTTTTTTTTTTTTACAAAATTTTTCACAGTAGTGTTTGTATCGTTGGAACGGCCATGCTCTGGCCGATCCAACCATACCAAACGTTAACCCCTAGCTGCCACGGATCAGGAGATAGGGAGTTCATTGGAACTCCCTATCTCCACCGTTGGTGGCAGCTAGGGGTTAACTCTAGGACTGGCGTCATCGTGCTACGCACGATGATGCCAGTCCTCAGGGGGAGTTCCCGGAGGCTTGGCCGACATCCAAGATGTCGGCCAGCTCCGGGAAAGGATCGCGAACCGGCGCTTTTCAGCGCCGATTCGCAATCCAGCTCCCCAGGGGTTAATGCCAGGCACCATTTGGAAGGGCAGGCTGTGCCCTTCCAAATGGTGCCTGGGTTAACCCCCGCAATGCCGCCGATCGGGAGGGAGAGAGGTCCGAAGGACCTCCCCCCTCCCTTTCAGGCGCCTCCTCCGCACATGCGGGGGGGGGCGCCTGAATTAGGTGTCATCGCGCTGCTGCGATGACACCTAATTTCAGCGGCTGCGGTCCCGGATGCTGGGCTGACATCGAGGATGTCAGCCCGCACCGGGGGGCCAGCGATCGGCGGAACCCGGCCGAACGCCGACCCCAATGGGAGGACGCTCTCAGCGTGTCCTCCCCATACCAGCAGTAATGCGGAGGACGCGCTGAGCGCGTCCTCCGCATTGAAGTGGTTAAAAAAAAAAAAAAAAAAACATTTTGTTTTTCTTTTTTTTGGTTCGTTAATGCAGCAATATTGTTCCCATTTCAATTATAATGTGAACAATGATGCTGCACTAACGATTTTTGTATGCGGTGCGTTTGTTAAAAATCGTGTAATTTTCCCAAAAAAAAATGTAACGAGACCCCATCTCTAATTTTTTTTAACAAGCGCACCCCATACAAAATAGAACCGCAATTGCTCGCATGTTAAAATGTGAAAAAAAAACACTTTACACATTGTAAATTATTGAAAATACATATTTTATTGCATTTTTTGTTATAATATACAGACATGACATAACGTATACATATAATAATGACATATTATGAATCTACCGAGTCTGACGGAAAGAACGATAATATAATATGTCTGGGTCATATACTAAAATAAGCCTTCAAACACGTTTAAACATGATGAGCAAAACTGGTAAAAATGACCTCAGCACAGAGGTGTGAAAAGCCTCAGCAGCGAAAGGGTTAAGGCTAGGGTCAGACGAACGCATTTTTATGTTGTCTGTGAAAAAGTGCGTTCGAACGAATGGACGCATTTTTTTCACAGAATACGTGATAGCGGTCATACGATGCGCATTTTCGTCCGTGATTTTTTACGGATCATCAATAAAACACTTTTTGCATCTGGACGTTATGTTGGCCGGACATTAGCAGCGTCTGACGTCTCCTAATCACACACACACGCCGCTAGCTGACACAGCGCACTCTGTACGTCAGTACCTGCGGTTCACGTTCTCGAAAAAATGCGTTCATTTTCCACTTGCGTTGCGCAGCCGGACTTTTGTGCGACCGTACTTCGTATATTGGCCGTCATTGCCCGGCATCTGCTGCTAGTGCGGCCGTGATTAAGTGCGCCAGAACGCGCGTTCGCACTGCCTCAGTCTGACCCTAGCCTAAGACAATAAAAAAAAGTAGGAAAATGTGTGGAAATAATTAATAGTGACTATTAAAAATAATGAAAAGGTCTGTTACAAAATTTAGAGGAAAACACTTTAAAAAAAACTGGGAATCAAAAATTTTGCCTAAAAAATAAAATAAATTTCAAAAAATAAATAAATAAAAAGACAGTTTGCTGAAAATGAAAAGAATAAATGGTCGAATAAAAAAAAAATTAAACCTATAATATTTTTTTTATGTTGAACCCTATCAGGGTTATTCAGAGAGCGTGAAAAGCAGGAGAATGACTGGAGAATGAAAAATTCTAGTTCAAAATAGCCGATTTGGAAAGTGAGATGAAAGGGAGAATTTTTTCTGGTTTGGCTACTTTGACCTAGAATTTTTCATTCTCCAGTCATTCTCCTGCTTTTCACTCTCTCTGAATAACCCTGTATGGGATACGTTTGTCTAAACCTGTCGAACTGAATCAATGAAAATCAGGGCGTTTAACTGACACGTCTGCGCAGTTCGGTGTTCTCTGACTAGATTAACCATTACTTCTCTATGGGACAATTTCGCTGCCGCCAAAGATCAACGAATTGCTGTGATCCGTGACAAACTGCACCATATTTTGCTGTCAATTCGCCAGGATTTGACGAATTGACAGCTCTCTGAATAGACAAACTGCCACGAAATTGCACCGTACGGTGAATTTCACCATTCGGTGCCCATCGTGGCACTCTTTGAAAAACCCTTATAAAGTGCATGTAATGACAGATTTTCACATATACCCCACCAGGAAATCACCATTATGTTATAGATGTTTTTATGGCGTTTTTATGGTTTCTAGAATTTTTGCATCTGGTTTAAAAGATGTGCTTTCAGACCTCTTCGAAGAAAAATGCAACAGAAGGCAGACTTTCCACAGAAGCAATCCCAGCTAACTAAATCTTTTATTTATATTGGCCGTGATTAATAGACTTGACAATAAATGTAATAGCGGATCTGCTTCCTTTTTTTCTCCACGGCATGCTACATCACGGATCTAATGACTTTTATAGGAGGCTCAGCACCTTTAACCTATCTGAAAATAGATGTGACTGATTCATTCTCATCTTGTAAATCAGGAAGATGAGTTTTGTGATATTTGTCGAAAGGGATGTGGGGAACTCATCAAAATATTTCTTCGGCAAACCCTTGACACAATTTGACAATGTCAATAGAGATAGAAGTTCTCTTTGGAAAAAAAAAAATCTAATTACTTTTTATTTCCCAGTTTTGCCACTAGCTTTACCTCAGCCCAAAGGCTTAAAAAATGCTCACCTTGTTTTACTTAAAGAACACAGGTACCAAAGCTATCGACAAACTGTCATCCTCTCGAAAATTACCACACTGTTCTCTCAACAGTTGGTTTCAGAGCCGAGAATTCCGCTGAAAGGCTAAACAGAATATACGAGCAGTCCTTCTTTCCACCTAATGGCACCCACTGTTGCTTTGTGATAGCTGATTATTGGAGTAAAAAAATAAATAATAATGTTACCTTTTCGCATTAAAGCTTTCTTGCCCACCCGGACTAATTAGTTTTGCTAGAATTGCAGCCGTAGATCATTAACATTGAAACTCTTATTTTCTTTTGGTAAAATAATGTTTGCTTTTCTAAGTGGTGATTTTTGGGTAGTTTTATATACTTGCTTTTTTTAAAAATCCATATGAAAACAGGTAGCTTAAGGTAAAAGAAAACGATCTGTGAACTGTGAACCTACAGTATGCGGGAAAAGTATAGATAACTGAAAAATATTGTAAATTAAAAGCAGGGCTCGTCGGCGCGAAAGATAATTTAATTTTCCCACTTCATAAAATAGAAAGCGTTCTCCGTTAATCTGTTTGTTCACAATCTGAGTTGGTATTTAATACTCAGATATTATTTTATGATACGGAACAATAAAAACAAAGCAAGGTTATAATAATTTTTATGAGGCCGGCATTAGAGATTTTCGTTTGGTAGATTAAATCACAATTCATGGAAGCTAAACTTTCAAGATCTCAGCAGCCTCTACATCACCGGCACAATTGGATTTTGTCTGTAATGTTATAAAACCCCAAAACAGAGCAAGCAAGAAGCAAACTTCCTGTGAATATCCGAGTGTCAAAAATGTGTCATGCAGAAAATATAAAACATATTTTCTAATATTATTGACTGTTATACATGACTTACGAACATTAGGACTAACTGAAGATATTAATCTGCCTTTATATGCGTCCTAAAGAATTAACTCTCCTGTGCTTTCCATTCTTGTATTTTTAATACCTGCTCCCATATGAATGTTTCTTAATTTTCATTGCTTAATCCTATAGATTCATCTTTGATTGGTCCTGTCCTGCTTTAAGCCACAAAGCAAAGCCTTCAGGTTCAGTTACTGTGCTTTAGTCTTCTTGCTATATATGACTATTTGTGAACTATTTCCATCATCTCACAGGTCCACCCAACTGATATTTTCACTGTCCGTCCATTACAAGGACCTTGGTTCATGTTTTTGACCATGAGAGGACACATATGGACAGGCAATCGTTTTGACATGTTTACATGGTAGTGCACTAATTGTGAAGTGGCCTCAAGTTACAGGTTCCGTAGTGCTTTACAATGGGGTAAGCACAAATGTGAGCCATAATAAATAATGATTCATTAGGAGCAGGCGACCCTGCCCATAGGATAATTGTCCTGCTAAAACAGCATTTGAAACAAATGCTCAGCCAGACATCCCGTGAACTTACAATCTAAGGGACAGAGGTATGTGAAATAAGAGGAAGCAGGGGGAGTGTGGAGCTGGTGGCCAGAAATAAGATAACTGGGATTGCATGGGAAGGACCAGAACCTAGGCATTGTTAGGGTAAATTAACAAAATGGAAGCAGCAGGAAGGGAAGCTACAAGTTTTAAAACGGGACTGGGTGGGAGAGGGGTGGATGAGGTGGGTGGGTGGGATAGCAGAGAGAAATGCAGGCTTTGAGACTGAGGAGGATGGTGATGGATACTGTGTGAAAGAAGATATTCAGAGTTAAAAAGAGTAAGCTGTGTTTGAGAGGTATTTAAGACATGGGGAGGGAATGGGGAAGCAATTTAAGAGTTTAACAAAAACTGAGGGAAAAGTATAACAAGAAAAATATTCAGCCAAAATATTAATACATAGATGCAAATATAAAATATGAACAGTAGGATTAAAGCAGAGGTTGTGAAGTGGAATGGTGGCAGGATACCTTAGTTTCTGTGTAAAATGCAGGCTCTGGGACTGAGGATGGTGGTGAGGCACAAAATTTAGTTTATTTGTCCTGCTTCCAGGGCTGCCATCAGATATATTGGGGCTTCTTTCTAAACCACTGGTTGAGGCCCCCCTTCCCACAGCTGCCTAGTTCAGTAAACTAATTAAAACATGTTGCTCCCTTTCCCCCTCCAGCAATGGAAGGAGCATTCGGCTCATTCCACGAGCATCCGGAGTGCACCTCTACCTAGTGCAGCCCATACTAAACGCTCCTTCAGTGAGGAGTGCTCTTACCAGTTCCAGATGCCTCGGCCCATTGGAAAATGTGTTGGTCTTTTGGTGGGCCAGTCCTGGGTGGCATGGAGGGACCCTTCCATCGGCAGTATTTACACAAGCTGGACAGGGTTTGACCAGTGACAGGGCTCCTGGAGCCACTGGGCCCCTGAACATACCATGGGCTTTCACCCCATGATGACTGCCCTGCCTGCTTCTTCATGAATGGAATTCTCCCTATATGCACAATGATTGCCAGGCTCAGGATTGCTGACCCGTGGCTTAGATCTGGCATAACAACATCTATGGCCCAATTTGGTGTATGTCAGCTGCAAGTGAATGAATGCTGTGAAAGCCATTATATCTTTACAGTAGCCAAACACTGGTTCAATTACTAGCCAGCTGTTATGCTAGCAGCCAGATTCACAATTTTTTATTACAACTCACGCACTCCTGGAGTTCATTGAGCTCCTGGAGAATCTGTAGCACAACTCGCAATAGCAGCTCAGCAAAGGGCATTTTCTAGCGGAGCTGTATGAGTTAACTTCTCACTCGGGATAAAGCCCCTAGAGCAGTGTTTCCCACACCTCTCCTCGGGACCTCAACCAGTCCAGGTTTTGCAGATCACCTTGGTGGAAATGCAGACTGAATCCTGCAATCACTGAGAAGCAAATTATATCACCTGTGCTGTGCTTCAGGTATCTGGCAAACATGGTGTGTCAGCGGGTCCTGGGACAGGTTTGGGAAACACTGCCGTAGAGGGAAAAAATATATTTGCAATCTGAGCAAGACTGCCTCCCTTCTCCATCCATATATTGGTAAAAGACACTAATGAGGTACTATAGGATTAAAAAAAGAGGGAGAGAAAATTGAGGGATTAAGTATTAACCACTCCACACTCCGTCCTCCTGTTTTAACCTATTCTTTTAAAAACTCACCTTAATCCAGCGCTGGTCGCCACCGAAAGTGACATACTGCCAGTTCAGCATGTCATGTGAAGGCAGGGTGGCTGATGCTCCAGGCATCCCAGTGGCACTCACTGTAAGGCATTATCGAAAGCTAATGGATGGAGCTGATTCCCTTTGTTCAAGCACTTCTCTTTGAGGGGTGAAGACCAAACGTCCATTGTAGCAGAATCAACATACTATTTTGAGGATTTTGACACCATATCGAGACACATTGTTATCTACGCTATGATAAAATCGTGCTAATTGTATACTTTTCCTTCCCTAACATTTTACACTCAAATTTTCTTGTTCCTAAGCCAATGCTCCTGATGACGCTGGCATACAGCGAAACGCGTAGTGCTAGAGCTATGCAACATTACTGATTTCCTGACAATCAGCTGCCCCCAAGGCATAGTGTAAGGCACGGTTAGATCTGGCACTTTTTAAGTCTGTTGAGCTCTCACAGACATTTTATTAAACGCAGTGTTTTCTGCTACATGTTCATACGGACATGTGATATAAGCAACATTGGGATACAAAGTAGCCTTTATTTCTAAATTAGTTCCTTTTTCACTCTTTACTATACCCACAGACCCTCGAAGGCCTGTTTCCTACTGCAACTATGGGGTCTGTACAGTGTTACTATCACTATTGTGCTCCGCTGTACTCCTCTCATGATGCCTCAGTAATGGAGGGATCTCTTGATTGTACAACAAGACCAATACAGAGCCTATGCTCTACGGGTCTTGTAACTGTATAGTTTTTTTTTGTTGTTTTTGTTAATTTTTGTCCAAACTTTTGGCCTGGCTATTCTTACTGTTTGTTTGTTTGTTTGCTTGCTTTGTGGTTCCTTGGTATCCATTCCATACACCTTGAGTTTTTCTTAAGGTTTTATGGTAAACGTTGGGTCAATACACCATTTTTATAGTATTTTCCATTAAAAGTTACATTTTATAGACCCACATCCACTCTCTCAGAAAGAGATTTGGCCTTTACAACCTCCAACAATTAATACATATATACAGACTATACTAACATGCCTAGGCATCCTCTTCGATGGGGGTAAAGGCACACAATGTAATAAAAAGAAGGGTGATTATGATGATATTAACATAATTTTTGGTCCAGATGCTATCACCCATTGCTGAAAGCAGTAATCAGGGAGCTGTAGGTAGCCCTTAAAATATTTCCTTTATTGAAATTGTTTGATAATATTCCTGAATCACTTCTGCAATAGGAATTAAATAGCTGGAGAGCAGCTTTTGTTTTGAGCGTTTAATATTCCTCTAATGGTAATTTTGTGCTAATATCTCCTTTTTAATTTGCCAAATCGCTCTATGATAACTCTCGTATTTATCTATGAGATTCATGCCAAACGTGGGTGATATCATCAGACAAGCATAATCCAAGTTATTATTGCTACCCAAATAACATTCAAGGCTTGCCTTCTGTCTGCACTGAGCATTCGGTAGCTGTTATTAGAATTCAGTGTAAGTCCTCCTGATCTCAGATTGATTAGAACTCTGGGATGTAGCTGAATACTGATATTCGAGAGATCGGTAATAACAAAACTTTCCATAATAACATTAAAATGCCAGCAACTTCATGACACCATTAAACCATCTTATTACGGCAAGACCTCCACAGAGATGGAGTCAATCAACAGTCGTTGGACTTGGGCTTTCTATGATTTCTTGTGCTGATTGTACTTCGATTTATATTTTGAAAAGAAAAAGAGTTCAGTGGGAAGTAATGTGAAGCCTGGTGTAGAAATATTCTTTTATATTTTATATACCATCCAGTTTTCCATGCGTCTCCCCTTCGGAGAAAATCGACAAATGAATAGATGGAATAATTTAAGTCTAGAAATAAGTAGACCTTACGGTAAACACATAACTTGGCAAGAAGATTAGACTTCGGCTATTTTCTGTACCAAGGCAGATCTCAGAAAGATACATACCAAGGCCCAGGGATAAAGCAGGGCAGGGTCACACACAAAGCAATAGGGGTGCTTCATTAAACGCTTATCAATCACTAAGTTATAACAGATCCTAGTAACATACTGCAATGTAACTTAGCTAGATGCATTCCAAGACCTCGAGATGAATCAGAGCAAAGTTTCGTACAGAAAGCAATGGGAGAGCTTAGCTAAAAGCATATCCAGGCACCGAGATAAAAGTAAGCTAGATACATACCAAGACCCAAAGATGAAGCTGAGCAAGGTTACCTAAACGGAATTGAGATGAGATAGTTGAAAAACCTTCGAACTGAGCTGAAACCGAGCTAGAAATACGCAGATTTAGCTGAGGATGATACATACAGGTTGAGTATTCCTTATAATTAAAGGGCACCTACCATGGGTAAAATAACTTTTACCCATATGACAGGGCACCACTACCTTCATATAGGTCAGCCTTGTTTTACTGACTTAAATAATGTAAAAAAGTGAGATAGTCTGTTTTGAAATTTACCCCTTCTTTACGGAGCTGGCACCATGATGTTGGGTGGAGGGAGTGCAGCACGCAGAGAGCCATCCTACAGGATGGCCTCCTGCATGATCAATGTGCTGTGCGGTCTGTCAGTCATGACAGGCAGACAGCAAACCATCTAGAACAAGCAGAGGGCTGTCCTGTCCTCACTGTGGCATGCCACAGTCATGTAGGGCAGGAGTGGGCAATTACGGCCCTCCAGATGTTTTGAAACTACATTTCCCTTGAGGCTCTACAAACCTAATGAGCAGCCGAGCATCACGGGAAATGTAGTTTCAAAACATCTGGAGGGCTGTAATTGCCCACCCCTGATGTAGGGGATGGAGGGAAAATGGAATATCTCAGTTTTTTACATTATATAGATCAGTGAAACAGCACTATAATGAGGGAATAGCCCCAAAACAGCATAAAAACATGATTTACTGTACACGTCAAATGTGGGAGTCAAACATCACCATCTGCTGGCCAAAAGAAGCTATTGCAGCTGGGGCTTTGTGCTGCAGCATGTGAATATCTCTCACTTAGGCAAAAATTATTTTGCCCATGACATTGGCACTTTAACTCCAAAATCCACAACTGACCTCGTGTGATAATAGACAATATTATTAAAAAATATTGTATAAAATTACCTTCAGACTATGTGTGTGAGATATAATTAAAATATAAAAGAAAAAAAAACTTAATATACAGTTGTGTTCAAAATTATTCAACCCCCAATGCTGTAAAGGGTTTTAGGGAAATTTGTGTACATTTGTAATTGTATTCAGAATGAAATCCTACAAGGACTTTTTAAAGAACAATATGCAACTAAAATTACATCAATTGGTTTTGTAATACAGTAGTAAATGTTTCTTTTGTGAATTCTTCATTGACACAATTATTCAACCCCTTAAAGACTACCACTCTGAAGAACAGAGGTTCATTCAAGTGTTTTCAATCAGGTATTGAAAACACCTGTGTATGTCACGGAGCAGCAATAAAGCATAATAAGCACCAATTACGCAGGTTTAAAATGACTGTGATACTCAGCTCCTTATAGACATTTACTGGTGTGGTTACAAACATGGTGAAGTGAAGAGAATGGTCCAGGAAGACAAGAGAAGAGGTGATTACTCTTCACAGGAAGGGCAATGGCTATAAGAAGATTGCAAAGATGTTAAACATACCAAGAGAGACCATAGGAAGTATCATTCGCAAATTCGAGGCAAAGGGCACTGTTGAAACGCTACCTGGTCGTGGCAGAAAGAAGATGCTGACTTCGACTGCTGTACGCTACCTGAAGCGTAGAGTGGAGAAAAGTCCCAGTGTGACTGCTGAGGAACTGAGAAAAGATTTGTCAGATGTGGGTACTGAAGTTTCAGCTCAGACAATACGGCGCACACTGCGTAATGAAGGCCTCCATGCCAGAACTCCCAGGCGCACCCCCTTGCTGTCTCCAAAGAATAAGAAGAGTCGACTGCAGTATGCAAAAGTCATGTGGACAAACCACAGAAGTTTTGGGATAGTGTTCTGTGGACTGATGAAACAAAATTAGAACTGTTTGGGCCCATGGATCAACGCTATGTTTGGAGGAGGAAGAACAAGGCCTATGAAGAAAAAGAACACCTTGCCTACTGTGAAGCATGGCGGGGGGTCAATCATGCTTTGGGGCTGTTTTGCTTCTGCAGGTACAGGGAAGCTTCAGCGTGCGCAAGGTACCATGAATTCTCTTCAGTACCAGGAGATATTGGATGACAATGTGATGCAGTCCGTCACAAACCTGAGGCTTGGGAGACGTTGGACCTTTCAACAGGACAATGATCCCAAGCATACCTCCAAGTCCACTAGAGCATGGTTGCAGATTAAAGGCTGGAACATTTTGGAGTGGCCATCGCAGTCACCAGACTTAAATCTGATTGAGAACCTCTGGTGGGACTTAAAGAAAGCAGTTGCAGTGCGCAAGCCTAAGAATGTGACTGAACTGGAGGCTTTTGCCCATGACGAATGGGCGAAGATACCCGTAGATCACTGCAAGACACTTGTGTCAAGCTATGCTTCACGTTTAAAAGCTGTTATAACTGTAAAAGGATGTTGTACTAAGTACTAAGATTGAATGTCACTTGGGGGTTGAATAAAACTGATAATGATGTGAGCACAGAAAAGACATTTGTGGTTATTTCATTATAAATGTTATGTTATATTTGTCTGACCTACACGTGCCTCTTTGATTTAATTGTAAGCAAGATGACTGAATGATCAAAATCAATGTCAAACTGGCCAAAACACTCAATTTCAGTGGGGGTTGAATAATTTTGAACACAACTGTATATAGCATTTCTGGACCCAAGAATTTCAGATAAAGGATACTCTCACCTTCAGGACTTCTCCCAAGCCGCCCCTTTTTATGGAACTCCCTCCCCCACAACATCAGACTCTCCCTACCTCTCCAGTCCTTCAAGAAGTCTCTGAAAACACATTACTTTAGAGAAGCCTATTGGCTCACTTCATGATCCCCCACTGTCATTTCCTGCTCCTTTTCCCATTCAGTCCTCATGCAACCCACCACTCCACCTACCCTAATAACCCTCACCTAATGAGTCACCCCTCTCCTCTTAGATTGTAAGCTCTTGAGCAGCGTACTCCCTCCTTCTGTTCCGTGTGTGTAACATGTATGTATATTTGTTATTCTGTCTCTCCCATTGTACAGCGCTAAGGAATTTATTGGGGCTTTTTAAGTACTTGTAACTGTAACTGTAACTAAGCCTGTCCCATGTCTGGTAAAACAATGCTAAGTAACATTACATTAACCTGGTGCTGCCAGGGCTAGTTTCCAAAACCAGCTGTTTCTGCTGCTTAAATGCGCATCTCATGTACAAATATGTGTCAGTAACATTATCTCCCAAATACTGAAAATTGGATACCTATTTTGACATTCCAATGTCATTTGAGTCAAGGCTGATTCCTGCAGGAAACGGCTATTTTGTTGCCATTACATCATGTACAGAGAAGTCAACAAGTGGCAGCTTATTGACGACACTGTATTTTTAATGTGGACAGAAGGCCAGTTGGGTGTTTATAATCCCCTTTGGAATGAACTTCCATACTGATGAATGATCTATATAGTAAAGCCAGGTAGAGAGCGTAGCTATTTAAGGGTACGTCAGGTTAATGCTACAATGTATTCATTTCAAATTTGAAATTGCAGAGAATATTTCTCTTTTCCTCCTATGAAAAGCTAGAGAGGAAATCATTTTTGATTGGTGGGGTGATTGGTAGTCTGCGCACTAACAGACAGTTTTCATTTCGAAGACTTTCAGTTGTGGAGACTGATAATCACCTCTGGGATTTTCCATTTTTCCTCTTTAAGATGTCATTTCCAGAAAATTATTAAAAATGTATCTCCCTCCAGGTAAAATGCTTTGCAATTTTGTGATCTCAAAAAAATATCAACATGTTCTTAATTTCCACATACATTTGAAGAATACGGCATTATCCCTGGAGAAAGTCTGGTTTTTATTCTAGTAGAAGTGATACGGCTCAAAGTCCATGAAACTGAGCAGTTACACAATAATATCTGTGCGCTCTACTTTGAAATTTGAGATGAGATCGGCTTCTAAAAATGAATCGTATGTGTTGCAAGTTTGAAAAATATTTTAATTACTTCATCACAATTAAGTCCATTGTGAATTTACCATTAATCTTATAATACACAGAAAACGCATTGTCAAAACACAAAAAAATTATCTTTTTCAGCCATCTCAATGAGGGTTCTTCACGTTCTATTGATCGTATCTAACCTATAGTCATAGGGAGCAGGAATGTCAGAGCTCTCTCCATTATTTCCAGGCCTCCCATAGATTTCTCCTGAGTATGAATGAATACATGATATATGGTATAAGGGCAAGTATGCTTAGTAATAATTACATTAAAGGGACACTGTAAGCTAAAAGCAGGGGGAACAGAGGTGTAAATTAACTCCTACTACAACCCCCCCCCCCCCATTACCACTTGGGTTGCCAGGTCAGCCATGTTTTCATGAACACATATCACTATTTCATGCAGAGAGGAGCACAGGGGAAAGTGCTCCTCTGCAACATGTATAATTCATAAGCTGCAGGAAGAAAATCAAGGCAGGCCACCTGGGATTCCTGATATCTTACCTTCAGCATATGGATTCTACTTGATGCAGGGTGGCACTTTTCATGCACTGCCCATCAGCATGAATAAATTAGTTGTGTCCAGGAAAACATAGCCAATCTGGCAACCCTACCCACCACCCCCGTTTTTAGCTTAGAGTGTGATAAAATACTTTTTATCAAGTGCTACAGCCTCCCCTCTCCTTAACCCCTTCACCACCAAGTGAGTTTCCAGAAATCCACTGTCAGTAGCCAGCAGGGCTGGACTGGGACAAAAAAAATCAGCCCTGGACTTCATCCAGACCGGCCCACTTTAATTATGTGAAATAACCGATTAGGTAAAGCAATGCAGTGGCACTGAGGTTGAGTGGGCACCATGTCTTAAGGTGAGGGGGATGTGCAGAGGGTCTCACTGGCACGTTGGCTCCAATATGAGACTGTGGCAGACTGCATCCTTTTTTACAGATGTTGAAGAGGTTCTCACCTCACCCATTAAAGGCAGTGCGAGCTGCGCGGTAAACTGGCCCACCGATCCATCGGCCCACTGGGAATCTCCCTGTCGTCCCTATGGCGAGTACATGCCTGGTAGCTAGTGAATTTTTGAAAAATCACTTTTAATTAACTATAATGAGGGAATAGCCCCAAAACAGCATAAAAACATGATTTACTGTACACGTCAAATGTGGGAGTCAAACATCACCATCTGCTGGCCAAAAGAAGCTATTGCAGCTGGGGCTTTGTGCTGCAGCATGTGAATATCTCTGTTTCATACAGATATTCACTTGAAAAAAAATTGTAGCACCTCGGGTATTATTTATTTATTTTTATTTATAAAGGATTTTACCAGGAAGGATACATTGAGATTTCTCTCGTTTTCAAGTAAGTCCTGGGTATTATGCCTGAGGTTCTAAAACCTTTGGGGCACTTTCTGGTGCCCAAATGCAAATGAAACTCATTTGCAACAAGTCATTTAGTTTGCAATGATACAGCATTGCTCCAGATCATGTTAACACGATTTCAGGCTGTTATGTCTATTACTGCTGAATATGTATACAAGGTCATGAAGGGGTTAAGACGACTGAGCTTGTCCTGCAGGATTTAGTAGATGATATGACTCTACCAATCATCTAGCCAATTATATGCCTCTAAATGCCAACGTATTGAGAGGCATTGTGAGATCCGCGGTTTAAGGTGTAATATACCCCTGGAAGTTGGACACAGCCCACGGGGAAGGAGAAACGTGGGTTGGCCGATGGGACAGGAGGTCTATTTTTTTCCCAGAGTTTATCTTTACAATGTATTTAATGTCTGCTATAATATAAGGGATAATACAAAAATATTAAATCATGGAAAGACTTGCTGATTTTGGAGTAGATCACGATATAGTCCTCAACATATTGGGTCTTATCCAAACCATGGAACAAGTTTTTAATATCCTTAGAATAAAACTACAGTACAGATACATATCTTACGTCACAATAGGAAGAACAGCCATTTCACAAAGGAATGCAAATTCACTAAAAACTGTGCCTCCCTTCCCCCCTTCTTCATTATTTCTGTCATGGTGATTAGAGTCCGTAAATTGGCAATTAACAAGAGGCAGTTGACCTCAGGAAAGTTAAAATCCCTCAGTTTCCTATTAGCTGACTTATCTGAGATATGGTCAATCGTTTTATGATAATGCTCCTCCACCCGCTATCATATTCTAATCAATACTGCATTACTAGATATTCTTTTATGCGTCCGCATAGGTGTAATAAACTAAGGGAAAGATTCTATTTTGACTTTTTTTTAAAAAAAAATTAAATAAACAGTTGTAGCTTTTAGCATGATTGGTTGAAGGGTTTTGGAGACAAGAAAATGTAAGCGTTTGATTTGGTATGTATTAATTAGCCCGAAGATGAGACAATTGAGGCTGAACATGTTATTTAGTTGCCAACAATAAATGCTGTTTCAATTAGCTGTAGATCAGGTACAGTGCTTCGGAACTGATAGTAGAAAAACAAAGAGCCAGACTTGCTGCGTGTTCCAGGGACAGAGTAGATTGGATTTACTTCTGTGGATTTTTTTTTTTATTGTTGTTGTTTTTTTTGTATTGGCTGTTTTCTGTAGTTTAATGAAATAGCTGTGTGCGTGGGGGCTGCTGGTGGGTTGTGTCCTTCTCTTTTATTCATTTTATCTTGGCATAGTTTAATGTTTACATAAAATATTAATGCCTCCTTATATAAGCATCGTTACACAACAAAGTATGTATGGCAATAAAAAAGTGATGCTCTTGGAAGGTCAAATTCCTACATTATCCTTTGGTCTCCCGGTATACCGTATTATGCGCTTGCTTTGAAATGATTTATAATGCGTTCCTTTTAATAGTGTTGTAGTAATTGCTCCTAGCGGAAAAAAAATAGCTCAGTTTTTCTCTTCAATGAAAAGAGTAACTCCTCCATTATTTTAGAGCTTATATTTAATGTTTGTGACATGGTTGCCATCAGAAGACAGAAAGAAGAAGAAAAACCAGCAGGTTTAAGGGAAATGACTCACTGTGGGAGGACGATAAAAATAAAATGAATGGCGGGGGGGATTTCAATGTTTTGCTACTCATGAATTCTCCCATAAAATGGGCCGTTCCAGTTGGAGTATATTTCAGATGTCTGATTGATATCTTCATCTAAGAAACCAGCGTAGACTGAATGAAAATAGGGTAGTCAGGTTAATAGGTTAATTTTTATTATACATGTTCTACCAAGAGCTAATCATCTCATGGAAAGCCACTGGATTTGCTCAACCTCTTCAGTTGACTTGATTTTTTTTATTCACATCTCATACATCCATTCATTGTGAATGTGGGCTAAAAAAAATGACTGTAAACAGAAACAAACGATTTTTGTACTATTTTAACAGAAGCGGAGAAGCAATGGTCAGCATATTTACCTGTTGTAAAAGACTGGACATTTTGTCTCCCTATGGCCGATGTGTATCTTGTAAAAGCAATGGGATTGACATCCAATTGGAAACTCTAAATGAAGACCGCAACATAAAAATCACATTAGGATAATTGTGCTTTAGGTGTTGTGTAATGGACACTGCCATTTGAATATGAGCTCTTAGATCCCTTTTCTAGGGTTTATCACAGATCGTATGACAATTTTACTGGTTTTCTATCTGATACCACGGAAAATCTAGCACACAGCTAAGAATTGAAAGACCTTTATTCACTATTAAGTCTAAAACATGGAAAGACACACCACATGCACCATTGAATTGGAACAGGTTGTTGCTGGTTGAACAGTCCGAATGCAGTCAAGCGCGATTGTCCTCTTGCCATAGAATCATCCATTTGAGGATATGTTGATGTGTGATGGGGTAACTCACCTTATGGAAGAAACAAACACACCATTGCATCTGATTCATGCATTATTGAGCATCATCATTATCATAATAATCATCAATAGACTTGTTTGATTCAATTCAGACCAAATACAAATTTGGCAATATATCTTCAAGTTCGACGATTCCGAACCATTCGAAGTCGCAGATCCAAATCGATTTGAAATAAAGATTCTGAATTAATCTAAATACAATCCGAATATAATCAAATCGATTTGGATTGATTTTTATGATTTGATTAGTTCCACTCACTGTGCATGGCAAATTCCCTAACGCTAACGTTGATCCTAAGAGTAAAACAAGCAGAAATAGTGACCCGAACCATAAAAGTAACCCTAATAACTATGTACTAAACAGAAATAGTAACTCTAGTACTACCCCTAAACTTAACCCAAAAGGTAACCCTAACCCAAGTAAAAATAGTAAACCTAACAAACAGAAAAAGTAGACCTAAACCTAACCCTATCTCTAACCCTTATAATAAATCTAACCATAGCCTTAAAATTTTAAGTAAATCTAACCCTAAAAGTAACCGAAACTCATTCCCTAACCCTAGCACTAAAAGTAATCCTGGATAGAAGAAATTTCCGAATCTTCCAAACCGATCCAATATCAGATCGGGCCAATACTTCCAGATCGATATAAATAGGAAATTTTGAATTGGAAATATTTCACAATTCAATCCGAACCAAAAATTTTCACTGCTCACATGTCTAATCATCGTTATCGCATCACACTCCATCACCAATGATATCATCTATCATTTACTCAGCAGCCCCCACTCTCTGGAACGCTCTCCTTCGTACTGTCAGACTTTCCCCTAACTTCTCTTCCTTCAAACGCTCCCTTAAAACATTCCTATTTAGGGAAGCCTACCACCCAACTCACTGACGCAACCATCAATCACTCTCACCTTACAGTCCTCTCCTCCTGTTTCCAACCCCAACCCTCCCAGATTGTGAGTTCCTACGGGAATAGGGCCCTCATCTCCTCCTGTACTGTTTGTCAAATGTTGTTCAATGTATTGTAACCCTGTCTATACTGTGCTTATTGTACAGCGCTGCGGAATATGCTGGCGCTTTATAAATAAAGAATAATAATAATAATAATTTACTCCTGGAGTACTGATTCTGTGAGTGGTTGGAGCAGTGGACCAAGTTGGAGGGAGAGGCTGTTGAAACAATCAGCGGATGGGATGAACACAGGCACGACATGTTTACTGTATATTCTCTGAAATAAATCAATTAGAAATGTTTTCATATGTCTGCAACTGGCACCTGAAAAAATGTGGCAGAGCAAGCCAGCCTGGAGCATTATGGGAAGATGGCTGCTCCCTTAGTGTTGTGGTAACCGCGCAATGCCCTTCATTTTACTCTTCAATTCAGTAAGCACTTTACAGGCATACAAGTGAGACTAAAGCTTCTTTTTAAATCAAATCTAATATGTTACGGAAATGTCAATTTTGCCGTGAAATCAGACCTATGTACCCCATCGCAGATAGAAATTAACAAACTTTCTAATTGGAGTTTAATTCCTGCATAGCCATTATGTTCTTGCTTCTCCAACAAATGCTTTTTTCCCTCCTCTGTACAAACACTAGAAGTGAAATACAGCTTCATGAATTGTTTATGAATTCCACTTTAAAGGATCATTATTTTGCTGTGGTGTTATAATAAGAAATAGAAGGCGAATAGATAAACTGCTTTTCTGATACTAGAAGAACAGACACAATGTTCGAGCCATGTCAGCTTTTATGACAGCTGAACATGATTAAATTAAATAGATATAAACAATTCAAGCATCAGCAAATCACGCTCCTAATTTTACTTAAGAAGAGCACAACCCCCCCCCCCATCTCTATTACATTTTCAAAGATATGTACAACAGCGGGGTCGGAATTCAGTGCTTAGCATACATAGCATTAGCTATGTTCTGTTAAGAAAGCTGCTCACTCTATTAGATTGATTTTTATTCATACTTTCATGGATAATAAGTAGTTAGTTGTTATTCAGATAAAATAGAGAGCCATATAACCGAGGTCTTGGTTAAGGGGCTGCATAACACAGCCTGATTATATATACACTGATCAGCCACAACATTAAAACCACCTGCCAAATATCGTGTAGACCCCACTTGTACTGCCAACACAGCTCTTCTACATCGTATCATACACTCCACAAGACCTTTGATTGTGGTCTGTGGTATCTGGCACCAAGACATTAACAGCAGATCCTTCAAGACACTAAGGACTCTATTTCATAGTAAACGCTAACTGTGGCGTTCGAATGAGTAAGCGTTAACGCCAGGATAAGTGATTTTAACACATGCCCCCCATAATATTACATTCCTGAAGGTAAACCTATGAAAAATCTGTTAGCGTATCAGTGATTGCACTATCTTCCATGAGTTTACTGTACTGTGCTAATCCTATACGTAACGTGGGGAACGCAATCAGTGACTAGCGTTAGGATAAGTAAGGTATCAGTAAGTGTTAGCGCTAAAAACCGCACTGATGCCCTAACTAAAAATTTAGCGACACCTAAAAGCTGGTGCTGATTGCACTTTTGCAGACTAATTTTGCACTCCCCTAAATCCCCCCAAACAAATCCGATACTCACCTCTCATCCGGTGTCCAGATCTGCCATTTCTCCTGGTCACGAGCAGAGTGAGACTGGGAACAAATAGTTCCCTTTCTACCTCCGCAATCACTCCACAGTGCTGAGCGATCTCGTGACCCAGTAGCACAACCCTCCATGGCAGTGATTTCTCACACCAGCCCCCAGATGTCTGTTGCCTACAATTCCCAGAATTCTTTGAAGACAATAGGTTGACAGAGAATCATGGGAGGCGTAGTTCAAAAACATCTGGGGTCAGAGTTTGAGATTCCTGCTCCATGGAGTCCTATGGAATCCAGGAGGTGATACTCATGACATCGCTGAAGCACTATTGCGCGTATCACTGATGGTAGCGCTTCGTTTCAGGGCAAGGTGCCGTGATAGTGCCTCCCCTTAATCTAAAGCTAAAATGAGGATGCTACGGGGAAACCTTCAGGCACAGGTTTTCCCCATTAGTGTCCTCATTTTAGCATTAGCCAGGGAATAGTTCCCTAAATTGCAAATGTAAACAAATGAATTAAAAATTTCAAAGACGATCAAGTGGACTTTTATGATCCAGTTATCCTGCACATATTGTTATTCGGAATAGAAATATAATAACATTTTAACTGAAATACACCTAAATTGTTGAAATGTGAATGAGTCTCCTACATTTATTTAATTGTTTTATTGTTGAGGAAATCCCTCCTCAGAAGTACTTGACACCAAGAAATAAGAAGTGTGTCCAAACTTGGAATGTCTCCAGGGAAATATATATATTTTTTTGTTCACTTCTTCTCATCAGTAAATGTCATGGTATGCTATGCACAAAGAACAGAAAGTTCCAAGAGAATATACTGACACACAGACTTGGAGGAAAAATCTAGTGATTAAATAAGTATACTCATGTTTTAATTAAATTTTAACATTTTCGTTCAATGGAACTTCTGTTTTTTCTTCTTTTAGAGAACTTCTGGTTTCTAGATAAGATAATACTTCATCAGATACTGCCAAGATTCCCTTTCTTTTATAAACCAAACTTGTTTCATTGTAATTAGTCCTGCAGCTTCTTTTTTAATATGAAGCTACTGCTCAAATTAAATCCTAAAGCAGGGAACAAAACTACACGCTTTCTCAATATTATGAAAGCCTGTCTAGGCCACCAAATGCTTTACATGGAAAATACGTCACCCGTTAATTTGGATTTTTAGTTACAGAAAACTTTAAAAACAACAGTAAAAACATGATCTGTAGATACTATATAAAGATGCCGACAGGTTCTTTTAAAGGTTGGTTTGAAGACAGAAGTAAAAGCGAGAAAGTAAAGTTAAAGTCAATGAGCGTTTTGCTATTTATTGGTATTTGTAGGGCCTCTTCAGCACTGAATAGGATTTATTAAATATTCTGTCCATTTACATATATAGAACAAAAAATAATAAATATAAAGCAAGAAATGTTAAAAAGTAGTGTAGCGCTCACTCCCGGAGGAGCCGCTGAATTTAACCTCGGGTCAGTCTCCCCGCACTAGGGAATAAATATACACCAGCACTGTTGTGGATTTTATAAGTTATATAGTTTACTGGTCTCAAATAAACTGGCATATATAAAGCAAACACGGTATATATATATTTACAGGAATTCATAATGCGAGAAACGCGCAGCGGTAAAAAAATGAAATTTTAACCCCTTCGTTGCCGGAGCGTAAGTCCCGTACAAGTTGTGTCCCAAGAAGGTGAGCGTGTATGTGTGTGTTGGTACCCTTGCTTTGTTAACTTTACTGTGGCCTGGAAGGCCTCTCACCCATCCGCCAGACAATCTGCTCTGCTGCTTGACCAAGGACGTCTCTCCGCTCGATTTGGCTGGGACTCTGTGCCACCGGATCCACTGTTCTTGCTTGTCCGTCTTTGCAACAAGATTTTTAGCTTACCGCCTGCACTCCCATTGGATCATCGCGGTCTCCTAACTTGGGGTCCAATCTGCAGCTCTGCGTCTTTGCAAACTTCTCAGCGGTGGATACTAGGTCTCTGGCAAGTCACTGAAACCGATCTCCAGCGTCCGCAAGGCAGCACCTGCTCTCCGGCCTGGTCACAATTGTTCCCTGTCTCATGTGCGTCTTGCTCTCTTCACCCCTCGGCGCGCATTGCTCTCCTCCGCACGAGGCTGTGCATGTCTGTCCGTTCTCCCCACCCACTTCCTGTCTCTCCCCCAAAGCATGCTGGAAAATGTAGTCCCAATGTGTCCAGTATAGTTAACATTGCGCTTATCTCCCCCTGGTGGCCAAAAATGGGTAATTACAGCAACAGAACTAAAACAGCGCTACAGTAGCAAAAACAAAAAAAAATATTTTATGCATAATCAGTGCTAACAAATCTTGTTTCATTGATCCTCTTGTAACGAGACCCCAGGGCATTTTCAGTTTAGAGATGACATTTCTGAAAGCATTCTGGCAGTGTCTTTTCTAGAGTTCATATCATTACCACTGATTAATTAGTCCGAAACCCTCCAAAGTCTGTATAACCCTTCATTTATCAGGTGGTTTTCCATAAAACCACTGTCAGAACAAAGTAGATCTATAGAAAACTGCTTTCCATTACAGTACAAAAATGTTTGCATAGCCTTCATACATACATTTAATAGACAGTAAGGTTATTTGACAGGCAGAGAGCCCCCCCCCCCGCTGGCCAAAAAGTGCTACTACATGTATAATATACAGCTGGAGCTACGTGTTTCTGTGTAAGTAAATAAGAACTGCAAACTGTTCAAAAGAGCTTCAGCACGTCAGCAAACATGTCCAAGTTGCTGAAAATTTAGGGCACATTCTGGAGCCCATCTGCAAATGAATTTTATATGCAATAAAGTCCCTTTGGATTGGTCTAAAATGGGATCAGATAATGTTTGCTTGAGGTTAGGCTCCCGCAGGAGCTTTTGAAGACGAATATACTTGATCATGATAATGAAGAAGTTGATTGAGGTCTGTCCTTGGGAAAGGAGTTAAAGGTGTCCAGTCACAACATTATTGGCACCATGGAGGATAAAAACAAATGCTAGCTTTTGCCTGCAAAATTTAATTCATAATCAATTTGTTCAGTTTTTTGTTACAGTGAGGGTGGGGGCTGCTCCAGTTTTATTATAGTAACACATGGTGTCAGGAGTGAGATCTCACAGAGAATTCCATATCTCCGTAGGGAGAACACTAATCTTGCATTGCAAAGGTATGAAAGTAGAATATGATGTGCTAAGTTTTGTTTTTAAACTTTTTTTCAATGCAAAAACCGTACAGATTTTTTGGTACTGAAAGGGTTAAACTGATAATAGACAGATAGATAATAGACATTAAGAAACATGCAGAGATGGCAGCATGCAACAATTTGTAGGTGCACGAAATCCCTAACGGGGTTATTCAGAAAGTACCAAAATTTGAGGGCTTTCTAGTTTGGCACACTTCAGTGCTCTTTGGCAATTCCATATCACTATTCACCACATGGTCACCGAAGTGCGCCGAAGGACCACCGAACTAACCGCCGAACTGCATAAGAAAAAAAACACAGAACTTTGCTAGTCTTCTAATAGTTGTTGAAACGCATTAAAATGTGTGTAAATAATAAAAAAGTCCTTTAATAAAATTTTTTAAAGAAGGCCTGTGTAAAAAAGTGGAATATAAAAACGGCTTTTAACCTTTTCGCTGCTGAGCCATTTCACGCCTCTGCTGAGCTCATTTTTACCGGTTTCGCTCATCATGTTTAAACGCGTTTTTAAGCCTTATTTTAATATATGACCCAGACATATTATATATCGTTCTTTCCGGCAGACTCGGCAGATTTATAATATATCATTATTATATGTATACGTCATGTCCTGTCTGTATATTATAACAAAAAATGCAATAAAATTAGAAGTTTCAATAATGTGTAAAGTGTTTTTTTTCACATTTTAACATGCGAGCATTTGCAGTTATATTTTCTATGGGGTGCGCTTGTTAAAAAAATTAGAAATGGGGACTCGTTACATTTTTTTTGGAGAAAATTTCGCTATTTTTAACAAACGCACTGCATACAAAAAATCGTTAGTGCAGCATCATTGTTCACATTATAATTGAAATGGGAACAATACTGCTGCATTAACAAATCAAACAAAAAAAACAACTTATTTATTTATTTATTTTTTTATATATATTTTTTTCTTTTTCTTTTTTTTCTTTAATTTCCGGCACCCTTCTTTAAGATCCGGCACCCAAGGGGTTAAAGGCAGGCACGGTTTGGAAGGGCAGGCTGTGCCCTTCCAAACCGTGCCTGCCTTCAGCCTCTGGTCCCCCGTGATTGGGAGGGAGAGAGGTCCGAAGGACCTCCCCCACTCCCTTTCAGGCACCTCCTCCGCACTCGCGGGGGGGCACCTGAAATAGATGTCATCGCCGCGATGACATCTATCTTCCCCCTGGCGTCCAGGAGTGCTGGACTGACATGCTAGATGTCAGCCCGCACCATGCGGGCCAGCAATCACCCGGAATCCTGGCTGATTGCTGCCTCCTGTGCTAGGACGCGCTCAGCGCGTCCGTAGCACAGGAGAACCACTTGGCTGGATGCGCTGAGCGCGTCCTTAGCAGCCAAGTGGTCAAAAGAATTGGAAATTAAAATTTAGTCTAAAAAAAATAAAAAAATATAAAAAGGTGTTCTAAAAAATAAATAAAAAGGCTTTTTGCTGAAAACGAAAAGAAAAAAACAGTTGAATAAAATAAAATTAAACGATAATATTTTTTTTCATTGAATCCTATGGGATTCGTCTGTTTAAACCTGCCGAACTGAATCACCGAAAATCAGGGCATTTCACTGACATTTCGATGACGTTCGGCATTCTATGAATTGATTAACCATTACTTCTCTATGGGCCAATTTCGCTGCCACCGAAGATCGCCGATCTGCGGCGAACTGCAATGTATTTTGTTGTCAATTCGACAGTATTTGGTGAACCGACAGCTCTCTGAATAGCTGAACTGCCACGAAATTGCACCGTACGGCAATTCGGTGCAATACGGTGGCAAGTGAGCCCCTTACTGAATAACCCCCTAGAATATCATCAATATACCTCGCTTTGTACAAGAACCGTATTACATCTGAATCAGGAGGCAAATCGTTATAATATTATGTTAAGTCAAGTTTAGAACAGCACACATCTCAGAGCTTTTATTTCTTGTATATGTGGATTTGTTTTTTTCGTCCATAATAAATTCTCATCACCGCCAGCCTTCACGATATTTTTTGCTTCCAGAGAACTGTTCTCTAAAAAAATAATAATAATAAAAAAGTGAAAAAATAAGGCTAAATAAAACTAAATACATAAAACATTGAAGGGAAAAAAATACCAAAACCAAAAACCAGGCAGAGAAATATAAAGAGAAATCATTTTGCTTCTAACCCAGGGTAATGTGTTAGTATAATAGTGTTTTGGAAATGAAAAGAGAGAAAAATGGACCCCTGTCTTGTATATGATCATGTGCTTAGTACGCCAGGTAAAGACAGTGTATAGTTATTACAATGATAAAGCTCGCAGTTTATCACTGAACACCAGGAAACGGTACAAAAATAAGCAAGATAAATAGATGGTAAAAAAGTGTATTTTTCTAATCAGCATCCTGCCCTGCAGTATCTGCATAACCCTGTAATTTCTTTTAGGAAATAAATGCAGTGAGTTACAATTACTGCGGTGATTATACTTTGTCTTGTCCTTGAAGGTATTAAAACAATGGGGGAAACTGTAAAAAAATAAACTGTGTTGTTTAATCATAATTTACTAAGCTGCAATTCCTGAAGAGCTAACCATTACTATTTTATGAGAATAAACATCCGTTTGACAATATCCGAGTTTTGCTAAATTTATCTGTTGTCTCGCAGGATGTTACCTTCGATATAATGGCATTGACTTGATTACAATGAAACTATTGCTTATTTGAGACAATTTCATGAGAGTGGCTCATCCTTGTTCTAGTTTCCCGGTAATTAGGGTAGCTCTTGTAAAGTGTAATATACTATGCTGTGGTAATAGGCGCAGACAGGATCTGCTTAGCATTCAATTTTCCCATGCACAGTATTTTATACGTAATTTATCTTGTTTCCCCTAAGGCAGGAGTCTATATTTTAAAAGCAAAGGCAACTATAAGGACATTTCACATGCAAAAGTCATGTGTTGCACAAGACTAGCCCCCGATGAAAAACTCCACCAAGCAGCACCAGAGAGTGCTCATGTACTTCAACATCTCCCTAGTCAAATGCCTGGGGATGCCTTCCGAAAACCACACAAGGCATGAACCATTGCAACTTGGATGGTGTCAATGCTATTCCGAATCAAGCAATGATAACTCAACCAAATGTTAAATTGACAGCTAGCCACAACTGTGTATGTGTTCTGGCTCTCACAAGATGGCAGAACAAGCCAACATTGGGCTCGTTTTAATTTGGCTTGATTGCTAAAATTGGCACCTTTTTTGGGCCATTTTTCCGTTCAAGAGATGCAGAAGTGGCTTTCCCAGCATTTCGATTCCCAATAACAATTCAGATCGAATATCAGCTCTCAGGCTATACCTTTCAACAGAAATATCAGCTATATCGATTCAATGCAGAGACGGGCGACTAAATTAATAAAGAGAATAGAAGGTTTAAGTTATAAGGAGAGGCTAACAAGCTTAAACCTGTTTAGTTTAGAGAAATGGCGCCTTAAAGGGGATCTGATAACCTTATATAAATATATACGGGGCCATTATAAACCATTGTCTGGAAACCTATTCATTAACAGTCCTGTTAATGAATAGGTTTCCAGACAATGGTTTATAATGGCCCCATATAATACACAGTTTATAATACACAGGACACGAGGTCACCCATTTAGACTGGAAGAAAGGAAATTCAGCCTAAAGCATAGGAAGGGTTATTTTACAGTGAGAACAATAAAGCTGTGGATTTCTCTGCCTGTTGAGGTGGTTGGGTCAGAGTCTGTACAGAGGTTTAAAAAACGACTGGATGACTTACTGCAAAAACATAATATTAATCGTCATAATATTTAATATGTGGGTAAAAGCTTCTTGATCCAAGGAGAAATCTGACGCCATTCTGGGGTCAAGAAGAACTTTTTCCCCAGAGTGCTGCATATTGGCGAGTGCTTCATACTTGTTTTTTTTACTTCTTTTGGATCAACAGCAGTAGGTGATGCGTGAACGGCTGAACCTGATGGACGCATGTCTTTTTTCAGCATATGTAACTATGTATTTGAAAACGAGAGAAATCTCAATGTATCCTTCCTGGTAAAATACTTTCTAAATAAATAAATAAATTCTAAATTATTGTTTTTCTGATTTCCGAATCAATTCCAAATACTAAAAGGTGTTGATATATGGATTTTCAGACAGAGAAATAGAGGGAATGGCAACAATGAAGATGCACTGGCTGAAGGGAGTCAGTTGGTACTAATTGGTCATGTGACTGACTATGTGTTCATGTAGGGAATTCCAGGACTGGTGAACTAGGGAATCATGCTACTTCAACACCTGGTCTGAAAATGAGTAGCACAGGAAGGAGCCTGCCACTTTAGGTGTTCAGGCAGGAGCAATTTAAGATTTGGCCTTCTTGCGGCGCTGGTGTCTAGAGCCGTGATACGTACTATGATTACAGGCAATATATCTGAGACTTTTTCAGGCTTTAAAGGCTCACATACGAAGTGGAAGTTCACTCTGAAAGAGAATGATTGAATTGGAAACCAACTGTTACTACACTTCTACAAAGTGCCGCAGTCATAATCAAAACCACTTTTCCCAATTTGACAGGATATCCCTATCTTTATATAGACCTGAGTTATTTAACTGACCTAGATGATTGATAAAAGGGAGATATTTGTTTTTAAAGTTTTCAGGTCGCCCACGTGACCTCCAACATGGACCACTTTGAGCAGAGGGCTGTCCTAGAAGTAGGCCCAGTCAGTGTGCTCCTCTTGCTGTCAGTCACCAGCTGAGTGACAGCTAATATAGCACAGTGATTGAATGGAGCCCCTTCCTGTAGAACTGCTCTCTGCTCTGAGAGGCCCATGTCCATTGGAACAAGGCAAAGTCCCATGAGAAAAGGGGAATCATTAAAAGCAAATGTCTCCATTTTATAGGTCAGAAAAAAAAACCCACTAATCTACATAAAGATTCCTTGTCAAATGGACAAAACGTGGTTTGCCCATGACAGGTACACTTTAATTTAATAGAATATGAAGAAAATATATTTCATAATGTAGCACAGTGGGCAATTAATTATGTGTTACACAAAGTTGTTGACAGGTTTATTATTGTAATGTCTAGTATGACACAGAGGAAAATATTTTATACAGCAGAGATATTTTTAGAAAAGTAGAAATGTTTGCCGATAAGAATGCTCAGTCATCCGCCCTGCCAAAAACACCTCTTCTTTAAATTTGACCTTCATCTGAGGTTAGAAGAAAATAACTCATTAAATTATGTTTCAATTATTAATATATTCAAAGCTATTAAGCAGTTGTTACGTGGCAAAAGAGACTGTAAATTTGTACCACTCTGTTTACTAAATTTACAACTGACAGTTGCTGATTGTGCAGTTTGAGAATATTCCTGAATAATAGATTTCTGGTGGGTTAAGTGATCATAACAAGTTATAGTAACAGAATAGCCGTGTTCTATGTTGGCTTTTGTGATTATTAACGGTAGGACTTAATTTAAGGGTTAAGTGTGGGTTTAATAATCCCATCGTAGTGGTGTTTTTAAGGTCATGTGAACTGTCTATAAACCATATAACGCACTGAGGATTTATTTTAAAAATTTGTGGAATTTTCCACCGTTTCATCTTACTGAAGCCAACTCCAAGTGCAACTCCGTAGCTGATTTCCACTACACGCAAACAACTCAGGATGTACCGTAAAGACCTTGGGCTTGATTTCAACCTAGCTGATAAGCTAACATCTGGAGCCACTGGGCAAAATAACTCCAGCCAGAGCCGTAACTAGAAACCTCGGGGCCCAGGTGTGGTAAAGGAATCCATGAAGGGCCCCACCCTTGGCAAAAACATATCCCCCTGCTGCCCCCATGAACTGGACCCCTCCAGGTCCACAATGTCATCATCTCCAGTCAATCAGTGTCCTATTTTTTTTACCATGTCCACGATGACCACTTCATTCAATCCCATTTTTAATGTAATGTGCACTATGTAAATTTCACAGAGCTCAACGGGCATAAAATTCACAGCAATGTCCGCTGTGCATGAATTAATCTAATCATAGACGAGGACCCGGCCGGACATGTGTGAGCCCCGTCAGACTCAGGGGCCTGGGTGCAGTAGCACTCACTGCACCCTGGTAGTTACACCCCTGGCTCCAGCTGAATTTCAAGCTTTGCTCCTGGCTGGGAGGTTGTGGCTGCTTACTGTAAATTCGTGGTTCTTATACTTTATATTGGAGTCATTAAATTGCGAATCCCTAGAGAAGAATGAGCTATTGCAATGTAACGTGTTCTGCTCTAAACACGACAATATTCAGAAAAATTGTATTGTTCTGCTTGCTGTTACTGGCTAGTTTGTATTTATGTATGAAATAATGTTATCGTTTTTGTTTATGGGTCCTTTTTTAATTATTGGATTGAGGGGCTATTCAGAGGACATCGAAATGTCCCTGACATTTCGATGCCCTTTTGTTAGCTGCACTTCGGCGAGTTAAATTCGCCAACCCTGCTGTGAATTTAGCATACACCGCAGGGTCCCCCCGAAGTGCGGCGAATTGACCCGCCAAACGCATCCTCAAACTGCTGCAAAACCGCTGAATTGGTCTCAAAAACCTCTGCAAAACCGATATGATACCGGTTGCTGAAGTCGTCTGGAGTGGCGAAACGCGTCCTGGAAAGACCTGTTTGTTTTTTATTTTACTCTATGTTTTAATAAATAAATTTTAAAGACCACATCCTGGAATCCTGAGTGGTTTCACTGGGTTTTTCAAGCAGAAAAAAATCCATAGACGTTCCTCTTTGAGCTATGGTAGCTCCATCAAGAGCAAGTCTTAACTTAGCAAAAATGTCATGCAACCGAATAACACAGGTTTACACTATGAGGGCACTTTTTGCCCTCTCCCCTTTTCTTTGTATATCTTCATCCACATACTGCGACTTGAGAACATCGTTGTAATAAGGTTGGAGTCACCTGTCAAAAAGGAAGAAGAAAACAACCCAAAGGCACTGTTCCACTCAGAGCAATTGCTGGGGCTCTACATTTGTGAGTGGTACATTTGTATGACCTAATTGCTAAAAGTCTTTATTTCATACTGCACTATTATGTTCTTATTTGCTTCTTTGTATAACCATATTATGGATTGTGGATTTGCAAGAGTCATCTGAACCCCAAAAGCATTCTCACTTACGCACACCAGATATGTATATGTTATTCAGAGAGCATCGAAACGTCACTGACATTTTAGTGCTCTTTTGTTAGCTGCACTTCGGCGCGTTAAATTCTCTGACCCGGTTGTGAATTCAGCATTCACCGCAGGGTCCCCAAAGTGCGACGAATAGACCCGCCGAATGCATCCTCAAAGCGCTAAAAAACCGCTGTATCGGTCGCAAAAACTGCCTCAAAACCGATATGAAAACCTTCCGAATGCAGTCGTAGACCCGCCGAAAAAAAGCCTCCGATCCGCCAAACAGACCGCCGATCAGCCGCTGTTCAGGGGTAAAAAAAAACTACTTTTAAAACGCTTTTTTTAAAAAAAAGTAGTGCATGAAAGTGCTTGGAAATAATATATAAGGTCCTATAAATAATAATAAAAGGTCTGTTACAGGCTCCTAGGCTCAGCCACATGCTCAGATGATTGAGTAAAAAGACGAGGGCCAGATTATTTGATAGGTTTTAATCAAAATTTATACGGTTATCATAGTTTATAGGTAGAATTTAAATCCCATGAGCTAATCTTGTCCAAAACAGTTTATTTTTATTGTCCATAAAGGCGGCATTGATAACCTGTTTCATAGTACGTGGCCCAAATAAAGGTCTTTAAAATTTTTTGACTTATTTCAAGTTTATTTGTGTTTTTATATATTCGTTCAGTTGATGAAAGCTTGACCTCCTATTTGTCCTTTCCTCTGCCATAATAAGTGGAAAAAGGGAAATATGAGACAATGTGGCTAAATGTCAGGAGAGAGTAAGTACAAGAATCTTAAATGTACAACGAGACCAGCACTGTAAGACTTAAACGATTCAAAAACATCTGTGGTGACCTTTTCCAATTCCAGTTATAATGAAGAAGACACATAAGAGGTTATTCTGAAACACTGATGCTTGCAAACACCGGCAAAAATCACAATTGTTGCAATGGTTGCAAACGTTAGTGCTCTACAAGAGCAAGAACCAAACGGCTGCAGGAGAAGCTTCACAGTGAAGCTTCTAATTCCGAGCCGCAAGCTAAACTGACAGCATGGTCAGAATTGCAAATCCAGTCATTAATGGCAAGATCGGGATAGGGCCCCTGGTTTTACAAACTGCCATGGGTATTGTCCAGAGACCCATCCATTTCAGCCAAGCTGAGCAAAGGAACATAAAAAAGGCAGGCATTTTTATGAAGGCATTTTTTTAAATGGCCATAAATGGAGAAATAACGAAATAATATTCAATTAAACATTCAAAATGTAAACTGTTAATCAAAAGAAATCATAATTTCAAGAGATTTGGCCGCAACATTTTTAAAATCTAAATATTGAATTATATAGCATGAGTTATATATATTGTATATATTAGCTTCTTTCACTTATTGATGGCGTGTGTGGAGAATGAAGCAGAAGGTCTGCTAGCAGGATAAATAAAGGCAGGTTCATTTCCAGCTGTGTTAAAGTCTCTTAGGATGATCTGCCGAAATATTTGTTACCATATAGGAGGGAGTATCATTTATTCTGCAAAATAAATTCTGGTCTAAGGGTGTTCAGAGAAAACTATGTTAAGACAGGTGATTAACACACATCTCTCTTCCAATGATTTTTTCTGCATTAAAACATTGTATTAATCATTCTGCCAGTGGGACTGAATGTATCACTGCAATATAAATAATATATAAATTGATACATGTTAGAATACGATAATATAAAAAAAAATAGTGTATACGAAAACATAAAACTAAACATTTCTTATATACTCAAACGTCTTTATTTGATTACAAAAAATTTTTTTTATGAAAATAGGAGGTCCTATTGATGCTAATGAGTAAGGCATAAATCAATGTTTAACGATATGTCGCTCAGTTTGAGTACTGTACTTCAGACTGAAAAGAATACATGTCTTTGGTAGCAGTCTGAGAGGACAACAATTTGTCATGTTATAGTGGACTTGTCAACAGAATGAAACCTTTACATTTATCACTATTGCATGGCAAACCATCTACTGTATATGTTGCGTTAACATGTTTTTTCCATGGGTTCTTCAACTGCCTTTAGATACTTTTATTCAGTAATTATTACAGCATCTCTCTGAAATGCTTAGGATATTTTTCTCCAGCAAGAACCCAATACCCTTATTTACGATTGGTTACTCTATCTTAATGGTATTGTTGTGTAATTGTTGTAGATGTTCATACTTTTCATACGGGACACACTACCATTCTAGCCACTTATTTAGAGGACATGGTGACAGGAGATTGTTCCCGTTCCCTTTCTCCCCTTGGTCAATGACCACTGTTGCAGCTTTCCAAAGCAGAAGTCTTAACACCAACTTGAAAGCTTCCAATCATCCTCTACTGAACACGTTTCCGTAGTTTATGTGTGCTCTTTGGTCCAAGAACTAGTTGGAGGAGGAACAGGCAGGATGGGTAAATGTTCAACCTGTCTTTTAGTAATGTTTCAAAGCATGAAGCATTTGATTGACTGCATGTGATACATCTCATATACAGTAAGACATTTACTTGGTGAATAAGCCAGGAAAAAGAATTAAAGATCCTGTTGACTTGTTCGGCATGTATTAATACTTCAGGATTGAAGGAGAGGGCTACACACCACACATTTGCCCATAACTGTCTACTAGCCCACCGAACGGCATTCGCTTAATTTTTATTGCAGTAAGTTTAGTTTGTGATATTTACCCAGATCTGTTTACGTTACTACTATGATGGGAAACAATATACCAGGTTGGCTTGGTTTTAGTTCTTAAAATTGAGATACAATCATGTTTACTCATGGTTCCAAATTTAGAATTTCATTTTTTTCTTAAAGTTTGTTCCTATAGACCCTGCGACTAGGTGATACAGACAAACTGCCCATCCAGACCCATGTGTTCAATATTAACCCCTTCACGACGGGCTAGCGCCGCCCGTAGGATGGGGTTAACAACGGCGAGGTGCAGGTCGCGGGCCTCTAATTTGGCCTGCCCATGCAGCCGATGTGCGATCAAGTCGTGTCTCTGCAGCCAATGATGCAAGGCACGAGCAGACTTCAGGGAAGGGCTGAGACAGCCCATTGAAGACAGCGGGGTGTACCTGTACGCCCTGAGTCTTCAAGGTCCACCCGCTGCACGGGCATCATAGAACGACCTGCGGCAGGAACGGTTAATTGTGTATTTTTTTATGTCTGGATAGCTATGGGCAAGAGCATTGTGCCACTGTTTTGCATATGTATAAATAATGTGCATAGCTATGGTAGAGCATATTATTATATCATTAGACACACCTAATAAAACACTATAGGCTGGATTCCCTAATAGTCATTATGGCCATGATGAGAGTTGACCAAGTTGCAAGGAGTTTTTCTTAAATCACATTACGACATATACAGTGAATGCACAAGCTGATTGCTAATGGGTGCCAGGAGAAACAACAGTCGCTGTAGGCCCAAGTTATAAATTAAAAGTGACAAAACAGCGACTTTCATTTGCTGGCACTCCTTTGTCAGTTTTTACTCACGTACATTTTTTTTGCCCTGGTTTTGCGTTACCAGGTGCCCTCACCGCTCAGCTGATAGGTGCAATGGAAGAAAAGGGAATTGCGAAGCATAATCTGCAAAACAAATCAGTACACATAGTGCAGATCGCAGATACATCATTTAATATATTATGCCCCCGCAATATATTAAATGATGTATCTGCGATCTGCACTATGTGTGTACTGATTTGTTTTGCAGATTATGCTTCGCAATTCCCTCTTCTTTACATATCCTGTCGGCATTGAGGGGGCAGTGCTGTTGTACGAAGCTAGCAGATACGTATTTATTGGGAGTGGTCACTAAATTTCTTTGTTCCTAGGTGCAATGGAAGATCCAGAAGGGTCTCTCTTCACATTCTCTATAGTTTGTCTTTGATAAGGTCAAGAAAAAAAAGGTTTAGGCCGGGGTCACACTGAGTGCGTCCGTAGTGACCCCTCCTCACAGCGTCCGTTGTAGCTTTATGACGGCTCGACTGGAAGGGGCACACATTGTAACGTGCGTAATAGTATCACTGAAATCCTACCTGTCGAAACTCTACAGCTGACGTTGGACAGGTCTACAGAGCGCGATCCTCCATAGGAGGCTCACGCTTTGTAGGGCTGAGCACACTAACGTGCACTCAGTGAGGTGGTCACATGAGTGTCCGAGTGGAAATAGCTTCCGTTCTCATGGACATTCCCTCCATGCTTGTGTGACACCGGCCTTAGACAGCTCTCACTCACTTAGGGGTAGAGTCTTTCCATGGTGCACTTGATATTCAGATTTTGCCTCATTCAGGATGAAGCCCAATATAACAAGGGTACTAGCACTCATGGTCTCTGTTGAAGTGTCTTTTTATTAGATGCTTTACACACCAGGAGACCAGCAAGGTTTCAGCCTACTGTCTTTCGTCAAGCTTGTGTCTAGGTTCCACTACACTAGGATGATTTACTGAGGGGATTCAATTTAGCCAACGCATAGGTAAGCGTGCAGCTGCAACCTGGTGTGAGTTCATATACAATATATATGGTGAGAAGATCACAGCTTCACTGGGTGATCCTTTTTTGTGACTTTGATGGGTTTTCTGCACCATTTACCTGTGAAAACGTGAAATCTGGTGAATAGTGTTTCCGGGTTTAAATTATATTGTATACTACTATAAGAAAACATGATTGTTGTGTATACTGTGGGCCTCAGTGCCCGTATCCGTGGCCTTTATTTCTGAAGAAGCTTCATCTCCAGCCACAGTCCTTTTGTGATTTCAAATAGTGTATATAACAAACAAAATACAGACCTCCAGGATTTCATTCATAATTTTCCCTTCATTTCATTAATGATATGTTTCAGCACATCATACCTTCATATTTGCAGTGTGATGTTCCTTAGCTTATCTTCGGCAATGTTTTTGCCGAACAGGATGAATGTCATAGCGTGGCATGTTCTTCACAACAGGAACAACATCACGTCTGCTCAGCGCCTCACTTGCCACCTTTCACTGTTGTCTCTGATAAAGCATTAATTCATAATGACAGATTCTGGAAAGTTCTCAACATTCTTGAGAAATCTGCTTTGTGGATACAATGTGCTTTGGTGTCATAGGAATACAGAGCAAACCAAAAGGATGAATCACTGTCAAAACAATACCACCGATAACTCAAAATAATTCTCAGCCAGAAAAAAAAAGATGTTCATGATAAGGAAATATAAGTTCTTGAACAAATGAACTCAACTGAAAAAAATGTCATTATGCTAAATTGCACAAAGAATATCAGCGAATTTGAAGAAAAAAAGAAATAAGGGCCATCAGTGACATTAATCATTAAAACGGAAAAAATACTTAAAATCAGAACTCGTTCACTATGGAATTTTTACATTTTTTTAAAGGCTGCATAAGAAATGCCCAGGTGAATGATCTGCCCTGTTTTTATTTCAGGTCAATAGGTTTCAGACAAAAGTATACTATTACACCACAAATTTATTTTTCATATAGACCATATATATTGACCATATACTGTATATTGGTTCATAAATATGACATTGACACTTTGTAAATAAATATACATTATCTCACAGAAGTGAGTACACCCTCACATTTTTGTAAATATTTTATTATATCTTTTCATGTGACAACACTGAAGAAATGACACTATACTACAATGTATAGTAGGGAGTTACAGCTTGTATAACAGTGTAAATTTGCTGTCCCCTCAAAATAACTCAACACACAGCCATTAATGTCTAAACCGCTGGCAACAAAAGTGAGTACACCCCTAAGTGAAAATGTCCAAATTGGGCCCAAAGTGTCAATATTTTGTGGGCCACCATTTTTATCCCCTTACGGCATTAACCCTCTAGGGCATGGAGTTCACCAGAGTTTCATAGGTTGCCACTGGAGTCCTCTTCCACTCCTCCATGATGACATCGGTGGTTGACGTGGGCCAGGAGAGGTATTCTGGCCCTTCCTGTGGCTGGATATGGGCTGAGGTGGCCTGTTTTTGACCCTAGTCCACTCCAAACTACCGTGACCCCCTCTGAGTGTCTTTTTCCACTGCTTTTCTTTGCTGCTTTTGTTTTTTAATATCTTTTCGTGCTTTCTGCTGAGCGTTCACCAACTTTTTTTTTTTTATGAGATGTGCCGGAAGTCTTATGGAGGTCCTGCAAGGCCTTCGCTTACAGTCTGCTTTCTTTCTGTCTGTGCAAAACGTATAAATAAGGAATTTAAAAAATATATAAAAAGAGAAGCTTTTGAGAGTGTAACTTTCTTCTTCAGGTCTGGAAGCTATACTGAGCAAAATAATACAATTGAACAATAAAGAGCCAACAGAAGGGTAGGGGGTTAGGATGACTGTTGTAAAAACTGTATAGTGGAATAGTATGTACAAGAAGGATAAACACTAAAAAGGTGTATACTCTACTGATTTTGCCATCTAGACCAAAGTAAAGAGGAATAACACAACCTAAACAGCCACACACAACACAAACCATAGTGTGGCTGGTTTAGAGGCAACAGTCAAAGGACCTGAACAGATGCTCATATAGATATAGAATACGTAATGGCAGATAAGTGCTAACAGAACAATATTTAGCTGGGACTCACCCATCCTCCATCACCATGGTACCTTGATGATGGCCATGGTTGACCCTTTAATGTCAGCTGAGTCTCAACTCTCACTACCCAATCAATAAGGGGTCCAAATTGAGATAATTAGATATTATCTATATTTTGACCAGTTTCAAACACTGGACATGGATGACAGTTGATGTATTGAAAGTAGCCGAAGCTGTTATTTTAGTCTCCCGGTCTCCATGAGACAAGTTAGTCGCCTCAATGTTATAACTGGGCTCACCTGCTGAGGGAGAACTCTGCCTGTCAAATATGGAGAATTCAGTCTGAAGTTTCTGTTTGGAAAAAGAAAAGGGAGATAAAGGTGTGTGTGTGTGTGTGTGTGTGTGTGTGTGTGTGTGTGTGTGTGTGTTGTGTGTGTGTGTGTGTGTGCGTATGTCTGTATTCGTTATGGGATTAAGGGGAAGGTAAAGGATGTTCTTAAAAATCCTGAGAACTCTGCTTCTTGCCAGTGGTTTTATGGAGAACCACTTGGAAGTGAAAGGGCTAAGCACATCCATTACATTGTTTCCTTTCTTAGCATACTACTTTTTAGGTGTTGTTATTATTGTACAATTCTAAGAATTCTCCAGTCCAGATTTGTAGCCCCACTATAATTAAACAGCCCAGCCATGTTAATGTTTGATTCTATCTCTGTTCCATTATATTTTTCCATTTGTGATCATTTATAATTACCGTATCACCAGTCTGCCCACGTATAATTTGTTTACTATTGCTTTTCGGATGCAATCTGTGGTCATACCAACTGAACGTTTGTGTGGATGTTATGATGTTTCATAGTCTGGTGTTCAGTGTTCTTGTACTGATGTATTCTGAAAAAATAATAATTAATGAGGCAAAAATTACACAATTTCTCTAGTGCATAAGAAAGGTTTGCTGCTTGATTCACATCATGTTTTTTGACAACTTGCCTTTTGAAGTTAAATTTTTTCCTATCATTTATTCATTCCAAGATAAATCACAGCATCTTTTCCAGACCTCTTTGTGGTCTCCTTTGCATACTCGCGTTTCTAGCTGAGTCTTTAAGCCGTAGTCTTGAAAAGAAGCTTACTTGTTCCAGCGTTTGAACTTGACACAAAAAGCAATAAAATAAAGCACTCCATAATAAAATGGGATCGCAGCGCACACAATAGCTGATTTACTATGCTAATTCTAATTTTATATTGCTGCTTGCGACGAAAGCCTTCTATTCTGGAAGCAGTCGTTGTGGGAGGTCTTGGTTTCGCATTACAGGCCATTATTATTTTCTGGAGAATGTATACATTTTCAATATCACACGGTCTTTCTTCTTCATTTTTCATGAGAAGTGGCTTTAGATTAATGACTTAGCCACTGTAGAAACGAAACGCCATGCCAGTCTGATTTATTGACCACTTAGTGTTGATGAAGCTGCAAACAAGAGTCAAACAGATGTTGCCGCTGCATTTTTCTTTATCACAAACTAGCAGCTTTTTGCATTTTAACCACATCCTTTGCCCAAGTCTGCTGACTCATGAAAAAAATGTATTTCCAGCAAAAGGTTGTTGGTATTTGTAAAGCAAATTTTACTCCTTCAAGACTAGTACAAGAAAAACATCATAACATTTTGTTTGTCTTCGGTGACAGAGCATTCCTCATTTTGCTGCTATAAGGATAATATTAAAATTTGGGAATAATTAACCCCAGTGGGCGATGTCAACGATCAGTTATGATGGCCTATAAGCTATTCGGTAGAAAGGGATATTGATTCACGGGAAAGAAACATGACTTTGCCTCTTTGTAGATCAATGATAAGAGACTTCCTTGAATACACAGCACAATATCGGATTGCTACTTTTGGAAAAGAAAGGCTTTATGGAACAGGAAACATGCACAGTGTTACTTCAAATCTGATCATGCCACTAAATAAACTTAAAGGGTTATTCAGAGACAGCCGATCTGGCCCCGAACTGGGTGTTTCCTCGTACTGTGCCATTTCGGGGCCATTCGACTATTCAGAAAGCAGGCAAGTCGCCAAATATCGGCGAACTGCCAGCAAGTACAGTGCCTGTTCAAAGGAAGTGAAATTCCCCATAGAGAAGCAATGGTTAATCTATTCAGATAACACCGAACAGCAGTGAAAAGTTGCCGAAGTGCCCTGCTGTTCGGTGCTTTCATTCTGCAGGTTTATTCAGGGGAATCCGTAGGCTTCAATGTTAAAAATATTCCTGTTTTTATTAAATCTTTAATAAACCATTTATTATTTCAACCTGCAGTAAAAAGTCTCTATATTTATTGAATTTTAGGATCTTTTAGGTATTCTTTGGGATTTTTCCATCAAAAATTTGTTTCAGTTTTTTTTTAATAGTGTTTTTTTCTTTTTTCTATAACACACCTTTTTATTATTATTCATAGGATCTTATATGTTAATTCCAGACATTTTCGTTCAGTAGTTTTTTTGCAAACAGCAATATTTTGACACTTTCAATCGTATTGGTGTTTTTATTTACCCATCCGGCGGCTTGTCGGCTTTTTTTTTTACAGCTAGTTGGCGCTGTGCTCATCAGCTGCATTTGATGGCTATCCAGCGGGTTTGCAGCAGATGCTCGACGGCGGCGGGCGCAGGTTTGCGTTGGCGGCCGATTTCCTGTACATCGGGGGCCCTGCAGTGAATTCACCGCAGGGTGGAGAAATTTAATTTCCCGAAGTGCAGGGAACAACAGAGCAATGAAATGTCAGCTGCATTTCGGTGCTCTGTGAATAACCCCTTTAGTAATAAAGAATTATTGCTTATACTAAAGAGGAGGCATGACAGCACTGTTTGAATATACATGGCTAATGTTGAGGCAGTCTAGGGACCTGATCACTAACAGTGCTGTATAAGGACATTAGAGAATCCCTTGAGATATGAGGTAAATATAGCAGTATAGACAATTAAATCCACCTAGATTTCCTGTAAGTTTCTGTAAATTTGTCTAATAAAATAAATGTAATTGTAAAGCAATGATAAACCCAGCAGCGTGACTTTAAGGCTGACTTTCCATTAACAGCTAATTTCGACATTTGTAATGATATTATGCTAATACGTTTTAATAGTCTTCATTCATATACTGAATAATAAAGACCCAAGTTGTTCCCCAGTGTTCTTTTTATAATTTTTTATTTTAAAGTTTCGCACTTAATATACACAGACAAATAATGGTAAATGATTTTGCATGGTCACATACAGGGTTATTCAGAGAGAGGTGAAAAGCAGGAGAATGACTGGAGAATGAAAAATTCTAGGTCAAAATAGCTGATTTGGAAAGTGAGATGAAAGGGAGAATTTTTCTGGTTTGGCTATTTTGACCTAGAATTTTTCATTCTCCAATCATTCTCCTGCTTTTCACGCTCTCTGAATAACCCTGATAGTCACGTAAAAGAGCAAACAGTAAGTAGGCAACCATGGCGTCAGAAAACCGAAAAACGACAATAATCCGAATTGCATAAGAAATGATCATGTATGACCTACAGTAGACAGCAAAAAAGGTATGGGGGGTTGGGGATAACCAAAGAAAAGGAGAGGGAAGAGGAGAAGAGAGAGAGAAAAAAAGGGGGGGTGGGAAACCGTCCTTGGTTTGGTGGCATTCCTGGCTTACTCTGTGGACTTTACGGTAGCCTAGGGACTGGTGAAGGGGCCACATGGCCGGGTGGTCTAGGGTCAAGGTGTTATTCTGATGGAAACCAAAATTGTGGTCGGACATGGAGTTCCTGTAAAAATGTTTTTTAATAAATAATATAATAAACAGATAACAAAAGAAAATCTGAGAAGTCCGCCAGTACCCTAGGATTTTGTAACCTTTGGCACACTCTTTTGCTTACATTTATTTGTTGTCTACTAGCGTCTATAGTCAAATAAAATGAGCAATGGTATGGTCTTCTGATACGTCTATTCAGATTTTTACTCTATATGGAATTACGCAAAATGTTCATTTTTAAAGCTTTGCCAAAGCTAACTTTTTATGGAGCAGAGAGAAACAAACTCAAAGCAGTGTCGATCATCACCGAGTGATTTTTCCTTTATATTTTTATCAAACTATTTAGCATCAATATGAAAATCAATCACAATGTCACCCAACTATATTCTACTCCTAAATCTCACTACTATGTACTGACCTATTTTATCTGGTTCATCCTTCTCTGTGCAGATGTAGCAGTCTATTGGAATACGTCAGTTCATTAATGTACAATGTGATATGAAAAACGACATCTATAGAATAGCTATTTTAATGGTGATTTCTGTAACTGCTTTCAAATTACTCAAAACAAGGAGCAAGTCCAAGGTTAGCGCTTTCTAATGTAATAGAAGTCCACATAAGATTAAACTTAGGTGGCATTTACTGTATTTTTTATTAAGTCAGACATTGAGCTTAATCACATGAACATGAAGCAACTGAGTACAGGCTGAGTACCTGTGGTCCCTAGCATTTTGGATAACCAAGATTTCTTGTTTTTTTGGTGTCAAAGATTCCAAATAGCCAGAGTGGTGGAGGGATATGGCAAAGGGTCTGCAAGTGAGAACCTGTGCAGTGCCAGTAATGGACACGCTGCACAGAACCAGCGAAGTACATGCTGAGCAGTGCCAGCATGTTCTTTGCTGGCACTGCTTAGCATGTTCCTCACTGGCACTGCACAGCATTTTACAGCAGGTCCCTCCTTGGTGCTGAGGAACACGCTGCAGCACAACAGGAAGATGAGCAAGAACTGTGAAAGAAAGGCTATGAAAACTTTGGTTTTCTGAGTCTTTCAGTTTCCAGAATTCTGGTTGATGGGCACTCAACCTGTAGAAGAGTAGAAGAAACAACCAACTGCAGGTAGACATGATAGTAAGAGTATAGCAATGGCCAACCTCTAGAATAGATGACCATCTTGCATAAACTGGTGACTGGGCAAAGTGTCAGATTCCCAGAAGCCCTTCTCTTCCGTTATAGGGTCCAGTGGAGAAATAGTATGAATCTCCTGAGTGGCTCATCTTAGCCTTGTTGGTGACATTAGGTAAGAACATGTCGGGTTATATGGCCCTGTCCCAAACAAATTGTTCAAACCCAACTCACAATCCCTGTCTCTTTCCAGTGCTAGTTGAAGGTCCAGTTGGGTCTTCCTGAACCTCATGATTTATCAATCAGTGATCTTAGATATCATTGTATACTAAATATTTCTGAAACACTACAAAAAGAAGCTTACTCGTTTTGTCTAATTTCTCAACAACATAAAAAATAACTCTCAAAACCAACAATTGGAGTGGACTTCATCAAATGAGACTGATAACTATATATACTGAACATCCTAAATGGTGATATTGCTATAGTATGAAACATTTCCTACTCCTCAATGCTTTTTCAGCTCCCGCATGCTTAGAAACATCAGTGCAGGGCTCATAATCATCATTATCTGATGCTCCAGCTGAACCATGTTGTGCCTTTAGTTCATGTATACCAGATTTGTTTGTTTTATCTTGTTTGTTTGTTTACATTCTCCTTGACTTAACTACTATTTACATTTTTAGCTGGAAGGAAGTAAATGAAAAATTCATCCTTTCCAATCAAATAATACTAATTTCAGTAATGTACATGAGATTTGAATGAAGCATCTGGCAATCGTCGCATGGAATGTAGGCAATCATTGCAAAGTTATCATTATTAATGTTTATTCTAGACAATTACGTGTTCAAAGGAATTCCTAATGAAGCATCTGTTAAAATCATAACTAAAGCTATACACTATGCCATAAAGTCCACTGAATTTGAGGAGCGAAAGTATATTTAATGACTTATAAACAGACAATAATTACTTGGAGATGTACTTGTGTACACACATACTGAAAACTTAGATCAAAGACAACTTACAACATTTTAAAATATAAAATGCTTGCACATACATCCCAACATATATAATGATCAAAGAGGTATAAAGAAATGTCCCTTAGTTTATGACCATTGATTATTGTTTAGGAGTAGGATTAGGTCTTAATAGTAAATTAAAAAAAACAAAACAGAATTTTAACAATCTGTCGCCATGAGCCTATTTGGATTAACTGATGGCTTTTTCATTCTTTTAAGGGCATCTTTATAATTTTGTTGGCTATAAAGCAAGGCTTTAGGAAGTCTATGGGGGTTATTCAGAGAGATCCGAAATGTGGCCGACATGTAACCGGACACTGAATTTCAGTGAACGGGGACATTTTGGCTATTCAGAGAGCAGGCAATTCGCCAAATTTTGGCAAATTGCCTGCACGTACAGTGCCTGTTCGAGGGCAGTGAAATCCCCCATATAGAAGCAATGGTTCGTCTATTCAGAGAATTCGAACAGCTGAGGAATGTCAGTGAAATGCCCTGCCGTGCCATTCAGTGGTTTCATTCGACAGGTTTATTCAGGAGAATCCCATAGGCTTCAATGTTTAAAATAATCCAGTTTTAATTCAATATCTAATAAACCGTTTATTATTATATTCTGCAGTAAAAAGTCTCTTTATTTTTAGATCTTTTATGCATTTTTGGGATTTTGTTGGCAAAATTTCTTTCCCGTTTTTTCTAAAATCGTTGTCATTTTTCTGTAACAGACCTTTTTATTATCATTCATTGGATCGTAAATGTAAATTCCAGACATTTTCGTTGAGTATTTTTTTTGCAAGTAGCGTTTCAAATTTCAATCTTTCAAGCGTACTGTTTTTTGTTTTTTTTCACCCCGTTTCTCTGCTTGACGGCTTTTTCCGGCGGCTGCTCTGCGCTGTGATCGGCAGCTGCTTGGATTTTTACGTCGTGTTCGGCTTGGTTTTTGCAACGGTTTCTGCGGGTTTTCGGTGAGTGTTCGGCGAGTGTTCTGCGAGTTTGCGACAAGTGTTCTGCGGGTTTGCGGTGAGTATCCTCTGCACTACTCGGGCCCTGCGGTGCATGCTGAATACACCGCAGGGTCGGCGAACTAGGAATCGCCAATCGCACGAACTGCGTGGAACGAAAAGTCACCGAATGTGCGGTGACTTTTCGGATCTCTCTGAATAACCCTGTATATGATCTTATTACTATTATACTATATTACATTATATATATATATATAATATATATATATATATATATATAATCAAAAAACAGAAAGAGACTGTGCACTCACGGTTCCCCAATGCTGTTCTCTCACGCCCTGGTGCTCGACCATGTTTGTTTTTAATTATATATATATATATACAGTATATATATAAAAAAAACATAATTTGGTTTTAACCACCTTACTCAGTTCTTGAATATTTATTCACTAGAAAACAATGATCCCCTCCCCCGCCTCCTCCATTTCTGTTTTATAGACAGTGAGCCTGGAGTCCAATCATATAATTGCTTTTCCAGACATTTGTAATAGGTGCGCAGACAAGTGTTTAACAGAATAGACAAAGCTGGGGCAAAATCTTCAGTTTTGTCATGCAGCCTCAGGAATCTTCTTTGCAAATATTATTTCAACAGCTTAAGCAGCAAAAATTTTATTTCAGAAAGTGGCCTAGATTCAATATTTATAACCGGTGGATTGACCTGTAAGGATATTGCAGCTTTTAAAAAAAAATTGATATTCACTAATATGCATGACAAAAAGAAAGCCAGGGTCTTCTCACACACAAATATAAAAGTTTAAACTCCCAGAGCTAGATTATGAACAATCTGAAAACGTAGCCAGTGCTCTCGCAAATAGACCGACACCACAGATTTTTATAGCTTTGGTAAGTTATGGCGCTAACAGCACACTGGGTCCTATCACAATTAGCTCTTTCCGCTAATTGTTCAAGCCATAAAGACTTAAAGTTGTACATAAAGACTTAAAGGGACACTCTAACAAAAAATCACCCCCCCCCCGTTTTTTAATCCTAACCTATCCCTATTCCCTTAATAAATAGTTATTTATTTTTTTTGTAACTTTAGTACTTACCCTAAAATCCTCTTGTTTCCAGCGCTGTTTTTGTTTTTTTATACTCACCTCCCTCCTCTTCTGCTCCCGTCCTTGTTTCTTCTTCTTGCCTTCTGGTTTACGTGAGAAGCGCGCATGCGCGCCTCTCACGTAAGCCAGCCAATCGGCAGGCTTCCTCCCGGGTCCCTCTGAGGATTAGTGTTGCGCGCAAGAGGATGCGCGCAACACTAACCCTCAGAGGGAGCCGCCAGCTTCTGCGGTGAGTTGGAGACGTCATCGCGCTGAAAGCGCGATGACGTCTCCTACTCGGCAAAAGTCGGCAGAAGCGGGAAATATGATTCCCGCTCTGCTGACTGACAGCTGGGAGGGCGGAGTAAAGTTCTCCGCCTCTCTCAGCTGTTTTCTGCATTTACAGCTGAACCGCTGAGCGGAGGGAGGGGGGACAGAGGGCGGCATACTCCGGGCATCATGACCACCTAAAATAGCTTAGGTGGTCATGTTGCCTAGAGTGTCCCTTTAAGTTGTTTACTTAACCCCTTCACTACCAAGTGATTTTCCAAAAAACGTTACAGTTACAAGTATTTATAAAGCGCCAATTATTATTATTATTATTATTCTTTATTTATAAAGCGCCAATAAATTCCTTACTGCTGTACGATGGGAGAGACAGACTAACAAATATACATACATGTTACACACACGGACCAGAAGGAAGGAGGACCCTGCTTGAGAGCTGACAATCTAAGAAGAGAGGGGTGACACATCAGGTGAGGGTGAATAGGGTAAGTGAAGTGGCGGTTGCGGGAGGGCTGAATGGGAAGAGGAGCAGGAAATGACAGTGGGGAGCTCATGGAGTGAGCTGATATTCTCTGTCTTTGAAAGTCAATGTATTTAACCCCTTCGCTCCCAAGTGATTTTCCAAAAAAAAATTAAATGTCAAAAACAAGTGGTTTTTTTTGTAAAATCATATTAAATTAATTGTACAATAAGAAATATTTGGACATATTTCTATTGTATTTCTTTTTGTAAATAACCGATTTGGCCTATAGATGGCGCCATCTGCTGCCAAATTGAGTTACAGCCGTTACTGCTGCAGCTTGATCTTTTTCTGTTCCCCTGCATCGGCTACTGAATGCTCGATGTCAGGGCATTATCAGTCAATTTTGCACAGTTTTAGCTCTTTGGGCATTATTACCACAGGGCTAAAACTTTTGGGGGCACCTTCTGCAGCCCAAAAGCAAACAAAATGTGTTTGCACCAAATTAATTTAATTTGCTTTTGGGTTGCAGATCAGCAGATCGAGATATCGAGATATCACGATATCGGGGCACCGGAAGGTGCCTTTGGAGCCCTAGATATCTCGGTCTCGGTATTGAAGGGGTTAAGGAACTGTCCAAACCTGTCAAGAGAACTCCCACCAGCAGGAAATTTGTTAAATGGTCCGAGAAACAGAAGAAAAAGAAATACTGACATTCACAATATCAGAACATAAAATAATAATATAATAGCTTCAACGTTGAACACAGGTTTGAAAAATGTATTGTATGAAATAAAAGCCAGTTTTGCATGGCAACCTGGCAACCAGATGCTGTGATATATTCTTACCACTCTAAGGAAAACATATTACGTAGTATTTATACATATTCAACCATACTGTATAATGTCTTTGTTTTTTACTACGTAGCGAAACTTTTTGTAAAATTGTGTTTAATGATTTGTTTCAATGTCTAGTTTATATACGTTATGTGGGCGTCTATTAAAGTTTAGCCATGAAATGCACCTTTTTATAATGAGTAATGACATCCAACCTTTTTATTTTTCTATAAGTGAACATTTTCCAGCATTTTTAGGGACTTAAGATACAGGTTTCTCAGCTGCACAGAGATAATAAACAGGATATTATTAAGGGAATTTGTGCATCACTTTCCTGGCAGAATATGCACCACCAATTCCTGAAATGTACGCTGCTGTCTTTTTTTAGATGGAGACAAATTGCTTCGTATTTTTTGACACTTTAGATAATTATACTTAGCTCGAACTGACATGATATCATAACATTTGCTTTAGTAAATTCCCTGCATAAAAACACCATTGCATATAAAGTGGATATACATTTTATAAGTGAAGGAAAAGCCATACTAGAGATTGTAAGAATATTTTTATATGTAAGTGATGGTCGTGGTTCTATAACAATATACGGATTTAATGACGCGTGACGCGCGTCTTTTGCTGCAGGGGGACAGCCTGAGTTCAGCAGCCAATGTAGAGTGCCGTGTGCTGGAAGGGGTCGAGGCGGTCCATAGAAGTCAACAGGGTGCACTAGTATGCCCCACAATTTAAAGGTCCAAGGGTTAAGGAGCAGAGGTCAACATTTGGATGTATACGTATCTGGTCAGAGTGAATCGCCCTCAGGGTTCAGATGACTCCCATAAATAGATTATCTAGGATTAACGGACTGATTGTGATTTACTGCACCATTATATGTTTTTTCGCTTCTTTTCATATATATCCATGTGGATTGTGTTATTTATGGGAGTCATCTGAATCCTGTGGGCGATTCGCGCTGACCAGATACGTATACATCTTTGTGTTTTTGTGTTTGTTGGTTTAGTGGGAACCACTAATCATCTGGCCAAGCTTTGGGGTTCCAGTGGCGGTACACGTTGTGGGCACTTACCATCGTTTTTCCAGAGGTCAACATTTACTGGGCAAATAGTGGTATTGCAGATGCAAAATCAACTGGGCTCCTGTTTCAGATGCAGAAGTCCCAAATAGATCCAGCACATCGGCTGACACATTCGAAGTGCTGAAACTTTAGGGGCACAATCTGGAGCCTATTTGCGAACGAATCCCAGTTTCAAAACAAGAAACTCCTTTGCATTGTTCCAGTCGAATGTAATTTTAAGAAAAAGGAGAAGCCCTCAGCAAGAACTTTGCATAAAGTCAGTTTTGTTAAGAATACAAGAAATCTTGCAAAGAACTCACATAAGCTCGGAGATCTTGCATCTAGCTCTTTTCTGTTTATTTCTAGTGCGCTCAGCAGCTGACAACGCATGGCTTATTTTAAGGTCCAGAAACATACTTGCTCTATAGTTCCTGTAGGTTAACCCCCATCAGCTGGTATATTATAGAGCCTATCTGCATATCATAATGAAGTATGTCATTGCTTGGTTTATGACCACGCTCCAATTTTTCCCATCACGAGAGATTCTGCATATGATAGAGATTGACATCTGATTCCCCTGGACTTCAATAAAATGTGTTACTTTAAGTTATTTTTGGATCTCTCAAGATGGTGAGCGTAATTACAGGATATACATCTTGCCTACAAGACAGGTACATAAAATACTTTCGAAAATTGCCTTTTAAAATAACATCGCTCTCCGAATCGTGCATTGTGGTTGAGATAGTGAAGTCCTCGATCCATCACCGTGGCTTCATGTAGAGCATAGCTTGTGTTCAATGGATTATTGTATGGAGGTATCTTGCTTGCATCAACAATTAATGAATGATTAATGAATGCATAGCTTAACATGTCCTATTCCTGTTGTGTATCCATGGAGGCTAATATATTGGAATCTATCATATTTCATCTGTGTCCCATTACATTTTCCCTACAGTGTGTTCATTTATACACTGCTATTATATTGCTGTTGTTATGTGAATTATATAACTACTAGTTAGCTTACAAACAGGCACACACTAAGTGGAAATTATACAGATTTAAAAAGATATACCATGAAACTGTGTTTATTTATTTTATTTTAATAAATTCATTATTTTTATTATTTCTTAAATAATCCTCATCATTTTCATCTTTCTCTCTCTACATATACATATTCCATTTTGGGGTTCTATTTTTATTTCTTTTTCTTAAGCATGTATTTCCATTACACGAGTGGTGATTTTGGTGCTTCAGACGGCTCCCCACTATTCCCATCCAAAAACTGATAGCAGACATGAAAGGTTGTTGCCCAGGGCTATACCAGTAATGCAATTTGCTCCCAAGGAACAATGTTGTCTGAGACACAACTAGACATAAAGGAGTTTGTATTTCCTGGGCCCAGTCCAACCCATAGGGAAGGTGATAGAACTTGACCGTAGACTCCGCACTGTAGGAAATCACCGTAAGCAGCATCCTATAAGATAGCCCATCCTGTCAAACAGCGGTCATGGGGGCTGGATAGAACATTCTGCTGTAAAATGCACAGTCCATCTTGAAGCTGTTGGTGAACTAGACCAACAAGAATAATGATGGTTTGGGGAAGCATTATGGTGACCTTATCTGGAATCGTATGTGTGTAGGTGCCCAAGCTGCTCAGCAATGCAACCAAGAAGGCTTGTGAACAGAGCACTCTGAAGAACTCTCTTAAAGCTCATCCATCATGCTCAAATCTGGGCATTGTTTTTTCCTATAGGCGGATTGTCCCAATCTCACTGGACACATAGGACCTCAGATTGCAGTAACAGTTAGTTACAGTTACAGGTATTTATAAAGCGCTAACAGTCCATAGCGCAGTTCAATGGGGGAGACAGAATAACAAATATACATACAAGTTAAACACACAGAACATTAAGAGAGAGGACCCTGTTAGAGAGCTTACAATCTAAGAGGATAGGGATGACACACTAGGTGAGGGTAAATAGAGGACCTGAAGTAGCAGGATGCTGGTGGGAAGGTGGTGCAAGAAATGTACAGTTGAGGAATTATGGAGTGAGCCAATAGACTTCTCTAAATTAATGTTTTTTTTCTGTGCCAAAGCTATAGGTTGAGCACCCCTTATCCAGAAAGCTTGGGACCCCGAGCATTCCAGATTTCAAATTATTCCGGATTTTGGAATCTGGGAAAATCTTGTGTCAGAAGGGAAGTGGAGCGTGGAAAGAGGAAAGTGATCCATTTCCCGCCAGTGTGTATATACGTATGCTGGGAGATGCAAATCAGCCCTTTTCAAGGGACATGCATCCTAGGACCAGCATGTCTCGGTGCAGATGCTCCATGGTGGAGCTTCAGAGTCTACCAATGTGTCCCTTACTGTGCTGCAGCCACTGTAGGAGTGTTGGTGAGCAGCTGAACCCATCTAGAGCATGAGTGAGAAAATTCATTCTGAAATTTGGAAGCCTCAGAAACTTCTCGATATCGGAATCTTCTAGTTTTAAGAATTCCGAATTAGGGGTGTCCAACCTGTATTACCAAGATGTCGCTGCCCTCTATGTCTGCATGACAGATGAGCATTAAGGAATGGACTTCCCAGGACTTGACTGGAATTGTAAGTACAAAATAGAGTTAAACTTTCCATTAGTGCTGACAGATGCATGAATGATGGTGATAAAGTCTGAGGCGGTGAAACAGGATCTCAAAATCAGATCTGTCAGAACAAATTTTGGAGAACTGCCAAATATTGCAACTTTTTGGATATGCCTCAAAGCAGTGTCAGACCTACAATACGACTGCAGAAAGGGATGATTCTAGGAAAGCTGGCGCACCAGGTGTGAATTTTAGTTTCATGTATTCTCTATTACAAATAAATTGTTCAAACTCTTATTCAATTTAAAAAAAATATATCACAATAGCTGGCAACGTTTAAATGTGTCTGTGTTTGATTGTCAGAGAGGGGCGTAGACGATACTAAACAGCCATTACGCATCCTCTTTAGTATTGTTAATAGCAGAAAAATGAAAATGTAATTTATTTCAATTCTTTTATTATGACTAATTATAATATCATTTCTTCTAACATCCTTTAGTTTTAAATCAGTTAGAGATAGAGTGCAGGGGTTATCAGATTTTCGTGCCCATTACCTAATAACTAATACTTTTGCACAGCAGTTGTAAGTAAGTCTGTGACAGCCTTTACATCACACAGAATGGAGAGACAGCAATTGAGTGTATGACCCTTCTCATTCCAATTTTGCGGCGACAGCTTTTAATTTCCCTTTTCAGATTCTATTTGGATACATGGAATTATTATTGAGTGGTTTTAATTTTTGGCTGGCGTTTCAACTAATTGAAAATCTTCGGTCTAAAGAATAGCGTGTGAAATAATTAGTTCTTCATTTAGCCTGTAGCTTGTCCCTTTGTAAATAATTGTTTCAAAAGGCTTGTGTGATAGTTATATCAAAACTCTTTGTCTGTCCATCTGTTATTGTGAGCTGTAGTGATGCCTCTCTTTGGCATCCCATATGTTTGAGAAGTGTGATGCTCAGATAGATCAGGTTCTGGCTGAGCATTCTGGGAAATTTCGTTCCAAAATATCTGTTTTTCCTCAATAAGCTATCACTGACTTAGAAACCATTTTTTTTCACACTAAATAGCATGAATGGAGGTATATATGCATTAACCCCTTAACGATGGGTGGGTTGCGCTCGTCGGGAGGAGGTTAACACTGGCGGGGCGTACCATTATTCCCCATCACCAAGTGTTGCTGCAGGCCTCTGATGTGGCCCGCCCCTGCAGCTGACACGTGGGGAGCGTCATTGGCTGCAGGGGGATTGCCTGAGTTCAGGTCGTTTCACAGCGGCCAACAGTGCGCGGCATGTGCCAGCTGTGGGGAGGGGCAGAGGCAGCCCATTTAAGTCAACGGGGCGTATCAAGGCCCAACCGCCGCTCGGGAGGTATGGTAGCACCTAGAGTTACAAATAGATGGGGACCAACTGAAAGACGGGCACTTGGGGGGAAGCATGATATAACATAATGATAGCAAAGAAATTGAATAAATGAGAAATCAGTTGCATAATCATAAGCTTTTTAAAAAAGTTATGCTGCTGAGAGCATAGCTTATGGGGATACTATAGAATTAAAACATTAACCCCTTGACCATCTACTCTCAACCCTCCAATTTTAACCCTTTAGTTCCTGTAAAAACTCTCCTAAATCCAGCGATGGTTCCCTTCTGATCTCCTTCTGACGGATATGACATATTTCTAGCTTGGCATGTTGCATGATCACTGGAGGAGCTGGGCACTTCAGATGATCCAGCGGCTCTCAGTTTAGGAAGGCTTTGCAACCATTGGATGAGGCCATTGGATTGGAGACCCAAAGGCCTCCAGGTCTGAATTAGCCCTCCAAGTCTCCCTCAGAGGGGAGAAAGGGAGCTCCTTCACATAAGATTGTGTAGACCATGGCTGTCAAACTCCAGCCCCCCCCAGATGTTTCTGAATTATTACTTCCATGATTCTCTGAGCATCTAAAGGCATTCTGGGAATTGTAGACATCAACAACTGGGCGGATGTGGGTTTGACAGCACTGGTGTAGATTGTCCCTTTTAAGATTTGTCCGTTTTTAGGACTGGGCTGAGGTTCCAGCTCTTAATGTCTCTCTAAAGTTAGAGATGCTGAAACAATACAACTTACAGCATGATAGATATCACTAGACACAAAACTGCAGCCCCATTTTAATAGAAGAACACATAAGAGCGAGTGAAAAATCATTCAACGAAGGTCATAGTCAATTTATCATTCTCCCCTCCCACTTCCCTCTGAGAGCAAAGAGAAAACACTCCTTGTGTTACATATAAAATAAAAGTGTATGGGCCACATTACATTCTCCACGCTAAAACGGGGGCGGTAGGGAGAAAAAACTGTGCCAAATGTTGGCGAATTGCCTCCACAAACGGTGCCTGTTCATTACCTCTTCGAGGGCAGTGAATCCCCATAGAGAAGCAATGCTTCGTCTATTCAGAGAACATAAAACAGCTGAGAAAGGTTGCCGAAATGCCCTGCCATTTGGTGACTTCATTCGACAGGTTTATTCAGGTGAATCCCATAGGCTTCAATGTTAAAAATATTCCCGTTTTAAATCAATATCTAATGAACAGTTTATTATTTTATTCTGCAGTAAAAAGTTTCTTTGTTTTTAGATTTTTCAGGATTTTTAAACATTTTTCGGGATTTTTTGTAAAAAAAAATTTTTGCCGTTTTTTTTAAAATTGTTTTTTCTTTTTTCTGTAACAGCCCTTTTTATTATCATTCATTGGATCTTATATATAAATTTCAGACATTTTCGTTCATTAGTTTCTTTGCAAACAGCGTTTCACTTTTCAAACATTCAAGCGTACTGTTTTGTTTTTTTTCACTCCATTCATCCGCGGTGTCTGCTTTTTCCGGCGACTGCTCTGTGATCGGCGGCTGCTCGAGTTTCTCCGGCGTGTTCGGCGGGGTTAATCCAGATGTTTTTGTGGGTTTCGGTGTGCATTCGCCGGGTTTTGCGGTGAGTGTTCAGCAGGTTTGCCGCGGCTTTTCCCTGCACTACGACGGCCCTGTGGTGCTTGCTGAATACACCGCAGGGTCGACGAAATGGGATCGCCAAATCGCACTGAATTGAAGAGAACGAAAAGTCACCGAACGTGCGGTGGCTTTTCGATTCTCTTTGAATAACCCTGCAGGTCTTTTTTGGTAATCTCAAATATTTTTGGGGTATGACTTCAGAAATATATTGTTTTAGGGTCCAAACATTTGCATATAATTCTGATAATGCAGCATATGCATTGCTTTATGTTTGTCCCAAACTAGAATTCCCCCTTCCAAGAGCTTTAATTTTTAATGTGAGTGAAAACGACAATAGATTACATTGACACTTCATGCTGTTTTATTAATTAAAAATAGTTCCGCCTTTGAATAATGCGGATGACAGAGCAGCTTCAGAATAAAAATATAATCTTGGTTTTCTGTATTTTCCCCCCAGTGTGAGTTTAGTTCATTATATATAATCCAATGTCTTTTTTTTTCTGCCTTTTCAACGCTCTCATGCAAGTACTGAGTATTTTCTGTATTATCATTTATTCATTTTATGAGGTTTAATCAACTTACAGGAAGTTTAGGTTAAGCACCAACTGGCAAACATGGTTAAATAGCTAAATTGGAACATGTTTTATAAATGCATTTATTGTAGTCGTGAAATTAGCTTGTTAGCAACTAAAATCCTTTGATATAAGCCTGACACAATTACAGTAAAACCTTGGATTGAGAGTATCTTAGTTTGAGAGTGTTTTGCAAGAAGAGCAACAATATTTTATAAATTTTAACTTGATAAACGAACAAGGGGCCCTATTACATTCTTCATGCAAAAATGCATGGTAAACGCGTGAATTTTTGCACGAAGCGATAAACGTTAACGCGCGTATATTAACGCTGGTATTACAATCCTCGCACATTATTTCATCCGTCAAAAAATAACGCCCATAAAAAAGACACGCAAAAAGGCGCGTGCATTAATGTTGTGCACAGAAATCGGTGTGCGGACTGTTTTTTCACGCGATTCAGCCAATCAGAATTAAGAACCACAAATGTCTCACGTTAAGTTTTTATGCCTGTCAAATTCAATCTGAGCATATATGCTGCAGCAATAATAAAAACACGCACAACCTCTCAATTTGATTGTTTGGGTATGTGTAGAATGTGTAACTATACTGTGCTGTATTTTTTTTTTCGGGCTGGCGTATTTGGGTTCGGCCAGGACGTTCAGATTTGCCGTTACCACCAGGGTTTAGAAGTCGTTAAAATTATGCGCGCAAACGCTGTGCGTTAAATTTTGCGCATAGATTGTAATACCATCCGCGTACCAGCGCACAAACGCATTTGCGCTCACAACGTTAAGTATAGGACGCGCGCAGTACATTACACTCGTGCAGCGTTCGCGCAGGTTCACCTGCGGTAGACGATTACGTGCGTTTGCTGCGCTGACATTGTAATACGACGTTCAACGCAAAGGGTTTTGCCCCTCGCGTTAATGCATTTTTGTGCACGTGCAAACGTTTGCATGAAGATTTTAACAGGGCACGAGGTCTTGTAATACGAGCAGTACGTACGCTTTGTCGGCCGAGCATCACGTCACACCTGAGGCCGCAGTCACATGAGCATACTAAGTGCGTCCGTGTGAGCTTTCCTCCCAGTGCCGTCCCAGTATTCTGACAGCTTCACAGTGAGGACCACACAAGGTAACGTGCGTAATAGTATCGCACATTACACTAGACGTGCTGAAACCCTCCCAATAGATAGCGGTGAGCCATTAGTGATAAACGTCCTGCTCCTCTCCGCGCTCGCTCTCCCTCGCTCCCACCGGCAACAATTCTTCTCAAAGGTAAAGTGCAGGTTCCTTTTTTTTTATTTTCACTTTATACTGTACCGCAGGCCTCAAAATTTCCACTCGCCTGCTCACATTTGGCGAGTGGAAATTACAAGAGGGCGAGTGGGAATGCAGAGGCAGGGCAGGATAAGGGGTTAGGTAGGCAACTAGTGGCGAGTAACTCTTAAGGCCTGGTTAGTAGCTTGGAACTTGAAATTTTGAGCCCTGCGTGTACCGTATTTTATATTACTGTATATAAATAAATGGCTGTGGAACCAATCGTCAGAGTTTCCATTATTTCTTATGAGGAAATTCACTTTGATCCAAAGTATTACTGTACAATTATAATTATTTATAGCGCGCCAGCATATTCCTTAGTGCTGTACAATGGGGGGGGGGGACAAAACAAAATAAAAATAGCAAATAGGTTTGACACACAGAGATCAATGGTCTTTTCACCTGGCGTGACCTGAGTTCCTACAATTAGGTGTCCAAAATTATATATTAGTCACCAACTGTGTTTTTTAATATTTTATTAGCGCACCAGAGCATGGGGATAACAATAAAGGTCAAAATGGTAATGACACAATTTATATGTATGTTGGATTATTTCCGAATGGCTTCAGTGGACTTTGTAATTGATGAAAGAAGAACACATGGTTCTCAGTGGAGATTTCCGTTCATACACCAAGCTGCGAATGGAAAGTTGCAAAGTTCTATAGATTTTTAGTGTCATTTAAATCTCACTACACAAATAATTGTGGGTTTCAAGAAAATGAACTCCATCAACACTTGACCACTATTGGTGCAGTGGTAACATGGTACTTGCCCTGTGTAGATGAGCTCCTAGAACTGCCAACAGGCAGTAAATCAGTTAGATGGCTACTGCTTGTATTACAAGTCAATGGCTATTTTAATAGTGAGGTGTAACATTTGAGCATGTCCTTGTGGCAACATTCATGCCAAGCAACCAAATACACTGTGACACTTATTAATCATGGATATCTGGTCTTCAGACCCACTAGAGAGATCAAAAGGTCTTCCCAGGTTGTCTTTGTAAGGATGCCGCTCCTGACATAAAAGCTGGAGGGTACATGAAACAAAATCTCCTGTATTAAGTGTAGCAGCCGTAGTATTAGCGATTTATTTAGAGTTAACATTTATAATCTACCCATGACTGATTTCCAGCCCATTCTTAGATCATCAGGGTTATTCAGAGAGATGCAAAAAGTCACCGCACGTTCGGTGACTTTTCATTCCCCGCACTACGAGGCGATTTGGCGATTCCTGGTTCGCCGACCCTGCGGTGTATTCAGCAAACACCGCAAGGCCCCCGTAGTCCAGGTAATACACGCCACAAACCAGCAGAACACTTGTCGAACACTCACCGAATACTCACCGAACACTCACCGAGAACCCTCAGAAACCACGGCAAAAACCAAGCTGAACACGTCGGAAAATCCGAGCAGCGCAGAGCAGCCGCCTGAAAAAGCCAACATGCAAACAAACGGGGTGAAAAAAAAAAGTTTTTATGCTGTTGAAAAAAGCACCAATGTTTGCTGAAGTTGAAACCACCAGCAAAACTTGTTGTTGTTGATGACGTGTCAACAACAAAACGCCATTCCACAAACAAAAAATCCAAACAGTCCGAGGAGAAGCTGCATTAAAGTTCAGTTTAATGTCTATTTTTCATTAGTAAGCAGTGACAGGTCATAGCATCTTCACTGTGAAGCTTCTCTTGCACGATCATGCATCGGCATTAAAACAATGACGATTTTCGCTAGTGTTTGCAACTTCAGTAAACACAAACGTTTATTGAATAACTCCTTTAAAATGATGACATTTAACAACTTAATTGTAGCTTATGTTTAAGTCCAAACGCCACTTGATTTCAGTAAATCTCTTCCCAAGACGAGTCTTGGTACAGCCTGTAGCATAGATTACTGCCTAGGCCAAAAAGGTTGAGTTTTTTTAAAATTATCTTTATTATTTTAGTTGCAGTGCTCACCGGGAGTCTAAACTAAAAAGTGAAGATTTCTTGTTTACCCTGAGAAAGTCTGAGTCAAGGAAGGATGAGAGAACAGATGTAGGCAATATCTTGCACTTCATCACGCGTCATGCTCGGTTACAATCATGTAGCATATGCCATGGTTGGCGATTCAAGTCCCTGTCCTGCTAGAATCCTAAAACTGAACGACGAAAACCTCACTTCTTCAACCGTACGAGTCAATCATACAAAAGCATGCACCTGCACTGCTGTCAGAGAACGAAAGTGTATGCTTTGGATATTCAGGGAGATATCTTGTTTACTTATTAAGCAAATGCTAGGGGACTTGGTTTATTACGTTTGATTACAGGTGTGCTGACTGTGAAATTGTATGTTGACAAAAGATGTTGCTCTGGGCAAACTTTAAGTTAAAATGTTTGCAGTGTTAAGCAATGCTGCCAAAATCTGAAGGGATAAAAAGCCTTAGTCAGCAGGAGGGCTTACCCAAGTGTAAATCATTTGCGAGCGCGTGGCTAGTCGGGCCATGCAATAAGCCGGGTATAAACTCGATTGCCATTTATAGTAATTTAAATTGCCTTGTATCACTCATCCTTTATGGCTCCAAGCTAAAACCGCTTGCTGCTACTTCAATTCCTGACTAGTAGACATGAGATTTATTAAACAGTGCTATGGCCTGCCACTCCTTACTTATGAAAAATAGACATTAAAGTGAACTCAGGAAGATCCGCAGACACGTGGATATCTAAGTGTCCTTCAGGTGATAAATAGCACTTAGCAGATAGGTCATTTCAAAACTTAACATCTGTTGTAGTGAATTCGTGAAAAAGGGTAAAACAAGAAGGAAATAGAAAGGTTAACAGCTCCGCTTCTTCACTCCCCCCTCCCATTTTAACCCTTTAGTTTCCTTTAAACACCCCTAAATCCAGTGTGGTCTCCCTCTAAGCTCTACAGGATATGACATGCTACTAGTCCAGCATGTCATGTGATCGCATGGGGCTGGGCACTACAGCCAATCCAATGGCTCTCAATGCAAGAAGGCTTTAATGCCAATGTATAAGACTAGTTCCCAAAGGTCTCCAAGCCCTGAAACGTGAGCTGACAGTTCCCTGAGCTGATTGTCTGGGCAGGAATAAGCCCCTGCATTTGAATAGCTGATTTAGCCCTCCAAGCCCCATTTAGAAGAGGAAAAAGGAACAGGGAGCTCACAGCAGTTTGACCACTCAGATAAGATTGAGTTCTCACACTGTGTAGAGTATCCTGTTAAGAGATTACACAACTTTAAGACAGTGCCAATATTAAAGAAGATTTTGCTTTACAGAAATGATAGAAATGCAATGAAAATAGTGACAAACATTGGTGTAAGATGAAGTCAAATTAAATATCATATATGTGCACATAATGGTTAAAGGTGTGACCACTCTTTATATTCACACACTGTATATCTTGAGAGCAATTGGTGGGAGCAAGGTCCCAAAGATCCCTAAATCCTGAAACCTGAGATCAGCGCTCAGGTCCTGTCTGGAACTAATCTCTTGCACACCGAGGCCTCAGTCAAGCCATCGGAGACCACCCCAAGGGGTGAAGATGATTGAGGGCCATATAATTTGAGTGGTCACAGTGCCTAGAGTGTCCTGTTATCCTAAAGTTATTGAATCTATACCACATCCCACAGCAGAGGACAATGGGGTTATTCAGAGAGCACTGAAATGTCGCCGACATTTCAGTGCTCTCTTGATCCCTGTACTTTAGGGAATCAAATTTCCCCACCCTGTGGTGAATTCAGCATTCACCGCAGGCCCCTGAAGTGCAGGGACCCGGCTGCCAAATGCTGCAAAAACGACAACTGCCACCACAAACCCGTCGCCCCAGCCACCAACCTGCCAAACACCTGCCGCAAACACGCCAGGCAGCCGCCAAAAGCAGCCGATGAGCCTCCGAGCACAACGCCATGCAGCCACAGGCGAAAGCCGACAAGCCGCCAGACGGGTAAAAGAAAACAAAAGACAATACGATTGAAAGTGTCAAAATTGAAACACTGTTTGCAAAACAACTACTGAATGAAAATGTCTGGAATTTACATTTAAGGTCATATGAATGATAATAAAAAGGCCTGTTACAGAAAAAAGAGAAACCGCTATTAAAAGTTGGAAAAAAAATTGCCAAACAAAATCCTGAAAAATACCTAAAAGATCCTAAAATAAATCTATAAATAAAGACTCTTTTTACTGCAGATTAAAATAATAAATGGTTTATTAGATATTGAGTAAAAACGCGAATATTTTTAACATTGAAGCCTATGGGGTTCGCTTGAATAAACCTGCTGAATGAAAGCTCCGAACAGCAGGGCACTTTGACAACTTTTCACTGCTGTTCGGTGTTGTCTGAATAGATTAACCATTGCTTCTCTATGAGGGATTTCACTGCCTTCAAACAGGCACCGTACTTGCTGGCAGTTCACCAAAATTTGGTGAACTGCCTGCTCTCTGAATAGCTGAATGGCCCCGAAATGTCATTGTATGGGGAAATTCCCTGTTTGGTGACATTTTGGGGCCAGATCGGCTCTCTCTGAATAACCCCTTATGTTTTGCCTTATCTTTAATACGTTATTTATAAAATACACAAAAAGAGAGAGGGGTAAAGTCAATTCCATCCTGGCATGCGTTTTAATCTTAAAAACATATTAATTATTTGACAAAAACTGCAAACATCAACAATTTTTACTAGTATGGAAATTCTATAAAGCTGAAAATAAAAAAATGACACAAAGTGGGAAAAGTGCAATCCAACATACCACATCTAGAACTTAGGATAGAAAATACATATATTGAAAGTTGAATGCCATCTACAGTATATTTACTTATTTCATTACTAAACATAAAAGTATGAAAGTTACTACACTCTGTGGTTTTTGAACTAGATCTTCCTTTAAGCATCACAGTGAAATATTAAAGCTTTCCTTTATTAAATTTACCGTACAAATCCTCCAATTTGGTTGTCATGGGAACATAAAAATATTTCAATATACTTACAGCTGTCTTTCTTTAACCCTCCTGAATCAAACTTGTAAGCATAGCTGACATTGGATGTTCGGCTCTTTTCCTTCGATATAACTCGATCATTAGACAAATGAATACATGAAGGACCATCTTGGACAGCCATTAATTGATCATTATTAATACGTAGGAGAAGAAGATTTTTTTTTTATTAATTTCTAAGAGGAAGATCAGAGACATAATTTGCTCATCGTATCTGACAGTGGGCAGGTGACAAGTCTCTCAATAAACAAGAAGATACCATGTTAATTAATACTCTTGATGAAATTTCATCACATAGTTCAAGCCCTACCTGTCATAGTGTTTCTCAATGAAATCATGTATTTCAATTACTGGAAAAGGTTATATATCATTTTCAGGGTGAACTGATAGTCATTTAATTAGTCTGTTTCCATTACATCACAATGATTCTTCTGAAATACCCTTATTCCCTTTTTTACGTGAGTTTCTTGTTTTTATGAGTAGACTTGTTAGTTACAGTAAACGTGAATGTTAAGATTTCCTCTGAATATGATATAAAATGAAATCCATAGGCACTACTTCGAAAATCTAAAACATATTTATACATATAATATTATACTCCCCTGAAGTTTGAATCGAGCTTTTTGAATCAGACATCCTTTTATGCATGCCCAGAATAACAACAGCTGCTACACGTAATATGCCCCTAGATACCACCACACCTGTATCTCTAATCTACACGTAAAGAGTAAACATGCCTCAAAGTATTACTCTTTACTTTTTCACGGAATGAATAATGGGGTCTTCTTTGGTAGTGATAGTGGTGGCAGGTGTCTCGTTTTCACCAGTTCCAGCCATGCGTCCTGGTGGTGAGAGTGATCCAGGCCAGCTCTTCCCCACCTGGGCTAGCCATTCCACCCTGTACAACTCCTGGATTCCCCTGTGGCTGTTAGGCCTGGGGTCACATATCCCGGCTGCCCAGCTCCTTGGTCTTGCATGGGTTCACGTTCCTCAGGGTTTCTTGTTCCTGAGAGTTCCTGAGCTTTGCTTCTTGATATATTGTCCTGGTATTCTGGTTTATGATCTTGGCTTCTATCCTGACTATTCTGGTGTCTGCTCCCTTTCCTGTTTATTGATATCTGTGTATCAACCTCTGCTTGTCTGACGTTCCCTCCTTGATTCTTTGGCTCCAGTTCTGACTATTCTATTACTTGTTTCCTGTTCTGTGTATTACCCAGCAGCATATACTGTATATATCCTTGTCACAGAGGAGAGTGTAAGGACCTCATTTCAGTTTAGAGTTTCTTGTGTTGCTGTTGGTTGTGTGTATATTGTCTTGTTTAACCATCACCCTTCCTGTTTTCCTATATATGTGTTACTTCTTGTTAGGTTTATATCCCACAGACAGAAGGCCTACAGGGACTGTATCCCAGAGTTAGGGATCCCTTTAGTGTTCTTCTGTGTTCTCCTTGTTCTCCTGCCATTTCTGTTTCAGTCCTGATATATTTCTTGTCTTCTATCCATGTTATATCATGTGCTGTGGTCTGTCCATGTAGCCAGCAGCTAACCTACCTCAAGAGCTAAATATCCTGTACAAAGGGCCCACCTTGGCTCACGTCAGGTCACTGCCCCCGTGTAGGGATGTGCGTTTCGGGTTTCGGAATTTTCATGAAATTTCACGATTCGTGCATTCGGATTCGGACGATTTTCCGAAAAAAAATTTAAGATCCGAAAACGGCAGATCCGAACAAATTTTCGTGCCGAAACGAAAACTTTTCGGAATTTTCGAATGTACTAGAAATGTGTAAAATCGAAATTAATTTTCGTTCCATTTGTGATTTTGGCTCCATTTCAGTAATTTCGGACATCGTATTTATATCGCTGATTCTGTAATTAAATTTTGTATCATTCCCATCTCAATGTTTCCTTCCTGGAAAACCAGAGAAATCTCAATGTATCTTTCTTGTAAAACATGAGAAATCTCAATGGCAGAATTATCGTATCGGCAGAATTATCGTATCGTAGAATTATCGTATCCGAAAAACCATTAGTTTACGTCAAAACAAATAGACACTTTGAAACGAAGAGAACAGACGTTCTGAAAAACACGAAAATTTCCGAAATCACGAAAAAAAAGTCGATACGAAAAACGAAACGAAACGAACCGAAACGAAAATCGGCTGAAACGAGTCGAAACGAAAATTTACAAAATCCGAACCAACAGAACCGAATCTAACCGAAAAAAAATCAGTGCACAAGCCTACCCCCATGACAGCAGCCTACTGGCAATTGCACACTTTCCTAACTCTCACATTCTGTAATGTTCTGTGCATGAGTGATAATTACATAAAAAATCTGATTTAAGATCAATGATTTAATGGCAGCTAAACCATATAAAATGCTCAATGCCAAATAGACAAGATGTTTCACAGGTGCAAAGAACCTGCGTGAACCACTTGGTGTTGGGATCAATAAATATAATTTCACCTGAAGATCATGTGCTCTTAACAGCAAAAAGTTAATTAAGAAACTTTAACAGCATGTTGACAAGACCATAATAATATCTAACGTTTTCATGCTAAACTTGCAAAAATCAATATGATGACATTGGTGCATTATATGGTGACATAAATATGTACATAAAATATTATGTGCAAATCATTAACGTAAATTCTATATAGAAGGCATAGTAAATCAAAATTGTAGATGTTTTCCAGAGGGAAGCGAAACATCTAATGAAACTAGAGGCCCTATTCCATGGTTGGTGTTACATGGCAGGTGCTAATGGAAAATGAGATCTGACTGGGCAGCAGAGGGATACAAGGAGGAACACTGGGAACTATGTGTTCCCATTGTTCCTCTGCCCTTGGAGCAAGAAAGTGGAGGATAGCGCCAATCTCACCACCGAGGGATTATAAAGTGGGTTTACCCTAAAGTATTAAGTGCAATCACTTAACTCCAGTAGGGATGTGCGTTTCGGGTTTCGGAATTTCGGAATTTTCACGAAATTTCCCGATTCGTGTTTTCGGATGCGGCCGATTTTCCGAAAATTTTTAGATCCGAAAATGGCAGATCCGAAAAGTTTTTTGAGCCAAAACGAAATATTTTCGGAATTTTCGAATGCACTTGAAATGTGTCAAAACTAAATTTATTGCTTTGAAACGAGGAGAACAGACGTTCCAAAAAAAAAAAAAATTCCGAAATCACGAAAAGTCGATACAAAAAACGAGCTAAGTGACACAAAAATACGAAAAATGGTCGATATTCCGAAAAAAAAATGTACACGAAAAACGAGTCGAACCGAACCGAATCGAAACAGAAATCGGTCGAAACGAGCCGAATCGAAAAGTTTGAAAATCCGAAAAATCAAATCGAATCGGACCGAAAAAAAAAATCGGTGCACAAGCCTAAACTACAGGGTCTGACATTATTCTTTTCAGATTAATGCCAGATGCAGATGGAAAATTAGCTCATTGGAATAGCTCCTTAACCATCTGCTGAGGCACATTAGGATCATCAAACTATAGGACTATAGTACAGTAACCAAGGGCTGAGCTTGCATCTCAGGTGTGATATGATGCTAAAATAATAAGCACAGCACTCGAGCCGCCATTCTCACCGCAGGTTGAAAGGTGAGTATCTGTTTTTTGGTATTTTTTTTCGGCTGGCGCTGACTGATTCTTCAGTTCTGCACTTTTGAGTTAACCGCAGCGGGACAGTAATTAGCATTAGGACTTTGTAATCCTAAAGCTAATTAACACATTTTGAGATCCCCATGTTAAGCATAGGGAGCGCAAAGTACAATAAGCTTGTGCAGAAAGGCACAAGATCCGAATCACTAACGGGTTTTTTAAACCATTAGGGTTCGGATTGTAATATGGTCCGCCGGCGCTAGGGCCACCAGGGCTAACGTTAACGTGTAGAATGTAATATGGCCCCATGTGTAAATCACAGTTATAACGTGTAATAATGATCCCAAGTTATAATAATTGCTATACGTTCACCACACCCCACAATAGTGGATTCTTAAAACACATATTGGAAATGATATATGAATATAGCTGACATATACAGCATGATATGTCACTGTTGTTTAATTCTGATTCCATCGTAACACACTGTGAAATAATAATTGTTCCATATCTCTGCATCTATCATTTTAGCCAAAGCAAATCACCAATATGGTTGTTTATTGAATCGTTTTATAGTCTTAATAAAATGCATTATTCTACATTATCAATGTGAGGTCAGCCAAGAGGCTGAATATTGTTTTACTATTTTAAACTGCAATTTTATATGTCATCAAATTCAGTTCATCAATTTACTGCTAGTGATAAACACAAAAAAGTAGGAGTGAAAATTTGTTTGTTACATTGATATATATATATATTTTTTTGTTTTTGTTTGCTAATTGCTAGTGCATCCCTTCCCGGCCCATTATCAACCTTTTGTATATTGATCTTTCTTGCACCATGGCATTCCACTCTTTAATAATTTACACCATAATTTCCAGAGGAAAAAATAATAATAATTTAAAAATCTGATTTTACTTGAATTGGATAGATTTTGAGTTGCACATTTGCTTGAAAATTGGGTACCTACTATGTGAACACATCATGGTCATTAAGTGGCACAGGATCCTATTAGCATCGCAAGTGCTTTTTAATGCATTAGTTGCACTGTGCCCATTATCTGTGTTATGTAAACTGTGATATGATAACTAGCTTAGGTCTACGCACCATAGAATTCCTGTGCCACCCTGAATCTCTTTTATCTCTCGGTATTTCTACTACAGCTGTTTCCTGATGCCTTTCGTTCAGCTCTGCGGGAAACTGTATATGAAGTCTGGGCAAGCCAGCAGGGTGCTCACAAACTGATCAAACAAATTGATCTTTTCAGCAAAGAGCTTTGATCTGTGAATCTGCGACCATATAATTAGAACTATTTGCCTGGACTATTCTATTGACATATCTTTCCCAGAGTAATATAATGACATAACATAAGGCTTGCTGCAGTCTCAGGTAAAGCTGATCAGACTTTAGGATATGCACTGTGAGCTGTATCAACCAAAGAATTGCTGCTTGTGGAAAAATATTTTAACATATTTTAACTTATCAAGCACATTTAGCAATATTTCGTTGACATTTAAGATAAGGTAATTAAGGAATATTTACATAATGACTTCTTATGAACAGAAAAAAAACATTTAGATAGGAGTAAATTGGTGATATATAATTGATTTTGTATTATTAAAAGATGGGAAGACAGTCTTCCAAGTTGGGAGTTTCTGTTAAAATTATTTATGAAACCATATTATAGTGCATCATGGGTGTATTCACTATCCCCTTCACTACCAAGTGATTTTCCAAAAACACATTGTCAGCAACCAGTGGGTTTTTGAAAATATTATTTTTGATAAATTGTACAGTAATATATATCTATTACTGTAATAACCTATTTGGCCAGCAGATGGTGCCATCTACTGCTAAATTGAGTTACAGAGGTTTTAACAGCAGATCTATTTTCTTCTATTTCTCCTGCATCGGCTGCTGACAGTGTCTGAAACCTGATATTTCAGAGCTTTCAGCTGACAATTTTACAATTTTAGCTCTTTGGGCATTATGTCCACAGGACTAAAACTTTGGGGGCAACTTCTGCAGCCCAAAAGCTAACGAAATGCATTTGCATCAAATAAATTTCATTTGCTTTTGGGCTGCAGATTAGCATATTGAGGTATCTCAATATCAGGGCACCAGATAGTGCCTTTGAAGCCCAAGATATCTCTATCGGTAGAGAAGGGGTTAAATCATGCAATGAGGACTAACACTAAAATATTGCAATTATAAGATGTTTTATGATTTGTGAAGAGCCAGTTATGGTGATTTAGAAAGTCAAAAGATACCATTATCGTTAAAAAAAACCTATAAAAAATCTATAATACACAGAAAATATCACAACTCTATTAATATATAAATTCTACATGAACAAATTCCTTAACTTATAATGCTAGCCTATATAGATGTTGTGCATATAAACAATCAGGGTTATTAAAAGAGATCCGAATGGCTGTCGAAAAGGTAACCTTTCTTGGCCATTCGGCTATTCAGAGAGCAGGCAAGTCGACAAATGTTGGCGAATTGCCTGCACATACGGTGCCTGTTCGGTGCCTGTTTGAGGGCAGTGAAATCCCCATAGAGAAGCAATGATGCGGCTATTCAGAGAGCAAAATACAGCAGTGAAAAGTTGCCGAATTGCCCTGTCATTCGGTGGTTTAATTCGGCAGGTTTATTCAGGCGAATCCCATAGGCTTCAATGTTAAAACTATTCCCGTTTTAATTCAATATCTAATAAACCGTTCATTATAATATTTTGCAGTAAAAAGTCTCTTTATTTATAGATCTTTTGGGATATTTTAAGCATTTTTTTTTATTTGTGTGCCCAAAAATTTTTGCCTATTTTTTTAAAATATTTGTTAATTTTTCTGTAACAGCCCTTTTTATTATCATTCCCTGGACCTCATATGTAAATTTCAGGCATTTTCGCTCATTAGTTTCTTTGCAAACAGCGTTTCACTTTTCAAACATTCAAGCAAACGTTTTTTTTCTCACTCCATTCGTCTGCGGTGTCGGCTTTTTCCGGCAGCTGCGCTGCGTGTGATCGGCTCCTGCTCGGGTTTTTCCGGCGTTTTCGGCGGGTTAATCCAGATGTTTTTGCGGGTTTTTGGTGTGCCTTCCCCGGGTTTTGCTGTGAGTTTTCAGCGGGTTTTCCCTGCACTATGACGGCCCTGTGGTGCTTGCTGAATACACCACAGGGTCGCCGAAATAGGATCACCAAATCGTACCGAATTGAAGAGAACGAAAAGTCACTGAACGTGCGGTGACATTTCGATTCTCTTTAAATAACCCTGAATGTCAATTAGTGGTTACAAAACGTTCGTATTTTGTGTCAAGTTGTTAACTACAATAGCTGACAGTTTGGTAAACCATTTGGTATTTTCTTTAGGATCTTTATGTCCCACATGCCTATCATTAGAAATGTTCTGCTGTGTGTAATGCTGAGTAACACATCAAATGATTTCACCCCTTGTCTGTACATGGAGGGCTACCAACAGTATAAAAAGTCATACAGATCATTTCAATAGTGAAATATTGAAAGTATTAGTTTTGTGATTAGTAATCTGTTTCCAACTAAATACATTCGGATTCCAACAAAGGCAAAGGTTGTAAATACTGTTCTACTCATAATAAGCAATTCTACAGCAATCCCTTTGTATTTACTTTTTTAAAGAACTCAACTGTGATGGAGAGAAGCCCAACAATTTACTCCTATTATATGACAGTTTGTCATTTTGCAGCTGAAGAAATTCAATTATTTGGGAAAAAACTGATTTCCAAAATTACTAGCTATTCAAAAATAAAAGCTATATTTCTGCCTCCACAAAGTGCCATTGAGGAGTGAAATTGCAGCTAATCAAATATTTTACTGCAATAGCACATCGGAATAAGGGTAAGGAAAGGCTATTTGCCTAATGAAGGTCAATTGCGAACAAATCAATGGTACACTTTTTGCAAGGCAGCATTTGATTGACTGCAATGTTCTCGCACCACACAGATGTTTAATGTTTAGATACACCATAGGCCATTTTGGACATTCATAACAGAAATTACTAATGTAATATCGTTTGCAGAATGATACTTAACAAGCAGCAATATTTTGAGCGGACTGTTAAATATATTGTAAATACCCTTTCTGTATGTTTTCACAACATGAGCAAAAACACAATGTATTCATCCATGTATACATTCATACTGTATATCATAGAGTTGAAGAGGATAACATTAATTCATAGAGATGGAGACAGACGTTAGATAAACAGATAGATCACACGTCTGAACAACAAATTAGATGTAGGATACTATGTGTTGTGAAGCATGGGACAGTTTTGTAGCCGAAGTAATAAAAGGTATGTTTAAATTTGATTTGTTTTGTGTTTATTGCTCCACACCAGTATGTGCAGAGCTGCAGAATCGGTTAGCTATTAATGTATAAAGGATAACATTCAAGGACAACAGTAAAGTAAACTTGGCGTGCATCAGAGATTACAACCCAGCATTTTAATTTACACATCACGCTATCAGGTTCTATATGTAAATTCAAAGAAAATAAATTCTCTGCTGCTAATTCCACCTAAAAAACATTGAACACACCGCCCCTTTCTTAATCAAGACTCTGCTAAAATACTCATCTTAGCTCTTATTATTTCCCACCTTGATTACTGTAACCTCCTTCTCGCTGGCATTAAGAAATCCCAGATTCTTTCTCTGCAGTGTGTAATGAACTCCTGTGCCAGGCTCATCCACCTCACCTCCCGCACGTCTCACACCACACCTTTGTCAATCGACACTTTCCCCCTGTGTCCTATAGATTACAAATCAAAATATTGGTGCTCACGTACAAAGCTCTCCATAACGTGCCCCTGCTTTGTATCTCCTCTCTTATCAGCAGATATATCCCATCCTGTCCACTTCATTCTGCCAATGATCCGATGTTATCATCGCCCCTTACCCACACCCCCAACTCTGGCTTTCAGGACATCTCTCGAGCTACCCCCTTCATGTGTAACTGCCTCCCCCGCAATATTAGACTCTCCCCATCTCTCCAGTCCTTCAAGAAGTCTCTGAAAACACATTACTTCAGAGAAGCCTATTGGCTCACTCCATCATCCCCCACTGTACATTTATTGCTCCTATTTGTACCCCACTGCTTCACATACTCTGCCACTTACCCTCACCTAGTGTGTCACCCATCTCCTCTTAGATTGTAAGCTCTCAAGCAGGGTCCTCTTTTCTACTGTTCTGTGTGTTTAACATGTATGTATATTTGCTATTCTGTCTCTCCCATTGTACAGCGCTACGTAACTTGTTAGCGCCTTATAAATACATGTAACTGTAAATTGTGCAGGATGTAGAAATGGAGCAAAAAAAATAAATATATATATATATTATTCCTAAATCTATTTATTTTATATAAAAGAGGGAGAGAATAAAAGTGATAGAAATGAACACTCATTGTAGAACAATAAAAGCATCATCATATCTGTGCCAGCAAAAGATTTATACTGAGACACAGAAACAAAGGAAAATCTATTACAAATTGAGCACTAAACTTACTGTGGAGAACAACTGAAGCTCTTAAAGAAAGGGAAAAAAAGCAAGAAGTGAGAGCAAACAAGAGCATAGTGGTATTGAGAGAAATTAATGAGAATAAATAGAACAAAAAAAGAAGAGAAGAAGCGAGAACAACCTAGTGAAGGCTAACACACAAGGCGCACTATCACATGCCGCTCGCTAAACCCGGGACGCTAACAGGAAAAATTTGCGATCGCTAATTTCCCCTTTGCGTCCCGGTTCCACAACAGATTATGGGGCAGCTCCCTAGTGGCTGCTAGGCTCGCGGATGCTGGGGGCAGCCCTAACACTTCCACTCCATGAAGGCTTCTCCTGCTGGGTCACATGACCGGTAGGATCTCGCCTCCCGTGAGATCCTGCTGGTCACTGGAGTGATTGCGGAGGGAGACAGGGGACTTTCTTCCCTCAGTTTCCTTCTGCTCCCGAAGCCCAGAAGCACCACTTGTTGCGGGATGAGAAGCGAGTATTTGTTTTTGGGGGGTTTTGAGCTGCAGGTAACGGATTCTGCAGCAGCCGAATCCGATACCTGCACCTCTGAGCTGGTGGTAACTTTTTCGTTAGCGGCAGCTCTTAGTAACTAGCGTTAGGACCAAGTGATCCTAACACTAGTTAATCTAGAGAGCGCAAAGTACAGTAAACTCGCACTACGAATCGCAAATTATTGAGCAGAGTGCTGACGAGTATTAACAGATTTTTTAACCCGTTAGCGATTCGAAGGCGATCTGGCCGCAGCGCTATGACCTCCTTTAAGCTAGCGTGAATGCTGACGCTAGTGTTAGCTTGAAGGAGGTGATAGAGCCCAAGAAAAGGTCTCACTAAATTTATCTTTCTTAATATTTATTGATTACTATTTTTATTAAATCTGCTTAATATTAGTGGAAAATATTTAAAAATGAAAATTATCTAGACACCAGCCAATCCATAGAGACCAAAAAAAATAGCAAAGGAGAAATAATTTTGGGCTTTCTGAGGAAATAACAGTGACTCAAAATGCCTTAACTGATTATACAACACATTTCTAGCGGTAATGTACCATCCTAGGTTTAAAATAGCAACCATTTGCAGAGTTATCATTTTACAGAATGACATGTTAAAGGTAAGATCAGTCTTCTTGGGATTCGGAGCACAGATATATTTAATAGTCATTTTAAAGGGCTTTCTAGTTTATTAGGCTTCTTGAAAGCTCTGGCTCCTGTGCAGGCATTTCTTCGCAGCAGAGTGAACTATGTCCTTCGGATTGTTTGCTTTCACCTCACGGTTAGTCTGTAGACAGTTAAAAAGTTTTAAAGGGATGGAAAACCCACTTAAAAATGTAATTATCCAAACAGAGAAGGGAAGGTTCACTTGGTCTTTAGGGCTAGCTGCTTTTCAAACACACTATTATCAATAAAAAAGTGGAAGGATTTCCTGCATCACCATAAGCCTGTGGAGGACAGCAGTTCCATAATTTTCTTTTAGGCATATGCCTAGTAGTCTCATAAAATGCTAGAGTGGTCGTTTACCATTCAGTTCAGATGAAACACATGGGAACATCTGGCATCCAAGCTGATTTGAAGTTGATATTGGAAACCAGATTATTTTTTATTTCAAAGAAATCAAACTCTTCCTGGATGGACAGCATTTCCCATAATTCTCCTCTAGGCGCATGAATAGTAGTCTCATAAAATGATAGAGTGGCCGTTTAACATTCATTTCAGATGAAACACATGGGAACATCTGGCAGCCAAGCTGATTTGAAGTTGATTTTGGAAACCAGACAAATTTTTAATTCAGAGAAATCAAACTCCACCAGGAAGGACTGCATTTCCCATTAATTTCCCATTTCATTTGCTTTTGGGCTTCAGAAGGTGCCCCCAAAGTTTTAGACCTGTGGACATAATTCCCAAAGAGCTAAAACTGTAAAATCAGATGATGAATGATGTGAAATATCAGGCTTTCAGCAGCTGATGCAGGGATAAAAAAAAAAATAGACCTGCAGCTCAAACCTCTCAGTTTGGCAGTTTGGCAGTAGATGGCACCATCTACTGGCCAAATAGGTTATTTACAGTAATAATTAATTAAAAATTATTTTCCAAAAAAAACACTGGTTTCTGACAATGTTTTTTTTAGAAAATCACTCGGCAGTGAAGGGGTTAATGTGTCTTCCTTAATTAAACCCTTCACTACCAAGCAATTTTTGTTGAAAACAAAGCTATCATAACTTTTATTTGAGGCTAGGGTCAGACTGAGGCAGTGCGAACGCGCGTTCTGGCGCACTTAATCACGGCCGCACTAGCAGCAGATGCCGGGCAATGACGGCCAATATACGAAGTACGGTCGCACAAAAGTCCGGCTGCGCAACGCAAGTGGAAAACGAACGCATTTTTTCGAGAACGTGAAACCGCAGGTACTGACGTACAGAGTGCGCTGCGTCCGCTAGCGGCGTGTGTGTGTGATTAGGAGATGTCAGATGCTGCTAATGTCCGGCCAACATAACGTCCAGACACAAAAAGTGTTTTATTGATGATCCGTACAAAATCACGGACGAAAATACGCATAGTATGACCACTATTGCGTATTCCGTGAAAAAATGCGTCCATTCGTTCGAACGCACTTTTTCACAGACAACATAAAAATGCGTTCGTCTGACCCTAGCCTGAAACATGGGATACGAGGTTAGCAATTAAATATTGGGTGAAAGAGAAGTTTTGCACAGAAATTGTTATTTTAAGATATTTAAAATATTAAAATAATTTTAAATTGTTAATTTTAAATTTTTCATGTATTTGTTTATCCTTTACAGAAATATTGTTGAAATTTAAGATTTTGAGCTCTAGACGGTGTAACGTATCTTACACAATTTCAAATGGGGTCTGTATTGTTATAAAACAGGCATAAATGGCCTTTGTGTTAGATGCAGTTACTGTGATAAAGATTAATAATAAAAATGGTGGGATCTCCTGTTTATAGGGATTTGTAGTGATCACAATGAGATTATTAACAACTAGGTGGAAAGCCTGCCCAGAGGGCAGTCTATTGTTGTTGTCGCCAGCTCAGAATTCATGTCCACATATTTGTTTTTCAATGTCCTATCCAAGAGTATCTCTCTATATAAATGCGTTTGTAAATCCATCCAGCGTCCATCGCCATCCCATCCGCAACAGGAGGGCAAACTGAGCAGCTCTGATGGATGCGCGCACAGCTGACAGCGCATTAGAAAGGCATTTATATATTAGAGCAGGTTCCTCTTCCCTCTTAGATTGAAAGCTCACGGGAACAGGACCCTCAGATTGTAAACTCACGGGAACAGGACCTTCTTAGATTGTAAACTCACGAGAACAGGACCCCTTAGATTGTAAACTCGTGGGACCCCTTAGATTGTAAGCTCATGGGACCCCTAAGATTGTAAACTCATGGGGCCCCTTAGATTGTAAGATCATGGGGCCCTTTAGATTGTGTTGGGCTTGGACGGACATTTTTTTGTAGCGTATACATTATGCGTATATTTACTTTACGCGTATATATAATGGCACGTCGTATACATGGCATGTCAGGCTGGTATTTAGGCACACTGGTATTATGACACACTGGTATTATGCATGGCCGACTGGTATTATGGCTGGCAGACTGGTAATATGGCTGGCAGACTGGTATTGTGCATGGCAGACTGGTAATATGGCTGGCAGACTGGTATTGTGCATGGCGGACTGGTAATATGGCTGGCAGACTGGTATTGTGCATGGCAGACTGGTATTATGACTGCAGACTGGTATTATGCATTGCAGACTGGTAATATGGCTGGCAGACTGGTATTGTGCATGGCAGACTGGTAATATGGCTGGCAGACTGGTATTGTGCATTGCAGACTGGTAATATGGCTGGCAGACTGGTATTATGCATGGCAGACTGGTAATAAGGCTGGCAGACTGGTATTGTGCATGGCAGACTGGTAATATGGCTGGCAGACTGGTATTGTGCATGGCAGACTGGTAATAAGGCTGGCAGACTGGTAATTTTTCGGTTTTCAGGGATGGAGGTGGCGATTGGGCCGGGGGCTCTGTGCTGCCTGGTTATGGCCGGGTGCTCGTAGGTTTTCAGGGATGGAGGTGGCGATTGGGCCAGGGGCTCGGTGCTCCGTTTTGTCTCTGTAACTCTCCAGATTGGTGACTACCGCTCCTATGCCTGAGGCGTTTTGGCGCGCCTCATCTTATATAGGCATGCTGAGCGCGTGCTGCTGCGGTTGATTGTGTGCGCACCCAGCTGCGCGCACATCCAACCGCCAAAACAGTAATACGGTGGAGTGTAGAATGCGTTTGCGCACCCAGCAGTACGCTGGGTGCACAAACGCATTCTACACTCCGCCGTAGTACTGTTTGGGCGGTTGGATGCCATACAGTACTACGGCGGAGTGTAGAATGCGTTTGGGCACACTACTGTTTGGGTGGTTGGATGCGCACACATGAGCAGTACAGGCTTGGCGACGGACACGCCAAGCCTTACTCTTTTATAGTATAGATGTAGCAATAGGATTTAAAAATAATATCTGTATGTGTCATAATGCCTGTATATGGAGATTACAGTAACACTTTATACCTTATTCTATACTGTACAGGGATTTTAAGTCATTGAACCCTCTGAATCTTATCCCTGTACAGCAATGAGTGACCCCAGAGCTCTCCCTGTATTATGCCCTCTCCCTGGTAGCTGTAATGCAGCGGTAATCTATTTGAACCTTTTGTTACAGTGAGGTTTGGGGTTGCTATTTGCAGATGGTTTCATGTCTCAATCCTGTACCTTAGTGTACAATATAATTTTTAGATTGCTTAGCAAAAAGAGTCATTATAGAAAAAAGAAAATAATATAAAAAATTTTACTTTTCTTTGCATTCTACCTACATATTCCATATGTTCATCATTTACATTTACATAAATTATTTAAGGATAGGCTGGTTTCCCATGTTGAAAACCAAGTCTATTTATATACAGTATATACTGTATGTAAAAAGCAGAGATACACAGAGATGTAAATGCACAGTAAGCAGGGCAGAGTCTTTTGGGACCAGAGTTTGATGACAGCAGGAAAACCATAGTTCCTTAAGGGGTTAAAGTTTGACTCCAGTTAATCATACAGCTGTCCGCCATGATATACTGAAAATGCTTTCTATGGCTACTCATCCCTTCATCTTTCTTGTGATAGAACTCGCACATTTCATAGCACAAGAGCCAAGGCTGCTGATTAAGGAAATATATGACTGTCTGTCGATGAGCAGGGGAAAAAAAGGCTGCCCATGTCACATCTAAATCAAGTGTTTATAAAACTGTTAGATGGCATTCATAAACTAAAGGGCATGTTGCTGACTCAGATTTTTGTTTGTTTTGTTTGACTTTTTGTTATTTTTTATTTTTCCTTTATCCAGTAACTTTGGGTCAGAAATTTCCGTACTTGAGTTCTTCCGAGGACTGGCTATAAATTGTTTTTACAGCGCATTTATGACTTTGTGAGTTATTTTTCATTTTATCACTGTAATTTATTGGACACCAAGAAGAAATAGCAAATTCCTATAATTCCTGTGGACTTTTGCCCCAGAAAGATGCTCTGTAAAAGCTAAGTGGATAAATTTAATGATCTGGACCTATGAGGTTTATAGAACATATCTAAAATGTGCAAAGCCATTGCTAAAGAATATGAGACAGAAAGTGTAATTCCCACACACCCATGTATATATATATATTACTTACGTCTCCATGAATGTCTGTTTCTGATACAGAAAATACACATAAACATATAGTTATTAATATCTAAATTGCTTGTGTATATAGTATATATTGTATAGAGAGAGGGGCACCGGCCATAAAAGCTTTTAAAGTTTTTTTTAAGCTTTTTTTTAATTAAGAATGGCTAAAAGACATATAAGAAACGTAAAAGATAATCCAGTACTAATAGAAATAAAATGCTGATTGATTTATTTATTTTTTTCCCTGGTCCTAAAAGGCATGTGTGGAGGTTTGGTAGAGTTTGCAGGATTATTGGTATTTCATGTCCACATTTTAAGTCACTATGTGCACTTTTTGGATGTTCTTTAATCCATGAAAAATAGCAGGAATATTGACTGTTTATGATTACTTCCAATTTATAATAACTCTTCCATACGTACATACTCTAATGATACGGTCTGGCCACAAATGCGGTGGTTCTGTAGGTCAACAGCTGTGACATATGTGTCAGGGGAAATGCACTACCAAACCCCTAGCAGCTTAGTGACGCCAAATGACGTGCCATGAGAGTCCTGGCATGTCATAATGTAAGGAGGTTATACGTTCCTGCAGATGGATCGCTGTGGCCCTCAACCTTAGACATGAAGTAGGCTGGCACGGCTGATCCATGTCTCCTGGGTGGGGTGCTTGATGTGATTAACTGTCACATTGATGACATGACATAGGGACATGGAGCGTCTTCTTGTCCTTGGGACAAAGAACTCCTTCACGAAGGAGTTAAAGGTATTAAAATCAATAACTTCTAAAAATTTATTCTAATTTTAAGACCAAAGGTGTGGATGGTTACATATGTATTTCTGTGGGTAAATTAGACCTTGGATGTCATTTAATGTGTCTGCTGCTATACTGGAGTGTTATTTTTAGCGTTGTGTACATTCCATACCTATGCCTGAAAACCATCTCGTTTACCCTGGAGAGCTAAATAAAATAGCTTCCTAGTAACACCTCCTGTGCCTTAGAACGCCAAATATTTCATTTAATTAACAGATGTTTTCTTTTAACTTGTATGAATGCATTATTAATTTTCTAATTATTTTTAAAATAGAAACACAATGTGACAAACTGGATAAATTAGTGTTGACGAAGAAGCAGCATTTTCCTTCTTACTATTGTCTGTTGTACTGTCACCATGGTAACATGCCGTTACAAATTATTCTTCAGTTTTTCTATTTTGATGATTCGTATAATAAGAGTAAACATGCTATAAATGTTTGTGCAAATGACGAATGCCCTGCCACTGGAGATTTATCACGGTAGATCACTGTTTTAAGGGAGCGGGGAAAAAAATAGTGGGTATTGAGAATTTTCTCATGAGTAGTCATACTCATTATCTGTAATTTTTAACTAAAAATGTTGGAAAGTTTGCAAGTCTCATGGAGAAATGATGAAGTTGTGTTCACTTACATTCTATAAAATCAGCTGTGAAAGACCTGCCAAGGTTTTTCTGGTGCTGTACGTTATGCAACTTAAATAAGAACTTATTGCAAATCACCATCTAAAAGTATATTCTTTTCAACAGATTTAGCAAAATGGCTGGTTAGATGTATTTTTCTAGCCATCAACTGAGAGTCAAATAAAGAAATATGTCCGTGTGTGTGAATATAAAAATGTATACATGGTATAGTTTAAATGGGCAAAAGCAAAATAACATTATGGATGAATTAAATATCAGTGTATTCCATTAGAAAAAAAAATTACACACTACTAAATTAGTTAAAGCTTGTATGTCATTAGTGATAATTCTATGACATGAGAATTGTCATTAATTGTAGCCTGACTAGCGTAGGGTAAAAGTTACGAAATTTGAAAAATAGTCATTCTAGCTGATCACAGTACTCCGACGGGTTATATCCGGAAATGTCGCTCCCTTGTTCTACCACCAGGGATCTTCAATACTTTCTCTATTTATTATCTGAAGCTTAAGGATGGATGAAATAAAAGAGTATTTATAGTATTCCACAACAAAAGTGAGGTGGGACTCAGATTTTTGAGTAAAACTAACTGGGCAAAACAGATAGAACTTTTAATGAAGCGCAGAAAGCAAATAAACACAGTACAACGAGGGACCTGGAGAACGGTGGAAGGTTACACCTAGGTGCCACTCTCCTCTCCATCACCTGTCAGCATAACCCTCTGGTTGACCATGTAACCAACTACACCCCCAAACTCAAACAATAGATGAAACAAAAGACCATATTACAATCACAGCTGTGGGCATTGGACTGCCTGAATAAGTTAGATAACAGATGGCACAAACACACAACAGCGATAGAAAGAGAAGCAATGTTTGTCAAAGATGTAAAACTACATATTCTGTTACATGCAGGATTGGAAAGGTTTCTTGTGACACACACACAATAATGATATTGACAGTGCAACAGTACCACATAGATGCAAACACCCTGCTTCTATAAGGGGCATAGGGTGACGTGGACATAGGAGAAGAGAAGGTTGGGAGACAATATGAAGAGTCAAACCCTCCAGAACCCACAGTCCCACATCTCTCAATAGTAATTTTAAGTCTAGGTGCACAGAGTCCTACATGTCTTCTATCACAGTCATGCATATTATACCTTTTTATAAAAAAAACGCGAACACATAGGGTGACACCTTAACCCTTTCACTGCTGAGGACGTGTGGGGAACGTCCTCATTGACTCCTAAGGAAAGATGGGGTGGAGATAGGTGGTTCCTTTGAATCCCAATATCTCCCGACTGTTTTCAGCTAGCAGGGTCATGTTTAGTATCATTTAAAAGGCTAGAGCATGGCCTTTCCAATGATATCAAACATGACCATGTGTAAAGTAAAGAAAAAAGAGAATAATAATAAAAAAAGGAAAAATGTGTTTTTTTAAGATGTGAAATGGCTCAGCAGTGAAGGGGTTAATAAATAACTTAACCCTATAATGCCAATTGGTCGCTCACAGGATTGGATTTGATTGCAGGCACATCACATCACATGAACCATACAAAATTTTCTCATGTGTTCCTTGGAAGTAGAAAAAGGGAAAAGATAGTGCAGACTGCCGGTGGAATTATAGCAAATCACAATTTAAAATCAAACGAGCATCTCATAAAATCACCCTTTACTGGAACCTTTCACAGTTCATTCCTGGTCTATCTCAGCAGGTCTTATAAGGATTACAATTCTGCTTGACGCGTTTCGTCTATAAGACTTCCTCAGGAGCTGCTTGTTTCAGTTTAAACATTGTAAGTGCAATAAATTGTGATTCGTTATTCCACTGGCAGTCTGTTACCTTTTTCTACTTCCTACTACTACTTTTTCTACTAAGGAACACATGAGAAGAATTCGTATGGTTCATGTGTTGTGATGTGCCTGCAATCCAATCCAATCCTGTGAGTGACCAATTGGTGCTATAGGGATAAGTTATTTATTAATATGTGTTTGTTTTTCTATTTACTTAAAAACCTGAAGTGATATATACCTTGTTATACCTTTTTATAGACATATCTTACATCTTTTTTTAACTGGTGAATGAGTCCATAGAACTTGACATAAGCACCAGAGTGAACAATATGAGATCTACTATTGGCCAATACTGACATTCATAATGGATAATTCAATATCCACCCACCCATTTCTTAACTGACACCGATTGAGTTTTATTTTTGTATCTGATACCGTTTTCATTTTTGCTTGAAAATTTGAATGCTGACTTTTTATAGCTATTTTTTTTATTTTATTATAGATGTTTTGTATAACCAGCAAAATTAGGGACCTTTTCTTGTGTAAAAGGAATGCAGTCTACTTCTGCGAGAATTAAAATCTGTAAAACCAGGTTTTATTTGTATCACTTGTAACTGATAGATGAAGAGTATAGATGTGTTCAGGGGTCAAGTCCTGGGAAAAAAAGTGAGGGAACTCACCCACGAATTCCACAACCCCCATTACCTGAAGAAAATATATATATATATATCACGAGTATAGCAGCGCGTGCCGGTGATACCATTTTAATTGGGTTAACTTTACATTTAAAAGACAAGCTTTCAAGAGTGTAAACTGGAAACTATACTGATCAGTGAAAGGTATCACTACGTACAGGTATACTCGTTATTGTGGCAACTGGACTAACGCATTTTATATACAAATATATATATATATCTCTATCTCCAGGCACTGAGCCCCCAGAATAATATACACAGCGCTGAACCCCCAGAATAATATACACAGCGCTGAACCCCCAGAATAATATACACAGCGCTGAGCCCCCAGAATAATATACACAGCACTGAGCCCCCAGAATAATATACACAGCACTGAGCCCCCAGAATAACATACACAACACTGAGCCTCCAGAATAATATACACAGCACTGAGCCCCCAGAATAACATACACAACACTGAACCCCCAGAATATCATACACAGCACTGAGCCCCCAGAATAATATACACAGCGCTGAACCCCCAGAATATACACAGCGCTGAACCCCCAGAATAATATACACAGCGCTGAGCCCCCAGAATAATATACACAGCTCTGAGCCCCCAGAATAATATACACAGCACTGAGCCCCCAGAATAACATACACAACACTGAGCCTCCAGAATAATATACACAGCACTGAGCCCCCAGAATAACATACACAGCACTGAGCCCCCAGAATAATATACACAGCACTGAACCCCAAGAATAATATACACAGCACTGAACCCCAAGAATAATATACACAGCACTGAGCCTCCAGGATAATATACACAGCACTGAGCCCCCAGAATAATATACACAGCACTGAGCCCCCAGAATAACATACACAGCACTGAACCCCAAGAATAATATGCACAGCACTGGTTATATGGATATATTTTCCCCAGTTCACATGGATATAATTGCCCCAGCTCATATGGATAATGCCCCCAGGTCTCATGGATAATGCCCCAGCTCTCATGGATAATGCCCCCAGGTCTCATGGATAATGCCCCAGGTCTCATGGATATTGTCCCCTGGTCTCATGGATATGCCCCAGCTCTCATGGATAATGCCCCAGCTCTCATGGATAATGCCCCAGCTCTCATGGATATTGCCCCAGGTCTCATGGATAATGCCCCAGCTCTCATGGATAATGCCCCAGCTCTCATGGATAATGCCCCAGCTCTCATGGATATTGCCCCAGCTCTCATGGATAATGCCCCAGGTCTCATGGATAATGCCCCAGCTCTCATGGATATTGCCCCAGCTCTCATGGATATTGCCCCAGCTCTCATGGATAATGCCCCAGCTCTCATGGATATTGCCCCAGGTCTCATGGATAATGCCCCAGCTCTCATGGATAATGCCCCAGGTCTCATGGATATTGCCCCAGCTCTCATGGATATTGCCCCAGGTCTCATGGATAATGCCCCAGCTCTCATGGATAATGCCCCAGGTCTCATGGATAATGCCCCAGCTCTCATGGATAATGCCCCAGGTCTCATGGATATTGCCCCAGCTCTCATGGATATTGCCCCAGCTCTCATGAATAATGCCCCAGCTCTCATGGATAATGCCCCAGCTCTCATGGATAATGCCCCAGGTCTCATGGATATTGCCCCAGCTCTCATGGATATTGCCCCAGGTCTCATGGATAATGCCCCAGCTCTCATGGATAATGCCCCAGGTCTCATGGATATTGCCCCAGCTCTCATGGATATTGCCCCAGCTCTCATGGATAATGCCCCAGCTCTCATGGATAATGCCCCCAGCTCTCATGGATATTGCCCCAGCTCTCATGGATAATGCCCCCAGCTCTCATGGATATTGCCCCAGCTCTCATGGATATTGCCCCAGCTCTCATGGATAGTGCCCCAGCTCTCATGGATATTGCCCCAGGTCTCATGGATAATGCCCCAGCTCTCATGGATAATGCCCGAGCTCTCATGGATATTGCCCCAGCTCTCATGGATATTGCCCCAGGTCTCATGGATATTGCCCCAGCTCTCATGGATATTGCCCCAGGTCTCATGGATAATGCCCCAGCTCTCATGGATATTGCCCCAGCTCTCATGGATAATGCCCCAGGTCTCATGGATAATGCCCCAGCTCTCATGGATAATGCCCCAGGTCTCATGGATATTGCCCCAGCTCTCATGGATATTGCCCCAGGTCTCATGGATAATGCCCCAGCTCTCATGGATAATGCCCCAGGTCTCATGGATATTGCCCCAGCTCTCATGGATAATGCCCCCAGCTCTCATGGATAATGCCCCAGCTCTCATGGATAATGCCCCCAGCTCTCATGGATATTGCCCCAGCTCTCATGGATAATGCCCCAGCTCTCATGGATATTGCCCCAGGTCTCATGGATATTGCCCCAGCTCTCATGGATATTGCCCCAGGTCTCATGGATAATGCCACAGCTCTCATGGATAATGCCCCAGGTCTCATGGATATTGCCCCAGCTCTCATGGATATTGCCCCAGCTCTCATGGATAATGCCCCCAGCTCTCATGGATATTGCCCCAGCTCTCATGGATAATGCCCCAGCTCTCATGGATATTGCCCCAGCTCTCATGGATATTGCCCCAGCTCTCATGGATATTGCCCCAGCTCTCATGGATATTGCCCCCCTGGTCTCATGGATATTGCCCCCCTGGTCTCATGGATATTGCCCCCCCCCCCAGGTCTCAGGGATACTGCCCCCCCAGCTCACCTTTGCTGCTGCTTCTCCACATTGCCAGCGGCCGCGTGCTTCCTGCTTCAGTGGCCGCTGACAGGAAGTGCAGCCGCTCGCCTGGGAACTATGAAACAGCCAGGCGAGCGGCTCCACCTCCTGTCAGCTGGCCCTTGTAACAGGAAGCACGCCGGCCGCCGGCAATGTGCGGCGGCGGCGTTCGGGCTCGGGCCACAGCGGGAACGCTGCGTTCCCGCAGCGTTCCCGCTGTGGGAAAAGTGCGGGAACGCCGTTCCTGCGCGTTCCCGCTCGACTCGAGCCCTGGATGTGTTGATGATTCATGATAACAGGATAATGATAGTTAACAGCCGTAGTTATTTTGATTGTCATTTTTGCTGTTTTATGTCTTGAAATATTTCATATTGTAAAGAGTTATAAAGACAGCTGTAGCTGTATAAACGCCAAAGTGATAGTTATACCTGTTTATGAGTATAACCTATTTATGAGATATAGAATATTTAAAAAAACACTCTACCAGAAACAGATGTGGGGACTAAGTAGTTTTTCCCTGTTTTTGTCCAGGGTGTAAAAACTCATCTTTTCACCCACACATCAGTCTTTTGTCTCCTCTTTTGGTGGGTGATTTCTAGCTGCACAAAGAAGGTCGGACCCGTCCTGAAGTTGATCATGAAGTATGTGTCTAGTGTGCAGCCAATCAGATGCATTACAGGGTGGCCTGGTTAAACCAACCAAAACCTCCTTAAATTACTTCAGAGCACAATAACACACATTGGGCTCTATTACGTTCCTCACACAAACGTTAACGCTCACATGCGCGAGCATTAACGTTTGCTGCAGTATTTTCCACATATTACAATCCAAAAAAACCCCGTTTGCGTTTGGTACCTTGCGATTCTCTGCACGAGGTTATTGTACTTTGTGCTCCCTATGCTTAACATGGGGAGCCAGAGTGTTAATCAGCGCTGGATTACAAAGTCCCAGCGCTGATTAACGCCTGGCTCTGGTCAGCGTAAGGTTAACCAGAGCCAGGACTTGGTGTTAACGGATTCTGCTACTGCAGAATCCGTTAACACCAGGCTTAAAAAATAAAAAAACAATCTTATACTCACCCTCTGTCCCGCGGTGAGGACCGGGGCTCTGTTCGCCTCCTCCAGCCGGCGGAAGCAGGGAAAGACTGGGGGAAAAAGTTCCCCCAGTCTCTCCCTGCGTATCACTACGCCGACCGGCCAGATCTCGCAAGGCGAGATCCGGCTGGTCATGTGACCGGCAGGGAGGAACTCAATGGAGTCTTATGGACTCCAGCGAGTGGATGCTCGCAGCTGCGCTCAGCGCTGCTGCGAGCATCCCTGACTTTTACGCTCGGAAACAATGCAGGGAGCATTTTTTGCACCTGCATTGTAATCCAGCGTTAAAACGCGGGCGCAAGGGGGAAAACTGCGGGTGCAGTTTTTCCTCCCTTGCGCCCGCATTTTAACGTGAAGAGCGTTGAATGTATCCTAACCAAAAGATAAATCCAGGTAAAGTATCCATGTAATTGGGCAGACTAGATGGGCCGAAAGGTTCTTATCTGCCGACATTTTCTATGTTTCTATGTTTCTATGTAATAGGCCCCATTATTTTTGGTCCTAGAGACACCAGTCAGGGGAAGTCAGACTGACAGCTTCTGAATGACAGCCTATTGAGTCGAGGTCACAATTTCACTTTCAAGTCTATGACAGCAATCTGGGACAGACGAAGGCAGGAGAACTGGAAGACACACTCTAGCCACCATGATTATCTAAATTAAGTAAATGGCCATGGTGGCTACAGTATCCTTTAAATTTGAAATGTGTATAAAATGGCATCTTCATAAGTAGGATAGCTCCTGTAGGAACTGCTCCAGCTGCAGGTTGAAACTACTTGAAAATATTTTTTTAAGACAACCTCAATGACATTTTTATTGAGATTTTTCTGAAGCATGCAGCAAATAGGAAATGTATTTGTTTCATCAAACATTGAAACTGGGGGGGGGGGGCAGTTGTAAATAACCAGTTCCTATTCAGTACATTATTGATTATTTGAACTGTATGGGTGTTTAGACAAGAAATTTATAACCACCAATTCATAGACCTGAATATAAGTTTTGTTAGATGTGTTCTGACCTTCAGAACGTGTAATTAAATAAGCCATTGATGTTTCTGTGATTTTACAGACAATAAAAGTTCTATGCACCTCACTATCCTTGAGCCATAACAACGTCCTTTTATGTTGCAGATATTGCACATTTATTGTATATAATGTTTTACAATTAACCCTCTTGTTATCTTTTTCCCCTAGAATCCTGACATTGTGTTGGTCCACTACTTGAATGTTCCTGCCATAGAGGATTGTGGGAAACCATGTGGTCCAATTCTATGCTCTATCAACACTGACAAGAAGGAGTGGGCAAAATGGACAAAGGATGAGCTTATAGGGCAGCTCAGACCTATGTGTAAGTACCTTCTGGTATTCAAAGTTCACTACTTGTTATACTTGCTAAAAAGTAAATTAGATTCCCAAAGATACTAATAACGTACGTGTAGCAAGAGTGTAGCGTGTGTGTTGCATGGTGTACAACCCCCAGATATTAACAATCCAAAAATAGAATATATAAGGATCAATGCCTGGAAGACCTAGACACTATATTGACTTCTAGATCAGAGTTGTCAAATTCCGAGATGCTTCTGAACTACAACTCCCACGATTCCCTGGCAATCTATTACATACAAAGATATCTTTGAATGATAGGCCCTTACTGTCTGGAGGACTGGAGTTTGACAGTTCTGTCTAGATCATAATATAGTAAGGCATAAGAATACATTGTTGATAATCCAATGTGAAGAGTGTACGTCTACTCTATTGAGCAAAATCAGAAAACCTGATAAATAAGACGTAATGAGCACAATAGCCCAAGTCATAATAACATTTGTTCCACAAATGGAATCTAAATGTGAGGTAATAATGAGCAACATTCATTTGGCTTCTGCAGGGATTGCTCAACCTTAAAGTAACCTGTTTGTTGATACATAAATATAATTAGAAAGCAATAGCAGATATGTGATAATAGAAGCCAAATACATATCTGTTCAAATTAATTTACAACCTCTAGGTCATATTTGACTCTTCATGATAATGCTGTTGTGACAGAAGCTCCCAACACCTTTTAAGAGTTCCCCTACAAACGTCATAACACACTGGCTGGCACAGTCACTCACAGCCTTGCCTATACTAAGGATGGACTTTTTGCCCCTTGGATAAGTACAGATTGCAACCTCCTACCAAGAGACTATGGGTCCTTGAGGAGAAGGCTCAGGCAATTAGGAAGTAAACTCAACATATTCTGATCCACAGCTCAGATCCTTTACTGGAAACCTTAATGGCAACTATATTTCAATTTACCTTTTGTCTGGCATGAGTAGGAGGTGGTGGTTTTCGTTTGATATATATATTTGCTTTCTGTATATCAGTCATTTATCGTGCTTAGTAGTTGATTATGCTGACTTCTTGTTTGTTCCTCTGTCAGTCCTGATTCAGACATTCTGTTGCCAAAGGAGTGTGTACTAGTTTTGTCATTATTTGTCAATCTGCTTTTCTTTAGATATTTTTAGATTTTCATATTTTGCCCAAAATCAAACAGATTCCCCCCCCACACACACACACACACACACACGTTACCAAGTGTGTCTGGGCTGTTGGTTGTGGGGACTTTGCTTCTCTGGGTAACATTTCTGCAATACCAGGTTTCTTGATCTAGAAGGGACTTAGGAAGTACAGCACTGGGACTAATTCTGGAGCACTGGACAGAATCCCAGAGTGTTCTCGTAGAGTTGTTCTGCACCTTGAGAAAGAAAACATGTAACAATGCCAGGCAATTGTTGTTACAGTCAATCAAGAAGCACGAGGCCAAAGAGACATAGTGCAGCCATTCTGTCTTAATTGCAGCTAGAGGCTAGGTGTAGCCCCCTCACATAAGGATGTGCCATGACAGTCAGTCATCCTCTAGGGACAGGGTTTTGTTACTATCTCTCATCATGGGTCATATATAAATAGTTTAATAAAACAAAGCACAATGGCATTTCCTATTTTCATACACCCAAATTATGTGTGTATAAATCTCAGGTTGACCTATAGATCCACCCAACGTGATTTTGAGTACATTAAACGTTTATCTTACCTTTATCATGTGGATGTTGGACTCCATAAGGACTACTGAGGTACATAGTATGTCCTGGGAAAAAGTCCTGTTAAGGACCAAGGACGTACTATGTATATCAGTTGTTCTTTGACCCATCCCTCTCTATACTCACCTTTCTGGCCGGGGTCCAGGGTTTTGTGGGCCCTGGCTGTCGTACTAACGTCATCGCCCGGTGCAATTACATCAGTTTCAGGCACCCCCTGGCACCTGCCAGGTGAGAACCTGAAAGGGGAGAGGGTCCTCTGGAACACTCTCCCTCCCGAATGGCTTGAGATAGAAAAAAAAGAGAGACACTGCTGGAAATGGCAGAGTCTGCCCTTTCCAGTGGTGCCTCTCCTTAACCCCTATCGGTGATAAAGAAAAATAATAATAAATGAAAATTAGTCTGGGCCGTATATTAAAATAGGACTTCAAATCACGTTTAAATATGATGAACATAAAATGGTCAAAATGAGCTCAGCACCCAGAAGTCAAATGGCTCAGCAGTGAAGCGATTAAAAAGCCAAAACATGTAAAGATTGGGTATTTCTATCCTCAGGACAAAATTTCGAAACTATGTATTCGGGGTCTTTTTTGGCGGTTGTAGATTTTGGGGTCAAAGTATGAAAAAGTGTGTTTTTTTTTAAAAATTTTCGACATATTTCATAAATGTTTTTATAGTAAATTATACGATATGATGAAAATAATGATATTTTTATAAAGTCTATTTAATGGCGTGAAAAACGGAGTATAATATGTGTGGGTTCCATAAACAAGTAAGAGGAAAATTAGAGCTAAATGCAAACAACACACAAATGTAAAAACAGCAGTGGCTACTTTCGGACAGACAATGGTAAAATCGCTTGATCACTATGGGGTTAAAAGAGAGACATCTGGTATAGCAATGCAATAGGCACACCTTATACCCAAACACATATGCATTACAGCTGTTTTCTTTACTTTATATGTCAATAAACAGAAGCGTTTTGGTACTCAAACACTTTTAGTTTTATGGAACAAAAGTTTTAATTTAATAGACATTGCAGGTTGGCAAATGGTATGTAGTGCACCAAACGTGTGACAGAGGGCTAAAGTATGATGCAGCTAATTAATTTTCTTCTCTAGATATTCCAAAATGATACCTCAAAAAAAGCACTAAAAACACAACATTATAATGTAAATAAGTCTATAAAAATATAGAGATGTGATGATAATAGGTAGTTGGACCACCACTCACGTTTCACAGAGCGATAGATCCACAGGCTTTGTTAGGTAGTGCGCTGCCTACACAACAGATCCTGTTGATTGAGGTCTCTGGGAAATTGGGCAGAAAGGATGCTTGGACACTCAGCTCAACATTACCAAATAACAGAACTAAATGGACAGAAATCAACGGTAACTGATATTTAAATCCCATCTGCCTAGTGACGGCTGTGTGGGCGGAGGTAACTCTTCCTCTTCACAAAGAAATATCTACAAAAATAAATTAGTCAGGATGTGTAGAGTGTCCCTTTACTTTGGTCATGGTGACAAACGTGTGCCTTTCAATCTATTCTGGAAACACTGACAACGCATTGAAAAATTTACACCAATCTCAACACTCACCACCTTTTAAACTTTAAGGTTTTGGCTCCCCTCCTTGTAACTAGTAACATTTTAAATCACTTTTATTCTAGCACCTTAACTTTTAGATCTGCCAGAATAAATAGACTTTTACATTTTATTTTTGTCTGCTATGAGTGTTTTAGCTTCATTTCTTTCATCTCGATAACAGGCAGATTCTACTGAAACATGCATGGAGATTTTGTACAGAACTAGTTTTTAGAAAAAAACCAAGAATTCGTTCTTTTTTACGTTGAGAAATAGTCATAAAAAGCATGTAATGCGAGTGTAATAAGAAACATAGTAAATACTCATTTATGACTAAATAAAATGAATAGGCAACATAGCAAATACTCATTTGCGGCTAAATAACATTAAAAGTTTAGGATTAATCAATGCTTTTCATAAATAAAAGATAATTTGTGTCTCAGCAGACTCCTATTATTCTTTCTTTGGTTTCAGGCAGTTGATCTCAGATTGTTTCGATAGTGGCCAAGTAATGACATGATAAAAAGATCTCTCTTTTTTTTAATTTTAATTTGATTCTCCGCACGGTATAGCAATTACTACAACACTGGAATTCACTAGATTATTACTTACACTCACTTATGCCAAAGTGTAATTTGTCAGTGAATCCAATTAATTATATTACATTTAAAATATTATAATTATTTTGCATATCTCCAAAATGCTCTGTGTCTGTGCACGGTCCATATCACATTGTATTCTGATAAGAGGGACCTTGGAATGGGCACTTGAATCATCCAAATTGTATGTTTTTAAGTAAATAAAAATAGGTTTGTTTTTATCATTTGGAAGCTGAACATTACAAATTTTATCTTCAAAAGGCAACGTTTCATTAAATAAACGCAAATTTGCAATACGTTTTCCATGCTACTCATCATATTATAGCGTCGCTATTAAGAGATTGATTTTTATAACCTGCTAGTGTTTATGAGTTTTTCTGTACCCCAGAAAGACATCCTAAAATATATATATATATATATATATATATATATATATATATAAATAACGAAAAGCCTCTAATCACTCTTGGCTTATATGCAGAGTACACATTTTAGCATATTCTGGAAAAACAGACTTCTTATCATATCCAAGAAGGCATCAGAAATGTTTCCAGACTCCACCATGCAATACATTTGGCAGGAAACATATTGGCTTCATCTTAATTTACAGAAAACACCGTTCTTCTAAAGCATTCACAGTTGACTTACTCAATTTTCTTTTAAATGTCCTGCTCCGTAACAGCTGTGTTTGTCATTTCTGCAAAATATTTTTGCTCACCAGTTATGAGATGCGTCCATGACAAAGGATTCTAATTCAGGAGCCCGTCGCTGGTGCCAAGATGAATTTAGCGTACTCCCCTGCAGATAATCATCAACTGAAAATTTGGCAATTATCAATTCAGGGGGTTTACTATACTGAGCTCGACTGCAAATTCGCTGGGATTACAAATGAATCTGGCAGGATCCCTGAAGATGAATTGAGAATTAGTCTTTGGAGGATTGTAGGATTTTGCCAAGCTCGGTGGGAACTTATTGAGAACTTTGCGGAACCTACTGTATTGCAGAGCTCATCTTGGTTCATGTGCTCCAAACTTGACTCTGCTGAAATGCCAGGTCTGAGGATTTATTTTTCTGATTAACATGAAAACGCAAATTTTGTCTCACCGATGAGGTAGTATACAGCAACTATAAAAAAAGCAGACATAAAGAAAGTACAGGTTTCAATATTCATTTCAAACATTGTTAGCTAAATAATGTAGGTGGGGTTATGGCAATACAGTGTATATCATTTCATTTTTATTTTTAAACGTATTTTTCCATCCATTTAGTGGTAATGTTTACACGGTTTCATGCGCATGTATAAACGTGTCCCACACTGAATTTAAAAAAAGATCAGGAACCTTTTTGGTCAGACTAAACAGTAAGCCTTTACCTATCACGTAGATCATAGTTGACTGGAGTACAATTACTTTTAATGATTCCAAAAAGTGGAGGTTGACAAAGGGAGACAAAGACATGGTAGACTCAAAGGTGACATAGTCTGACGTCTGTTGGGACACAAACGCAAAAGTGGACCAGGGATCAAGTCATGTGCTACTGTGAAAAGACTTTATTTACAGGCATACAAAAATAAAAAGATTTCGGTTGTCAAGCAGCTTTTCTCAAACTTGAAGGCTGCTTGACAGCCAAAATGTTATTTTTGAAAATTTTTCACAGCAAGCACTGTTATACCTGGCCCACTCTTGCTTGTGTGTATTCTAAGGAATGTGGCTGCTCAAGAACACTGAGCACTGGATCAGTACCTTACTATTTAATTTCTTTTTATGGGAAGTGTAGTTCCTAAATATATTTGTATCCTGGTGTCTGATGGGCGACACAACGGCTTTATAGAGACAGATAATGTGAGACACATGGAAGGATCTGCTATTGAATGGCGAGACTTGAGATTCATTAGGGCAATGGAAGAAAATTGGGATGATAGTAGATCCAGCAGTGATAACAAGATGGAAATCAATCGAGGTGTCTGCAGCTGACATAAAACTAGGAAAAGTAATACAATGTGAGCAGGATATTACTTTGTTGCAGAGGAATTTAGATAGATTTGGGGACTGACCCATTAAATGGCAGATGAAATTTAATGTAGTTAAATGCAAGGTTATGCTTTTTGGAGTGAAGAACATATGGTTAGACTCGTAATTGCTCTGGTTAGGCACATGAATAAGTGCAATGATACTGAGCATCGCCACTGGTATTCCATCCTGGAGTCCTTAGGACCCCATGGAAAGTCATGTGAGACTTGGGAGACATAATCTTGTGGGATCACACTTTGTGGTGGTTTGCAGCATAATGACGCTGTAGGGATTCTTCAGTAAGTGCCGGTGTTGACTGATGCAGCAAAAGCCATTGAATATCGCTGGCATTGCAACACCGTCATACCCCAGCATTTTGCTAAAGTAAAATTCAAAGAGCAACAGGAGAACGTCACGGAGCAGCTTCTCCTAATTGTCACCTGGTCCCATTACATTTGGGTTTCCTATAGAAAGTTTTGGAAATGGAAATGCACTGTAACCTGCCATACAATTTCAGCGACAATTGAAGATGTAGCTTGACTTGGACCAGCAACTGAGTCATAGACAATGTAAGTGGAGCTGTAGCACTTGGCTCACACGTAAATGTTAGAGGTTCATATGGAATCGAACCCCTCATTTGAACTCATGTTCTACCATCTAGCAGTGATGGCAAATATGGACAACCAACTAAATTCAAACTCAGTTCCCGTTATATTCAGAAAGATATTACCTGAGCTTTATGTAAAATATAATTTTCAAATACTGTGCCCAGGTTAGCCATCATTACCACATAGCATTTCATTCCCTTGAACCTTCCATATGAGTGCGTAATCTCTGCAGCGACTTCAAAATCATTGCAATCAAATGGCTGTAATACCAGTCATTATAAAAAATATTAATCAGTAAAGGCTAAAATACATTCCTGATTAAACAGACAGTAAGACAGTGAGGTCAAAAACTAAGTATTACTTATTCAAATGGCTACAGCAAAATATATGCATTGCTAACCTGGCAAGGTTACTGATTCCCCCCCCCCCGAGATCTTCAATCTCTCGTTTGCTCTAGAAGAAATATACAGGAGATTAATCTAAAATAGGAAGTAACAGTTTAGACATTATACTCTTGTATACTGGTAACAAAATGTTGTCATTATTATATTATTTACTTCTTGCTGTTGAAATTTCTAATGTATTAGTTTAAAACAAGTGTATGTCACATGAACAGGAATACAGAGCAGCATTGTCTCAAAATAGTGCCCATTGTGTCTACAATCATGTGCCCTAAGCTAAAACGGGGATGCTAAGGGGAAAAATTTGCTATCACAAATTTCTCCTTAGCGTCCCAGTTTTACAAGTAGATTATCAGGCAGGCGTTGAATTCAGCAGCCTGCCCTTTGATGGCCGCTAGCCTCTAGGATGCTCGTGGCAGCTGTAACGTGCCGTTGCGAGCATCCTCTCCTGGAGTCCATAGGACTCCATGTAGTCTTCTGCTGCCGAGTAACATGACCTGCAGGAGCCCTTCTCTTGTGAGTTCCTGCAGGTCCGTGTGTGAGTGCTTGCAGAGGGAGACCGGAGACTTTTTCTCCAGTCTCACACTGCTCCAGGACCAGTGGCCATTTTCATCACGGGATGAGAGGCGAGTATCTATTTTTGTTGGGGGGGTTCCAGTTTCTGCTAACTGATTCTGCAGAAGCAGGATCAGTTATATACAGAATGGAGCTGTGGCTAACTTTTCAGTTAGCTGCAGCGGTTAGTAATTAGTGTTAGGACTATGTGATTTTAACATTAATTACTCCTTACTTACACCCTTGCGCTCCCCATGTTAAGTATAAGGAGAGCTTCCATGAAAGTAGACATTCTTTTCACTCTGACGCCCGTCTGGCCACCTTGCTGAGTGCAGTTAGTGCACTCAGCATTGCAAGGCTCGATCCTCCTATGGAGGATCTCGCTTTGCAGCCCCATCGAATGCGCGTCGTAGCGTTTCAATGGGGAAGCTTTCAGCACGTCCACTGTAGCGCATGCAATTCGTGTGCGCGCTACAGCATGTAGCCGGCCCTGTCGAAACATCACCACAGGAATAGGGCCCTCATGTCCTCCTGTATCTGCTGGCAGGAATACTGACTGGCCTCCTGTATGTATTGTAGAATTGTTCTGTCTTTATCCATTGCATCTTCTGTACAGCATTGCGGAATGTGTTGGCGCTTAATAAATAATAATAGAGCGATAGAGAGATAGATAGAGCAGGCTCCAGTCACATGACCAGGCTGTAAAGATGCAGGCATGAGAGAAACCTCTGCAATGCCAGAGAAATCCCTCCAGTGCAGACAGCAATATGTGCTGCCTGTCAATGAGGGTTGCAGGGTTGCTTACCGGCCTCAGCACACAAAAAAAAGGTCTGCAGTCACCTGGAGGGAGAGCAGCCCATCTAGCCCTAAAAATGCATTGACACAGGGGACAAATGCACCGTGTCTGCAAATCAGATAAGATTATAACTAGTAAACAGAAGGAACAAGTCGCAATATTCTATGACAAAAATACAGTATCACCAATATGAGCGAATTAAATGTTTCTGCTTCTTCCTGCCTATCAAATGATGGCATCTGCTCCAGACTGCATGACCTTGAAAATCCGAGCATTTATGTCGAGAACATAAAGGGAAGGTATTCATTAAACAGGGAATTGTTGAAAAGTAACACATGAAAATCAATTTTTAAACATAATACCCAAGCTAATAACTCAGCTGAACGTGTTACGCTCAGTTCTTGCATTTTTGTTCCAGTTTGATGAGTATATCCCAAAGGGTTAAAACATGATACATTGTAAATATTCCAGTCATTATTTATATACAGAGTATATCCAATAAAATCTTTAATTTTGCATTACATAAAGGGACTTGAAAAGGTAGACACGTGGCATTGAGGTGTGAAGACACTTGTAATGTATTGTGTTTTAGATGCTGAGATCTACCGCAGAGAGTGCGATTTTATTGCTGATTTTCAGACGAGGTGTTTTCCTAGCACCTGGCAATTGATTTCTATCTTTAACACATTCTGTTTACATTTACTTGATTATTAATTATTTATTAATTTGATGATTTGGAATGAGCAGCAATCCGCTTAGTCATAAGAAATAGATCTTGATTACTGTTATTAAAGTAAGATATTTTTTTAAGGGTGGGAGGGTCCTAGACAAGATTTTGCATTTTCCATTAAAAAACAGCCATGAAATTAGAAATATTTATTTATTAAGAATATTTTGCATTTAAATCTATCAGAGAAATATGTTCTGCAAATCTATTGTAGGATTTCTGTAACCCTACCTAATTTTCCAATGACTTTGCTGCATCCCTATCACTTCTACCTGCTCATTTACCTGGTAAGAATAGTTTGCAATTATCCATCTCAAAATATATACATTGAAGGGATGCATTAAATACATACGGATGCTCTTTGATTAAGCCCTTCACTGTCAGGAACTTGTGGTTTTCTGGGAAATAATTTTTAATAAATTTTACAGTTTGAAATATTTGGGAATATTCCCAATGAATTCCATACTGTAATAATAATAATAATAATAATAATAAAAATAAGTTACTGCAGCTCTTGTCTCAGTGCAGGATCAGCTGGGGAGATGTCATTCATAACATTCCCAGCTGGTTTAAAACATTGTTAGCACCTCAGGCATCATGCCCAAGGGTCTAAAACAACAGAGGTAGACTATATTGCCAAAAGTATTCGCTCACCTGCCTTGACTTGCATATGAACTTAAGTGACATCCCATTCCTAATCCATAGTGTTCAATATGACGTCGGTCCACCCTTTGCCGCTGTAACAGCTTCAACTCTTCAGGGAAGACAAGGTTTATCCGGTTTGTCCACAAGGTTTAGGAGTGTGTTTATGGGAACTTTTGACCATTCTTCCAGAAGCGCAATTGTGAGGTCACCCACTGATGTTGGAAGAGCTCTCAGTCTCCGCTCTAATTCATCCCAAAGGTGTTCTATCGGGTTGAGCTCAGGACTCTGTTCAGGCCAGTTAAGTTCATCCACACCAGACTCTCTCATCCATGTCTTTATGGACCTTGCTTTGTGCACTGGTGCACAGTCATATTGGAAGAGGAAGGGCCCGCTCCAAACTGTTCCCACAAGGTTGGGAGCATGGAATTGTCCAAATGTCTTGGTATGCTGAAGCATTAGGAGTTCCTTTCACTGGAACTAAGAGGCCAAGCCCAGCTCCTGAAAAACAACCCCACACCATAATCCCCTCCACCAAACTTTACATTGCAATTACAAGCTTTGCATTGCACTTGGTGATGTATGGCTTGGATGCAGCTGCTCGGCCATGGAAACCCATTCCACAAAGCTCTCTGCACACTGTTCTTGAGCTAATCTGAAGGCCACATGAAGTTTGGAGGTGTGTAGCGATTGACTCTGCAGAAAGTTGGTAACCTCTTCGCACTATGCGCCTCAGCATCCACTGACCCCGCTCCGTCAGTTTACGTGGCCTACCACTTCGTGGCTGAGTTGCTGTCGTTCCCAAACACTTCCACATTCTTATAATACAGCTGACAGTTGACTGTGGAATATTTAGGAGCGAGGAAATTTCACGGCTGGATTTGTTGCACAGGTGGCATCCTATCACAGTTCCACCCTGGAATTCACTGAGCTCCTGAGAGCGACCCATTCTTTCACAAATGTTTGTAAAAACAGTCTGCATGCCTAGGTGCTTGATTTTATACACCTGTGGCCATGGAAGTGATTGGAACACCTGATTCTGATTATTTGGATGGGTGAGCGAATACTTTTGGCAATATAGTGTATGTTTTGAAGTTCAAATACAAATGAATTGGTAATAAATGAAATTTCTTTGCATTGCTCGTGTGCAAATGAATTATATTTGATATCAGGGCACCATGTGGTGTCTTGCAGATCGAGTATAGTCGATCTTGCTAGTGAAGGGGGTAAAAGGAAGGGTTCTCTTTTGCTTTGCATTTAATATTAGGTATATGGATATAATATAATTACACCCACTTGCATCACCTGCTCCAGTGTTCGCGGCTATGTCAATGCACTGGGTTGTTACTGGCAAATGGGCAATGTCAAAGGCCCACTTATCTGTACTTAGATAGATGCAGTAGTTTCATACAGAGGTGGATGCCAAATGGTGTGCATGATCAGTGCATTGTGCCTGCTTTCCACCTTTTAGGTTCACATCTACACTCTTTCCTTTTTTTAATTTGGTTCATGGTAAAGAACATGATAAATAGTGATTGCTTACATTGATTGCTTACAGTTTTTAAGTAATAAATGGGGCATGAGCGCGCACCCTAAAATATTGGCTGTGCACATCTATGCTCTCATTCCACTGCTAGGGAAGTAACCAGAAATGTTCAGTTCCTTTTCCTTTCTACTTGAAAGATACAATTACAATTAACATTTGTATCAATGTGTAAAGACTGTAACAGAATTCCGATATCGACCTCCAACCCCCTTCATCTTCCACTTTGTCAGCTCAATTTATGAATAGGGATGAAGGGTCTATGAGTTGGGCCCTCAATCCAATCTGTAGTAATAAGTACTGCATCTTATTCAGTGTGTGATGTAATGTTTCCTATTTGTCGAGATGCTCTTTTTCACAACGCATCAGGACCTGCCAGTGCATCGAAACCAAAAAAATACAATAAGAAAAATAAAATGATATAATTACACATTAAGCTAAACAGCCGCAGGTGAAATTGAGATCTGGCCTTAGGAATTAATAACAAAATGGTTTTCCTGTCAGTATTTTCATTGTCTTGGGATAGCACAGGACTCTATTGCTGTCATAGATCACAGAGGCCATTGGGAATAATAAATTGAATATCACTTTATTGGCTTGCCAATAAAATCATCCTGGACAGTGTATAAAATCTCAGCCCTATTCTTTGAAGGTTTGATATATTTATTTTCTGTCCTTGCTTACATGCATGTGAATTTTATATACATATATATATATATACTTATCACTATTCTATCTCACTGTGCTTACACAAGGAAAACACATCAACCAACAAAGCTAGAGTATGAATGGTGTAAATATTTCATGGGCAGAAGCATCCTAAATATGTTTCATTTTCAGGACAGTACATGTATTGTCAGCCATGGGCAAATAATTTATATTCATGAAACTGAAAAAGAAAAAAAAACAATAAATCTTATATCTATGGTAGTAACCCCCCGAAATGCTATCTGCTGACCTCACAGCATAAGGTCCCTCTCTACACCTGATTATTCTGACAGTTCAAAAAGAAATCAATGTGCATTATAAGGATTTTGCACTCTGTACTTTCTACCGCCCAAGGATGGTCTTCTGCCACTCCACTAAATGTTAAAAATTCAATTCCAACCAAAGAGATATTACAGAGAATGCACAACAGAATTCCACTCTCTGGTGCCACACTTTGGGTTATTTTTCCTCGGCACTGCTGTTGGAGGAAAGGAGAAACCCCAACAAAAGCTGTCTGTGAAATGATATTAGTATAGAAACTATTTAAGCTGATTGTTATTTATTTCTGTAGAATTCTCTCTGTGTGTAAATCCATTCTATCTTTTGACCATTATAAGAGGTGGGTGTTTATCTCGAACGCCCGTCCAAAAGACTAACCAAAGACCGGTCAAGGTGCGAGTCTTAATGGGCAGCGTGAGAATCATCACACCCACTTAAACCTCCTGCTGCACGGGGAGGCCTTTTATAGGAGCTGAGTGATTGTGACCCGTTCTATGACATCACACAGTGCAGGCCAGGAACTTTCCCAGTTTAAACACTGGGAGAAACTAAAGGGAAGAAAAAAAAAATCAAAGATAAATCTGAAAGTGCTATTCCCAAACAATCACAGCATGTCATTGGGGAGTAATAAAAAACATTTATAAATTAAGACATGTATTGGTATTTATTAATATTAATCTTTATTTATAAAGCGGCAGCATATTCAGCAGCGCTGTACAATGGGCACATTATAGACAGTGTTACACTACATTGAACAACATTCTGACAAACCAGTACAGGAGGAAACGAGGGCCTTATTCACGTGGGAACACACAATCTAGAAGGGTTGGCGGTGGAAACAGGAGGAGAGGACTGCAAGGTGAGAGTGATGGACTGGTCAGAGTGATGGACTGGTTGTGTCAGTGAGTCGGGTGGTAGGCTTCCCTAAATAGGAAAGTCTTAAGGGAGCGTTTGAAGGAAGAGAAACTAGGGGAAAGTATGACCTATGAGGGGGAGCATTCCAGAGGATGGGGGCTGCGTGGGAGAAATCCTGCAGTCTATCAAGGGAAGAGGTGATGTACTGTAGGTAGAAGCTAGTCGCAGGTCACTGTTTGACCTTAGGGAGCGGGCTGGGGTGTATTTGGTGTTTAGTGAGGACAGGTAGTGGCGAACAGAGTTAGTGAGAGCCTTGTAGGTCAGGGTAAGGATTTTGAATTTAATTCTGCAGTCGATGGGAAGCCAGTGAAGGGATTCGTAGAGAGGAGCGGCAGAGACAGAGTGGCAGGTGAGGTGGATGAGCCTGGCAGAGGCATTCAGAATGGATTGTATGGGGGAGAGGTGGGAGAGAGGGAGGCCAGCCAAAAGATTATTACAATAGTCAACTCGGGAGATTACAAGGGCGTGGATGAGTTCAGTTGCTTTGTGGTGTCAGCAGTAAGAAATGGCCGAATTCTGGAAATTTTACGTAGTTGATAGAGGCAGGAGGAGGAAAGAGACTGAATGTGGGGGATGAAGGAAAGAGCAGAATCAAGTGTAACTCTGAGACAGCAAACCTGGTTCGATGGGGAGATAGCGATACCATCAACCATGATAGAAAAGTCAGGAGGAGGTGTTACCTGATCATGACTTTTCTAATGATACCATGACTAGGTTTGGTGTAAAAATAAAAAACATGTGGGTTCTTTAAAAAAAAAAAAAAAATTGTCTAGGGGGTATAATTAAACAGTACTTCAAATCACATTTAAACATGATGAGCATAAAATGGTCAAAATGAGCTCAGCACACAGAGGTGAAATGGCTCAGCAATGAAGTGGTTAAAAATAAAAAAGAGTACGCTGTAAAATTCTAGATTCCGTGTATACCTTTGCGTCTATTTATCTACCAAATCAGAAACAGCACTCTTGATTCTTTTGCATCCAGAAGCGTCTAGATGTATTTCAGCGGGGCACTACTGTGTTGGCGGATGACATGAACGTTGCCTTAGACCCCTGTTGTGACTCCTCCTCTGGGGCTTCAACTGTTCCACTGTCTGTGTTGTGCCACATATGGAAGTCCCTCCAGGACCATCGTCTGATGGACCCATGGCGGGCTTTTCATGTTGACGAACGGGACTATTCGTTCTTCTCTTCAATACATCAGGTACATACCAGTCCTGATTACTTTTTTGTACGCTATGACACTGTGTCTTTGATTCGTGCAACAAACATTTTAGCCACCACTTGGTCTGACCATGCTCGTATCTCCATGTCAATGGTCTCCCCCGTGAACTGCAAACTATGCTTCAGGAATTTTTTGCCCTGAATGTCACTCCAGACACTCCCTTGCCGACAGTGTGGGAGACCTACAAGGCTGTGATTAGGGGATTTTTCATTAGCAACGGCACGGTACGAAAGTGACCCCGGGATGAGGAATATGCTTCGCTACTACGTGATATCAGAGTAATGGAATTGGACCATATCTCCTCTAATGCCGCGCCAGTTTATCAAAATCTTTATTGCACAAATGTCTACACCTTAACAAACTGTAGAATGATTCTCTTCGCTTTCAGGCCCTAAAGTCTAGGTCCTTTTTTGCGTTGCACGAGAATCGCCTTGGCTGCTTTCTGGCTCGGATCTTGCAGACTAGACGGACTAGAGCCTTTATTCTGAAAATCCGCACAGTGGCGGGCTCTATTTCCTCTAACCCAAAGGACATTACCAATGCATTTTTTAATTACTTTCGGGGTCTGTACAATTTGAATGGGGCTGATGCACCCGTTCCCTTGGACCTGCGTATTGCTGAATGCCTAGACAAGACTGTTACCTGTGCTCTGATGTTGCAGGAATGTTTATCACTAGATGCTGCCAATGCCAACACCCTCGAGGTGCTTCAAAAAGCTCTAAATGAGGTGAAGAAGGAAAAGAGCCCTGGCCCTGATGGGCAGTCCATCAAATAATATAAGAAGTGCTCTACAGAACTCCTTCCGACCCTTACATCTCTATTTAATGCTGTCCGAGAGGGCAAACTCTTCCATCCACATACACTGATAGCAACGGTTACTCTGCTCCCCAAGACCGAAAAGAACCAAACTCACTGAGCAAATTTTCGGCCAATCTCATTGCTGAATAATGATGTGAAATTGCTGGCCTGAGTTTTACCCAACCATTTGAAGCACTTTCTACCGCTGCTTATGGATCCAGATCAAGTTGGCTCCGTGCCGGGACGTGAGGACAGAGACGCGACCATGAGGCACTCTCCAGGTGGGCTAAACAAGTGTCCTTTCTACTAGGGTCCGCAAAGAAGGGGTGTAAGGAGTTCTCCAATGAATCAGAATCAGGGTCCTGGTGACCAAGTGGATCTGCAATAGTAAAGAGTTCTTCACTGGATGTGGGAGTAGTAGAAAGACCTGAGGTAACATATCAAGGTTGGTATCAGTGGTGCTCTTGATGACATTATCTACTGCCCGCCAGAAATCGCTGTTTCTAACCCCTTTGCTTCTGAGCCATTTCACTTCCCATTCTGCACTTTTCTAAGGAAATTCTAAATTTTAAACAAAACTGTGAACAAGCACACAGTTTTTTCATGCATTTTATTTTTACTATTGACATTGTACATGTTTGGTACCATTGGAAACGTCGAAGAAGAATCTGACCTTACTAATGGCACTTCAGTGGTCTACACAGGATGTGTGAGACCGGAGATTCATGATTTCAAACACCCAAAGGTTCCCTGTACCACCTACAATGGGACTGCAGCACGGGGGGGATGCCCCCTCTCTGCAACCAACGACATGCGTCACACGTCAGTTTCAGGGCAGGCTGAATCAGAGGCCGATGGCAGCACCTTACTGCGGATCGTACTAGTACAACCCACTGGCGGTAACATCCTCCTGACGGGCGCCACCCTCCTGTCGTTATGGGGTTAAAAAGCTCAATGTGGTTGTTTTAAAAATATATAGTTTTAACACTATTTCTAAAATGCCTAAAAAACATAAGTGAACACTGTCTACCAGGTATAACATTGTTTTCTGTCAGCCTTAAAATGACAGAAGCAGGCAGTAGAGGCGAATACATAGTCATTAAAAAATATATATATATATATATATTTGCAAGTCATTTTATCCCTCACCAGCTACACAGATATCTGCAAGATTGCCAACCACAACCACAGGGACTCAGCATTTTGTTCTGATTTTCAACCAATATCCATATGGTTAAATGCAAAAAAGGTTAATTTTGCAAATGCAATTTGCTGTATTTAGCATACCAATTATTTAGACGGGGAAGGTTTTGTTGACATACGACAAGGATGAGCAGTACCGAACATGTAACTTTGCACTTCAGCCCTATCTGTGCAAGAAAAAATATGTCTTGTATATTTCTTCGTCTGTCACTTCTAGAGTTAAACAATTGAGCTCTTTTGACAGTTTCCCAGCATAACTGAACTGTAGCAGATCACTCTTGTGGTTTTATTACGGTGTAGAATTCATTATGCATGCTTTAGTTAGGTACAGTGTATTCTGTTGGAACGTCATTGAGATTCGATTTGCACGCACTTGAACACAGCTGGACCTGTAAAAGAGTATGTATAACATATGTTTTCAGACGTTTAAAATCAGTATTATCGTGAGTCACATTAAGTGTATGCTTGGGCATGCCTGATAATTCCTCTCTTCTTTACCTACCTTACCAATATGAAATCCTCTGCATTTGTAATTCACTGAAGCATTAAGATGAACCATCAGGGAAGATATTTCTAGTTTTATTATTGCAGTAGAATAATTGGAAGTAGGGAAAATTACATTTTATAATACATATATATATATATAATATACTGTTTGTTTTTTTATATATATATATATATGTATATAAAATATCCCACACTCTCAAATAGCAAATAATTGTACCTGCTTCAGTGCTATAATCCGGCTGCACATCCATATATACCAAAGAAGATCCAGATGCAAACAAAGGACCCTATTACATTCTTAACGCTAATGTTAGCGCTCAGCTGTGTGAGCATTAATGCCAGCTTAAGTGACCCTAGCGTTTGCAGACCATATTACAATCAGAACGCTAATGGGTTAAAAAACCCGTTTGCAATTTGGACGCTTGCGCTTTTCAGCGCGAGCTTACTGTACTTTGCTTAACATGTACTATGCTTAACATGGGGAGCGCAAAGTGTTAATTAGTGTTAGGATTACAAAGTCCTATCACTATTGACGTCCCGCTGTGGTTAACTGAAAAGTTAACCACAGCTAGGAGCTGGTGCTAACTGATTCTGCTTCTGTGGAATTAGTTAGCACCATCTTAAAATCCCCCCAAAAATCAGATACTCACCTGTCATCACGCGGCAAGAACGGTGGGTCGATCCGCTGCTTCTTGCTGCAGGAGCAGAGTGAGATTGGGGGAAGAAAGTCCCCAGTCTCCTTCCACGATCACACCGCTGACCTGCCGGATCTCATGAGAGGTGAGATACTCCCGGTCATGTAACCAGCAGTGGAAACCTCAATGGAGTCCTATGGACTCCATGGAGGGGATGTTCACGTGGCGCTTAGCGCTGCCTCGAGTATCCCAGAGGTTAGCGCTGCTGAAATAGCCTTCCCCGTAATATGTAGCTAAAATGGGGACGCTAAGGAGAAACTTGCAGGTGCAGGTTTTCCTCCTTAGCATCACCGTTTTAGCGTGTGTCAGGAGCCATGTCTGCTGCTGGATCAGCTCCAGGAAAGGTGCTGCCCTTATGGTCAGCACTAACTTCCAGAACTGATAGATGTTAATAAGTCTGCACCAAGCAAGCACAACACACACCTCTGTCTGTCCATAAAGGACCCCTCCCCATTCAGGAACTCACCTCAGTATTGAGTTCACTCCCAACCTGTTCACTTGTATGCCTGTTCTCTATTGCTATCCCAGTGTACCAGACCCCCCTGCTTATCTACTGACCATCCGCTTGCCTGATCCTTTTGAACCACGCACCGATACAACCAGAAGATACCTACTCCAGGTACTCATTCCTGTGTACCCTGCATACTGGGTTCAATACCCCCTGAACTGGGGTCCCACCATGGCCTGCGCCAGGTGCAACCCTGTCATCGTGATGATTGTAATAGGGCCCACAGTCTTTTATAAAAATATAATGATATAATTTACCACATGGATTGATGTTTCAGTCACCTCCGGCACTTTTCTCTTGAGAAAAGTCCCGGAGAGGATTGAAACGTCGATCCATGTAATAAATTATATCATTATATTTTTATAAAAGACATTGTGTGCGTCTGGATCTTCTTTGGTATATATATATATATATATATATATATATACATATATATATATAATTTTTTTTACTTATTTAGCTTTTATTCCATGTGGTAATTTATGCAGAAAGCAAGGAAGAGGTTCGTATACTGCAGTATTGCAAGCCATCCAATGGAAAACTACAGGAATCTGACATTTGTTCAGTGGAATGCAATCCACATTTGCGTTGAAAACTGTTTGTTTATTTTCCTTGGAACCTTTGCCATTTAATGATAATTACATATTAATTAGTCATTTCTAACCCGGGGCTCTAATTCTTTTGTGGTGTTTTTTCTAAATAAAAAATGAGACGTTCTTTCCAAATATCCGATGATTCATATGAACCTATTTGGCCACAGGCGAAAACCAAAATATGATCATGTTATGAGGAAAAAAAAACTGGCCCGGATAAAAGCCATAAAAATTATATTGATGGTCGAATTCATGACTTGATGTCGGAATGCAATGAAGACACGTACGTTTTACAATGAAATTGCCAATGATATGTTGCCATACGTAAAAACACACAATGCAACTACCATAGGCAGCATCTTATTGATTATAGAACACTGAGCATAGTTATTTGATAATCCAGTGTTTAACTGAGAGTTTCAGCGTGCTTTTTTCCCCTGTCCGAAGAACTATTCATCAACCCCTTGCAGCACTTGATATATTTTCCAATATTGGCATACCGGACTGAATCACTAACGCCAAAATTTCGTTTATGATGTATAGGTGAAAGTGCCAATAATCGAGTCGAAAATTTTAACAGAATCTAAATCCCAGTGAAATATTGATTAAATATGTCAAACTGAAAAATGGCCAAATATCGAACGGAAATTCTGTAAATTTCAGGATAAAGTTCAATTAAATCGAGCGCCTATATGCGTATGGATATCCGTACCTCTTGATTCTTGGACTCCTTGAGGACTGGTAGCATCATGGAATTTAGACAAGGTAACAAGGTCACTGTATCAATATGGGCATGATGGGAATTTCCACCAGTACGAGTGGAAATTCACATGGCATTGTCGCATAATGGATGCAACTGCCAGGAAAAAAGTCGGCCATACTGGTTGCTCTAAACACTTTAGCCCAATACTCATAACAAGAAAAGGGATGGCTGTTCGTACATAAATTATGGAAGCTTTTTGTTAAATCTACTTTCTATGTTATTGCAGACATTTGTTTTGTGAAAAGTGGATTGTGCAGCATGTACAGCTTGTTCAGGACATGTGTCAGTACCGCGCACATTTATTATTCTTGCTCAGTGTCTCATTTTTGATTGGCTCTCCAGTTGTTGCACAGTGGGATTCAGTACCGAGATTGTGATTGATGCTCCACAGACTTTGAAGTCACCTGTTTTCTGTGTACCTGCATGATTTTATGTACGTCTGATTTTTTGTGTCTGTTTGCAAACTTGTTGGGAGACACATTAATGGTTATTCAATAAAAGCTGAACTTTCCACCGAATGGTTAATTTCACCGTACGGTTCAATTTCGTGGCAGTCCGTCTATTCAAAAAGCTGTCCATTTGCCAAATATTGGCAAATTCCCAGCAAAATACGAATTCGCCTCAGATCGCCACAGTTCTGCGACCTTCAGCAGCAGTGAATTTGTCCCATAGAGAAGTAAAGGTTAATCTATTCAGAGAACGCTGAACTGCACCGAAATGTATCAGCATATCACGATCCACTGAGTTGATCGCTGTTGTTATTCGATGTTTAAGGTTATCGAGGTTAGTAGGTAGCGGTGGAACTTAAACGCAATCTTTTACATATCCCCACAAGAAAGAGAAAAAATCACACACGTTGAGGTCTGGGCATCTCACAGGCCAAGCACATAGAGCAAGGTCATTGGCCCCCATTCCGACCGATCCATCGCTGGGGCACTTTTTCATTTAAAAAGGCTCGAACCATTAGGTGCCAATGGGGCGGTGCTCCGTCTTGATGAAAAATGAATCAGCACAGTCAATCGTCACAATGTGCGTATTTGGGGAACAGAGCACCCACATGAAGCAGTTGAGCATGAAAGATTCCCCTAAGGTGAACGTCTTCTGTGCTGTGTCTCAGAACAAGGTTTATGGTCCCTTTTTCTTTGAAGGAAACACCGTTACGTTACAGGACAAACCTATCTCGATATGCTCCAAAACCTGCTCTTCACTTCACTGCAAGCAGATTCACATGACTTTATTTATCAACAAGATGGAGCACCGCCCCATTGGCACCTAAAGGTTCGAGCTTTTTTAAATGAAAAAGTGCCCCAGCGATGGATTGGTCGGCAGGGGGCCAATGAACTTGCTCTTTGTGCTTGGCCTGCGAGATTCCCCAGACCTCAACGTGTGTGATTTTTTTTCTTTCTTGTGGGGATATGTAAAAGATTGCGTTTAAGTTCCACCGCTACCCACTAACCTCGATAACCTTAAACATCGAATAACAACAGCGATCAACTCAGTGGATGGTGATATGCTGATACGCACCTGGGAGGAATCCTCTTCTCGCATTGATGTTGCCCGCGCTGCAGATGGTGTCACATTGAACACTTGTAAGACAGGAAATAAAAGTTGATTGTGAGTATAATACTTGGGACTTGGCTGGAGTTTTGTATTACTTTTCCTTAATAAAATATTGCGTAAAGAAATCGGTTCATTCATTTTGAATAACACTGTATTATTTGCTTCAGTGTCAGCTGAATGTTTGCTAATCTTGTTTTCTGACTTTGACCACAATGGCATTTTGAGCAGCCTTAACTCACGGTTGCTCGAAAAAGTGTCTTCCTAGGCGATCGGTTCTCTACTAAACTGCTGCAGAACCTAGCGATTTTTTTTTTAACCGCAGCAACACCCCCCTTTAGGCTAGGGTCAGACGAATGCATTTTTTGCGTCGTCCGTGAAAAAGTGCGTTCGAACGAATGGACGTATTTTTTCACGGAATACGCGATAGCGGTCATACGATGCACATTTTCGTCCGTGATTTTGTACGGATCATCAATAAAACCCTTTATGCGTCTGGACGTTATGTTGGCCGGACATTAGCAGCGTCTGACGTCTCCTAATCACACACACACGCCGCTAGCGGACGCAGCGCACTCTGTACGTCAGTACTAGCGGTATCACGTTCTTGAAAAAATTAGTTTGCTTGCCGGTTGCGTTGCGCGGCCACACTTTCGTCCGGCCGTACTTCGTATGCTGCCCGTCATTGGCGGTCATTTGCTGCTACTACGGCCGTGATAAAGTGCGGCTGCACGCGCGTTCGCACTGCGTTCGTCTGACCCCAGCCTTAGATGCTCAGTTAATCTAGCCCATTGAGTTTCTCTGTACAACGATGACGCTCCGGCCATGAATTTATTCTCCTTAAATATGATTAAAGTGTTTGTTTTAAGAAAGGAGATTTCATGGAACATGTGATTTACAAAAATAAGTTCCAAGTATGCAATTACTATCTGAGCAAGATTTCAGCCAAAATTCCATAGTTATTAAAACATTTTTATTTTCTGATCTGATAGTGAATAAACCCTTTCCATATTAAACCATCACCTAACAGAGATGTCACACAAAGCTATACTTTACTTTGTATCAATTGAGAGCGTTTGGTTCCAATATTAATAAAGCTGTACATCCAGCTATTTCTTATGATAATTACTGGTTTCAAAAATCAGAAAATAGGCTTTATATTAAATCAATTCTACATTCGTTCACGGCATCGCTTCTGTCTGAATTCCTGTAAGTGAGCACTATCCTTCCTGAGGCATAGACAGAGGCAATTACTATCTCACAGACACTAATATCAGCAAACACAGCTCCAGAAATGGCTGCTATTTGTTCTTCCAGCCTGATGAATGGACCGGCTAATTCACATGACATTATGCATGTATTCAACAGGTAAAAAAAAGAAGGAAAAAAAAAAGCTTGGAAATTCTGAACTGGTTATGCATTACGTGTGAAAGGTTGTACGTGGAGACATTGTTCTACTACATCTATATCCATCCTCATGTTTTAAAAATACTACAATAGCAAAATCGTATGCTATTAAATCAAAACAAGAACATTCAAACCTTATAGAGAATGGAAAGTATCAATGGTCTCCTAGCACCACCTGCTGGTAGTTTATGGAAAAACTGAAGAGAATCTTTTAGAACACTGGTTCCTAACCCTGGTTCTTAAGTACGCCTAACAGGCCATATTTTAACTCCTTCACACCCAAAGTCTAGTAAACTCTATTTTCCATTTTAATACATTAAAAAGCATATCAAAACCCAGTTTTCACACCTTTCTAAGGCATGATTAGCGTGCCCCTAGTGGAGAAATAAATTCAACTATCTTATTTCTCTCCACGCACCCTGCAGCGAGAGAAAACAAGCTGCGTATAGCAGCCCCAAACCTCAATGTAACAAAAAGTTCTAACACATTACTGTTGCAGTACAACAACCAGGGAGAGGGCAGAATTCAGGGAGAGCTCTGGGGTCACTCACTGCTGTACAGAGATAAGATTCAGGGGTTATGCTTACTAAAAATCCCTGTACAGTACTGATAGAATGTGTTACTGTAATTTACGTATACAGGCATTATGCCACATACAGATATTATTTTTTTTGTAAATATATGTTTATTTGCATGAAAGTAAAATATTTCCAACCACAGTCAATATCTTTTTTATATCTTGTACAAATCGTCTCCAGTCTCACTCTGCGAATTACTTTGGGGCCTGCACAATCTCCCAAGAGCAAGATCGCGCAGTGATAGCGGCCCGCAGCACAACCCTCCATGGAGTCCTATAGACTCCAGGAGGCGATAGTCATGGCGGTGCAGAAACACCGCCGCGTGTATCAGGCAGGGTAGCGCTATACTACAGGGCAGGCTGTTGCCTGCCTGTAATATGGTGCTAAAATGGGGATGCTAAGGGGAAACCTGAAGGTGCTGGTTTTCCGTGTCAGCGTCCCCGTTTTAGTGCCTACTTTTAATATAGCCCCATGTGGTTTAATATTCAAATGCTACATCCCCCACCAGTACGGTTCATAACAGATATTCCATTCACATGCTGTATGGTGAATATACTTTATCCCCTACTATACAACAGACCGTCCAACAACATGCTATATCACCAAGTTTGACAGATATTGCATTGATTCTATATATTTAATAATCCTTGCCAGTTTATAAAGTGAAGTCAATGGGTGCTAAACCTAGGATTGCCACAAATTGTCTTTCAACCATTCACATGATGCCCCAATGTATTCGAATTGATCAGAAAAAAGCAGACCAACCACCGAACAGGGGTAAAATACAAAACCAAAAAAAACACTGCAACTTTTAAAAGGCGTTTTAAAAAAACTACTGCATGAAAATAGTATTTAAGGTCCTATGAATAATAATAAAAAGGTCTGTTACAGAAAAAAAAAACACATCATTTTAAAAACATCGGGGGAAAAAATGCGCTGATAACATCCTGATAAATGCCTAACAAAATCCTAAAAAATAAACAAATAAAGAGACTTTTTGCTGCAAATGAAAAGAATAAACAGTTGAATAAATATTTAAGAAAAACAGGGATTTTTTTTTACATTAAAACCTATGGGATTCGCCTGATTAAACCTGTCGAATGAAACCACTGAAAATCAGGGCATTTCACTTCGGTGCTCTGTGAATAAATTAACCATTACTTCTTTATGGGGAATTTCACTGCCACCAAAGATCACTGTATTTTGCCAATATTTGGCAAATCACCAGCTTTTTGAGTAGCCAAATGGACAGGAAATTGCACCGTACCGGGAAATTCACGTTCGGTGCAATTCTGTGGCCAATTCAGTGCTCTCTGAATAACCCCATTAATTTCACTATAAATACAAGATAGCATTTGGGGGACTTTGGGTTTACTAATTTCCCTTTTTAAAACTTAAGAGGGCTTGTCAGGAAAAAATAGTAAATATTGTATCTGGCTACAAGACTGAATGAGCTGGATGTGTTTTGGTTATTATCATCGTTGAGTTGGTTCACACAGATTGTATCTTACTTGACCTATTTCATAAGATAAGGCCTCCCACTGCTTAATTGACCGGTCCAACAATCCACTGTCATTAGTAATTATATCCTCTTTGATTTTCCCCAACCATTGCATAATAACAGGACTTGCATTAACCGGTCTTTTATTGTTCTCATCAATTTCAGCTCATTATTCAAAGTAGCTATTATGTATCGAGCCTTATAATGAGATATTTTATGCCGGAATAAATAATGAGTATATAAAATAAATAAATAAAAACAACTGTATGTTATGACAAGTGTGTATACTTAAGATATAAGCAGGCGAGTAGATAAAAGATGGTTATAATTACGTTTATGCTTGGGTGGGTGTAAACTATGCATGGTTTGAAATTGCAGCTCACAAAACTGCATAAAAATGTTGTTATTGACGCCCCACTGGACGGTTTGCGATTAATAAAATGTTGGAGAAATTCCAGGTGAAAACAATGAAAGTATTAAATATTAAAAATAATACTAGGGTCACTTATGAGATGTGGTAGATCAATGTGAAATTCATATGCATCTCAAAAATACAGATCCACCGCAGGGAGCTCCGCACACGTCTACCCTATTTATAAAAAATAATTAAAATTGTTCAGATACCATCCAGTTGAGGAGCCACGTGGGAAAACATACAATTAAAGTACTGTGGGTATATTTTTTTCTGTAGTTTTGTTGGAAATTTGTCGTCACAGATACTATCTGTTTTAATTGTATTCCTTCCTGAGAATGTCATTCTTTATGTAAAACAAAATCTATTTAAAGACATACTTCATGTATAAATGCTAGTTAACCATTTCAATGTGCAGAACGCGTCGTAACAGCCAATCACCTTTCCGTCGCTCTAGTGATGGATAGGTCCTTCTCCCCAGCCATTGTCCTACACTGAGTAAGGCGTAGTCAGGGGACTCCTAAGGGGTCCTAAGGGACTTTTCAGTGCTCTCTCATTCCCCGCACTTCGGGGAATCAAATTCCCCGTCTCTGCATTGAATTCAGCATTCACCGCAGGGTCCCCGGAGTGCAGGGAACGGATCTGAAAATCTGATGAAAAATTACCAAAAATCCACTGAAATTCTGCCAAAAACCCCACCGATAAGCCGCCGATACGATCCAAAAATTCTGATCGATCCGAAACGCGGCAGAAAACCCGTAGAGCATACCGGATGCTCCGCAAAACAAACCGGTCGAACACATCTGGATAAGTGGAAAGTCGACAATCCACCAAACACAGCGGCGACCAGCTACCAGAAACAGCCGACGAACAGAGTAAAAAAAAATAAAAAAACGGTTGAAAGTGTCAAATTTGAAACACTGTTTGCGAAAAAAAAATTACTGGATGAAAATGTCTGGAATTAACATAAGGTCCTATGAATAATAATATAAAGGTGCGTTACAGAAAGAAGAAAAAACACTATTTAAAAAAGAATCGGAAAAAAAAAATGTTGCCGAAAACAATCCTGAAAAATGGCTAAAAATACCCTAAAAAAAATAAAAGAGACTTTTAAAAGAAGATTAAAAGAATAAATGGTTTAATAGATATCACATAAAAAAGGGAATATTTTTAACATGGAAGCCTCTGGGATTCGCCTGATTAAACCTGTCGAATGAAACCACCTAAAATCAGGGCATTTCACTGACATTTCACTGCTGTCCGGTGTCTCTGAATAGATTAACCAATGCTTCTCTATGGGAATTTCACTGCCGTTGAACAGGCACCATATTTTGCTGGCAATTCGCCAAAATTTGGCAAACTGCCTGCTTTCTGAATAGCCGAATGGCCACGAAATTGCAACGTATGGGGAAATTCACTGTTTGGTGCAATTTCGGGGCCAGATTGGCCCTCTCTGAATAACCCTGCTAATGTGCGGACTTCATTATTATTATTATTATTGTCATCATTTATATAGCACCAACAGATTCCGCAGCGCTCAAGATGCATTATGACATCAGAAAGTCCCCTTAACTCCAGTAGACCTGGAGAAAATACAGCAGTGGCAGCAGCGGACCCCTATACCTCCACTTCTATACATGCCACAGGTTCAAGTGACATGTCATATGAAAGGCATTTCCAATAAAGCTAAGCATGACCATATAAAATGTATAAATAATATATACACTATATTGCCAAAAGTATTCGCTCACCTGCCTTGACTCGCATATGTATGGGTGAGCGAATACTTTTGGCAATATAGTGTATGTATATATATATATATTTATATATATATATATGTATATAAATATATATAATCATCCACGATCCCCGCACACTGTCTCTTCAGTTATATATGCTCCGGTGCTGGGAATTGGTCGCCAACATATAGATCTCCACGATAACCCGCCACACGGAGACTTGTTGTGTAAAAAAGTATATTTATTTGCTCAGAATATTCAACATTTGAGTCCTCACAGGGACTTTCATCAGGATGAGGCTTACAATTTCACAAAGGGCTTATACACACCTCATAGCAATGGATTAATCAACATCCAACCATGTGACCACATTAATTAAACACACCCATATGTTGTTATAGCAACCCATAAACAAATGAGAAGCCTAGTCTAAGGTCACTGTGCACCAATTCATTATGGTAGGAATGTTATAGCCATACACATTTCATAAATCTTGAGCTCTATCAAAAATCAAAAAAATATAAAAATATAAAAATATTTACAAAAAGGCAATTTATTAAAAAAACTACAATTTATTAAAAAAACAAAAAAAACGAAGGACTCTCACCATCAGAGCCTATATGCCAACAATCTATCATGGTTGGATGTTGATTAATCCATTGCTATGAGGTGTGTATAAGCCCTTTGTGAAATTGTCCTCTGTCCCCTGTGAGGACTGAAACGTTAAATATTATGAGCAAATAAATATACTTTTTTATACAACAAGTCTCCGTGTGGCGGGTTATCATGGAGATATATATATATATATATATTAGTTTTTATTTGTATAGCAGTGGCATTATCTGCTTCTCAAAGTGACTCCTTCTCATATCACGCAAATCCACAATGGAATCAAGTGAAGAGGTGATGGCACAGTGTGCGTACAGTGGTGCTTGGGGAAGTACAGAATCAGCTTCTTAATCCATTAAAAAAAAGTAATAAATAAAAAAAATAAAAGCGCAAGTCATCAGAATACTACTTATTATTCTTCTATCAGAGGCGTAACCAGAAACCTCAGGGCCCATGATGGGACCCCCCACCCTAGGTAAAAAATATATTTTGTCCCCCCTCCCGTCACCATGCATTGGTCTCCTCAAGGTCCACAAAGTTGACTCTAGAAATCATTGTCCCATTTTTTCCAGGTCCACTATGGCCACTTAAGATCATCCCATTTTTATGTAATGTGCACTATCAGGGTTATTCAGAGCAAAGTGAAAACCAGGAGAATGGCAGGAGAAGAGAACAATCTAGACCACATAGCCGATTTGGAAAGTGAGATAAATGGGAGAATTTTTCTGGTTTGGCTATTTTGACCTAGAATTTTCAATTCTCCAGTCATTCTCCTGGTTTTCACCTCTCTCTGAATAACCCTGTATGTATCTCACAGAGCTCCACAGCAATAAACCTCACAGTAATGTGTGCTGTGTATGAACGTATCACAGAGCTCCACAGAAATAAAACTCACAGCAATGTACAGTGTGTATGTGCATATCACAGAGCTCCACAGCAATAAAACTTACAGTAATGTGCAGTGTGTATCAGTGTTAATCACAGAGTTTTACAGCAGCAAAACCCACAGTAATATGTGTGGAGTGTCTCACAGAGCTCCAAAAGAAAAAGACTCACAAATTAAGTATAAAATGAATTTTAAAAAATTTATAAAATATAGCAAGCCCCCAGGCAGGCGAGTGAGGGCCCCCCTCGCCCACCCTCTGCACCCTTTTCTTTCTAAAATCAATGACATTGTAAGGAGTCAGCGTACTACTTATTGCACTATGATTTTGTGCTAGGAGACTGTCAGCTTATAATCGAAAATTGACTGATAGCTGAGAGCAGCAGCAACTGAGCATGTCAAGATTGGTGGTTATTTTGAAATCTGCCCTGTCTGACGGCACTTTACACATGCTCAGTTTGTCCCTTAAGTAATTTCTGAAGTTATCTATTCAATCTATTGGTGATTGGCCACAGGCTCGGCCATCCTTGAAGTACTCATTGGCTCAAAGAGGTCACATGATAATCATATGTTTGAGGTGGTCGATGACATGTAGGAGCAAGATAGCCTGACTATGCGAGACAAATTCAGTAAGCAATCTAACCTCTGTATGCAATGCACGGACAAAATAGCCACACTTCTATGGACGTTGTTAAACTGTGCATTTGGATGGGCGCTGACAATTTTTAAAGAGAAGGATTGTGTGTCCCATCTTCTTCAAATGTTGTCAGTCGTCACTGTTTATTAGTTACTCTTAACGATTAATTCCTATTTAAGAGCCCGCAGCTTTCCTCATCCTGCCCTAAAGTTACGTGCTTGACTTACCAGCTAGGTGTCTGCACCAATTCCATCATGACAATTTAGGTATGTGAAGATTAACTAAAATCTTGCAGTTGCAGGTCTGTGACACCCACTACCCAGCAGTGTTGGGATCGTAGGTCTTCTGATTCATTAGCAGTATCTGCGTCTAATAATATCAATTTCCCCAAGCATGCCAAACTAACTAACCAGTTATATTGTCAGCGAATTCTAGAGATAGAATAGCACGAATCAAGACCTTGGGTTGAGTCATCACAGTAGACTGAGCTCTGAGAATTGCAATTTCAGGTTGAATTAGAATGTGGGGGAAATATGCTTTTTATGAATATCATTAGCTTCAATGTCAACGTTAAAGGAAAAAGTCCCCTTCACGCTTCAGTGATAGAAAATACTAGTTACATACTTACATAGGATGAAAAAAAGACATACGTCCATCGAGTTCAGCCTTTCCCACATCACCTACTGCTGTTGATCCAAAAGAAGGCAGAAAACCCAAGCTGAAGCACCAGCTAATATGCAACACACTGGGACAAAATTCCTTCTTGACCCCAGATGGTGAAACTAGTGATACATTATAAGTGTGTGTGTCTGCATATTTCTAATTATGATCAGGGTTTTTAGGAGTATAGCGATCAAAAAAAATCAAAAAAACACATACACTGTATAATAGAACAAGATGTACATCTAATCAGCGCTCCACTGACCATTCGACAAATCCAGCAGTAGCAGATGGCTATGCCAATAATCCAACCGAACTACCTCTCAGGTTAGCTTATACAATTTTAACAAATTCTTACTTAAAGGGATACTCTATGGGTACATCAGGAAGAGGGGAACATAGGGGTCAACCATTAATCCATCCTGACCCCTCTGCACCACCCTCCCACCTTAACCCCATAATCCCTTAAATGTATCTTTATTCCAGTGCAGGGCTCAGCAGTTCTGTAATTGCAGAGTAGCAAAATGTTCCAGGCAATCCACTGGCTATTAATGTGGACACATTAAGAGCCACTGGAGGGAGCTGGTTCCCAAAAACAGTCCTTCCAGGTCTAGCTCCATGAAGCTGAGATCAGCTCTCACTGATCAGAGCTTATGGGTCGCTTTAAATCCCTGCACTAGGAGGGCTAAATCAGCCCTCTGAGAGCCCCCTGGTGGGGGAAATAGGTAAGGGGCATTTGGGTCCACTTTGACCACACAAATGACAGTCGGTAGTCCCAGTGCGTGGTCCTTTAAACATAAAAGAAGAAGGATAATATCTCCTATTTCACAATTTAGAAATGGAAATATCACCAAAATTGAAAATGAATTCTGTTTATATTAGATTTTTTACAATTTCTTGAGGTTCTCTCTCGCATAGTCTTTTTTTTTTATTTTTAAAAAGGCACCAATTTTCATAAGATTCCCACTTTTGTGGCATTAAATCTGACCCATCATTATTAACCATTAGGAACTAATCGCCATTGGCCAGATATCACAAGGAGTCAGGTTTAAGCTCTGCGTATTAATCATAGTGTTCCACCGACATGAATTAGAGGAGAAATACCACAATAAACTGAGCAGATAAATCAGATTTTCAACAGGCAGTTGAACCGATATGGCAATGTTGCAAATAATATGTAATGTTTGTATTTCGTTTAATTGCTATGCAATGTACCAGGGCATTTACTGACAGGGAGCAAACGCCGTTCTAATAATTCGCTGTGAGCTGGTTTGCCTTTTCCTCCTAGCTGTGAGTTTACATGTTTTTTTCCCATCTTTGTAGGTTACATTGTGATTACCATAGAGGTGAAATAATTGAAAGCACTTCATGATGAAGTGTTCCATTAATCTGCAAACCAGGCATAACAAACTCAGGCTCGTGTTAGAAGCGTTATGCTTCCAGTGCTGGGCTGCAGCCAAGCTTTCTACACAGATTATTGTGGACTTCCAGAAATGAAAAGATTTCTTTTAAAAGGTTATTTTGCTTCTGTCTAAAAATAATCAAAGATACCACTCTTGCAAACAGCACATGTACTAAAAATTATTATTGGAATCCAAATAAAAGAAGTCAACTTTACTTTGTTTCACTTTCCCGGTTCCCCTTGCCATTCTATGTATTTTCTCACTCTTGATACACTAGGAAGATATCAGTAATGCATGTGGCTGGTGCTAAATGCATGCACCTTCTAGTCATTTTTCATCCTGTGTTTGGTAGCGTGTATAAAAAATTGATACTATTCATTGAGTAATCCATTGGGTAAAACTAGCCAGTTGCCTAGAATAGCAAGCAGTGAGAAACATGAAATTGCTTGTGGGAAAGAAAAATGTCTGGACGGCTAAAATGAGTTTCAGAGATAAGATATTAGAGTAAACACATTTACACTCAAAGATCAAGCTCACCTCTGACACTTAGTCATGTAATACACATGATATAAATGCGACAAATGATACACATATTACTAATGCAACTATATCAAAAATATAATATGTACATTTCTACACTATAAACATTAGAAAGTGCATACACAACTGCAGTTGGCCCTTCAATGGTCTTAAAGCAGGGATCTCAAACAGAGATTAGTGATGGGCCGAGCACCCCTGTGTTCGGTTCGTATTCGAACATTAGAACAGCCGAAATGTTCAAATACGAACTTGAACACAATGCAAACCAATGGGGGTCGAACATGCAAAATGTATTCACGGTTCTCCTAAATGTACCGGCAGCTGCCGGTACATTTAGGAGACCTGTGGCTGCAGCCCCCCTGGCCCCCTGTACCCCCCGTACCTCTGCTGTCCTGGTGCTGTCCCGGCCTCCTGTTCCTCTGGTCTGTCTGCTCCTCCGCCTGGCCGCGGTTCCTCTGCCCCATGCCTCTTCTTCATGCTGAGCCCTGATTGGGCAAAGTCCTGCCCCTGACCTGGACTTTGCCCAATCAGGGCTCACTATTGAATTAGAGCCCTGATTGGGCAAAGTCCAGGTCAGGTGCAGGACTTTGCCAATCAGGGCTCAGTCAGCATGAAGACGAGGCATGGGGCAGAGGAGCCGTGGCCGGACGGAGGAGCAGACAGACCAGAGGAACAGGAGGCCGGGACAGCAGCGGTATGGGGGCCGGGGGGCTGCAGCCAGAGGTCTCCTAAATGTTAGGAGAACTGAACACATTTTACAAAGGCATTTTGTATTATGGAATGTCCGTGGTCGAACAGATCGCGAACATCCCATAATGTTCGGCGTTCGCCGAACACTCAAACGGCCAATGTTCGATTTGAACTCATGTTCGAATCGAACACTCTGCCCATCCCTAACAGAGATCTGTTGATTGCCTACAATTCCCAGAATTCCTTAAATGCAATAGATGAACAGAGAATCATGGGAGTTGCAGTTCAGAAACATCTGGGGGCTGGATTTTGAGATCCCTGCCTTACAGGGTCTCTGAAGTCAAAACAATTAGGTGCCCTATTTTAATGTAGCTGTTTTGACTGTAATGTCCTGTGAATGCATGTGTCTACTGACACAATGTGTTATACACAAATTTTAACCCCTTCTCTACCAAGTGATTTTCCAAAAAAATCATTGTCAGAAACAAGTGTTTTTTTGTAAAATAATTTTTAATTAATTATAAAGTAAGAAATATTTGAGCTTATACCCATTGTATTCCTTACTGTAAATAACCTATTTTTGGCCAGTAGATGGCGCATTATGCCCACAGGGCTAAAACTTTGGGAGCACCTTCTGCAGCCCAAAAACACATGAAATTTGTTTGAAGCAAAAAAATTCATTTGCTTTGGGCTGCAGATCAGCATATCGAGATATCTTGATATCGGGGCACCAGATGGTACCACTACCTATGAAGTCTGAGATATCTCAATATCGGTAGTGAAGGGGTTAAAGTCCTGCTCCATACGGCAAGCATTACAGCTATAGAAGTCGACAATGCCATTGGCATTTAGGTTCCTCTCTGGTATGTTATCAATAAAGGCAAAAGAACAGTCAAAATGGGCTTTTCTGTACACATATGTGATTTTTTTCCTAAGAAATATTTTTATAGCAAAATGTGCTTTGTTTAGAACCTTTGTAGGCAAACATGTTTTTCTGTGGTTCTTCACAATACCTACTTGCTTGCTAAAGGAGATATTCAACCAGAAGGAGAAAGACTATCAGGGCTATACAAAGAAAATCAAAAGTCACCGCACGTTCAGTGACATTTCGTTCTCTTCAATTCGGTGCGATTTGGCGATCCCATTTCGGCGACCCTGCAGTGTATTCAGCAAGCACCACATGGTCCCCGAAGTGCAAGGAAAACCCGCCACAAACCCAATGAACACTCACCGCCAACCCGACGAACAGTCACCGCAAAACCCTACGAACACTCTCTAAAACCCGCAAAACAGCTGGATTAACCCCGCCGAACACGCCGGAGAAACCCGAGCAGGAGCCTATCAAAGCGCAGAGCAGCCGCCGGAAAAAGCCGACACCGCAGACGAATGGAGTGAAAAAAAACCAGTTTGCTTGAATGTTTGAAAAGTGAAACGCTGTTTGCAAATAAACTACAGAACGAAAATGTCTGAAATTTACATATAAGATCCAATGAATGATAATAAAAAGGGCTGTTACAGAAAAAAGAAAAAACGACTTAAAAAATATAATCTATATATAAAGAGCCTTTTGTATTGTCTTGTTCAAGATATCTTTTTATGATAAATAAAAAGCACCAATGCCGGCACTCACCTATGGATCGGAAAAATTATGGCCCTTATTTCAAATGAGCCATTTATGTTAGTAAGTGGGGGTTCACTTATTAAAAAAAAATGTTTCCCCTGCTATTCCAACTGAGCCGCAAACTACATTTGTGACTCAGCTGTTGCAGGAGGTTACTGTTAATCAATGCTTTCTATACTTTATACGAATGGTGAGCTATTCCAAGGTCACTTGTTATTCTTATCTCAACATGGTGTTTAAAAAAATTAAGAAAATAGCAGCTCCTACTCTGGTGATACTCTCATGTTAACTGGTTTTGCATCGGAAAATCACTTAACATTTCAAAACAAAATAGTTTAAAAAATCAATTACTTACCTCTGGTCCCATGAGGCAGAAGAGATCACAATCCGCCGCCTCCTCTGCATAAATAACCTGGGATCAAACAGACTTTCAGCTGCTCCCTACAAGCCGTTATATGGACCTATGTCCATTGGTCCATTGTCATTGGTCACAATAAAAGCACCGACTGATAACTGAGCTGATGTTCGGAAGCCACAAAGACATAAATACTTGTACTGAATTGATGAATTTGTGGATCCCTTTTATCAGACAAGCTGAAATAAGGGCCTTTGTCTTCTGGGGTTCTTCAATAGCAAATTAAGTTCTTTCAAATTAATACTCATTAAATGTATCTCACTACACTTAGAGAGAATAAAGCTGCATGATATGGCTCCAATAAGCTTTAATTAGCTCTAAAACATAAATTATAGGGGGTCAACAAAACACTGTGCTCCTAGGGGGTTTAGAAAAGTAAATTAACTCCTGTTATCTTTTATGGTAATTGAACTTATTTTAATATGACAAGAAAGAATAGAAGAATTCCCTTTCAAATGTTCAAGAGACACTCTATGGAGAGGGGAATGAGACAGAGGGGTTAAATATTGTGCATCCAGTCAATCCAGTGGCTCTTAATGCTTTATACATTCCTGGGGTGAGCAAAAAAGGAGGTTTGTGAGGGTTCTGAGAATGAACAAAGGCACCAGTGCCTTCTCTACCGTGGGGCCCGCTCAGATCTCACAAGGCTTTAGTTTGATCGTGCCATTACACGGACAACTGCTGCATATGCAAATCAGACGCAATCACCCAGACAGGGTGGCCAGTACTGATTGCCAAGAACGTCATCCCTGCACGAGAGATGCAGCAACCCCCGACGATCATTTCGGCCTTGTTAGGTTTCGTCTGGAGGGTATTGCGGACACCCCTCTAGGCACATTCCTGACCTAAATCCTGGAAGACTGATCAGGTCAGGCTGAGTGGCAGATTTCTGGGCAGGGATGTAGAAGCACCCTCAGCTATGCATGACAATTTAAAACTCATGAAATGTTTATGGTGTCCCTTTAAACTTTAAATGTCACTTATTTGAGGCTATTTTGAAATGAGACAGACAGAAATTACAAATAAAAAATTTTCATACTGTCTTCTCTCATTTAGAATATTAATTTTCCAGCAACAACAACCCTCTTGATATGGAGGGCAACGTGCAGGTGCCACCAATATAAAACTTAACATTTATTAAACAATAATAAAACCAATCAAAACAAGACACATTAAAATGAATGTGTACACAGTATGAAACACAATCATACAAGTCACCCAAGCAGCAACATAATCAGTTCAGCTGCATTTATTGCTTAATTCAGCCTTTATAACATTATAAATAAGGCTGTGTTGGACCCATGTTATCTGTGGTCTAGGATATGGTTTGTCTACATATGTTGCCACGTGCGATGCATTCTAATCTCTGATCTTTACATGGTTATATATTATTTCAACATAGGTAACACAGACGGTATTTCGCTATAGAGGTGGATATGAACATCATTGCAGTTAATTTGTCTATCTGTTGTATGAATGTGTTCCATAAGGCTAGGGTCAGACGAGCGTGATTTCTACGGACGTACAGTCCGTGCACACGGATGTACGTCAGTACGGAAGACGCAGTAGTGGCCACACAGTCTGTTTATTCACTGATGTATATTTTGACGGATGTAGGAGAGAAAATAAAATAAAAGGCAAAACCATTTTGTCCGTGAAAAATGTTGGACGTATAAATGTAGTCCGTCTGACCACGTTCCATCACTCACACACAAAGCTATGCGGATGTTGCGGACGCAGCGCACTTTGTGCGGCCGTTCTAGGAGTTGTACGTTCTTGCCTGCCTTGCGTCCGTGGGCCGCGGCTGTTGTGCGTCCGCAGTTCATTGCGGGCGTACTTCGTGTGTCGGGCTCCGATGGGCTTTCTTTCATGCTATCACAGACATACTTTAAGGCGCAATCACGGACGTGAACACTACGCTCGTCTGACCCCAGCCTAATGTGCACATGTTTATTTTAATGTGTCTTGTTTTGATTGGTTATATTATTATTTAATAAATGTTAGGTTTTATATTGGTGGCACCTGCATGTTGCCCTCCATATCAAGGGGTTTTTGTTGCTGTATTAATTACAAGGAAGATTTTTGTGTTCTTGGAGGTGAAATACAGCAGATTGCGTCCACTGTGTCATTCTCTGAAGTTTTGCCTGTGCATAACATTCAAGATAGGCAGATGCGCAATAGGGAATTTAATTTGTGGCTTTGGGAATGGTGTCGGGAGCAAGGATTTGGCTTTGTGTCCCATGATAGCTCTAATTGGAGCAGAAAGGAACTGTATAAAAAAGATGGTTTGCATCTTACTCATAGGGGAACATATGTTCTCAGTGAGAAGTTCAAAGGTTTCGCAAAGAAATATTTAAACTAGGAGGGGGGGACAAAAGGGTAAAAAACAATCTGCCTGATTGTCCCCCAAAACTAAATCGGAGGGTGCAAGCAACATGCGGGGAAAAAAATGACAAGCTCAGAGTCGTGTCTATAAATGCTCGCAGTTTAGTCAATAAAATCAATGAACTGGAGGCAATGATGGCAGCTGAAAAAGTAGATGTAGTTGCGGTTACTGAGACATGGTTCAGTGAGAAAAATAACTGGGACATAACAATACCGGGGTACTCTTTATATAGAAAAGACAGAGAAGGTAGGAAAGGAGGAGGAGTGGCCCTGTATGTGAAAAACAACATAAAAACAAACCAAATAAAAGTGAGCGAGGAAAACATAGAGTCAGTTTGGGTTACGCTAATATTTGGCAATCATACAGTAGCTCGTGTAGGTGTGATCTACAGACCCCCTGGACAAGTAGAAGAGCTAGATATTCTGCTGCTTGAGGAAATAGCCAAAATGGCAATGAAGGGGGAAGTTATTATCATGGGGGACTTTAATCTTGCTGATGTGAACTGGAAAACCAAAACAGCTGGGTGCACCAGGAGTACAAATATTCTAAACTCCCTCCTTGGATTATCTCTAACACAAGTAGTTGAGGAGCCGACCCGTAAAGAGGCCATATTGGATTTAATACTCACAAATGGAGGTTTGGTATCGGACGTTGTTGTAGGTGAAAATTTGGGATCTAGTGATCACCAGTCAGCATGGGTTAATATAAGAACAGGGATGGAGCCGCACCACAAAAAAACAAAAGTTTTAGACTTTAAAAAAACAGATTTTTCTAAAATGAGACTTTGTGTGAAGGAGTCATTATCAGACTGGAGGAGTTTAAAGGGAGTCCAGGAGAAATGGGATTATTTAAAGGAAGCATTATTGAAGGCCACAGGCAATTGCATTCGACTTGTTAGCAAAAACAAAAAAGGGAAGAAACCACTGTGGTACTCTGCAGAAGTGGCCAAAATAGTGAAGAACAAAAAGACAGCATTCAATAATTATAAAACAACTCAGAGTGAAGAAGATAGGCAAACCTATAAGATTAGGCAGAAAGAGGCAAAGCAATTTATAAGGGCTTCCAAAGCACACGCAGAAGAGAAAATAGCTCAGTCAGTAAAAAAGGGGGACAAAACATTTTTTAGATACATAAACGAGAAAAGAAAAGTAAAACAAGGATTAGTTAGATTAAAAACAAAGGAAGGAAGGTATGTAGAAGAGGATAAAAGTCTCGCTGACTGCCTCAATGAATATTTTTGTTCAGTCTTTGCAGAAGAAAAGGAAGGAAAGGGACCTCAGTTAGGAGGAAACACTAACGAGATAATTACATATCAGTTTACAGAGGAGGAGGTTCTACAGCAGCTGTCTAAAGTAAAGACAAATAAGTCAATGGGGCCTGATGGGATCCACCCTAAATTATTAAAAGAGCTCAGTGATGTAATAGCAAAACCGTTAACAGATTTATTTAACCAATCCTTGCTAACGGGAGTCGTCCCAGAAGACTGGAAATTAGCAAATGTTGTGCCCATTCACAAGAAGGGTAGTAGGGAGGAATCGGGGAACTATAGGCCAGTTAGTCTGACGTCAGTAGTGGGGAAATTAATGGAAACCATGTTAAAGGAAAGGATTGTTGAACATCTAAAAACACATAGATTACAGGATATGAAACAACATGGGTTTACCTCAGGGAGATCATGCCAAACTAATCTTATTGATTTTTTTGATTGGGTAACAAAAATAATAGACACAGGTGGTGCAGTAGACATTGCTTATTTAGATTTCAGTAAGGCTTTTGATACTGTTCCGCATAGAAGGCTTATCAATAAATTGCAATCTTTGAGCTTGGATTCCAATATTGTTGAATGGATTAGGCAGTGGCTGAGTGACAGGCAACAGAGGGTTGTGGTAAATGGGGTTTATTCGGCGCAAGGTCTTGTTACCAGTGGGGTACCTCAGGGGTCTGTACTTGGACCCATTCTATTTAATATTTTTATTAGTGATATTGCAGAAGGTATTAATGGAAAAGTATGTCTTTTTGCTGATGACACAAAGATTTGCAACAGGGTTGACGTTCCTGGAGGGATCAGCCAAATGACAAATGATTTAGGTAAACTAAAAAAATGGTCGGAGCTGTGGCAATTGAGTTTTAACGTGGATAAGTGCAAGATAATGCACCTGGGACGTAAAAACCCAAGGGCTGAATATAGAATATTTGATACAGTCCTAACCTCAACATCTGAGGAAAGGGATTTAGGGGTTATTATTTCAGAGGATCTAAGGGTAAGTAGTCAATGTAATAGAGCAGCAGGAAATGCTAGCAGAATGCTTGGTTGTGTAGGGAGAGGTATTAGCAGTAGGAAAAGGGAAGTGCTCATGCCACTGTACAGAGCACTGGTGAGACCTCACTTGGAGTACTGTGTGCAGTACTGGAGACCGTATCTCCAGAAGGATATAGACATCTTACTAAAATGGTGTACGGCTTGAAGGAGAAAAGTTACCAGGAAAGGCTTAATGATCTTAACATGTACAGCTTGGAAAAAAGACGAGACAGAGGAGATATGATAGAAACATTTAAATACGTAAAGGGAATCCACAAGGTAGAGGAAGGGAGTATATTTAAAAGGAAACAAAGTAGCAAAACAAGAGGACATAGTCTTAGATTAGAGGGGCAAAGGTTTAAAAGTAACATCAGAAAGCATTATTTTACTGAGAGGGTGGTGGATACATGGAACAGCCTTCCAGTTGAAGTGGTAGAGGCCAAAACAGTAATTGAATTTAAGCAAGCATGGGATAGGCATAAGGCTATCCTAAACAAAAGATAAATCCAGGTAAAGTATCCATGTAATTGGGCAGACTAGATGGATCGAAAGGTTCTTATCTGCCAACATTTTTCTATGTTTCTATGTTTCTTATTAGTAGGTTAATCCCACGTTACAGTGTGGAGGGTCCTTATTCATGATCCAGGGCTAGATTTTTACCCCATTACCCTTAGTTGGATTTCTTTTATATATTTTCCAGCATAATATTTTATTACTGGATAGCTTTGATGAAAAACTGGTTCTGGTGAATTAGATCTATATTAAGGCAACAGCATTACTTATAAATTAAGTACAGATTGAAATGTCACCCTGGGTCTGAGCTGCAATGTATTACAACTGAGAGTGAAATATACTTTAAACGTGTGACTGCTGTCAAGTGTTCCACAACCTTTAGGAATTAAGAGTCCATATATACCACACTGGGAGAAAAAATAGAGCTAATATGCAAAAAAAAAAAATATCAGAAAATCATTGAAAAGCCAAGATACTAGTAAAGGCATTAAAAAAAAATCTAATTTTGCGTGGGTGTTTTGATTCCAGAAGCTAAATCTAATACAAAAAATTATCCACCTGAATCAAGATATCAAACGACAGTCCTTTATTGCGATCAAGAATAAAGCAATGAAAATGAATGCAACAAGGTTGATATTTCGCAATGACCTTGTTTCTATGGAAACCACTTGCTCATGTCAACAAGTTGCAGATTAAGACCAGGAGAGCCAAATCATCTTTTATTTGCATGGGAAAACAACTTTGAAAAGGATTCCACATTACAAAATTATAAATTCAGAGTACACGGAGGCCAACAAATTCAATAAGCATTCTTGTTGCCTTTAGAGCAGAACTGTTGTGAGATTTGTTGCACTGTTCAGTAAAATATCCAGATAAACAAAGCACAATATTTAAAGTGCCACTGTCCTGATGTTTTCCTCACATAAATGTATTTAATACAAAATGTAAATCGGAACACTATATATAATTGAGCTACGTTGGAAATGAAGAAAGGTGGTCTGCAAATTTCTCAGGGAAATCTGACATGGTTTCAATGTAGAGGCAGTTATTTTGGAATTGCAGTATTATCGTCTTAAAAAAATCCTGCCAGTTTATAATGCTCAATAGGAAAAAAAGAGGGTAACCAAGCGCACCAGTGACAACAAACACAATGATGAAAAGGTATATATCTTAAATTAACCAGTACTATAGGTCAATGGTTCCCAACCGCGGTCCTCAACCAGCCAGGTTTTAAGGATCACCTTGGGGAAATGCAGACCGAATCCTGCAATCACTGAGCAGCAAATCATATCACCTGTGCTCTGCTTCAGATATCTGGAAAACCTGACCTGTTGGGGGTACTTGAGGACTGCAGTTGGGAACCACTGTTGTAGGTGATATCAGATAATTTTTACAAAAGGATCCTGGATATGAAGAACCTGAAAAAAATTGGGTAAACACAAGAGCATATATAGTGAAGTCCGCCAAATAGTAGCACTCACACTTTCTGGAGCCTAATTGGGCTCGTGAATTCACACCTATGGGTTCTAGGAGGCACACCCATCAGCCTGTCTTTGCCTTTGGATCACCTTCCACATCCTCTAAAAGAGAAATCTCATCATGGTTCAGTAAATAAAAAGAAGACGAATGCAGCTGGTTTCAGGCTCTGGGTACGTCATTGTCAGATGGTTCCTCCTAGGTAGTTCCCCCCCAGATGCATCTGTGGAGAAATCACTACTGATCCCAAGTGGTCCCCAACCCTGGTCCTCAAGTACCCCTAACAATCCAGATTTTAAGGCTTACCTTGTTGAAATGTTGACTGAATCCTGCAATCACTGACCAGCAAATCATATCACCTGTGCTGTGCTCAGGGCCGGATTTACCATTAGGCAGAGTAGGCATGTGCCTACAGGCGACTGCCACAAGGGGGCGCCTTGCTTTATGTGTAAAAAAAAAAAGGATTTTTTCTTTTTTTTACAATTTGCAATAATTTAGACCACTGTATCTCTGGAGCCCTAAGGGCTAGAGGGACATATGAGGTATCATTGGAAAGGTTAGCATATAGCCTTTCCAGTGATATCAAACATAACCAGGTTAAATTTATGTAAAAATAAAATATCTTTTAAAATAAGTTTTTTCTCTTTTTTATAACACGGCACTATTATTCAGTTTTCAATTATAAAGTGAACAGTGATGCTGCACAAACTCACCTCATTTACCATACTGCAAGCAACTGTGTATCTGGTGAAGCAACACATTGTTTAATTCAAAACCTAGACCGTGGCGCTGCAGTGAGGAGGGACAGGGGAACTTTGGAACCTGCATCCCTGAATTGTACAGCACACAATGTTAAGTGAGCTGTCTTTGGAAAGGTCAGAGTCTAGTCTTTACTACGATACCAAACATGACCATGTAATGTGTAAAAATAAAAAAATGAAAAGTAAATGCAAAATATTTTTTTTTAGTTCTACAGCAGAGGCAATATATGCTTTTAAATATAAAACAAACAATGTTGCTGCATTCACTGCCCTCCTCCTTTAACCATTCTACCCCACTGACCCTCACTCCCTGCCCCCTCTTCTACTATGTCTTCCTTTTCTACAGTCTCGGAGGATGATGTAACAGAACTTCTTATGTCCTCCTGCCTGACCACCCGTCCACTTGATCCCATCCCCTCACACCTTATTCAGCCTGTCCTACCAGTTACTGTCCCTGCTTTGACACATATTTTTAACCTCTCCATCTCCTCTGGAATATTCTCCTCTGTATTCAAATGTGCTTTGATCACCCCATTCTAAAAAAGCCATCTCTTGATCCTACCTCCCTTCTGAACTACTGTCCCATCTCTCTGCTCCCCTTGGCCTCCAAAATCTTAGAACGTCTGGTCTATATAACCAGCTCAGCAGTTTTCTTGCTGATAACTCTCTACTTGATCCGCACCAGTCTAGCTTTCACTCCCAACAATCTACTGAGACTGCTTTGAGACTAATGATTTAGCTGCCGCTGAAACCAAAGGTCACTTCTTCCTCCTTATTCTTCTTGACCTTTCTGCTGCATTCAACACTGGTGATCACTCTCTCCTACTCCTCACGCTCCGTCAACTTGGCCTCAGTGACATCATTCTCTCCTGGTCTTCTTCCTGTCTCTCTTTTTGCTCCTTCACTGTGTCCTTTGCTGGTGCCTCTTCACCACAAGTTCCTCTTTCAGTTGGGGTACCTTAAGGCTCTGTTCTGGGTCCCCTACTCAAATCAAATCAAAATAAGTTTTATTGGCAGGACCAAATACATTTTAGCATTGCCAAAGCATATGGGGGGGGGGTGGTGGGACATATATATGGGGGGAATGGGCAAGTCCATGGACATTATCAGGGGTAAAGGATAATGTGAAATGGGATGGGGGCGAGTTCGTGTTGGGGATTTATAAGTCCTCTCATGTTCCTCTCAGTCTGTGACATTCTGTGACGTATTGGGCAGATATTTACACCGCCGGCTCCTCTTCTTCCAGTATGATGTGGAGTTTCCTCATCTCTTCTATAGAGGTGAAGTCCGTGATGAGAGCGGAGAGTCTCTGGAAGTGAGTTTCCCTCAGTGCTGAGTACTTGGGGCACTGTAGGAGGAAGTGGACCTCATCTTCCAGGGCCCCCTGGTCACAATGCTGGCACAGTCTATTCTCCCTGGGCTTGTAGGTCTGTCTATGCCGCCCTGATTCAATTTCCAGGCTGTGGGCGCTCAGTCTGTACCGGCTCAGGATCTGTCTGTCCTTGGGGTCTTGTAGTACCTCAGGTATGGGGCCAGTTTGTATTCCCTCTGTAAGGATTGGTAAATGGTGAGTTTCTGAGAGTTTGCTATATCATGTCTCCATTCTCTGATATAGTTTTCCCTGGAATCGTTAATTAGGGCCTTTATTTGGTATTTTGTCAGGTTGCATTCATCGGAGCTTTGGATGATCAGGGTGGATATGAGTTGTTGCAGCCCACATGGTTTGGGGTTGTCCTTGTTGGCCAGTAGGGCTTTATGGTGGTATGAGTTGAGATTGCTGATGTTTAGATGGTCCCAGTATGATAGCGCCCTCTTCTGTACTGCAAGAAGTAAGGGGAGTCTGCCCAGCTCGGCCCGGCAAGCATTGTTAGAGGTGCTCCGATGGACTTGGAGGAGGTGCTTGCAGAATTCCAGATGGAATATTTCCATTTGGGTTGGTCAGGGTAGATGATGGGGCCCCTTACTTCACTGCCATAAAGGAGGATTGGAGTGATGACGCTATCAAAGATTTTAAGCCAGACTCTTACAGGCGGTTTTAGTTTGTAGAGGTTTCTCCTGATGGCATAGAAGGTTCTACACTCCTTGTCTCTTAGGGCCTCTATGGCTGGTTTGCAACTTCCCGATCGGTTTCTAGGCCGAGGTATGTGTTTCTAGGCCAAGGTATGTGTAGCTGTTGGCTTCATCAAAAGTGCAGTCATTTAGTGTGAAAGAGGAACTCTTGGTTTTTGCGTTCTTCCTTTGGAAAACCATGACCTTTGTTTTCTTTTGGTTGATGGGTAGTGCCCATGCCGCACTGTATTTTTTCCAGCACTTCCAGGCTGTCTTGTAGACCTCTCTCTGTTGGTGACAGTAATAGGAGGTCATCTGCATACAACAGGAACTTCACCTCGGTGTCATGTAGAGTTAGTCCTGGTGCTGAGGAGGATTCTAGAGCTTCAGCCAGTCCATTGATGTAGATGTTAAAGAGGGTTGGACTTAAGCTGCAGCCTTGTCTGACTCCACGAGCCAGCCGGAAGTACTCTGTTCTCTTCCCATTCACCTTTATGCTGCAGAAGTTCTCATTATATGAGCTCTTGATGACGTCATATGTTTTCCCTCCTATTCCACTCTCCAGTAGTTTGAGGAACAGGCCTGGGTGCCACACTGAGTCAAAGGCCTTCTTAAAGTCCACAAAGCAGGCAAATATTTTCCCATGTTTTGTGTTGTGGACATGGTCCTTGATGAGACTGTGCAGGGTGTAGATGTGATCTGTACTCTTCTCGATCTATAACGCCTCTTTGGACAACCTCATCTCTTCCTATGGATTCCAATATCATCTCTATGCTGACAACATCCAAATCTGCCTTTCCTCTCCTGATCTCTCTCCTCCAGTGTTGGACCGTGTTACAGCCTGCCTATTGGCTGTCTTCGACAGGATGAATTCCCGTTTCCTAAAGATCAACCTCTCTGAAACTGAACTTCTCATCTTCCCTCCCTCTAAAACCTCCATTCCTGCGCCAGTTTCTCTCCAGGTGAAAGGTGCCACCATTACTTCTACCTCTCAAGCTCCTTTGCCTCAGGGTCCTCTTGGACTCCAATCTATCCTTTACTCCTCACATTCACAGGGTTATCCAAAGAGATCCGAATTGCTTGAGAAAGGTAACCGAACGCTGAAAATCAGCGTTCGGTTACCTTTCCTGGCCATTTGGCTACCCAGAGAGCAGGCAATTCGCCAAACCCTGGCAAATTGCCTGCACATTCGTTGCCTGTTCGGTGCCTGTTCGAGGGCAGTGAAAACCCCATAGAGAAGCACTGCTTCGGCTATTCAGAGAACACAAACCAGCAGTGAAAGGTTCCCCTAATGCCCTGCCATTCGGTGGTTTAATTCGGCAAGTTTATATTCAGGAGAATCCCATATACTTCAATGTTAAAAATATTCTGGTTTTAATTCAATATCTAATAAACCGTTCATTATAAAATTCTGCAGTAAAGAGTCTCTTTATTTATAGTTTTTTTAGGATATTTTAAGCATTTTTCTATTTTTTTTTAAAAAGTCCGATTTTTTTTTTTAAGTTTACTTCTTTTTTCTGTAACAGCCCTCTTTATTATCATTCCCTGGACCTCATATGCAAATTTCAGACATTTTCGCTCAGTAGTTTTTTTGCAAACAGCGTTTCATTTTCACAGATTCACACAAACTATTTTGCTAATTTATTCACCTCCCTCGTCTGCGGTCTCAGCTGCTTCGGCTGCTTTGGCTGTGTTCGGCTCCTGCTCGGGCTTGGTTTTCGGCAGGTTAATCCAGATGTTTTTGTGGCTTTTCTGCGTGCATTCGGTGGGTTTTGCGGTTAGTTTTCATCATGTTTGCGGCAGCTTTTCCCTGCAATTCGGGGACCCTGTGGTGCTTGCTGAATACACCGCAGGGTCACCGAAATGGGATCGGCAAAAGGAACCGAATTGAAGAGAACGAAAAGTCACCGAACGTGCGGTGACTTTTTGAATCTCTTTGAATAACCCTGTATGTCTCTAACTAAATCCTGCTACTTCCAACTAAAAAACATTGCACGCATCTGTCCCTTTCTTAATCCAAACTCTACTAAAATACTCATCCAAGCTCTTATTATCACTCGCCTTGACTACTGTAACCTCCTTCTCTCTGGCCTTAAGAGATCCCAGATTCTGCCTCTGCAGTCTGTAATGTACGCCTGTGCCAGACTCCTACACCTCACCTCCTGCACCTCACATCTCTGTCAATCTCTACACTGGTTCCTGTTTCCTTTAGAATGCAATTCATTATATTGGACACATACAAAGTTCTCCAGAACCACGCCCCTGCCTACATCTCCTCCCTTATTAGCAGGTACATCACATCCTGACCACTTCGCTCGGCCAATGATCTAATGCTATCAGTTCCTTGTACCCGCACCCCTCAACTTTCGCCTTCAGGACTTCTCCTGAGCTGCCCACTTTCTATGGAACTCCCTCCCCCCAACATCAGACTCACCCTTCTCTCCAGTCCTTCAAGAATTCTCTGAAAACGCATTACTATAGAAAAGCCTATCAGCTCACTCCATGATCCCCACTGTCATTTCCTGCTCCATCTTCCCATTCAGTCCTCATGCAACCCGCTGCTTCAAATACCCTATTCATCCTCACCTAATGTGTCACCCCTCTCCTCTTAGATTGTAAGCTCTCGAGCAGGGTCCTCCCTCCTTCTGTTCAGTGTGTCTAACATATATGTATGTTTGTTATTCTGTTTCTCCCATTGTACAGCGCTAAGGAATTTGTTGACGGTTTATAAATACTTGTAACTGTAACTAATTCAACTAAGGCAACAGATTCTGCCCTTGATTTGAGCGCGGAGAAAAAACAGTTTCAGTTTTTTAAAATGTATTTTTTTAGGTTCTTTTGCCTCAAAATAAAAATTTAAATAGTAATTATGGCATGTTTCTTTTTTTTGTTTGGGGGGTAGGGGCGCTCCGCATTTCTGGGCCTACAGGCTCCTGAGGTGCAAATCCGGCCCTGGCTGTGCTTCAGATATTTGGCAATCCTGGCCTGTTAGGGTTACTTGAGGAACAAGGTTGGGAACCACAGCTTTAGGGGAAACAGTGGGGTCGACACAGGAAAGGGGCTTTTGTGCAATTTATCATGAAAGTGACCAGCAGTGGCACTCTCTAAAAAACACAATATCAAATTAATGGATATTGCTGAAATATAACGCACTTAACAAGTGCGGACATGTTTATTTTTCTCATGAAACAGGAATGAAGCTCAGTGGCCAAAAATATACTATTCCCTGCTCAGCTTCCAAAGGACAACTCAAAAGAGTTTGGGTTAGTTGACTGTATTGCAGTGTTTGCGTCATGTTTGTCTGTCCATGAAGAAGTAGAGATGAAGTAGAGATGAACTTCACCTACATTTTATTATAAATTAGATGCCTTGATCTAATGGTGAGTGATTAAACTATGCAGCCTATATGCTTTTGCGATTCTCCTGTTTTCTATCTGCTACTGCTAAGGTAGGACAATTGACATCCTTCAAGGTTTTGTCAGTCTTAAACTCAAATTATTCTTAGACTCGTCTACTTCAGAGGTTGTTAAGGAGGTCATAGTCCAACTGCTGCAGATACACAGCCTATTCAACCAATTTCTATACGCTACACTTTCTAAAAATGCTCTTTATATTCTAGACTAAACTGCTGATTACATTATGCCGCATGCTCTCAGGGGATGATATATTTCATATTAGGAAAAGGATGAAAATATCAGTGAGAAGGGCAACCAATGCTGAACATATGAGGCACGATGGCTAAAGAGACTCTGTCAAAGCAAGACGAGGACAAGGTCCCCTTGAGGCAGGTATTAAAATGTATTCTATACATTTATGCTGGCAAATTAGCTGCATAATGTATAGATTAAAAATAAACTAGGTTGCAGTGTTTCAGGATTATGGGGAAGACTTTGCAAGCATACAGATGAATAATCGTCAGCACACAACACAGAACTCATGTGTACAGGACTTTTCTGTCCATAAAAGGTTCAGATTTTCAGAACCAAAGCAGGCAAAAGAAGAAAAGCTATGTAAAGCAGCCTAACAGCACTAAGTTCCACCTTTTGTAAAAGGCTCCTGCCTGAGCCAAAATGTTTTGATGACATCCATGTAATTAAGCTCCTTCATTGTCCATCATGAATACCTGACCCTCTCTGTTTTCACTACATTGAACCTGGACTTGTAATGGGATGAGTTGCCCACTGATGACCATTCGCCCGCAAGAAGCCATAGAAACCTTACTAAACAATAATAGCACCAACAACATTTTGTTCTGTGTAATAATATTTATTATAGGCCGCAGCTTACGACATCCTCCATATTTAAAAAATATAACAATATGAAGAATAAAAATTGAAGACAGTGCTGATATGAGTTCTCTCCATCTCACCTGTACCTTTCCAAACCTAAACCCAACTTAACTCCGTTCCCATCTCACTTACTTCTAACCAGCGAATTATACATCCTCCCAAGAACCCGACCAACTGCCTACCAACCCCCGCTGTGACTAAGGGGAATAACTTAACTCACAATCGCCCCAAAACCACCCAGACTAATCCATATAATTAAAAGGAGGGAGGGTGGGGATGCTGCTTTACCTCAGGAAAAAAGGCACGGAGAGCCACTGTGCGTGCACCTTTTAACTACTCCCTCGGCACCGCCCCCTCATCTTCTCACTCTTAACTAATTATCCAAACTAAACTCCTAGCGTGCTGGTATTAGGGGCAACTGAAGGGCCCCCCACCTGAGTTGTTCCTGACCTCCATTATCACCAGCTGGTTACCACTAAAGGTATTCATTTTGGAGTCGCGTGTGACTTAGTGTGACACCATGAGATTACTGTAACGCAAGTCACATGGAAACTCCATGTTCCAGCAGAAGGACAATGATGAACTTTTTGATGTCTGTGACCTTCACTAACTAGTAAGATAAAGCAGCTGATTGAGCTTTACAATGGATCATGTGTGTAAATACAGATGCTAAGCGTTTTTTCAGTTTCCTGGTTTTCATATAGATGTAATAGAAACATCACTCACCAGCAGTCTCTTCTCCCCTTTGGCATGACCCGGTCATGTGAGGGACAGGTAACAATTTAAATGGATAAACTCACTCTTTTCAATTATATGAGTCGGCAAAAAATGCTGAAATATAAAAAGGGAGTGCTTCCCATTAAAATCAGCCAAAAATGGGCATAACAGTAACACTTTAAGCTTTACAGAAATAGTATTTTGAAAAGACTATAAATGGAAGAACATTCTCCTTACCCATATCTCTGCCTTTTGCTTTGTTATGTCTTGCAGGTTTGTTAAAACCCAGAATTTCTCTGCAATTTGACTTTAACATATACTTACAGTATGCAGCTCATGGGCAACACTGAGTTCAGGAGCACCCACCGGTGGACAGCAGTTGAGGTGTTATATCCAAGCATATGGACTGTTCAGCAGCCTAAACCCTCCAGTTCCCTACCCTGGTCTGTAGGTTGTGGGAAAAATTCCACTCAATATCCCTACCCATTGACATCAGGTGGAGGTTAAAGCAGAAGATGATAAACAGCCTACCCACTCTGATTTAACACCTCATCCACAAGCCATAGTTGGAGAGGATTGGTGGGGGTCATGAGTCCATTTTAATGCAATGCACCCAGAAATTGTATTTGCGAGTGCACCAACATAAACCAAATCACATCAGTTCTGTGCACTAAATTTTTTAGTTTATTTGTAAAGGTGTCAAATTTCAGACGAATCAATGATTTGCCCAAATTTGGATGAACCATAGTTCATACGAAGAGACATGTACTCACCTTGTAAATTTTTCAATACGTCATAAGACGTTCTATTCTAACAAGATAAAACATCTTAAAAACGGATATCCCTTTCAAATAAACTTTACTCTGTACATTTCATTAAAACATCACGATTTTGCTGCACTCAAAAAGTATATAAATAAAAAAAATACTTCTTATTGCCTTAATAATTTTTATTCTTTCTAAACTTTACAAAAATAAATTTGCAATCATAAAAGTCTACTTTCAATAAAATGTACAACAAAAGATCAGATTTACTACCAATAGTTGTGGGAGGTTTTATGACTTGTACACTGCAGACAAACTGGAATTAAAAACATTTGCCAGAAATATTGCTTTCCCTGGGTACTTGTTATTTATTTTCGAATCATCAAGAAAAACTCATTGGAATTCTTCAAGATACCAAAATGCTTTCCTTTTTACTGCATTCTGCTGTCAACGTTAGATAATCTACAGCATATTCCCAAGAATTGAATAGCAGATTCATGGTGATTATTCTGCAGTATCCCACAGCGGAGACAAAGCTGCGGGCTTTATCAGATTTATAGCTGGTAATTAATATCTCCCTACTGAGCACTCCCTTGGCTAAGGAGTGTTTGTGGCTTGTGAGCCCAAGATCCAGTCTAGCAAGGATGTAGTTAAAACTGAAAGAACTTATTCCCTCGATAATCCATATCAATACTACTGATAAAGTTTATTTGCGAGAAATGAAAGGGAGACAGAGAGGAAGAAAGGAAGGAGAGAAGTAAAGGAAAGATTTCCATCCACATGTGGAACCATTTATTTCAACTTTGGCAGCGGATAAAACTTTTGTGGATCCAACAGCTGTAGAGAATGGTCATACACAAGATAGGCTTCGTGCTCATTTTGAATTCTCTGAATTTTATAGATTGTTTGCTGGTTATAATGTAGAGAACTTGAAAATGTTCCCACTATACCACATACCTTTAGGTGTTGTCTGGGATCAATTTGAAATCACCAAGGTGCTTTTCTCGCCTCCCATTATCTGCCTCTTTGCCATGCTTCCTGGTTCTTGGCCATTCTGACTGCTTGCCTCTTGGCTTCTTCTTCACTCGACAGGCTTCCGCTCTGCAGTTCAACACCCAAACATGAAACCATGTGAATGATACATAAGGGGATAAAAAGTGAACATTCTGGCTCAGAAAAGACCTAGATTTGCCAAACAATTTGAGTGGCAGACTCCCAAACTCTCTCCAACAACCAATGTGAGCCAAAATTCCAGAGGCAAGTCGGCGCCAGCAAATGTAGCTTCAGATTGCGGTGCCTATATCCTTGGAATTACTACCATTCAAAAAGGGAGGTATCAGACGAGCTGAAATGTGGCCACTATGACAACCACACTTTTGGCAAAATATGCAGTAATGTTGTGACGTTGTATGGACTGTGGTGTGCGGAAGCCTTCTTTGTACTTTATGGTCACTAATAAAGACACAACGCAGGACTTCTGAGAGTTTTGCCTTCCCACTTTCACCACCATCCCTTTTGCTCTTTTTCCCATTTTTCTCATTTTTCCTTCCTCTAGTTTTTTGCGCTATTTGTTCGTATTGTAAAAACCCAATATATTTTCATTAAAAAAAATTAAGATTCCCTAAGGACCATTGCCTTGACTGAGAGTCATAAAGTTCTCCCTGTTCTAGGTATAGGAGCTAGAACTCACAGATGAATGTGAAGTTTCAGTCAAGACTCTAAAATAGCATGCAATCCTAAATCAACAATGTCAAACGTGAATCAGCAGTCACAAAGGCCACCAAGGTATTGTCATGAATTAAACTCTTGGGTGCAGATATCATTTTGCCTCTTTATATACGACTAAATTAATAAGGGGAATGGAAGGTTTAAGTTATGAGGAAAGGCTAACAAGCACAAACCTGTTTAGTTTAGAAAAAGGTGCCTTAGAGGGGATCTGATAATTTTATATAAATAAATATATACGGGGTCATTATAAACCATTGTCTGGAAACCTTGACTCTGCTCTTTCCTTTATCTCCCACATCCAGTCTCTGTCCTCCTCCTGCCGCTACCAGTTGGGTAATATTTCCAGAATCCACCATTTCTTACCATTGACACCACTAAGTAATTCATTCACCCCCTTGTAATCTCCCGACTTGACTATTGGAATAATTTTCTAGCTGGCCTCCCTCTATCCAGCCTCTCCCCCCTGCAATCCATTCTGAATGTCTCTGCCAGGCTCATCCACCTCACCCGCTGCTTTGTCTCTGCCGTTTCGCTTTGCGAGTCCCTTCACTGGCTCACCATCCACTGTAGAATTAAAATTCAAAATCCTTACCCTGGCCTACAAAGCTCTCAATAACTCAGCTCCCCACTACCTGTCCTCACTAATCACCAAATACACCCCAGCCCGCTCCCTAAGGTAAAACCGTGACCTGCGCCTAGCTTCTCCCTGCATCACCTCTTCCCATGATAGACTGCAGGATTTCTCACACGCAGCCCCATCCTCTGGAACACTCTCCCTCATACGGTCAGACTTTATCCTAGTTTCCCTTCCTTCAAACGCTCCCTTAACGTAAGACATTACTATTCAGGGAAACCTACCACCCGACTCACTAATACTCCTCACTGCCCCAACCAGTCCATCACTCTCACTTTGCAGTCCTCTCCTGTTTCCACCCCCAACTCTTCTAGATTGTAAGTTCCCACAGGCATAGGGCCTTCGTTTCCTCCTGTACTTGTTTGTCAAACTGTTGAATGATAATAATAATAAAAAACAGAAACTAAAGGGTATAATAATTAATATGCAGGTAAAAGCTTCTTTAGCCAAAGAAAATCTGACCGCCATTCTGTGTTGAAAAAGGATTTTTTTCCCAGTCTGTTGCATACCGGCTGGGTGGAGTAGAGGTAACATCACTGCTCTGCATGGAGAGAGCCTGTGGAGACATGGACTCGATCCCAGCGAGCAACCTCTCCAGTAAGTGTCCTTGGGCAAGACACCAAACGGTACATACTCGCCACCCAGGACATACTTGAAAACAAGAGAAATCGCAATGTATCCTCCCTGGTAAAATACTTTCTCAAAAAAAAATATATTTGGAGAACGCTTCAGACTTGCAGGGTAATTCAGAGGGAGGTGAAAACCAGGAGAATGACTGGAGAAGTGAAAACTCTAGCAGCGTTATTCAGAGAATCGAAAAGCCACCTCACGTTCGGTAAATTTTCGTTCTCTTCAATTCGATTTGGTGATCCCATTGCGGCGACCCTGTGGTGTATTCAGCAAGCACAACAGGGTCCCCGAATTGCAGGGAAAGGTTGCCGCAAACTCGCCGAAACCTCACTGCAAAATGAGGGCGAACGCACACCGAAACCTGCAAAAACATCTGGATTAACCCGCTGAAAATGCCAGAAAAACCCGAGCAGGAGCCGATCACACGCAGCGCAGCCGCCGGAAAAAGTCGACACCGCAGATGAATGCAGTGAATAAATTAGAAAAACAGTTTGCTTGAATGTTTGAAAAGTGAAACGCTGTTTGCAAAGAAACTACTGAGCGAAAATGTCTGAAATTTACATATGAGATCCAAGGAAAGATAATAAAAAGGGCTGTTATTTTGTCCTCTAACTTTCACTTTTCCAGTCTTTCTTCTGTTTTTTGTCTGAAAACCCTCCCGATCGGGAGGGAGAGGGATCCAAACGGATCTTCCCCCCCCTTTCAGGCGATCTCACGGCTTTGCCAGGGGTTGCCTGGAAATTATGTCATCGCGCAAGTGCGATGATGTCATTTACATCGGGGGCCGGCCTATCTTCGGCGCCTGGCTTCCCTGAAGCCAGAACGCTGCGGGACCCCGGACAGAGAGGTAAGTATCTCCACTGGGGCTCCCGCTGGCGGATGACGTGTGGGGTACGTCCTCCGCATATAGCGGGAGTCAATCAAGACTCATCGTCATCCGAAACTAAAGGGTTAAATAGCATGTATTGTTGTCCAAAAAGACCCTGGAGTGCCATACTTTAAATATATATTAATATGTGTTTATTATTGCAGAAGCCATCTGCACATCACAGCAATTCAAAGAACTGCATCCCAGAGCTCCTGTGCTGCATTCCCCATATGCAGCAAAGAACTCTGGGTAGGATATGCAAATGACCTCTGTCTCACTTTTATTGCATCCCGTGTCTGTTTTAACCCTTAAATCAATACCATGCCAATAATATGGAGTGCTCTTTCTTGGTGTTTATATATATAAGGACCTACGAGCACTTTTTAATGTCGCCTTAATAAAGCATTGATTTTTTTAGCTCTTTACCTAAGTCCTGGAGTGCGTCCTTTCCTAACGATTTTTACATAGAAGATTTCTGGATTTTGTACCCAGGCATGCATATTGTGAGTGGATTTTTTGCAGGTTGCCACTGGTTCTTTATATACAGTATATATATATATATATAAATGTCCAGAATTTATTAAGTTGAATGTATTTTGGTAGCTTTTGCTTGAGGAATTTTAAGACCTACAATACTTCATAAAACACATCCAATAAGGGATTGTAAAATGAAATCCAGCTTTAAATCCTGTCTTTTGAAATTAGTTACTTTTTTCGGCCCATTACAATTGCAGGCATCACACAAATGCGGTATCCACAAAAATCAATCAACGTTTAACTCAATAAAATGCAACAAAGAAAAAAACTCACTTTGATGGGTCGTAAAACCATCATTTTCAGCATCATTTGGAAGTATTTATAGGCCGTCGCTTCTGATGCATGTAAACAGAAATCCTTTGTTTAACCCAGATTCGTTACAAAAGCTTAGGAAAATTTCATATGCAACAGCTGTCTACTTTATTATCCCGTGAAGAGTTTGTGAGATGACAAGTTTCATGTGGCTGGCATTGTGAAAGTGACAGAAAGACGTTGAAACACAGTCTTGGCCTGGTGACAAAACGGGGGGTGGAATTTGCTATGCATAAGGTTTGGCCACCTTCATTCGTCGTATGAGGGATGGCTTGTGTGCAACAAATGGAAGTGTCCAAATGATATAAAGGCTTCTCTTTTACATCTGTTTGCAGTTTTATTTCCTATTTACAGCCATAATTTTAAAGCTTTTTAAATGTTTTTTAAAAATTACCTGGTCGTAGATTATATTTATGTCCACCTGCAGACATTGGTTTCGGATATTTTAAACATGAAATAACTTTCACTTTTTCTTAGATAAACTATATTTGCGCTGTGATAAAAAAAAAAAAAAAAATGGTTTAAAAGCATTTGAATATTGCTATGATAAAAAAACAATAAACAAAAAAAAAATCAAAAATACAACTAAAAACATAGATTAAAAAAAATAGATAGATATTTGAAACACCTTGCTCTATGGGAACCAAATAAAATTTTCCAAGACCAGGTTGACTGTTAGGGGGCCAGGAATTATCAATCCCCCCCCCCCCAGGTTTCCATTGATACTAGGGCATCTAGAATGCAAGCAGTGAATTTATATCCTAAATTTTATACATATTTTATCTCTTCCTTCTCCAGTTCACTATATTAGAAGCAATACTGAATGTGACTTCATAGCCTGGAGTCAAGAATTTTTTTTTTTAATAGTCGAATGCCTTAAAAAAAATATTTAATTCCCCAGTTATTCCATCTTGATCTCTTTCTTTATCGGCATATGGTCAATTAATGAAATCCCCAATATAAAGAATAATATTCCCATCTGCTGTAAAAGGATTAAATTGTCTCTAAACCAAATGTAAATGTGAAATGAAACACAACAAGAAAGTAAGAGATTACTATTTTATAAATGTAGATCTGCTACATGGATTTAAAAACTTGCTGTTTTAATGCAGCACCAAAGTTCCACAGAGTATAGAAACGTTCACAATGTATTTCAAAAGCTACTTTTATTAGCCTACTAAATAAGATATAAAATGTGTGAGTATATCTGAGCAAGCACTATGTGTAGTGATTTAATAAAAAAATAGATGTGTATATTCAAAATATGATTCCTCAATTATCAGTGTTAGATTTGTTATTCAATTTGTTGCATTTATATTTAATTCTAATAGAATAAATAATCCTCTACTGCTGACTTTGTGAGTAATTCAGTGCATTCCCTGCTAAAGGCAGTTTTAATTCTCTTTACCAGGAAGAAAACATTGAGATTTCTCTTGTTTTCAAGTATGTCCTGTGTGGCGAGTATGTACCGTTAGGTGTCTTCCCCAAGGACACTTGCTGGAGAGGTGCTCTTGCCAGGATTCAAACCTGTGTCTCCACGGCTATAGAGCAGTGATATTACCTCTACTCCACCCAACCACAATTAATTGGTAATAAATATGATCTTTACATTAACACGACGGAGGCTTTTCAGGACACTTGGCTATCTGGTGTCTTCTTGGACAAAAAAAATCTGGTTTTAGATGCTTGCTGTACACTCTTGCACTGATGGATCCTAAATCCATTTTCCTTCACTCACGTAAATATTTTGTTGACCTTCCATACTGGGTATACTGCATGCCTAAACCTCTGACTTGCATTTCAGGATGGGCGTCGCATGGCCGAAAACAAGACAATTGACCTTAGTTCCGATCCTCTTTTTTTTCCACTCTTAACCGGCCAGTAATTCCCTCTAGCATTTGCCTCTCTCTTTTAATGTGATCAGGCGCTATGAATCTGCCACAGTGGACCCGAGTACTTTCAAATTGATTAGGGCTGCTTAATGGCATCATTACGCAGGAAGAATGAGTGAATTCTGCACAGAGTTATGTTGCCGATTGAGTGGCCAAAAAATGATGGTAGTTTAACTGTAGGGGCATAAGGTGAGGGATTGGCAGCAATTTCCCGTTATCAAATTGTGTGGGTTGGCAGCACTCATCATTCACCTGGCAGAGCAGGAAGCTGATGATAATTGTAATGCAATACGCAACAGCTTTAATGCGTGCATGATAAAAAATAAGCATCTAACCATGAGCCTCTTTGCAGCCAAATTGGGTTCTGTGGCACAAATGGTCTGAAAGAAAGCACTTACAATAAGACGTCAAATCGTGATATACCTTGTGATGCAAGGGTAGACAGTCACCACCTTGGTCACCAAGTAGTTGTCAACGCAGCTCTGCTGGATGACATTCTGTATCATTAACTTAGTTTGAGTCCAGCAGCTAATGAGTGCTCGTTCTTTTCATCTGCATTCATAGACCATAAATGTATATTGATGTCTTTGTTCATAAAATGGTGAAACGGATATTGTGGCCAAGAGTAAGATTGCTTCATTTGTTTGCAAGGAAAATAATCAAAACATCATATAGGTATATCAGTTCAAACCTATTTAGTTTTCAACCAAGAAGTCAGGATTCCACTTGGCCGAGCTACTTTCTTAGCAGTATCATATTTATTTCTACTTCGCAGCAGAGGGAATTGGATATATTGGGGGACTGGGCACTCAAATGGCAGATGAAATGTAATGTAGATAAATGCAAGGTTATGCACTTTGGAGTAAAGAACACGCAAGCCACTTATAGCCAACATGGTACAGAGTTAGGGAAATCAAAGCAGGTGAAGGATTTGGGAATAATCATAGACTCCAAACTAAGTATTTATTTTACTGAGAGGGTAGTGGATACATGGAACAGTCTTCCAGTAGAAGTGGTAGAGGCCAAAACAGTAATTGAATTTAAGCAAGCATGGGATAGGCATAAGGCTATCCTAAGCAAAAGATAAATCCAGGTAAAGTATCCATGTAATTGGGCAGACTAGATGGGCCGAAAGGTTCTTATCTGCCGACATTTTTCTATGTTTCTATGTTTCTATGTTTCTAAGTAACAATGTGCAATGTCAAACAGCAGCCGCCAAGGCCAACAAGGTATTGGCATGCATTAAAAGGGGAATTCACTGTCGGAATGAAAACACAATTTTGCCTCTTTATATATCAATGATTAGACCGCACCTTGAATATGCCGTGCAATTTTGGGCACCTGTTTTAAGAAAAGATATTATGGTGCTAGAAAGGTGCAGAGAGGGGTGACTAAATTAATAAGGGGAATGGATTATTTAAGTTATGAGGAAAGACTAACAAGCTTAAACCTGTTTAGTTTAGAGAAACGGCACCTTAGAGGAGAATTGATAACTTTATGTAAATATATACGGAGCCATTATAAACCATTGTCTGGAAACCTATTCATTAACAGGGCTGTACACAGGACACAAGGTCACCCATTTAGACTGCAAGAAAGGAAATGCATCCTAAAGCATTGGAAGGGTTATTTTAAAGTAAGAACAATGAAGCTGTGGAATTCTCTGCCTGTTGAGGTGGTTGGGTCAGAGTCTATACAGACTTTTAAACATTGACTGGAGGGCTTCCTGCAAAAACAGAATATTAAGGCTTTTAATATTTAATATGTGGGTAAAAGCTGCTTGATCCAAAGAGAAATCTGACGGCCATTTCGGGGTCAAGAACATTTTTTTTTCCAGTATGTTGCATATTGGCAGGCAACTAGGTTCTTTGCCTTCTTTTGGGTCAACAGCAGTAGGTGATGTGTGAAAGACTGAACTCGATGGACGCACGTCTTTTTTTCAGCCTGCGTAACTAAATTTTCTAACTCTAGTATTCAGTTCAGCACAACTCACCATTAACAGATATGCCTGACTTGGAATGGATGGGTTTTGACAATTTGACTATAATTCCTACAGTTCTCTGCCAGAGAATGAATGGAAATGCAATGCAGCAGCTGAAAGGTCAAAACCTTTAGTTGAGACAGACAAGAAGAAACTACACTGAAATTACACCGACACACTGGAGGACCTAGTGAACATCATGGAGAGGTCAAAGTCTCCCTAGACGCACATATTTAAATAAAGGACTTGGATTGGTGGCTATGTTTGTATATTTTTTTTTAGTGCTGGAGATTATCATTATCACTCTTTCTGCACCTGAAGACGTTTGTGCAACCTAACAAAACGCGTTTAGCGTTCCTTTTACAGTGGTTTATACACGTTCCAATCCTTTCTTTCCCCACTTTTTTGGTACCCGGTGCACCTGCTTCTTTACAAAACAGGCTCCTAACCCCTGCTGCACCATTAAGGTGACGTGTGAAGCACAAGTAACAATATATATTAATTGTTTGGGGTTTTTTCTATCATGTGCACTGCTTCCGATTTTAGTGCTCCCATCCAGTTGGGGGTTTACATTATTGCAGTGCATTTTTGTCTTATAGGATCTCTCGATCTCCGACATTTTTTCTATGAAACCTGGATAACCCCTGATAGATAGAAGCCAGGGGTCAGGGGAAACTATGTTCTGACAGATTATGAGAACTTTTGTGATATTAATTAACTCTTCTTGATATTGTTGACACAATCCTCTAGCACACACTTACAGGGTTATTCAGAGAGAGGTGAAAACAAGGAGAATTGCCAGGAGAATGAACAGTCTAGACAAAATAACCGATATGGAAAGTGTGATAAATGGAAGAATTTTTCTGGCTTGGCTATTTTGATCTCGAATTTTCACTTCTCCAGTCATTCTCCTGCTTTCCACCTCTCTCTGAATAGCCCTGATAGTTAAATCATCACATGCTTACTTAATTGTTCAACTTCAAAAATTCAAAACAAATTAATGATATGTTTAGTACCTAAAATGCCCCTTAAATGCATTTATATAAGGAGAGAAAAAAAGTTAATTACTGTCCTCACCGTATGTTTTAAACCAGGAATCCCCTTGTATCGTGTTGCCTTTGCTATCACCTGCTGTGACCTTAAATTTAATTAAATGTACTTTTAAAGTGGTTTCACTTTTGCAGCCTTTAAAATTGAAGGTTTTTTTTTTCGTTTTTTTATTATTAACCTTCCTTTCACAATGCAGTTTTTTTTCCCTTTAGAAATCTCCATTCCCGCTGATTCATTATGTGTCGGTAAGCAGAGCGTGACATGTTAAAAGCCATCTTGATAGTATTTGATATTCAGTACTAACAACTTATGGAGTCAGAGGAGATTTTTAAGGGAAGGCAGGGGGAGGCAATTTGCATACTGGATGTGCCAAGACAGTAGGTAATTTGCATTAAGCATCCAGAAATTCTCTGCTTGCAATCTGTCAACCTTCACTAGCTTTTCATTTTTATACCCTTCATAACATACCGGGGAGTGTAACCAACAGCATACCACTGCAATACAGTGCCTGAGACACAGACGTGTAACCTTGAATGGTGGGGGTAAACACATTGTCAACATTAGGCCATCTACAATTACTGTTTTGTACATTAATCTGAACACATGCTGGACTAAAGGATTTCAATCCAAAACCTTAAGAACATTATCAAATCAAATTCTCAATGTCAACTTTTTAAGGAATTTAGGTTTTTGTGCTGAAATCGGTATTTAATTATTGGAAACAATGAAAAAGACTGGTTTAAAAAAGGTTTTATATAAGCATTTATATATTATTTTTTATTTTGTTTGGGTTTCCATAGGGGGAGGAACCTGTAGTTTTATTGACCAGGTATCTTGTTACATACTGTAGTAGGACGTTGGCTGAGGACAATAGTAAAAGCATTCTGCTGGCATGAAAGTAAAAGGTAGATGGGTAGTGAAAAATTGGCACAGGCTCTCCTTACTGTCTTCCTTATATTGCACCTATTCCACACCAGCTTGCTATTACCACCTGGCTACAGAATGATGTTCGTTGGCACTAATTTTGGCTCCTGTTGTCCATAGAACTCCTTGGAACCCAGCATGTCCCAGCTGTGAGCTTTGCACGAACTCACAGTCGCGTGATCGAACTGGAGCCATTCCGCCAGAATAGAAGAACAAGCTGCCATGGAATAGCTCGTTCTTCTAATAGCAGACATAAATTGATGCCTCCTATACAAGGTATAGAAGATGTTAATTTACAGTAAGGACACATTATGTCCGAGCAGAATAGAGATTCCAGACATTAAGATTACTTCTGAAGCGTTTATGCATAGTAGCTCCAGCAGTTATCTTAACGTCAATAGTGGAATAGGGCCCAGTATCAACCAATCCCAAATACCACATAACAGTGATCAGATCGGGAGCCTGAAAATCACAATTGGGATATGCTTAATAAAAACACATAAACTCTGTCCAGAGATCTTCTATCACTTCTCTAGGGCAACAGCATACACTATTCATATTCAGCCCCACTTCATGTGCCATTATATGTCGGTATAAGAAACTACTAAACCAAAGCATTTATTTGTGGAAACTAAACTTCTCAGTGTATTCCTGTGGAGGCTCAGCAACAATTTATACAGTTTCATCCAATTGATCCATTTCAACACTGGTCCCTTAGAAATCAGTTGGTTACATTCTGTTTTATTGGTATGTTTGAGAGAACGCTCTCACAAACACCTGAAAGTTTGCAGTAACTGTTTTAATTCTAATTTAGGCTAACAGAGAAATAATAACTATTGTTGGGCAACACATGAAAAATGCTTCCATCCAGTGTGATACGCTTTGCATATTCCAAGGCAGCCCACTTCTTGCAGGGTCAAGAGCAGTTGAGCAGTGTGGAGGATCAGTGCCATTACGACTGTGTATTCTCATGTACGTAGATGAAAAGAACAGAGGTTCATGTGCAATACATCTATGGACGGTTAATTTTCTTTTCGGTTCATAAAGTCATTGCATGGAGGTTTTTCATTTCCCTTTTCGAAGTGCAATAAAAGAACTCCATGAAACACAAAGAAGAATATGTGCATGGGATATTTGGCACCAGCCGAATGTAAACTTGTAACCACGTAGCCTCCTTGAACTTTGTATGTTTAAAGGGATTTTTATAAACATATATTTAAATGACTGGAATTTAAATTAATTCAGTGGTCATTTAGCACAATGAAAGAGATCTATCATCTCATGTTGTATCGGCATACCGCTGGCAATTTGTCTAACATTTTAATATTTTTCTTTTTTTGGAATGTTATACTCCCTGTATTGTGTGTGTATAGCAACAGCTTACACCCTGAGCACCCCCTCCCGACATAAATTAAAAAAAATAACGTTGCACCACTAATCTAGCTGCTATCAACTCAGATTTATGTAATTATAATTCTGATTTACAAAATTACAATAAGACATATATATTTAAATTAATGTTAAATGTATTAAGTAAATGTAACACAATGTAAGACATTATGTAGAAAATAACAGATTGAAGGGACATATGAGCCATAACAAAGCATAAATATATTATTATAGATTTTGCTGTAAAATATCCTTAACGGGGTGACTTTTGGACTCACGGAGAGTGATCCTTCAGCTTGAAGGAGGGAAAAAACCCTAGGGTGCAACCCTCTGGGGAACCTTGGCATGAAAGATTGCCCTTCCCTCTGGGCATTAAGTAGTTAAGGTAAAGTTTCTATGACAAAAAACTCTTGTTCTATTTAAGACGGCAGTGATTAAAAATACATATGTAGACCGAGAGGCAAATAAAGACAGACATGTATACACAGACATAAACAATCATTATAAACAGATTACTTTGGATATAACCTGCTTTATCCTACCCCATCACTCCCCCTCCTCTAAGCAAGTCTACCAATGGAACACGTGAACAGCATAAGAGGATCATCACAGACCAATCTGTGTTAAAAGGTATACAAGTAGCAATGTTGTTAACTATATCGCTCTCAGCTAGAAGCTCAAGCTTCAAGGACTTGTCTTATCTAAAGTGGTCAAGTTCTAAGTCTTCAGACAAAGCCAAATGTGGTGCAGATCTCTACACCATGGAGAGGGATAGGTGTATATAGTACATAGTGTTTTAATAGTATACTGTATGTAATATCAATATAATGTGTAAAGAGTAAAGACGTGCAATTTTAGGTGTATTTAGCATCTGTATGCAATGTGAAAACACACACACACAGAGACATAGTCACAGACACCCATATGTGTTGCATGCCTGTTCTCTGGAGTTCACATTCACCATAGCTAGCTGGTTTCATATGAAGGATATGATACTCATGTTGCTGCTTCTGATGGCCTTCTTCTCATAATCCGTGTTGGGAACATCCAACAGCCAACGGCTGTGATGCTTTGGCCCAGAGTGTTTGCGCAGCAGCAGCTATGGTACCTATCCTACATTCCTGCCAACCTCTTTAGCTATGCAGTCATATAACTGCAATCCTATACATCTACACAGTTATATATCAGCCTCTTCCAGGTTATTCATAGAGATCTATCCAGGTTTACATACCTATCTGTCCATCTGTATATATGTTTCTGCCGGTCTAAAAAAATTGTGTTTACATTTTTTAGACAGGCTCCAAAAATAGGTCTATCAAAATCTTCAGGTCAAACCCACAAAGATGAAAATCCGGCCCCGGTTGTTTGGTGAATAATAATAAAATGAATTTGTTCTCTTAAAGGAGGACTCTACTAAAAAGTAGTGTCCCTTTTTTGCTCTTAAATAATTTTTAAGTAAGTAATAATAATAAGAAAAATAACTAAAAATTATTACTTATTTTTGGTGATGTTACTGACCTTTTGTCCTTTGGCGCTCAGTACCGGCTGGGTGCAGTAGAGGTAACATCACTGCTCTGCGTGGAGAGAGCCTGTGGAGTCATGGGCTCGATTCCAGCGAGCAACCTCTCCAGTAAGTGTCCTTGGGCAAGACACCTAACGGTACATACTCGCCACCCAGGACATACTTGAAAACGAGAGAAATCTCAAAGTATCCTTCCTGGTAAAATCCTTTCTCAAAAAAAAAAAATTGTTTGACTTCAGTTCACAGTTTAGAGAATAAAGCCTTTACAGTTTTCAGTGGTAAACACTCTTGAATCAGTACATTAGATACTTGCTGCGTACAGTCAGACTTCTATTTTCCATGCTTAGCTTGAGCTGCTAAGGAACATTATGCACATTCCAATATAAAAGGATCTTCAGCCTTTTAAATAAATACTGTTTATTTTGCTGTTTTTAACCCTATGCCTTTTGGTGAGGGCAGAGTGGAGTAAAGCTATCCAGTGCATACTGCTCTTATCCTTAAAAGGGTGGAACGCAAACACTTAACCCTTGGTACTCTAGATACTGCAGGTTACATTCATCACAGCACTCATCCGGACAAATAGTTATATATCTCACCAGCTCATATAACCCCCAGGCGCCACATTTGCTCGCTATTTAGTCCAGATATTTTTCCCACTCTTGTGTATGTAGGAGCAAATCCAGACACCAATCTTGGGAGAGACACTCTACTAATTTTGGCTAAGAAGTGCTGGTATAAAAACAATGTGTTGCTGTTGTACTATAATAATAATAAAAGTACCTAAAAAAAATAAAAAGAATAATAATATAATAATAACAGCAAAATTACACCAATGCCTTAATGATAACAGGAAAATTTGAAAAATACACATAGTGACTGTATACTTTTCTAGACACAATAGATGGAGAGGAACATCACTGCTCTATAACCATGGAGACACAGGTTTGAATCTTGGCAATCAACGTGCTTGGGGATATGGCCATTGGTATTACATGGGCATAATGATGATATGTATTGTTACTGGTGAGCAGCACAATTGTCACCACTCAATAAAGTTTGCATTAGTTTGGAAAAGGGTTTTTCCCATATGCTGAGCTGGGAATTTATTTGGTAACATGCACTATTTAAAATAAACAAATAAATAATATATTTATATATGTATTGTAAGTGGATCAGGGCACATTGGGAAGGCACATTCATTTTCAAAAGTGTATATTAGGACATAGGAAGCTTTTTTGTGCAGGAAAGTGGTTTCCTATGGAGCCATTCTGGCCACCGCATCACAGCTCACACAATCCGCGTGTGTGAGTTACTAAAGTAAAAATAAAACCGTTAGCAAATCCAGCACATTGTCTCTTTAGATGTGGCAATCTATATATATCGACAGACAGACAAATATTTCAGCCATATCCACCCATCAATAATACAATTCACCTATAAATGTCTGTCAGAATAGTTGATATAATTCTCCTTGCAACCAGACAGTGGATATAACTGATTTATGACAGAAACAAATGTCGACAGAACCCAGCATATCCCAAATGTGTAAGACTAATGGCACTGTGAATAGGGTCATATCGAAGCTGGTAGAGGTCTAGCACAATAACTGCTAAGCCTTGGCACCCTGAATGGATTTAATATGATGATCAGCCAACCTACAGGGTTTAATATCATTTTAGCAGAAATAATTGGGGGTCTAAGCCCTGAGTTGCTCTTAAACCAGTGATTAAAGATTTAATAGCTTTTGCAATATCTACACGGAATGCAATCGTTGGGAACTGTGCCATGCCCAGTCGTAGCCGACGAGCTCAATTAAATTGCAGTCTTTAGAAAATAACATTGTGAAACTGTTTAGAACAATAAATTCTACAAATTTTGTGCAAGCTTTAATAACTATTAATGATTTGGAAACATTTTTTCTCACACCAGTACAGCTACACTAAGGACTAGAGGCTCTATTCCAACTGAGCCGTTATAATTAACGAATAAGCCGTAAAGTAGAACGACCCAACTTAGTAAAACTAATGGCTCCCGTCCTATTCCAGCTGAGCAACAACGTTTCCTTTTGGCTCAGCTATTGCAGCTGCTGACTATAAATTAATGCTTCCTATACTTTGTATAAAAAGTGCTATTGAGTAGGCAGCTGCAGAATGATTTGTTTGGATCTGATGAGCGTAGAACGACGTGCTTCCTCGATCGGTAATTCAGTCACAGCTGTCAAAATTTCACACTTGTATGAAGTATTCTATAATTTTTGGGCTCCACATTTGCCGCGATTCCCACAGTCAATTTCACTTGACCAGGAAAAGGGTCTGAAATAAAATCCTCAATTTCGGCTGAAACCCGTTTACATATTTTAGCTTTATAAATCCGCACCCCTGTCAAATTTCCGTCAAATTTGGCTTTAATGAATAATCTTGAAAGGGTGCACTTGGTGAAAGCATTGCACTTTTGTCCGGTCATGGATATTAAAAGGGATTGCGGGCATTCATGTGCTTCCATTTGTGTTGTTTGCGTGGCAGGGAAACATGGAAAAGCAGCAAAGCCGAAGAAAAATGGCTCCAAAATATTTGACAAACTACTTATAGGAGCAAGCCCTGTCCCCAAAAATAATGCCCACATCAATGAAAATATTCCTGTATAGACTGCGTTGCTACAAAACATGATTAAGGATGCAGAAACAGGACAGAACAACTTTTCGAAGTTGTGGTTAGCATATCTGTATTATTTTTACTGTAAAGAACCCACTCTTCAGATGGATGCAAGATCACCATTAATTGAGTCTCAGTCTGTGGCATAGACTCCTTTGTACAGTACTGTTACTGAACAGGTCTCTGCGAAGCTATTTCTACCAGTGATGGTTTTGTATTCAAAAAGAAAAAAGAAGTGTATTTAGACTATAGACACACTTTCCCACTTCAGTTAGTACTCAGGTTCTTTATACCATGTGGTTTACTGAAACCACATTTATCATGGAATAACTTAATTTTTTTTACCTCCTGTGTTTTTGACATGTGGCCTCCGCTGTTCTCTCCACAGTTCATGGTATTAAATGGACATGCAGCAATGGGAACAGCAGTTCAGGGTTTTCAGTGGAGCACCTTGTTCAGCAGATTCTCGACAGTCATCAGACCAAACCACAGCCTCGGACGCACAACTGTCTCTGCACTGGCAACTTAGGTAACTATAGTGATTAAACATAGGGTTTGGAAAAATACAAGTTGTATCCTTATGCAAGCAGTGTTCCCACCGTCTTGAAGTAAATAAATGTGTAGAGTGATATTTTGTTTTGGCTACATTGACAATTGATGTAGCTTGTTGACACGGCCTAAGATGCCAGAATAGGGACAATTGTGCGCAATTTATTTAATACCCACTATTTTGCCTCAATGGTCCAGCATACAGCTGTGAAAATGATAACTCTGCCCAAAACACAAATTACACACATCAGTAAGCTACTTTTCAGTATAGGCATGTTCACTGTGAAATCCTTACTTTGGAAAATATTCCTGGATATTTTTAATCCAGGTTTTGTACTGCAGATATAGCTTAAAAAAATCCCCTTTACATTTCCCATCTCTCTATTGAAACAGATGAATAACTTGTTGTACTAGGTTGATCTGGGCATCTGCTCTTTCTGTATAATAGCCTCTAGCAAACGTTTGTGCCATTGAACCATATGAACACCAGACACTAATAATGTTTGCCTTAAATGGTGAGAAACTATTAGATTCTATAGTTTATTATCGGAAATGTTATCTTAGAATAGCACCTGCTCTGTTGGGAGGCAAATGTGAAGACTCTAAAAAAAAAACTCTAAATTTGTTTGTATATGTACTTTCATAAAGGGAGGGGTGAGATGCCCCCCTTTCTGGGAAGACGTCAGTCATACCCTGTATAATGTCAGAATTTAAAAAAATAGTAAATAACACATTGTGATCTTATTTAAAGGGTATTTATATTTTGAAACTAGAATCAGAAAGCAGGAGTTAATACTCATTGCGTGGCCATTGGTTTATCAGTCAACTCTTGCTTACCAATGCTAACAAATATTACCTCTGAAAAATGTACTCATTACACGCAGAAATATATGAAATATTTAATGTATTCACATGGTGTCTTCAGGTTACATGGCCTTTTTAAAAATGTATATTTACAATCTTTTATTTATAGAGCACCTACACATTCAGCAGAACTGTCAATGAGAAGGATCAATTGTTTGTGATATATCTTTACAAATTCACTAAAATATTTAGATTCTAACTATAATGCAGCTATGGATTATTCAAAACCAATGGAATTTAAATACATTATAGAAAAACACAATGTACCTCTATACAGCCCCTCTATAATTGTATTGCTTTTGTTTTTAGTGTAAATAGAATTGCTATTAACTTACATGCCATGTTTCTATGGAGATCCAAGATTCTAAGAACTACCTTTGCATATTCTGCATTTGACTTTTTCCCAAGAAACACATTGGTGTTTTCTATTACATTACAGGTAGTACCATACTGGAAGTTCAAACTCTGAGTACTCTTGATAGTTTGATAGTATTAATATATCCCGATATAGGGCTATATTACAATCTTCGTGCAAAAACCCTCACGCAAAGCGAAAATGTTTCTGCCAAGCGTTAAACTTTTGAGCGTGCAAATCACCGCTGGAATTACAATCCTCGCGCGTCTTTTCATCCGCCGATCAATACCGCGCGCAAACAGGACGCGGCCAAATGCTCACGCAGAACCGCCTCACACAAAAACCAGTGTACGAACAGTTTTTTTTCTCGCGATTCAGCCAATCAGAATTAAGAACAACAATTATCTCACGTTTAGTAATTGCGCCTGCCAAAGTCCATCTGAGCATATATGCTGCGGCAATAATACATGCACACACAACTTCTCCATTTTATTGGTTTGGAATGAGTAGAAGGTGTAACTATATCTTGCTGCATTTTTTTTTTGGGCTGGTGTATTTTGGTTCGGCCAGGTTGTTCAGATTTGCCATTAACACCAACTTTTAGGAGTTGCTAAAATTATGCGCGCAAAGGCTATGTGGTAATTACCGCAAATACATTGTAATATCATCCGCGTACCAGCGCACATTCGCGTTTGGGCTCACAATGTTAAGTATAGGGCACGCGAAGTACAGAAAGCTCACGCAGGGTTTGCGCAGGTTCACCCGCGGTAGACAATTGTGCGCGGTTGTTGCGCTAACTATGTAATACGGGATTAGGCGCAAATGGTTTTACCCCAGTGTTAATGTTTTTTTGCGCCAGTGCAAACGTTTGCGCGAAGATTGTAATTTAGCCCATAGACAATATAGTGATATCAGAATTCCATTGTTTCTTAGCAAGTTTGCGTAAGAATTTTATTTTAAGGACATTGGCAAGAGTTTGGACTTAATTAACTCAAAAATGACTTTTGCAAAGAAGTCATGTCTTTCTCTAATTTGAAATTTAGAAGGGGATCTATAAATGCTAGCAAAGGGAAACTAAAGACAGCAGATAAAAGTAAATACATTGACCATATTGGGCAATTAGATACTGATATATTCATTATATTTAAAAAAAATCATAGCTATGAGGAAGAAATCTCCCATTTCCAGATTAATCCATTGATGCCTTCAATTCTAAATGAGATTAAGAATTAAGAATACATAGGAAAAGTACCTCAGAGTTATTTTCCAAGTAGGAATGTCATATGTGCTCCTTAAATCAATAATCATTTAGAGTATAAAAATTATCCATAAAAGTGCCAGTGCTATTTTAATGCCTTTAAGTGCTTTTTGTTGAAAAAATATTATCATAACACTTATTTGAAACGTGGGATGCGAAGTTAACAATTAAATATAGGGTAAAATAGCAGAGAGATTGTTATTTCAAAATAGTTACAATATTTAAATAATATATTTGTTAATTTCTAATTTTTCTTGTATTTATTTATCCTTTTCACAAATATTTTTGGGATGAAATGTTCTAAACATTAGATGGTATTCCTTATCTGGCACAGTTTGAAATGGGGTCTGAATTATTAACATACGGACAGAAATGGCCTTTGTGAACATACAATGAATTTGATAAAGAGAGATCATGAAAATGGTAAAATATTTTGTAGCAATCATAATGAGATTATTAGCAAAAAACAATAGAATTTAAAAATATTTTCTTTATGTGGGTATAATGCATGGAAAGAAAAATTACAGTAACGCCTTGTACTTGTAATGTACAAGGGTTTGTCAGCAGATTATTACCAACAGAATATTATCCCTGTACAGTAGTGAGCGACCCCAGAACGCTCTCTCAGTTCTGTACTTTATCTGGTTCTTGAAATGCAGCAGGAACCTTTGAGATTTTTTTTACAGTGAGGTTTGGGGCCACTCTGTGTTCTTTACAGTAATACAAGGTGACAGGAGTGATACCTCGCTGGGAATTTACTTTCTCCACAAGGGGCATACTAAAAGGTATGCAAAATGGATATTACATGTTAATTTATGATACTTATATTAACATGACGCAAAATCGGGCTTACACATTTTTGGATGTGAAAGGGTTAATAGATGTATTTTAGGGTCAGGATCTATACCTTATATGTTCTACAGTGTTATTCATCCATTTCTATTACAAGCAAATTAATGACAAATCAAGACTACATTCATAATAAGAATTAAAAACGAAATTGCCAAAATATTTATTTCATCTTCTTTATTTTGTGGTTGAAGACAGAGTAGATTTGTAAAAGACAACGGGCAAGACAATATATTCTAATATGCATTGAATAAGCCATATAATTAAGCCACATACACTGCTGTATATTTTGCATCGAGTCCAGGAAATTTCCAAAATATTTAGATTATTTAGGTTAAATAACTCAGCAGAAATATCCAAAAAACTATCGGAAATAAAACCTGTCAGTAATATGCAAATCCTGGTTCACGAATAAAATTTCTGAAGGATAATTTATTTACTTATGCTCTTAAAAAAACAAAACAGAATACTGACCATTTCTATTTTATTTATATATATATATATATAAAATATAATTTAAGATAAAAACTGGACATGATTCGATTTTTCACGATTCCTTGTTTTTCCCTTCTTATAATTATTAATGTGCAAAAAGCAAGATTTTACTCTTTCTGAATATACTTCTATCATAAATTCACTCTCACGTTTTTTAACAAATACATCTTTTCATTGAAATGACACACACACACACAAACATGATTACGTTCAATGATTCTGGTTTTCACTTGGTCTTTGTCTTGTCTTTTGCTTCTCTGCACAAATTGCTGATATACTTGCAGATTTAAAACAAGATTGCCCACCATCCAAAAGAATTGGTCTGTGTCTTATAGCGCAGTGAAACCGGAATGCATACAGCACAAATAAAATGCTCTAGAGGTGTTCTGACATTCTTCAGTTTGTGTTTATTGATTAACAATTTAGAAAACAAAATAAAACTTAACGAAAAGGTGGTTAATCCCTCTCCTGAAAAATAATGTATTTCCTAAACTTGCAATAGAATTGCAAATGTTCTCGCCACCCAGGACATACTTGAAAACGAGAGAAATCTCAATGTATCCTTCCTGGTAAAATCCTTTCTCAAAAAAAAAAAAAAAAAATGTTGAGCAACATAAAATTACAAAAATTGCAAAGATCTTCCTAACTGGATATGTATTTGTCCAGCTTCTTATTCTGACCTTAAATCAGCAATAGATCAAAAATTACTAACTAAATGATAGGCTAGTAAAAAAAAATAATAATAACTAAAATATAAATGATTATTAAATTATATATTAACAATCAAATATTAAGTAATAAATGAGATGACAAAAAAAAGAACATTTTAGTCAACAAATAGTTTTTTAACAAATAAATATATTTAGGTAATGATATAGATAAATACATATACATACATGTATCAGAGCACTCCAGCCAATAATGGTCTCGCATATATTACATTTCTGAGCTAAGATTAAAATGTTGAAAGTTTGGTCACAAAATATGATCATATGTTGCTAAGCCTGCTAGCAGCAACAATATACCCAACCTTTTAGCAGGTCCAGTGCTATGCAAACTCAATGGCTGCCATTATGGGATAAACCCACTTTCGCGTGGCATATATATATCCTCCTGTGGCTGCCTGCAATTCTAGGTTCAAGTAGAATCCTGCAATGGGGCACATCTAACAGGAAGGAGTGGTTACCAATGAGGGTCAGCCCTCTGTTCAATATTTGTATACAAACCTCACTTGCAGATGTAATGCATAGCTTGATAAAGGCTAAATGTTGGGCAATATGAATTTTATCTATTTGAAATAAACCTTTCTGTCTTTACTGATTAAGTTTCAGATTGCATCCACTACACGTTTTTCATCTTTGCGTATATCTGTGTAACTGTTTGCTTAAACACTGAAAGCACAAATAACAATATGGACTTCGAAAGTAAACCTTTAAAGTTCATCAAAAAATATTTCCAGTTGCTAAAGTCAATAACAACTATTATAGGAAGCTGAAAAGATACTTCTGCCTCATTACTAAGACAGTTGGGAGTAGAAATTTACCCATGTTAAAACAAAGTCAGATATAAATGTGTTGGGATATGAGGGTGCCACACTATAGCCCATTTCTGTACCTAGTGGCTACCTGTCATTCTCATCCCCACACAGTAAAATCTTTATTTTTTTATTGGAATAATGTATTGTTTTGCATTAGGAAGATAGGAAGAGGGTAAGCGATAACTCCCTATTATATTTTCAAACTTGCAAACCTACTATTGAATTTCTGTGTTTTGATCCCATGCATAGTCTCACTATACATCAGTTTGCTACAGGGTTCACGTAAGAAGAGAGACATATTTCAAATTTGCATCAAAGATACTTAATAAGTTCTTATTTTAACTATATCTTCTCTTTGTTTGAAGTGCAGTGGCAGTCTTTCACCATAAGGTACTATAGCACCTTATGCAACATCCTGGTAAACATAAAGAAATCTAGCCATAAACTGACAATTTTCTCTGATATTACATGTGTTCCCAAGAGCTTAACTTCAAAGAGGAAAATATAAATTACTAATCTTTCAATTGGAACATATTAGCATTACCATGGAGAACAGAAAAAAAATTGTGTTACAGATCTAGTAAACCTCTTTATATCAATGTCCAGTCCATCTGTTGCAAATATAAATTGTTCTGTCCAAATGTTTGGAACAGTAAAACACTTCTAAACAATAAAATTGTTTGCACATATATTTTAAAAAGAAAAGTGTATTTGTTAATTAGCATTCCACCAACTATACAAGAGTTTATAGTGTTCCAATGCCCTTGATTGTGTCATTTTACCAACTTTGATTAAATTTAAATAAAAGGCAGAGCAAAGGATATGTAATATCCTTTAATTGAGAACAAAAGTATTCTCATTGAACTCAAAACAGAAATCCCATCCAGCCTCCTGGTGTATAATTAAAAATACCAAAGAAACATATTCTTGAATATATATGTGTTCTTGATTATAAATTGAAATACCCCATTCTATGATTAAAGTTCTTTTTCACATAAATGTCTCTTCACAAAGAAGAAGCCTAGATATTTAACTTGGGACAAGAACAGCTTTACAATATGCAATGCGACCTTCTTTAGACCTAGCAAAACTTTTTTTATTTGTATAATCCTGCTATATCTCCAAATAGTTTAAACAGAATAATATTCAGATGTAATATTGTATGTCTATGATATTTATATAACTGAGATTATACAGATGAGATAGTTACTACATAATCTTCTCTAAACTATTTATTGACGGAAAAGAAAGAAAGTATGTAAGCAGGGTTATTCAAAGAGAGTCGATCTGGCCCCGAAAGGTAACCAAACACTGAAATTCAGCGTACTGTTACCTTTCCTGGCCATTCGGCTATTCAGAGAGCAGGCAGTTCGTCAAATCTTGGTGAATTGCCTGCACATACGGTGCCTGTTCGGTGCCTGTTTGAGGGCAGTGAAATCCCCATAGCTTTGTCTATTCGGAGAATACCAAACAGCAGGGAAAAGTTGCCGAAATGCCCTGCTATTCGGTGGTTTCATTCGGCATTATTCTTCAGACGAATCCCATAGACTTCAATGTTAAAAATATTCCTGTTTTAAGTCAATATCTAATAAACCGTTTAATATTATACTCTGCAGTAAAAAGTCCCTTTATTTATAGATTTTTTGTGATTTTTTTGGGCAAAATTATTTTCCTGTTTTTTTAAAATCATGTTTTTTTTTACTTTAACTGTCCTTTTTATTATCATTCATAGGATCTTATATGTAAATTCTAGGCATTTTCGTTCAGTAGTTTTTTTGCAAACAGCGTTTCAAATTGTAAACTTTAAATCGTACTGTTATTTGTTTTTTTACACCTCATTCGTCTGCGTGTCGGGTTTTTCTGGCAGCTGCTCTGCGCTGTGATCAGCAGCTAGTCGGGTTTCTCCGGCGTGTTCGGCTATGGTTAATCCATCTGTTACTGTGGGTTTCAGTGAGTGGTCGGCAGGTTTTGCAGCGAATATTCGTCGGGGTTTGTGGCGGGTTTTCCCTACAGTACGGCGGCCCCGTGGTGCTTGCTGAATACACTGCAGGGTCGGCGAACTAGGATCGCCGAATCGCGCCGAATTGCATGGAACAAGAAGTCAGCGAACCTGCGGTGACTTTTCGATTCTCTTTGAATAACCCTGTATATGTTTGTCTTAAACAATCTAATTAAATTAAAAGATGTTGTCAGGAGTAAGGATGCAAAACAATCTGATCACTAGACTAACGGAGATTTCTGAAGATACTAACCTGTAGCTGAAAAATGCTTTGGTCAGAGTGAACTGATTTTGTAGTTTACTTAATTATAACATAGCTTAGGGAATTGTTGAAATAACTGAGCTTTGTTATACATACATTGTGTATGATGCACTGAAGGAAAAGCAACAGAGCAATGAGAACATTTATTATGCACCTGAAGGTACGATGAGCTCCTTGACACAAATTATTTGTAGCCATTAGCCACAAGGATTAGTTTTCATTCTTATTGAGTTATTTTTGAATAATTAAGGCTACAATCTTTTTTTTCTTCTTAGAAGAAAAGGAAAATCAATTAGAAGGAAACATATCAAAAATTCATGGGTTCTCCTTCAGAAAAGAAGTAAAGTTTGTGCTAAGGGTTTGCAGAATAAAACTGTCAGGCAGAGTCATTTACTGAAACCTGCTTAATTGTAGAACAAACAATATCCATTTGGGTATGACTCAGATAAAAAGCATTATTTTGATGAAATGTTGTCAAGCAGAATAGATTTCTGACCTCCTTGTTCTGACTCTTCCCCTGCTTTGTTGTGTTAATGACTGGTGTGTACCTAACCTTTTTTGGTCTTTCAGGGTAACATAAATTTATCTAAATATAAAAAAAATAGCAAGATGCTACATGTGAAAGAAATATTTATTGGAACATAGGAAAAATAAATATGTATTGTGTGTATCTCTGTGAAAACAGGTGCCGCACTACAGAATAATAAGAAGCTGTTAGGAATTTGCAATCCCAGTAATGGTTTAATTACAAGTATTTTTGCATTACTTTTTTTAATCCTGTATTCTGTTTTTGATTATTTGCAGGCGCAGGTAGCAGTGTGCATCATAAATGTAATAGTGCCAAACATCGCATCATCTCTCCAAAGGTCGAGCCAAGGACAGGTAGCTACAGTGCTCACTCAGAAGTCCAAAACAATGATGTTTCGGAAGGCAAGAATGAGCACAGTCATGGCAAATCCTCCAGCCGGGAAAAAAGAAATGGTAAAATGGCAAAACCTGTGCTGCTGCATCAAAATAGTACTGAAGTTTCATCTACAAATCAAGTGGAAGTTCCTGATACCACCCAGAACTCTCCAGTATCAATTAGCAGTGGCCTAAATAGTGATCCAGACATGGCTGACAGCCCTGCCGTTACCGGTGTGTCCAGCATGACTGTTGCATCTGTAATGGGGAGTCTCTCTCAAAACGCCACTGTATTTATGTCAGAGGTCACAAACGAAGCGGTGTACTCAATGTCACCCAATACTGGTCCCAGCCAACACCTTTTATCCTCAGATACAACCACGCAGGGATTAGTACTGGCTGTGAGTTCAGATGGTCACAAGTTTGCTTTCCCAACCACTGGGAGTTCGGATAGCTTATCGATGTTATCTGCAAATGTCTCTGAAGAGCTTGTGCTTTCTACCACCCTTGACAACAGTAGGAAGATACCAGAAACCACTATGAATTTTGACCCAGACTGCTTCCTCAACAACCCCAAACAAGGGCAGACCTACGGTGGAAGTGGGCTCAAAGAAGATAACATTAGCAGTAACATTCGAAGGTTGTCAAACTCGGACCGTGGTTTTGGTTTCAATGCAGCATTAGTTAAAGAGATAAAAACAGAGGACACAACTTTCGAACAACAGTTGGCAAAAGAGAGTTTTCCATCCACTTCATCCAATACACTAACTCTGACACCTGGCTCTAGCTTACTTCCTTCTGGAGGAGGTCTTAGTCCTAGTACTACTCTGGAGCAAATGGATTTTAGTGCAATTGATTCGAACAAGGATTACTCAAGCAGCTACAACCAGACAGTACAGAGCCCTCACGTCCATCAAACACCTTCCCCAAGCTTCTTTCTACAAGACGCCAGCAAACCTATTCCTCTAGAACAAAATTCCCACAACAATATCAATGACTCGAACAACACTTATGTCAACACAATGGGAATATCAAATGTTAAAACTGAAGCATCTGCCCAAACAACAAACCACTGTAATGGTAATATAGACCAATCAAGGATAGAGTCAACATCTTCTCTCCAGCTAATGCAATTCCAAGCAAATTTTCAGGCAATGGCAACTGAAGAGGTACCAATGGAAACATCCCAGCAGAGAGAAGGAAATGACAACTTGCTCAAACCAGGAGACCTCCAAGCCTGTAGTGCTGAACACTATATGCAGCCAGAAAACAATGCAGGAATGAGGAATGGTACTCTCCCTATACTACAAGGGAATATGGTACAAGGCCTCTATCCTGTTGCTCACCAGGCCCTAAGTAACTCTTCCAACATGGAGCTCAACTTAGATCATTTTGACATTTCCTTCAGTAACCAGTTTTCTGACCTTATAAACGATTTCATATCTGTAGAGGGTGGGAGTAATACAATTTATGGACACCAGCTGGTAGCTGGAGACAGCAATGTGTTGCCCCAAACAGATGATGCTAATAGACCACCTTATACTCAGGCAGAAATGTGCATACCATGTTGTAGCCCTCAAACCAGTATGCAGCTCAGCAATTCTGAAACGGGGGTAACAACCATGGCTTATATGCATGTAGCTGAAGTTGTGTCTGCTGCAGCTCAAAGCTCTCTGGGGATACTACAACAGAGTGGGCGTCTATTCATGGTGACGGATTATTCGCCAGAATGGTCATACCCTGAGGTAAGCTTCCACGTATTCTATACTATGATTAGTGCTCATTTAGCAAACTGTGACTTGTTCTGATAAGTACAACAATGTGATTTATCCTTATCTCATTCAAGGTAGCAATGACACTAAAAAATAGGTGAACAGCAGTTTTTATGATGCTCTGCTAACTGAAAGGTCTTATACAGGATATTTGTGATTTATATTGACCATGCTATAACAATGAGGAGATGGATGGATGGATGGAAAGACAGACAGACCACATATGGGAAAACACATTTTTTCCTAAATGCACTGCTTTTGGTTGCCTGATATAGAGGAGTTCAGCCTGCTAGGAAACAAACTGTAAAAATAATTTCCCCATTGCTCAAAAACACGTCTCATGTATAAAAGTGCTTATGAAATGAAGTGCAGAATAATCAGTGTTTTAATTGCAAAATAGATAACTACACGCTTTTCAGAAGCTATCTAAAATTGTGCTTGTTCTATTTTCTCTTATGCACATCACAAGTGCTGAATAACAGAAATTCCGATGAAAATATTGCTAACACAATAGGGGTTATTCAGAGAGAGCCAATCTGGCCCCGAAATGTCACCGAACAGGGAATTTCCCCGTACGATGCCATTTCAGGGCCATTCAGCCATTCAGAGAGCAGGCAGTTCCCCAAATTTTGGCAAACTGCCAGCCAGTACAGTGCCTGTTCAACGGAAGTTAAATCCCCCATAGAGAAGCAATGGTTAATCTATTCAGAGAATACCGAACAGCAGTGAAAAGTTGCCGAAGTGCCATGCTGTTCGGTGGTTTCATTCGGCAGGTTTATTCAAGTGATTCCCATAGGCTTCAATGTTAAAAATATTCCTGTTTTAACTCAATATCTAATAAACCGTTTATTCTTTTAATTTGCAGTAAAAAGTCTCTTTATTTATAGATTTTTTAGGATCTTTTAGGCATTTTTCCGCAAAAAAATTCTGTTTTTTTTTAAATCGTTTCTTTATTTTTTCTGTAACAGACCTTTTTATTATCATTCATAGGACCTTATATGTTAATTCCAGACATTTTCATTCAGTAGTTTTTTTGCAAACTGCGTTTCAATTTTGAAACTTTCAAGTGTATTGTTTTTTTTTACCCCGTTAGCTTGCTGACTTTTTCCAGCGGCTGGTCTGTTCTGTGATCAGTGGCTCGTCGGCTTTTTCTGGCGTGTTCCGCGTGGTTTTCCCGGCGGGTTTTCGGTGCATTTTCAGCAGGTGGTCGACAGGATTGCAGCAGGTTTACCCTGATACTCCGGGGACCCTGTGGTGAATGCTGAATTCACCGCAGGGTGGGGAACTTTGATTACCCAAATTGCAGGGAACTGTAGGGAACGAGAGAGCACCGAAATGTGGGCGACATTTTGGTGCTCTTTGAATAACCCCTATAGCTTATTCCATAACCAGTACCTGGGGGTGTATTGAGAATTCATATATATCTACAACCAGTACATACCAAATGTGGAAAAAAAGGAAACATTTATATTTTTAATGTTTCATATTCTTTAGATGTATCCACTTACTTGTCTGGGAGTGATGGTCCATGAGCATTCATGGAATCACAGTTCTCAGGAACAGATTATTGAAAGGCCAGGCATGCAGTGCCTACTGCTATTACCATACGATGTCATGATCACTGCTAGTGGCATTCACTCCGAATGAATGAAGTAATGATGTGAGAATACCAAAAGATATCATGAGCTTGAAATATCTGATTGTGGTGTTCTTCCAATAGCAGAGAGATTAGACAGTGGATTGTGCTTGACCCTTCATTGGGGGTTACAAGCATAGGTTATTTTTGTTTCTATTTTTTTCTTGGATTATTGGAATTTTGACAAACTGCTCACCTGATATAAAATTATTTTGTAATTGCGAAATCATTTATGACCAACAGGTCTATTCACTAAAGGTGAAACTCAGGAGAATTGGCAGGTGAAGTGAACATTCTAGGTCAAAATAGCCAAACCAGAAACATTCTCCCATTTATCTCACTTTCCAAGGGTCCTATCACCTCCTGCAAGCTATCGCTAGCATGAGCGCTAGCTTACAAGAGGTGATAGCGAATCGGAGGTGATTCGGCGCAGCACTATAGGGTTAAAAACCCGGTAGCGAATCGTAATTAGTGATTCATTGCGTGAGTTTACTGTACTTTGCGCTCCCTATACTTAACATAGGGAGCGCAAAGTACAAGCACAGACTAACTAGCGTTAGGATCACAAGGTCCTAACGCTAGTTACTAAGAGCTGGTGCTAACTAAAAAAGTTACCACCAGTTCAGAGCTGTAGCTAACTGATTCCGCTTCTGCAGAATAAGTTAGATACAGCTTAAAAAAAAACCAAAATAAAATACTCACCTCTTATCCCGTGGCGAGACCACCAGCCCGATCCACTGCTGTTGTCTGCCGGGATCAGAGGGAGACTGGGGGGAAAAGTCCCCAGTCTCCCTCTGCGATCACTCCGCTGACCAGCAGGATCTCGCAAGAGGTGAGTTCCTGCCGGTCATGTGACCCGGCAGGAGAAACCTTATGGACTCCATGGAGCAGATGCTTGGAACCATTTGTTCCCCCTAGCATCCCGGTTTTAGCGAGAGGCACATGATAGTGCCACATATCGGCTATTTGGTCTAGATTGTTCTCTTTTCCTGCCAGTTCACCGGAGTTTCATTTTTAGTGAATAGACCTGCAGGTTTTTTGATCTGGCATATTTTCCTCAGCTTTTTCATTTTGAGGCTTCTAGTAATGTTGAACATTCTACACAAACCACAAAATGCAAAAAAGTACAATAAAATGCAGTTAAAGTCGAGTGTAACGGTTGGGAGTCGGCCAAAATAAATTTGTGGCCATCTTGCAAACATTGACAGTCCTCTTAGCATAGAGGCCAGCATTTCTAATAGATTAACCCCCTTTTTGGACAGGACTAATGTTTATTTGCTAATCTTTATTTGTCACTTAAAATGAGGCATGGGGTTACATAGTTTCAAAGTCACTATATATATTCTTCATTCTGACCCTGTTTATTCTATCTGAAATAATTTTTTGCTCATTTTAAAAGGATGTGTTGCACAACGGAAAACCTTGAATTGATTGGATGATTGTGAATAATGCCAAATATATTGTCACATTGTTCGAGTGGTGAATCCATGGTTTCCTCTTGTCAAGCAATTATCTATCAAACCCCCAAGCTTTCAAACCTTTGATATGTATTTACACACCAGTTTTTAAAATGTTTGACACATTGCACTCATTAAACGAGAAGTAATCAGCCTGAAAGAGCAGATGGTTTGTGTCAAATGGAATATGCCATTTGTCAAACATAATTGTGAACTTTTTAATGAGTACAGATAGGTGGATACCTCCTGGGAAACCAAACAATTTTCCGAATCGATTAGCAGAATTCAGGTGATTACTTATCGGCTTTCAGTAACGCTTTACACTGTACAAATATATTAATAGTAATCCCACCATTCTTCATCTACAAACTGACTGAAATCAATAGAAAATGCCAACAAGTACGAAGTGACATTATTAAAAATAAATTAAATTATAAAAGGCTAAAATATACGAAGCCCGATTCATTTTAGCAATGGTATACAGTAGATCATCGATTATCCAATGGTCATGTGAGCTCATTGCTGGCGGATAATTAATTTCAGTAAATAGTCAATCTTGCAGATCATTCACCATAATAGAGCAATTCCCTGGCACAAAAACCTATCATCAATCTTTAATAGCGGGCCATTAACCTTTACAGAATAGCAATCCGCCCGATTGTGCGAAGATGCCAAACACGAACCATAAAGGGCTGGCTGTTGCCTGAAAAGAGGACTATGTGTATATCACCACATTTAATTTGATCAATAGTTTTGAGAAGGAGTAGAGTGTTACATAAAAGAGACTTCTAGGCAGTCATCAATTTATTGTGGAAAAATGCAACCTGTCATTGATTGTGAAATTACTTTCTCACGGTTTTAGTGTTTTTTTCTTTTAAAATTGTCTTTATTCAGGACATGCATTCATAGCAACTCTCATATAATATGGAGCCAGTTACACTGAAGTTTCATGAAATATGACTACAGGTCATAAGATAATAATGATACCTTATCATACACTCTGATAACAGAGTTACATCCATGAAATTATTAGAAATTATTCTTTTAAAATAACTAAGGTGATTTTAAACAAAACTAACTCAAGCTCAAGGTAGGGTTTGATGCCATACAGCAGAGGTCAGCAACCATGACCCTCCAGAGGTTTTGGAACAGCAGCTCATGTGGATCAAGGTTGCTGGCTAGGTTTGATACCATAAAGCTGAGGTCAGCAACTTTGACCCACATGAGCTGCTGTTCCAAAACCTCTGGAGGGTCATGGTTGCTGACATCTGCTGTATGACATCAAACCTTGCCTTGAGCTAGAGGTCAGCAACCTTGACCCTCATGAGCTGCTGTTCCAAAACCTTTGGAGAGTTATTGTTGCTGACCTCTGCTGTATAGCATCAAACCTTACCTTGACCTAGAGGTCAGCAACCTTGGCTCTCCAGAGTTTTGGAACCAAATCTACCATGTTGCTCAGAAACTCATTAGGTTGACTGAGCATCATGGAAGCTGTAGTTCTAAATCATCTGTAGTAGGGATGTGCATTGCTGAAAAATTTGTTTTGTTTAGTTTCGTTTCGTTACGTTTTTAAATAATTTCGTTTTCGGAATTTCGTAACTAATTTCATTTCGTATTTTGTTTTGTTTTTAGTATCGATTTCGTATCGATTCGAATTTCATATATCAATTCGATAGATGATATCAATTCAAATTTTGGATCACTAAATAAAACCCCAATTAATTAAATTTTGCTGTTAAAAGAAAAGCTGCGGTTAAATTTTAAGCTGTGTCACAGATTTAGTATTTGAGTCAAATTAAACAGTGAAACAAAATTAATTTGTTTCATAAAGTCCTTTGCTGACTATTACGTGTATTTTAAGTTAAGATCAATTCGATAGTTGATATCAATTTGATAGTTCATTTCAAATTCGATAGTTGATATCAATTGTTCAAATTTTTCTTTTATGATGATGACACAGTGTGAAACGAAATAAATTCGTTATATACCATTTTGTTTCATTTCGAATTCATATCGTTTTGATTTGTTATTCGGAAGTACTTCCGAACTACGAATTATCAAATTTCGTTACAAATTTTGAATTTTTCCGAAACGAATGCACATCTCATCTCTAATCTGGAGGGTCCTCTGCTATAAAGTCTTGAAACAATAGTCAAACCTCTCCCTGTACAAGTGGGGTGAGGTCCAACCCAATATTTTTCTTAATAAGCACAAGACTGTCAGGGTTATTCAGAGAGCGGTGAAAAGCAGGAGAATGGCTGGAGAATGGAAAATTCTAGGTCAAAATAGCCGATTTTGACCTATAATTTTCCATTCTCCAGCCATTCTCCTGCTTTTCACCTCTCTCTGAATAACCCTGTGTATGTTAGAAAGATATTCGAAGTCTAGCTTGATTCTTCTATGGATATCATATTATCAATATATTCCATGAATGTAAATAATGGGTTTCCAAAGAGTTCTGATGGTATCATACCTAACATAAAAATACCTATATAGGAATATTTTATGTTGGGGAAAGGTAATTAAGAGTTATTAATTGAAAAGGAAAAATATTGTTTAAAAGTGAATTGGCAGAATTACTGTAGATACTCGAGTATAACGCTAGATTTTGGTGACAAAAAAATAGGAGGGGTCGTGTTATATTCGAGACCTCTGCATCGCGTGTAAAAAAAACCCAAAAAAACCCAAGTCTCCCGGAAGTTCCGGTAGTCTCACTGAAGTGAATGTGGGCTCCCTGATGCTTGAAAACACTTCAGGAACTCCCAGATTTAGGAGAGGTGGGATCCATCACGGCCAGAGGGCACGCTCGCTTTAAGCCAATCATTCACCTGACTCGCCTCCTCCGGCCATCTAATCGCTAGTAAAGAAGACGGGTGGCCGGCGGCTTCATACTTAGTAACAACTGCAATCATTCTAGAGCAGAGCACCCTGGCCTGAGGGGGAGCCTGACTGTGTTAAGAGAACCTGGAAGGATCTTAATGGTTTACTTGTACAGTAAAATTTTGTTCCTCGCGTTATATTCGAGTCTTGAGTATTCTCTCATTTCCATAATAAATCTCTATGCATCGCGTTATATTCGGGTCGCGCTATACTCGAGTATCTACGGTAACTACTTTTGAAAATTTCTACTTTTCTATAGTAACAGCAGACTATCCTGAGGTTCATGAAGTACCCTATATTTTATTTTCAATAAATATGTGATGCACTAAACTAGAAGGCATAATGTGACTAGTAGTTTATTTTCTACTTAGATGGCATTGAGCTGTTTTCAGATGCAGTGTCCCAAGGTGGAAATAATTATTCCAGCTTGAATAAGAGGTTATTCACTAAGTACCGAATTTGCCCCCGAATGCACCAAACGAATTTCACTGTTCATGGCAATTACGGGGCAAGTTAGTCTATTCACTAAACTGTCAATTCGCCAAATACAGGCGAAATACGGTGCAGTTCACCGCAGTTCAGTGGTCTTCGACGGCAGTGAAATTATCCCATAGAGAAGTAATGGTTTGTCTAGTCTCAGAAACTGCAGCGAAGTGTCAGCGAATGCCTTGATTTTCGGTGTTTCCTTTTGACAGGTTTAAACAGGTGAATCCCAGAAGTTTCAATTTAAAAAAGGAATATTTTAATTTATAAAAAAAATGTTTATTCTTTTCATTTTCAGCAAAAGGCCTTTTTATTTTTTAATTTTTAGAACACCTTTTTGTATTTGGTAGACTAAATTTTTGTTTTCCATCTTTTTAAAAAGGTGTGTTTTTTTACTCTGTAACCTTTTTATATTTTAAAGGACCTTTTTTACTATTTACAAACATTTTAATGCATTTTTATTGGTTTAAACACCCTTTAGGAGAATAGAAGAGTTCTGTTTTTTGTTGGGGTTTTTTGCAGTTCGGTGGAATATACCAAGGCCACTTCGGCACTCTTCGGTGACGTTCTCCAACTTTTTCATGATGCTTTCGCGACTCAATCTTTGGCACTCTATGGTGACTATCCGTTAAATAGTGAATTCACCGTATTGTAGGTGAAATGGAATAGCCGAAGCGCACCGAACTGCATCGAAGTGAAAACCCCTGAAATTTACTTGAAATCTCGGTGCTTGGTGAATAACCTCTTTAGTAAATAAATTGCCTTTGCGCCTTCTTTTCAATTTATTGGAGTAGACGGGTAGATAAATGATACTGATGTGTCCGTGCTATCTCGGAGAGATCCGCTGAGAAATTGCTTACAAGCAACTACTTTTATAACATTTGAATAATAAATGATTCAGGCTGCATGTAAGAAACACTTGGCATTTCAGGGTTAAGTAGAACAAAGCAGTGTCTATGTTTTTTGAAGCTGCTAGATCTTACGTTTTTCGGAAAGGTCGGCAAGTGTTTTAACATTTTAAGCATTGACAAAGCATCCCTCGCCCTCTAGTGACTGTTTAGAAGTACAGCAACAAAAAAATAATAGGGCAGACTGTACAGTATGTAAAAAGTGTTCTATTCCATTCAAGCTGTTAGTGTTAACGAATGAGTGTTTAAAAATAATAGCTTCACTCATTAACACTATTGGCTCCTGTTATTTTGATTTAGCGGTGACCACTTCACCCAGCGTTTTCACCTGATTGAGGGAGCAGGGACGGGGAGTGGGGCACTTCTCAAATACTGACCACTCTAAAACACTAAAGTGGTCAGGATGAGTAGAGTGTTCCTTTAAGTAAAAAATGATAGAAAATAAATTAAGCATAAAGTTAAAAGATAAATCTTATGAGCCAACACCCGAATGTCCATTACAAGGTGACTAATATATATTCAGAACTAACGTTTTCTCCACACATCCAGACAGTGACCAAATCTTACTATCAATTCAAGAACATTGCCCATGTCCACCCCTTTCTGACACAAGATACCACGAGGGTGCTGGTTCATGCTCTTGTCATTTCACGACTTGATTACTGCAACTCGTTCCTTATTGGCCCTGTCCCCAACTCCCGTATTGCATCTTTGCAATCTGTCATGAATGCGGGTGCCAGGCTTACTTTTCTCACCAGACGCACCTCTCACACCTCCCCACTCTGCCGGTACCTCCATTGGCTTCCTGTACATTCCAGGATACAGTTTAAAATACTGACGCTCATGTTCAAATCGCTCAAAAACGCAACCCCTTCCTACAGGTTTTCATTGCTCCGCAAGCACGCCCCATCTAGACAACTCTGGTCAGCAGGTGATCACCACTGTCATCGGTCTATACAAGCATGGCCAACTCTAGCCTCCAAGACTTCTCAAGCGCAGCACCGGTCCTGTGGAATGACTTGCCACGCCCTATCAAACTCTCCCCTGACCTTCAGGCCTTCAAGAAATCCCTCAAAACTCATCTCTTCAGATTAGCGTACCACATCACTGATGCAACTCATCCCTCTGCTCACCTACTCACACATGATTGAAGCTACTTCTATGGCCCCACCATTCCCAAACCACTGGTACTAATGATCCTGCTATCTAGTGCAATTCCTCTTGTCTTCCTCAACCCCAAACCTATGAGCAGGGCCCTCTACACTTCTTGTTTCCATCATATGTCCGTTTATCTGTATCTCGTTCCCTTTGGTTATTGTAAAGCGCTGCGGAAACTGTTGGTGCTATATAAATGAAATGATGACAATAATAATAATAATAATATTATGTATTTATAGATATTCTTTTGAGAGGCATTCTTCTTAATAGAGCCTTTTGTATATTTTTTCACATATATATTTTTCACAGATATATTTTCCACATATACTTGTATTTCCCAGTGTGTTAGTGTAGGCACCCACCAAGGAGATTTGTCTTGATGCCAGCTGGTGGGCTTCACCTACTAATGGCCATTATTAGTAACTAAAAATCTCTTTATTTTGTAAGCTGTGTTCAGGATTTCGAACACGTGTGATATAAAAGCTTTTTCCTTATCCAGTTATAGACAGGAGACAGACAAGCAGTGTCATTACTTACTTGCCGTTCCATTTAAAGTCAGTGCTTTGCATTTGCTATTTTGTAGATTCCACCAATAGACTGATCCTGCTTTTACTTCAACTGAGTGATCATGCTAGTAACTAGTGTCTTATGGGCTTTGTAAAGAAGCATGCAGAAAAATAGAGCTGGCATCTCCATGCTCTGCTACATGCCTATCTCTTTCATTAGTTAGGTACATTTTAATTAAACACCAGAGAACACTATAGCATCTGGATGCTCCTAATGGGGTCTATGTATAAATGCTATAAAGGGAACCTGTGTACGGAAATGGTAAGATGATATATGGCAAATGCATGACAGCTAAATAAAAGATACCGAGTCTAACTTAGAAGAAAGTTCTGTAGTTCTGTAGTTAGTTTCTTTGTTAATTGCTAGGAATCATGGCACTCTTACTCTATTTGTCCAGGAAGACAGGGGCTCTGTTGAGTCCGTAAATCTTACATTGACACACGTTGTGCATATCCTACTCCCAGGATCAACATTTTTTCCACCCAGTTCTCGATTTTCAAACTTTTACTGTGCATGACTTTGTTTACTATACGTTTCATTTTGATGCATGTCATATGTCTATGACAAAGACTATTTTGGCGCAAGATGATAGGTCAGGCCCTAATTGTACCCATCTGTACTCGCCCATTATCAGGCCCTTCCACCTTGTCATTTCGTGAAACTTTCCAGCTTGCTCTTGACTTTTGGCTAGTTTCTCGTTTAGTTGTTTTCTATGCTCCTTGATCTCGACTAGTATTTTGACTACTCTGTTCTTATTATTTTCTATGTTAACCAAAGCTGGTAAATGAATTGGTATACGTTAGTATCTCTTTCTAGTCCTGCCCTCATAGTCCACCCCTTCTGGTTTGCTAAAAGTGAAGAAACTCTTGGGCATCCTGATCTGGCCTCTACCCATTGGCCTCATGGCCATTCAAAGATTCCTCAGTTTCTCAACAGCGCATATTCATAATTTATTCATATTTACAGCCAATCAAAAACTTTGCTTCCTGACAACGCCTTAAATAACGCATTTCTACTAAGGTATGGTTTCCTCTGCCCTCAAAGCAAATGAGAATCCAAACAAAGCCTTTACCTCTGCCCCAAGCATGGAGAGTTATTGTCAATCATTATGGTCTTGTAAGTGCAGATATTGGATGGAGGGCTCTATCAGGGGTGGATCCAGCCACGAGTTTCAGGAGGGACACGCTACCAATATTGGTTAAGAGCTGGTGTTTGGTTCGTAGTTACAGGTAGAGACCTGCAAAACTGAGGCTCTGCTCATCACACTCTCTACAGAACAATGCAGGTCAGGGTCTGTCTTCTGCTGCTCTGGTCACACCTGACAGACCCCACACAGCAAGAATCTGCAATCTAGATTCTGACACATTCTTTGGCTTTCCCTGAGAACTGAGCACCACACAACTGTATACAAACATTGATACTAACACTTATAGCCATACACAGCTGAATACATCATTCAGACACATACTCATACACAAAAGAAGACACCTACACCTACATAGCTATACACTACACACTTAAACATACACAGAAATACACACATGGCTTAGACATACAGTATAGATGCTATAGAGGTGCACAGATGTTGAAAGTATCGAGAAAATAGTCTTGTCAAAACTACAGAAGTTAGAGACTTAGAAGTTAACCTCTTTACTTCTGAGCCATTTCACTTGTCACGTGCAGAGCTAATTTTGACTATTTTTGCTCACTCCATTTAAACCGTATTTGAAGCCATGGTTTATTGTAGGACCCAGACAAATTGCATATCATTTTTTCAGCGGAATCAGCCCATTTAGAAAATATGTACTATGTGTATATGTCATATCACATCAGAATGACATGTCCAAATATGTAAAAAATGTGTAAATTAGAATTAAAGAATTATCACCATGTAAATTTATTTTTCCACATGCTATATTATAATCCAGATCTTTGTGGTCATGTATTTGACCTGGGTGTCCATTAAAAAACTGAGATATGGTGAACATATTACTGGATTTTAAAAGAATATGCACTATTTTAACTAAAATTGAAAAATATATATTTTCCCCGATTGTATATTATTTTTTCCATTTCTTTCACATGGTCATGTTTGTAATCCCTGGAGAGAAACTAGAGTCAGTCATTCAGTACCGGTTGGGTGGGGTAGAGGTAACATCACTGCTCTGCGTGGAGAGAGCCTGTGGAGACTATGGGTTCAATCCCGACGAGCACCTCTCCAGTAAGTGTCCTTGGGCAAGACACCTAACGGTACATACTCACCACCCAGGACATACTTGAAAACGAGAGAAATCTCAATTTATCCTTCCAGGTAAAAATCCTTTCTAAAAAAAAAAACTTAGAATGACACTTATCAATGTGTATGGAACCGGAGATACAGATGACCAACGGTCTCTGGGATCTCCACATTGGTATTACAGCTCTGGGGTAGCATATGCCCACTGTGATTATATTGGGAATATACTTTTTTCGATGTCTGTAACTAATCCAGTTGTTTGTACCTTCATACCTGCATCCGTCCCAAAGCGTGTTGGTATATAATAGTGGAAAAGGATGCACTTAACTACTCAACTCAACAGGTAATATGGGCAGGTGCTTTTAAGACAAATACAACATACAGGGATAGAGCACTCCAATCATTGTGATTTATTTTTAAAGATAATAAACCATTCGACTTAGGAAAAGTGTCATTGACTTGGTCGCACTATATGGTCATGTATGGTATAAGTCAGAGCGTCACTACCCAATCTTGACAAATCCTATCCTTCCTAACCTAATAACTGCCCTTACCAAAGTAACTCACATCATTTCAACAATTTTTTCTGCTTCGAACACAAGAAATTCAAGAAGTGACTGTTCACTTGCTCCTAATATATTCCACTCCTTGACAGGCGCCATTGTGACGATGTGATGAATGCACCAATGCAATTCACTTCACCAGTCAGTGGTTTAAATGCTGCGGCTGATTAGTTTATGTATAATATAATATATACATATACAGACACAAACACAACACCGCCGGTTCACCTGCACTTGCTTAATGTTATCATGTCTATCTTTATCACAGAGCACTTAACAAAACACAACAACCCACATCCCACTGTGTGTGTAAATCCATTCTATCTTTTGACCATTATAAGAGGTGGGTGTTTATCTCGAACACCCATCCCAAAGACTAACCAAAGGCAAGTCAGGGCGTGAGTCTTAATGGGCAGCGTGAGAATCATCACACCCACTTAAACCTCCTGCTGCACGGGGGAGGCCTTTTATAGGAGCTGAGTGATTGTGACTCATTCTATGACATCACACAGTGCAGGCCAGGAACTTCCCCAGTTTAAACACTGGGAGAAACTAAAGGGAAGAAAAAAAATAAATCTGAATGTGCTCTTCTTAACAATCACAGCATGTCTTTGGGGTGTGAGTAATAAAACCCTTTAATAACTGAAGACATGTATTGGTAATTGAGTCATTGTTATCAGATGCTCCTGGGGATTGGTGGCATTGGTTCCTGTTTTATGCACATAATAATGGTTACTGGGGATAAATCTTTTTATCTAGCTGGGCATATAGCTTTGGGTGATTATCTAATCCAATAATTTGTACTAACGTGTCTGTCCCCATTTCCAATAAAGTGTGTGTGTATATAATATTTTAAAAGGCGGCACTCAACCTAAACAAGCAATACCGGCAGGTAATTCTAAGCCAGATACAGCATACAGGGGAAAGAGCCCTGCGATCATTTCTATTTATTTTTATAGATATTTAATTAATCACCTGATTTAGGAGTCAATCACAACATCACTGTACCTCATTTTGACAGGTCTTATCCATTCTAACCTAATAAAGGTCCTGGTCAAAGTCTCTCGGATCCTTTCACCAATTTTTCCTGCTTCCAAAGCAGGAAATTCATGAACTGACTGTTCACGGACTGCCTAATATATTCCACTCCTTGACAGACGCCATTGTAATAATGTGATCAATGTACCAATGCGATTCACTTCAGCAGTCAGTGGTTTAAATGTTGTGACTGATGTGTATGTATAATATAATATATAAATATACACACAGATACAAACACAACACCACCGGTTCACCTGCACTTGCTTAATTTCATCATATCTATCTTTATCACAGAGCACATAACAAAACACAACAACCCACATCCCACTGTGGGCCACATTACATTCTTAACGCAACGTTTGCGCCGGCATAAGTAATTTTCTTCGCGTGGGGTAAAACCATTTGCGCCAAATTCCGTATTACATACTAAGCGCATCAACCGCGCGCAATCGTCTACCGCGTGTGAACCTGCGTGAACCATGCGCGAGCTTACTGTACTTTGCGCATCCTCTTCTTAACATTGTGAGCGCAAATGCGAATGTGCGCTGGGACAAGTAAGGTATTACAATCTATTTGCGGTAATTACCACATGGCCTTATCGCGCATAATTTTAGCAACTCCTAAAAGCTGGTGTTAATGGCAAATCTGAACAACCTGGCCGAACCCAAATACACCAGCCCATAAAAAGGAATGCACCAAAGCACAGAGGCCCATTCAACTCATACCAAACCAATACAATGGATGAAGTTGTGTGTGCATGTATTATTGCTGCAGCATATATGCTCAGATTGACTGCTGCAGATGCAATTTGTTAACGTGAGACAGGTGTGGTTCTTAATTCTGATTGGCTGAATCTCGAAAAAAAACAGCGCGCACAAAGATTTTTGCCAGAGATAGTACTGCGCGAGCATTTGGGCATTGGTCCCCAATGTTAGCGTGATATTCCAGGGCAGGCGCTACCTCAACACCATGCTCAGAAACATAGCTTTAACAGTTTGGATACTTGCAGTAGTGCTTCCGTGCTGCCTCTAGTATCACCTCCTGGAGTCAATAGTTACAGTTACAAGCATTTATAAAGCGCCAACAAGTTCCGTAGCACTGTACAATGGGAGAGAAAGAATAACAAATATGCATACACATTACCCACAGAACAGTAGGAGAGAGGACCCTACCCGAGAGCTTACAATCTAAAAGGAGAGGGATGACATGCTAGGCGAGGGTGAGTAGAGAGCATAAAGTATTGGGGCGTATGTGGGCTGTGTGGGAAGATGGAGCAGGAAATGAACCATGGGGGATTATGGAGTGAGCCGATAGGCTTCTCTAAAGTAAAGCATTTACTGATGTTGCCGGGCAGGGAGTTCCATAGACCGGACTGCGAGCCCTGTGCCATCTCGCTCTCGCAAGATTGCACAGCGCTACAGATTGATCGCAGAGGGAGACTGGGGAATATTTGATCCCAGTCTCACTCAGATCCCGGCGACAGGAAGCGGCAGATCGGTCCACCAGTCTTGCTGCAGGATGAGAGGTGTGTATTGGCTTTATTGGGAGGGATAGGGATGTTACATGATTTTTCAAATGCAGAATCATGTAACGCCAGCTTTTAGAAGGTGCTAAAATATGGCTGTCCACATTCCTGTGGTAATTAATGCTAGAAGTATGGAATACCTTTCTTATCAAAGCGCTAATGTTAAGTATAGGATGCGTAAATACAGTAAGCTCACAGAAGCTAGTGCAAAAAATGATTCACAAACAGATTACTAACAGGGGTAGCATCAGGAGGGTAATATGGAGGGCATGCATTAAACAAACGTGTCAGGAACGTGGGGATGGTACCTGGGTGGCACCTGGATGGCAGGGGTAGGAGCCCAGGATGCAGTGGTCTGCACCGATAAACAAAGGATAAGGGTAGAGGAGGGTGGATGAATATGAGAACTGACCAGGTTGATTGCAGAAGGATGATGGAAATGATGGTTGTAGTAGCAGGAATATCAGGTAGCAGATCAGCAACGGTGTTTACTCTTTGTGAGCAAAAGCTGTAATGAACCAGCAATGTGTCATTGAGGGGCAGAGCCCTTTATTTTGTGAGTCACGTGTGTTTTGGTGTTAACTCTTACACTGCTGGATGCTGGTTGCTGGCTGCAGGGCAGGAACAGGATGGAAGTGAACCACCAGGGGGGGTTTCAGGATGGCTACGGCCAGGGATCCTGACAAAACGTATCCTTGCGCTAACACTTACATAACGGGGTGCTAACGGTAGCACCAACTAAGAAATAGTGCCCAATAGGAAGTGTTCCTTTTTCATCTTCCCATGGCTGCGGGAAGAGAAAATGGGGCAAAAATGTGTGTTTTGCACATAAAGGAGTAAGATTAGTGTACAAGATTGAATGGAAGTCAAGATGTGGCCAAGCACAGTGTGGTATCGGATCTATACAGGAAGCCAAAACAGCCTAATAGTACTACACTTGGAAATCGATGGGAAACCTCACAACCCACAGGCATTTCCCTCCCTTTCCCTTGACTTTAACATGTACTGTACTTTCCACTTGCCAATATAACTCCTTGCGCACTGGATGACAATAAACTGACCCAGAAACAGTTCTCAAATAATGCAAGTCGTACAGTGCACAACTGTAGAAAAAGTTACAAGACTTTGTGTCTTGCTGTAGGATAAAATGTTTAATGAAATAATTCATAAGCTTTATCGTCTACTTGAAGTCAGTAAGCTAATGTAGAATTTTCCTAATGATTTCACACAATATCCTTTCAGCTGATAAATGTACCAATTAAATCAATTTATTTTCTTTTTAGTACAGCTTCCTAATACATGTAACACTTCTAATTGTACTCTGGCCAATTTTAGCATGACTAATCAGAATATTTATAACTGATTGCTAAATTATCTTAGCAAATCATCATACACTTACCAGATCTTGATATCAAATTGCTTCTTGTTAATCATGTCTCTTGTTAATAGCAACTTTTATGGCCATTTACATTTTTCTTTTATTGTCACTCTAGGTTTTACTTAAATGGAGACTATTTTATCATACAAAACTAAAATGGGAATGGCTCGCGGGTTGAAGACTAAATAAAATAAATAAATATATACATTTGCAGAAAGAACACGACAGTTAAATATATATCAAAAAAATAAAAACAATTAGACACCAGTCCCTGTGTGAGCGCACAAATTAGATCCCAGTGATGTCATACACACTCATAAATCAAAAGATTACTTATCTGATATTCAATATTTCTCTGTATAACCAATTATTGCATGATGACTGTCCTATATTCTATATAAATATTAAAAAAGGGGACATATAGTGCAATATTGTCTGTACAACGTTTAAGGACTTATTGGTAGAAAACAGTTATAGGTTTCAACTCACAAGGAAGGAGACCCAATTAGCTCTAATCTCTGGCCTTCTGACCTCTTATAAGGGGGGGTCACGCCCAGACTCATCGGCACATCAAACTTCAAACGCAGTATATTTTTCCAATATGGCACTTCAAATAGAAAAAAGGCTCCATTGCGCAAATATTGCACGCTCTATATGACAATGGAGGATAGGAGGAAATATACTCACGAATTTATGAGCCTCTTTTATTTAAGTGGCTCAGTATAAAGCCATCTAGTATATCTCGGGTGGCCAAATGGACCGCCGCACGCTGTTCGCCTCCACCAGGGTGTCGCTTCCTCCAATAACAAGTGTGGATGGAGCCCTCCAATAAAAAGGTTGATCCGCTCTCCAGTAAAAACAATTTATTAAAATAATACAATAAAATAAAAAAACATCCTCAGATACGCGTTTCACCCGCTTGTGCTGCAGGCTTCCTCAGTCTGTCTGGAATTTAGAAATAGATATCAATGTTGTGTGTTTTCTATAAATTTTTCAGGCCATATTACAAAGATAACGCTAACGTTAGCGTACAGCTGTGTGAGTGTTAACATTAGCTTTGGTGGGGGCGTGGTTAGCTGTGGAGAGGAGAAGATGTGTGCCGCTGGAGCTCTGTTCTATTTTGCCCTGTTAGAGGCTTTTTGGCTACTTATCTCCACCGTTTTTCCCTACAATTTTTGTCCCTCTGCGGCTGACCACCGTTAGTGTTTTGTCCGGAGCCCGATTGGTCCCTCCCTCCAGACCAGAGACTTTGCTGATGACATCTGACTTGGGGCTGGAGCCCGACACAGCAGCCATCTTGCGGCCCGCATCCCAACTCCTGAAGATTATCGACCTTGCTGGTCTTGTTGCCTCCTCCCAAACCGAGATCTTGCTGAAGACCAGGGAGATGAAGGGCCCACATCTCCCGCTCGACCGTCCTGGGGGTGCGGAGGTTGGACTGGCGGGGAGGTGGGGGGATGGATCCCCTCTCCCCTCTGGTGTTTATTCGGGCATAGAGGCCTGCCTGCGGGTGCTGGCGGGGGAGGACGAGGAAGCCCCGCTTCCCAGAGGTGTGTGGCACAAGGTGATGGAGGCATTGCAGAGCTGCCGGGTGCCGTCGGCCCCGAGGACAGATAGATTCGGGACGCCGGAGATCTGCTCGCTTCCGTATGCAGATTGCCGACCTGCTGCAGTGGCTGTGAGTGTGAGTTGCGGGGAGATGGAGGCCTCAATGACTGAGAGTCACGGGGAGATGGAGGCCTCGGATGAGGCTCTTGATCCCCACATCGTTACGGAAGGTCTGTGGAGCGGGGATGGCGTCTTCGATGTGGCAACCGAGTCCCCAGGGAGTGACGATGAAGCGGTGTGGGAGCATGAGGAGACTAGCAGCGGGGTGGCTGACCCTGCTCGGCTTGCTACTATCTCTGCTGAGTTAGGGCCGGGACAGAACCCTGGGAGGCTGTCAGCCGGCGGGCCGAAGAACCTTTCCGGGTCTCCTGATCGATCTCCAGAAGTGCTGGGTGAGCCCCACGGAGCGCTGATGGAATCGGGCATGCTGCTCCCCGGTGCCGGACCTGGTCATGCTCGCCCTTCTGGCCCCCTCAGCGACACTAGAATTAGACTCTGGACGCCACTGTTCCATGATGCTGGTTAAGGTCTTTTGCAGGACTTTGGATGGATCGGCTTCCCCGCCGTATTTTTGGTAACAGGCCTGCCATATTTGGCTTTCTGCAATGACCCCCCACGATGAACTTTCTGTCCCCTTTTTCCCCTCTTCCCCTTTTTTTGTCCCCCCCTGTTATTTACTGCTGTTCTCGACGACTCTATTTGATTCCCGCAGTAGTACGAGGACTTCTGTCTCTATCCTGAAATAATTAAGAGGACTTTGTTATTTTTCTTCGATGTGCTTCTTTGATGAACCTATTTGTATATGCTGTTGCTTTAGCTGATGTGTTGTGGTCTTAAGAGGCTATCCGTTTTTGTGGGGGGTTTTTCTCTTCATCTGTGTTTTCTGTTACTCTTCCCTCCCCCTCTCTCTTCCTTTTCGTGTAAGTCGGCTATTCGGGATAGTTCGGGAAGCGCTGTCGCGGCCTGGTGCCTGGCTTTGCCCCCAACTGCCCGGGCCTAAGTGCCATTTTCCCCCCGTGGTTCCCCCGCGATCGTTCGGCCGCATGGGTATTCGCCAGGGCAGGCACAATTTTGGCCATTGCCATCTCTTCACTTTTTTTTTTTTTCTCTTTCTATCTCTCCCCTCTTTTTCTTCTCCCCCTTCTTATATTGGAAGCCTATAACTGTCTTACTCTTATTTTAGTGTTTTATTCTCCTGCAGTGCATATAACGATTTGCTCGTTATTTTTGAGACTATATATCCTAATTTGGCCCTTAGTTCCTTACAATTTGTTTTCTGGATGAGAACCCCCTAATTGGGGACGAAATTGCTTTTGCTGTCATATGTCTTACATGTTTTCTTTAACATGACGTATTACGGCCCTGCAAAGCCATTTTATTGTATTATCGGATGACTAGCTTTGGCCCTGCGAGGCCATTTTCTTTGTTTGTATTTCCCGACTTTATTGCAAAAATAAAAATCTTAAATATAAAAAAAACCAAAAACATTAGCTTTGGTAGCCCTAGCGCGGGCGGACCATATTACGTTCTGAATGCTAACGGGTTATATAACCCATTAGCGATTCGGAGATTGCGCAAGTTTACTGTACTTTGCGCTCCCTATACTTAAAAAATAGACCTGCTGCTCAAAACCTCTGTAACTCAATTTGGCAGCCAGTGGCACCATCTACTGGCCGCATAGGTTATTTACAGTAATAGCTATTTATTATTGTAAAATTAATTAAAAATGATTTTACAAAAATCCACTGGTTCTAAAAGTGTTTTTTTTAAAAATCACTTAGGAGTGAAGTATGAAAGAGTATTTAATTTCTACCAAGGAACGACTACAATACTCCATTATAATACAGTGGCAAGAAAAAGTATGTGAACCCTTTGGGATTACGTGGAGTTTTGCATGAATTGGTCATAAAATGTGCTCTGATCTTCATCTAAGTCACGACAATTTGAAAAACACAGTCTGCTTAAAATAATACAACACAAACATTATATGTTTTCATGTGTTTATTGAACAGAACATGTAAACATTCACAGTGCAGGGTGGAAAAAGTATGTGAACCCTTAGCCTAATGACTTCTCCAAGAGCTAATTGGAGCCAGGAGTGAGCCAACCTTGAGTCCAATCAGTGTGATATTATTGGATGTGTTGCTGAAAGCTGTCCTGCCCTTTAAAAACACACACCAGTTTTGGGTTCACTGGTTTCAAGAAGCACTGCCTGATGTGAACCATGCCTTGCAGAAAAGAGCTCTCAGAAGACCTACGATCAAGAATTGTTGACTTGCATGAAGCTGGAAAGGGTTACAAAAGTATCTCCAAAAGCCTTGATGTTCATGTGTCCACGGTAAGACAGACTGTCTACAAATGGAGAAAGTTCAGCACTGTTGCTACTCTCCCTAGGCGTGGTCGTCCTGTAAAGATGACTGCAAGAGCACAGCGCAGAATGCTTAATGAGGTAAAGAAGAATCCTAGAGTGTCAGCCAAAGACTTACAGAAATCTCTGGCACATGCTAACATTTTTGTTGACACATCTACAATAAGGAAAACATTAAACAAGAATAGAGTACATGGGAGGACACCACAGAGGAAGACATTGCTGTCCAAAAAGAATATTGCAGCACATTTGAAGTTTGCAAAAGAGCACCTGGATGTTCCACAGCACTACTGGCAAAATATTCTGTGGACAGATGAAACCAAAATTGAGTTGTTTGGAAAAAACACACAACACTATGTGTGGAGAAAAAAAGGCACAGCACACCAACATCAAAACTTCATCCCCACTGTAGAACATGGCGGAGGGAGCATCATGGTTTAGGGCTGCTTTGCTGCCTCAGGGCCTGGACGGATTGTTGTCATTGATGGAAAAATGAATTCCAGAGTTTATCAAGACATTTTGCAGGAAAACGTAAGACCATCTGTCCGCCAACTGAAGCTCCGCAGAGGATGGGTGATGCAACAGGACAATGACCCAAAGCATACAAGTAATTCAACAAAAGAATGGCTTCAACAAAACAAAATACGCCTTCTGGAGTGGCCCAGTCAGAGTCCTGACCTCAACCCGATTGAAATGCTGTGGCATGACCTTAAGAAAGTGATTCACACCAGACATCCCAAGAAAATTGCTACACTGAAACAGTTTTGTGAAGAGGAGTGGTCCAAAATTACTCCAGATCATTGTGCAGGTCTGATCTGCAACTACAGGAAACGTTTGGTTGAGGTTATTGCTGCCAAAGGAGGGTCAACCAGTTATTAAGTCCAAAGGTTCACATACTTTTTCCACCCTGCACTGTGAATGTTTACATGTTATGTTCAATAAACACATGAAAACATATGTTTGTGTTGTATTATTTTAAGCAGACTGTGTTTTTCAAATTGTTGTGACTTAGATGAAGAGCAGAGCACATTTTATGACCAATTCATGCAAAACTCCACGTAATCCCAAAGGGTTCACATACTTTTTCTTGCCACTGTATGTTTACAAGCAGTGCTTGGTGTGCTAAATTTTGTTTTTCAATGTTTTTGATAAACCTTTCATGCTTAAAATGTGTAAGTAAACTAAAACAATAAATACAAATTTTAAATCAAACTAGCCATTTATGATAAAAATAAATATTCTAGAGAAAATATTGTAAATTGAAAACTATGTAATTCAGTTGTCGGCACTCAGCAAGTAAGATGTGATTGGACATCGAAGTAGTACCAACTGGGTGGAGTAGAGGTAACATCACTACTCTATGACTGTGGAGACACAGGTACAAATTCCAGCAAGATCACCTCTCCAGTAAGTGTCCTTGGGCAAGACACCTAACGGTACATACTCGCCACCCAGGACATACTAGAAAACGAGAGAAATCTTCCTGGTAAAATCATTTCTCAAAAAAAAAAAGTGCCATGCATATCTTCTATGTATTGGGTCTATTAACTAAATCGAGCTACCAGCTAAATTTATAGAGAATAATTGACTAATCATCAATTACATTTTTAGCAATTTATTTGCCACCTTAACCCGTGTCATTGATAGTAAACAAATACTAGCTTTTTGTTTTAATGTTTCTCATTCAATGGAAGTGTAGTGTCAGAGTTGAAGTTGGTGTTCTGCAGGGCTTTAGCAGAAAAGAGGTTAAAGCTGGAACCCATTGTGCAAGGAACAAAACTAGACAAAGGGTAAAGTATAGGATTACAAGGTATTAAGGGAAACAAATCAATAAAACAAATGAAAATGAAATAATACAAAACAGTAGCAGCAAAATCAATAAGAACAAAACAGATCCTCAGGGAGAAAGGCAGGGCAAGGGTTCTCAGAGCTGCCAAGCAGAATTTGTAAGGGTAGCCAGCTTTCTGGACTGAAAAGTGAAGGGCTCTCTGGACTGCGAGGCGGAGGGATCTCTAGGCTGCAAGACGTAGCGATCCATGGACTACAAGACGTAGGGATCCTCAGGGCCAGATCTACATCTCAGGAGCCTGTAGGCACAGGCCTGTTTGGCACGCCATAACTACGTTTTCAATTTTTGCTTTGGGGAAAATATTTTTTTTAAAAAAATTAAATAAACAACATTTAAAAACTGAAAACCAGTTTCTATCTGTGCTCATATCAAAACTGGCAGAATCTGTTGCCTTAAAATGAAGCAAAAATGGAGCAGATTGTTAATGCTTGGGTTAACCCTAAAACAAGCACAAATAATAAACTAACTCTAACCCTAATTTCTAAGCCTAGCTAAAAGATGCTCCATTTTGGTCCAGAGCTACCAAAACTCTGGGCATCAAAATACAACTGTGGCTGAGTGTCTTTTTTATCACTTCATTTTTTGATGCTGTTTTATTTTCAGCAATTTTTCAATAGGCTATCAAAACTTGCTTTTGTTTGAAACAAATAAAGGGGAAAGGGGCATTGTGTTGTGTCATGTTTGGTATAATTAGAAAGGACATCCTCTGGCACGTCCAATCACACCTAACTTGAACTTGTGGGATGCAAAGAATGTAAATACAGGTGCCCAAAGGACACTCTCCTCGCAGCATTGCTTGTGTTTTGGTTGAACCAATGTGTAATAACGCATGGCACCATCACCTTCACAATTGCTCCCAGTGTGGAAAATGAAAGGGTGAGTTAGTGCAGTGGCATTGTTTGCTTTATAAGAAAAAGCACATAACGCCTATGCCTTAGAGCATAGAAAAAAGTAAATTTTGCATTTAAGTTTTTTCATGCTCATATTTTTACACATTACATGGTCATGTTTGTTATCGTTGAAATGGCCAGACTCTGGCCTTTCCAATGACATCTCACTTGACCTTGTACAGTGTTAAAATCATAGTAGTAGTATTCCAAAGTCCCCCTCTGTCTCCTCACTGCAGTGCTGTGGTCTAGGCTGTCAATGAAACAATACGATGTGCCATCACATCCACACTTACTGGCAGTGTGGGAAATGAGAAGCTGACTTAGTGCATCATCACTGTTCACTTTATAATTGTAAACTAAACAATAAAGCTAAGTTAGAAAAAATATATATTTTTTTTATTTTATTTATTTGTTATTATATTTTTACATTACACAGGTGATGTTCGGTACCATTGGATTTTTTTTTTTTACAGAGCAAGGCGCCCCTTGTGGCAGACACCTGCAGGCACAGCCTACTCTGCCTAATTATAAATCCAGCCTTGGGGATCCTTGGGCTGCAAGGTGAAAGGTTCTCTGGGGTGCCAGATGGAGGGTTCCCTGGGCTACGAGGAGGAGTCTCTGGGCTGCAAGGCAAAGGTTCCTTGGACAGCATGTAAACCAACAGCTAGAAAGGGTGCAAACCAGAAGCACCTAGGCAAATGAATGTTCCCAGTTTGGAGGAAGTCACTCCACAGCAAGGTAGTGGCCCTGTAAGATATTGCACCAGAGTGTAAAGACCAAGGAGCTGGGTAAATTATGACAGCTACTTCTTGGCCCTTAAATAAGGCTATCCTCTAAACCAGTGTTTCCCAAACCTGTCATCGGAACCCTCAACCAGGCCAGATTTTGTAGATCACCTTGGGGAAATGCAGACTAAATCCTGCAATCACTGAGCAGCAAATCACATCACCTGTGCTGTGCTTCAGATATCTGGCGTGTCAGTGGGTCCTGAGGACAGGTTTGGGAAACACTGCTCTAAACCAACCTTTGGGAAAGCTACTGCTGATTATAGACTCTATTCACTTACCACCTGTCACGGGAACCCCTTTTTCCCATGCTTAAAACTTTTTTGCCATCTGGTGTGTCCCTTTTACGCACCAGGCCATCAAAACCCATGGAAGCACCTTGTCTATCACTGCAACAACCTGAAGTGATAAGCAAGAGATTCTGTTCTACACAAGCCAACAAACACTCTGTGTGCAGAATCGGAAAACAACCATGGTCCAGCACTCCTTCACACTGTTGGTGATCGCACACCATGTAAGCTATTCAAAAAGCTGTCAGTTCACCAAATATTGGCGAATTGCCAGCAAAATTTGGTCCTGTTCGACGGCAGTGAAAGCCCCAAAGAGAAGTAATGGTTAATCTATTCAGAGAACACCGAACAGCACCGAAATGTCAGTGAAATGCCCTGATTTTCGATGGTTTCAATCAGCAGGTTTAATCAGTTAAATCCCATTTTCATGTTTCAATGTAAAAAATATTCCCTGTTTTCATGAAATATTTATTAAACAGTTTATTCTTTTAATTTTTAGCAAAAATTCTCATTATTAATTTATTTTTTAGGATTTTTTATGCATTTTTCTGGATCTTTTTGGCGAATTTTGTTTTTACCATTTTTTTAAATAGCATTGTCATTTTTAGGCATTTTCATGCAGTAGTCTTTTGCAAACAGCTTTTAAAAGTTGCTGTGAGTTTTTTTTTTTTTTTTTTTTACCCGTTTGTTGGCGAATTTGACACCTCAAAGTGCGTAGAACGACAGAGCACCAAAATTCCAGTGGAATTTCAGCGCACTTTGAATAACCCTGTTAGGATTTAAGTCTAGTAATAGACTTAAAAAAAATAAACAGACGATGCTGCTATGCCTGGGTGTGTCGTTGATTGGGGACCTTCATCTCCCATGAAACAAGTAGAAAAGTAGTGGATATGCAACACCAACTCCATCAAAGTGAACCTGGGTAACATTTTGTAGGTAAAAACACTATTCACTTCAAAATCTACAGGGTTATTCAAAGAGATCCGAATTGTGGCCAAAAGGTAACCGAACAGTGAAATTCAGCGTACGGTTACCTTTCCTGGCCATTCGGCTATTCAGAGAGCAGGCAGTTCACCAAATCCTGGCGAATTGCCTGCACATACGGTGCCTGTTCGTTGCCTGTTCGAGGGCAGTGAAATCCCCATAGAGAAGCAATGCTTCCTCTATTCAGAGAACAAAAACCAGCAGGGAAAAGTTGGCGAAATGCCCTGCTGTTCTGTCGTTTCATTCGGCAGATTTATTCAGACGAATCCCATAGGCTTCAATGTTAAAAATATTCCCGCTTTAATTCAATATGTAATAAACCGTTTAATATTATATTCTGCAGTAAAATGTCTCTTTATTTATAGATTTTTTTTAGGATCTTTTAGGCATTTTTTTTGCAAACTTTTTTTCTGTGGTTTCTTTTTAAATCGTTTTTTATTTTTTCTGTAACTGCCCTTTTTATTATCATTCATTGGATCTTATATGTAAATTTCAGACATTTTCGCTCAGTAGTTTTTTACAAACAGCGTTTAAATTTTCCAACTTTCAATCGTACTGTTTGGGTTTTTTTCTCTTCCCTCGTCTGCGTGTTGGGTTTTTCCGGCGGCTGCTCTGCGCTGTGATCGGCGGCTAGTCGGGTTTCTCCGGCGTGTTCGGTGGGATTAATCCAGATGTTTTTGCGGGTTTTGGTGAGCGTTCACCAGGTTTTGCGGTGAGTGTTCGGCTGATTTGTGGTGGCTTTTCCCTGCACTACGATGGCCTGTGGTGCTTGCTGAATACACCACAGGGTCAGCAAACTGGGATCGCCGAATCGCACCGAATTCAAGAGAACGAAAAGTCACCAAAAGTCATCTATTACTTTTCTACTTTAAAAACAAGTGAAACACATACAGGGTTATTCAAAGAGATTCAAATTGCTGGAGAAAGGTAACCGAACGCTGAATTTCAGCGTTCGGTTACCTTTCTTGGCCATTCGGCTATCCAGAGAGCAGGCAATTCGCCAAATCCTGGCGAATTGCCTGCACATACGGTGCCTGTTCGGTGCCTGTTCGAGGGCAGTGAAATCCCCATAAAAGAGCACTGCTTCGGCTATTCAGAGAACACAAACCAGCAGTGAAAGGTTCCCGAAATGCTCTGCCATTCTGTTGTTTCATGCGGCAGATTTATTCAGGCGAATCCCATAGGCTTCAATGTTAAAAATATTCCCTTTTTAATTCAATATCTAATAAACCATTAATGATAAAATTCTGCAGTAAAGAGTCTCTTTATTTATAGATTTTTTAGGATATTTTAAGCATCTTTCTGGATTTTATTTTTAAAACTTTACTTATTTTTTTCTGTAACAGCCCTTTTTATTATCATTCCCTGGACCTGATATGTAAATTTCAGACATTTTCGCTCAGTAGTTTCTTTGCAAACAGCGTTTCACTTTTCAAACATTCAAGCAAACTGTTTTGCTAATTTATTCACTGCCTTCTTCTGCAGTGTCGGCTTTTTCCGGCAGCTCTGCTGCTTGTGATCGGCTCCTGCACGGGTTTTTCCGGCGTCTTCGGCGGGTTAATCCAGATGTTTTTGTGAGTTTTCGGCTTGCATTCGCCGGGTTTTCGCCAGGTTTTCGCCTGGATTTCGGCGGGTTTTCGGCAGCTTTTCCCTGCACTTCGACAGCCCTGTGGTGCTTGCTGAATACACCGCAGGGTGGTCAAAATGGGAAAGCCGATTTGCACCGAATTGAAGAGAACGAAAAGTCACCGAACGTACGATGACTTTTCGAATCTCTTTGAATAACCTTGATAATGTACCACTGGTGGGTTTTATATTCAGAGAACTCCAATTGTCGTCATTTGTTTGTAAGGGAAGTCGAGCTGAGAAAGATGAAGGAGCAGTTTGCAAACAGACTGTAATAATAAAATGTAATTGGTGAAGCGTCTGAAGCGTTTCAGTGTAACCCATGATAAAAATAAAAGCAATTCATATGCAGGCCTTTATATATTTCACTCAGCGGGTAGTTTAAAGTCCATAAAAATGCATAAAAGAAAAAGAGAAAACATCACATTGCTCAACCTGTACCAGAGAAATAGTGCCATAAAAAAACTTCCAATGTAAAACTCACATTATAAATGGCCCTTCTGGCTCTTTTGAAATCACGTGTGGCCTGTTTTCAGGTTGCCATTAACCTTGCTCTCTGAAAGTATCAAGGCTGTTTTTTTCTCTTTCAATAGCATTTTTTCCTCAAAGTCGTAAACAGCAAAACATAGTGCAACCTCACATCTGATAAAAGCACATAGCAAGCATATAGCAATGCACTTGCGTGGGTTGGAACCTGATCCTGGCATTATTAAGACAACGCAGGCTTTGTTTGGTAAAGGGCACGATCCCCAGGAAAACCCAAAACAATGATCTTTACACAGGTTATTCATTATGAAAGTGTAAAATTAAATTAAATTAAAATTAAAAATTAAAAATTTAAATTAAAGTAAAAATACAATAAAACATAAAGCATCAAAGCCAAGACGTATTTCGCCTCAGTATTCCTTCTGCTGCGGCTTCCTCAGTCGGAATAAAATGACGAGGTGAAATTTTATTTATTTATTTATTTATTTATAAAGGATTTTACCAGGAAGGATACATTGAGATTTCTCTCATTTTCAAGTATGTCCTGGGTTCAAGAACATTGAAATGTTACAGTTGTTCCAGAAATACCACCTATTAATATTTTAAATCACCTTTCGTAAAATCAATCGACATTCTTCCATTTTCGTGGGCTCTCCTGCTCTGTTTTGTCCATCCAAAATGACGTAGATTTCATCCTCTTGGAGTTGATCTAGATTTTTGAGTCAAACCTCTACTTCATACTGATCATCTGTGTGAGCTGGGGCAAATATATCCGTGTGTGATCTGGGGCAATATATCCATGTGTGAGCTGGGGCAAATATATCCGCGTGTGAGCTGGGGCAAATATATCCGTGTGTGAGCTGGGGCAAATATATCCGTGTGTGAGGTGGGGCAATATATCCATGTGTGAGCTGGGGCAAATATATCCGTGTGTGATCTGGGGCAATATATCCATGTGTGAGCTGGGGCAAATATATCCGTGTGTGATCTGGGGCAATATATCCATGTGTGAGCTGGGGCAAATATATCTGTGTGTGAGCTGGGGCAAATATATCCGTGTGTGAGCTGGGGCAATATATCCATGTGTGTAACGAGCTGGTTCCGGGGTGGCAGGAAAAGGAGCCCAATTTGCAATGACTAAGCAAATGGATAAGAAATAAGGAGTTTATTTGCAAACACAAAGACTGCAAAAACAGAAATACAGCAGAACAAAAGTAATAAGCACAAGTTTAGCACATAAATGAAATAACAGGAATGGAGCAATAAATGACTGCAGAGATAGGACACAATAAGCTGATTGAAAGGAGCAGAAACAAATGCACAAGACATTCACAGGAGGGCACAAAGGTTAGAAGAAACTAGTAACAGAGGGGTATATGGAAGTAGAGGGTCTTATAAGCAGAGGGTCCTTGGAAGCATAGAGTTCTTGTAAGCAAAGGGTCTTGAAGAAGGTATCTGTATGCAGGAACTGTGGATGGGAATAACCGTAGCCAGGAGCTGGAGATGTGGATAACCGTAGCCACGAACTGTAGAAGGGTTATCCGTAGCCAGGAACTGTAGAAGGGTTAACCGTAGCCAGGGACTGTAGAAGGGTTAACCGTAGACAGGAACTGTAGAATGGTTAACCGTAGCCAGGGACTATGCAAGGGTTAACCGTAGCCAGGGACTATAGAAGGGTTAACCGTAGCCAGGAACTGTAGAAGGGTTAACCGTAGGCAGGAACTGTAGAAGTGTTAACTGTAGCCAGGGACTGTAGAAGGGTTAACCGTAGCCAGGAACTGTAGAAGGGTTAACCCTGGACCATGTAGAAATGGAATACTATGGCGATACAGCGCCTGGTTATGTTTTTTTACGGCGCCGGTGGCGCAAGACCTTACAATGTGTGAGCTGGGGCAAATATATCCATGTGTGAGCTGGGGGCAATATATCCATGTGTGAGCTGGGGGCAATATATCCATGTGAGCTGGCCTGGGGCAATATATATCCATATGAGGTGGGGCAATATATATCCATATGAGGTGGGGCAATATATCCATGTGAGCTGGAGGAAAATATATCCACATGAGCTGGGGGCAAATATATTCACATGAGCTGGGGGCAAATATATTCACATGAGCTGGGGGCAAATATATCCACATGAGCTAGGGGCAATATATCCACGTGAGCTGGCCTGGGGCAAATATATCCATGTGAGCTCTGGCAAATATATCCCATGTGAGCTGGGGACAAATATATCCATGTGAGCTGGGGGAAAATGCTGTGCATATTATTCTGGGGGCTCAGTGCTGTGTATATTATTCTGGGGGCTCAGTGCTGTGCATATTATTCTTGGGGCACAGTGCTGTGCTTATTATTCTGGGGGTCCAGTGCTGGGTATATTATTATGGGGGTCCAATGCCTGTGTATATAATTCTGGGGGGTCTATGCCTGTATATATATATATGTATATATATATATAAAATTATATATAACGTGTTAGTCCAGTTGCCAAAATCACGAGTATACCAGTACGTAGTGATACCTTTCACTGATCAGTATAGTTTCCAGACCTGAAGAGGAGAGGTTACACTCTTGAAAGCTTGTCTTTTAAATGTAATGTTAACCCAATAAAAATGGTATCACCACGTACTGCTATACTTGTGATATATATTTTTTTTCTTCAGGTACTAGGGGTTGTGGAATTCGTGGGTGAGTTCCCTCACTTTTTTTCCCAGGACTTGACCCCTGTGTGTATACACAACCCAAATTCAACAGTGTGAAAATAACTTTATTTTTTAAATGAAAACAAGTATAGTAAAATGTTTGAGAACTTGTCATGGGATGGAAATCGCTTTCATAGGTACAGAACGGTCACAACTTTAACTGTGAATAAAACAATAAAACCTTAAAGCAGGGGTCAGCAACCTCGTCCCTCAAGATGTTTGGCAAATACAATATCCATCATGCTCAGCCACTCATTAAGTTGTCTGAGCCTGAAGGGAAATGTAGTTCTGAAACACCATTGGTGAGCCAATGTTGCTGACCTATGCCATAAAGCTTTCTCTCGATACAACAATTCTCAAACTCTAACCCTTCCTTAAGTACAATCCTGACTCCTAATCTCACCCTTATAAAATCAAGGAAAAAAAAAACAAACAAACACTAGTTGTAGCACTCTGATCTAATAGCAATAATGTAAATGGTAAAGTAAATTTCAGCACTGAGACATTATATATAAAAAACAAACTGAACATAATAAGTTATAGTACCTTTTTGCCACTAGGTGGCAACAGCGCTCCCTAGTAGATAAAGTACTGAGACATTATACATAAAAAACAAACTGAACATAATAACTTTTAGTAGCTTTTGGCCACTAGGTGGCAACAGCACTCCCTAGTAGATAAAGTACTGTATTTCAGAATAAAAGTTATTATGAAAATATTTTTCATAAGAAAACAAAATCAGTGAGGACAATTCATCTGAGTTTTGAACCCATTATACTGCAAATACCATCATTCTAGACAGCAGAAGCAGAACAAAGGATGAAGGAAGTAGATTTAGAATACTACTATAAACTAAAACCCTCATAAATTAGAGAATGCCAATCTCAGCCTCCATAACCCTTAAATGCTAAGACAACCTTTTGTAGTTCTCTTATCTCTAAATATTAAAGGACAACAATATAAAAGCGTTCGCAGAATTTTAACAATAATGCTTTTATAAATAAAAAGAACATAATGTGAAAATTGACTTTTTGCCACTGGATGGCGATAGATTTCAGAAGACAATCCTGTTTAAAAATAGATTGCTGTGTTATTCTAAAAATAGACAGTAGGTGCCACCAAAAGGCCCTTAAAGCTTGAATTTTGTTGTGTAAGAATGTTAAGTGAAAGAGAAACATATTAAAATCAAAATAACGTTTTACAAACAGCTGCAAAGCTTGAAAGCACTATATCTCAGTGCAAAGCAGAGAAATACGACTTATTCATGAACTGCCGATGTTCCTCATTGTTGCAACTATGTTGAACTTCAACTTTCCACAGAAAAAAAAACTTCACAACAGCAGGTGAAGTTGCTGCAAACACTGAACCAGGCCTGGATAAAGATCTCTATGGGCCTGGAGCTGAAGATTTTGGTGGGCTTTTTTTGTAATTTAGTGAAATGAAAACATATTTTTGGTTATTTAATAGTGCGGATATGGGTATATCTAACAAGGCAGATATTGTGTGAAAAAATGTGAAATGGGAACCCGTTACTGCATTTTTCAGAGAAAATATAACATTTTAACCAAAAAATGAAATATTTCCCTTGTGTTTTGGAACATGTTTTTTTACGAATAATATGACTATGACCTTGCTCCCAGTGTGGGAAATGAGAAGGTGATTAATGGCAGTGGTATTGCTCATTTTCTATGTGACAAATGGACAAAGCCATCGCTTTGGAACGAAAAAATAAATAAAAAATTGTTTTCTTTTCTTTTTAGATTTTACATGGTCAGGTTTGGTATTAATGCAAAGGCCAGACTGTCCTGTCCAATGACACCTCACTTGGCCTTGTGAGGTGTAAAGATTAGTGACTAAGGGTTCCAAAGTTCCCCGCAGTGCTCTTCATTGCAGTGCGGCTGTTTTGGTTTTTGAAGTAACAATTCGTAACAATAGATTTTACCATCACCTCCACACTTGTTGGTGACATGAGAAATGTGATGGTTAGTTAGTGCAGTATCATTGTTTACTTTATAATTGAAAACTGAAAAATATTACTGTTGGAAAGAAAAAGTAAATATTTATTTTTTACACAAACCCTGGTCATGTTTGGTATCATTGGAAAGGCCATGCTCTGGCCTTTCCAGTGATACTTCAATTGATCCAGTAGCTTCTAAGGAGTTGTAGATACATGGGTCCGAATGCAGACATAGTTATCCTTTCTCTGGGCCTATTCTGAGGCATGGGCCTGGAGCTGCTGCTCCATCTGCCCCTATGTTAATCCGGCCCTGCACTGAACAATAGAACTGCTGTTGTTCTTCTGTAAAATGAGTTTACTATTTCAATTAATACAATCAGAGGGTCGTTTTAAGGGAAATTTCGGTGCTCTTTCGGTCGTCACACTTTGGTCAACGATTCCAGCTCGCCGACTCTGCGGCGCAGGGTCTCTGAAGTGGAACATGGAGCCGCCGAAGACCGGCAAACAGATCGGCGAACACCGCCGAACAGACCGTACGCCGCCGAACTGACCACCGAACTACAGAAAGAAAAAAAAAGGAAATCTTCTATTTTTTAAAAGGGGTTTAAATCAATAAAAATGCATCAAAATGTGGGGAAATAATAAAAAAAGTCCTTTAAAAAATAATGAAAAGATGTGTTAAAGAATGAAAAAACCCGCCATTAAAAAAATGGGAACCAAAAATTTCGCCTAAATTATCCAGAAAAATACAAAAAAAATGGCTTTTTGTTGAAACTGAAAAGAAAAAACGGTTGGATAAAAAAATATTCAAAGCGATAATGTGTTCACCTGTTTAAACCTGTCGAGCTGAATCACCAGATATACGGGCATTTCATTTACATTTCGGTGCTGTTCGGCATTCTATGAATAGATTAACCATTACTTCTCTATTGGACAATTTCCCTGCCGCCAAAGATCGCCGAATTGCAGCAATCTGTGGCGAACTACACCGTATTTAGCTGTCGATTCATCAGTATTTGGCAAATTGCCAGCTTTCTGTATAGCTGAACTACCACGCAATTGCACTGTACGGAGACATTCACCAGTCAGTGCAATTGGGTGGCAAGTTCGGCGCTTATAGTACAACCCTTTCAGTATTGCTTCACCATTTTTTGCTACACCAGTGAATATACTTTTAAAGTGCCAATCTTCATTAAATGTCTACATAAATAATGCTGAAAATAATTTTAGGAAAAGACAGCTGGGCTACCTCGACTGAAACTATGTGCTTGATTTAATTCTGCCGGCCTTTTATTCGTAAAAATATCAGCTGTTTGTGGTCAATAATTTTCTCAAATATCAGCTGATTCGGTAAAAAAAATTAGCCTGAGTTTATATTTGAAAAATGCAGATGGTATGAAAAAAGATAGTCGGTAAATCAACTGAAACCGCTTATTTTTAGTCAGCACCATACAGATTTGTGCCATTTCAACTCTTCTTTTTGAAAATATTTTTTTATACGTTTGACTTTTCTGTTTTATTCCCTATTTTTGCCTGAAAATCCATTCATCAACACTTTTCAGCGCTTGATATTTTTTCAGATATTGGGATAAGTATAAACTCAAATTGAATCGTTAAAGCTGTTATTTCCATTGAAAAGCATAGCTTTGCTCCCTCTCTCCTGCCTCGCCCCCCCCCCCTACAATCCTTTCTGAATGCCTCTGCCAGGCTCATCCACCTCACCTGCCGCTCTGTCTCTGCCGCTCCTCTCCTCCTGCGAGTCCCTTCACTGGCTCCCCATTCACTGCAGAATTAAATTCAAAATCCTTATCCTGACCTACAAAGCTCTCACTAACTCAGCTCCCCACTACCTGTCCTCACTAATCACCAAATACACCCGCAGCCCGCTCCCTAAGGTCAAACAGTGACCTGCGCCTAGCTTTTCCCCGAATGGCGTGCGCAGCCCATTTCATTAGGGTGTGCACCCATGGAACATTTATTAATTACATTTTTATAGTTAGATAATTTTGAACACAACAGTTACTTTTAGTTATGGAATAACCAATGTTTATGCGGTGATACAGTCAACATTCATGCTATTTATCTTAAACCACATAAGGACCATCCAAAATATCAATGTAGGGGGTCAAAAATGAACATTTTATCCAACATTAGGGTGTGCCTGGGCACACCAGGCACTCCCTGTGCGCACAACTATTTTCTCCCCGCATCACCTCTTCTAAGGAGCTGGTTCCGGGGTGGTAGAATTGAGCCCAATGTGCAATGATATTTGCTGAGAATCGTATAGGTATAAACAAAAGAGGGTTTATTAGGAAGTCATAGAACATAAAAGGCAATAGATAAATATAGAAGGGATTGGTAATACTGAAGGGAAGGGAGCACACTGAATAAACAATAAACAGTAATAACTTTAACAGAAGGCAAGACAAGACAACAATACTAAACTATACTAAACTAAGGCAAAGAGAGAGATATATAGAAGCAGAGTCTTTTGCAGGCAGAGGGTCCTTGGAAGGCAATGGTCTCTTGGAGCAGGGGGTCCTGGAGAAATGAATCTTCGGCAGGCAGAGGTCTTGAAACAAAAGATCTGTAGCAGGTGAAGCAGAGGGTCTGTAGTAGGAGGAGCAGAGGGTCCGTAGCAGGTGGAGAAGAGGGTCTCAGGAGCAGAGGGTCCGTAGCAGATGGAGCAGAGGGTCTCAGGAACAGATGGTCTGTAGGCGGAGCAGAGGGTCTTTACCAGGTAGAGGGTTTCATGAGCAGAGGGTCCGTAGCAGGTGGAGTAGTGGGTCTTTAGCAGGTGGAGCAAGGGTCTTAGAATCAGAGGGTCTGTAGCCAGTAGTGTTTAGGTTTTGTGCTGCCCTAGGCCTGACTAAACTCGTGCACCCCCTAATTTAAATTTGACACACCCCTTCCTGTCAAGGGCACACCTCTTCCTGGTTAATCCCCACCCTTCCTCTTTAAGCTCCACCTTTTCCTCTTAGAGCTCCGCCTTTTCCTCTCTTTATATTAAAAGTGGATACCAAGTGCCTACTTGTATATTTTGTATACCATTTCAAATGTATCTATTGAGATAAAGAAAATTATGAAATGTTTAAATTCAAGCATTTTTACAAAGAACAGCCACGCATGTCAAGTATACTGGATCACAGCCGCTCTAATTGGTTGAACAATAAAATCCACAGAAACGTGCACTGCATATGAGTGTATCACAGAGCTGCACAGCAATAAAACCCACAGACATGGGCACTGTGTATGAGCATATCAGAGCTGCACAGCAATAAAACCCACAGAAATGTGCAGTGTGTATGAGCGTATCACAGAGCTCCAGGGCAATAAAACTCACAGTAATATGCAGTGTGTATCACAGAATCCACAGCAATAAAACTCCCAGCAATGCAATGTTTGGTGTGTGTCAGCGTATCAGAATCCACAGCAATAAAACTCCCAGCAATGCAATGTGCGGTGTGTATGAGTGCATCAGAATTCACAGCAATAAAACTCACAGCAAACCGAGTGTATATGAGCACACAGCAATTATGCTGTGGAGCCATCTTGTCAGCAGTGGGGTGCCACTGTCAGAGGGTGCACTATAGCTTTGATTCCCTTCCCGGTGGGTGTTCAGTCCAGAATAGAGTCTGTGTTAACGAAAGGGCGGGCAGTTGCGCGTGTGCGTTTCACGTGGTTCAGGCAGTCATGTGGTACTGAGACTCAGAGAAATGGCAGTGAAATGCCCTGATGTTCGGTGGTTTCAATCAGCAGGTTTATTCAGGCGAACCCCATAGGTTTCAATGTTAAAAATATTCCCGTTTTTATGCAATATCTAATAAATCGTTTATTATTTTAATCTGCAGTAAAAAGTCTTTACTTATTGATTTTTTTTAGTACCTTTTAGTCATTTTTCAGATTTTTGGGCAAAATTCCCCCCCTTTTTTTAATAGCAGTTTTTCTTTTTTCTGTAACAGAACTTTTGATTATCAATCATAGGATCTTATATGTAAATTCCAGACATTTTCGTTCAGTAGTTCTTTTGAAAACAGCAGGCCACAGGTTTGCGGTGGCAGCATTCAGCGGCCGACTCCATGCACTTTGGGGACCCTGTGGTGAATGGTGAATTCACTGCAGGGTGGGGAAATTTTATTCTCCTAAGTGCAGGGAACTACAGAACACCAAAATGTTGGCGTCATTTCGGTGCTCTGTGAGTAACCCATTTAGTGGTGAGGTTTTTTGCTGCCCCCTGGAAAGTGAAATTGAAAGTGTAAATTAGTGAAATCTCAATGTATCCTCCCTGGTAAAATACTTTGAGAGGGTCTGTAGCCCGTGGAGCAGAGGGTCTCAGGAGCAGATGGTCTGTAGTAGATGGAGCAGAGGGTCCATACCAGGTAAGGGGTTTCAGGAGCAGAGGGTAAGATAGAGGGTCTCAGGATCAGAGGGTCTCAGTCAGGATCAGAGGGTCTCAGGTAAGCAGAGGGTCTTGATGCAGATCTGTGAGTAGAATGGAGGAACCAGGATACAACGGTTATAATAGTTCAAAGGCAGCGTCCTACTAGTGAGGGGTTCACTATAGCAATGCAGAAGCATTGTGCCTTGGGAGTGGTTCCTTTTTGTAGAGGGGGAATCAGGATGCATTAGCCAGCACCTGGTTGCTGGATCAGCCTGGTTTAGAAGGAAACTTTACAGGAAACTGGCTTGCTTCTAGGTTTCCTGCGGCGCTGGCGTCCAGGTTCCTGACACCTCTACCCATGATAGACTGCAGGATTTCTCATGCGCAGCCCCCATCCTCTGGAACCCTTGTACTGTCAGACCTTCCCCTAGTTTCCCCTCCTTCAAACGATCCCTTAAGACATTCCTATTCAGGCAAGCCTACCATCCTACTGGATGTTACACCCCACTGACCCAACATGTCCATCACTCTCACCTTGCAGTCCATCACTCTCACCAGTCCATCGCTATCACCTTGCAGTCCATCACTCTCACCTTGCAGTCCATCACTCTCACCTTGCAGTCCTCTCTTCCTGTTTTCCACCCCAAACCTGTCTAGATTGTGAGTTCCCACGGGAATAGGGCTCTCGTTTCCTCATGTACTGGTTTATCAAATGTTGTTTAGTCTCAATGTATTTTAATAAAATTAAAAAATAACAATAGTAGTAGCGTCGATCTAAAATTAAATTACAAACACATCAGAAAAATATTTTTTGTGTGAGTAATAATGGATCACAAATTGCTGCTGCAAGTCCCAGTATACAGTCATGTAAAGTACCCTATAGAATAGATCATAGTAAAAGTCCTCGTGCATGCAGATCCCAGCACGCTGGTGAGTGCTTCTAAAATTCCTCTGGGCTGAGCAGGTCCTGGAATACAAGAGATAAAGCGCACATAGCTTAGTAAATCCTGTACAATGAGCCCTCCGGTATCCCAGACAAGAAACCTGCTCACTTTTTAAAGAGCCAATTAGCAGCCGGCAATATCACAGCATAGGCATATATATGCTAATCTCACCGCTCCCACTTATGATCTCTTTTCTTCTCCCATCCAAAGTGGGCAGCACCTTACTAGGAAGGAGAAAGTTGGGTAAAAAACATAAAATGGGCGACATTCAGCCAGATTTATTAGATAAAACAAGCTGCACAACGCATTTCGACCTTACTCTTTTTCAAAGTGCTCATTGTACAGGATATACTACACTATGTGCGCTTTATCTCTTGTATTCCTGGACCTGTTCATACGAGATAAATTTTAGAAGCACTCTCAGTGTGTTGTAACTCTGTCTATATTGTGCCCATTGTTCATCGCTGCAGAATATACTGGTGCTATATAAATAAAGTATAATAATAAATAATAATAATAAATATTTGTTGGGAATCTTAAATGCCAGTAAACCGCATTTCACTGTCCTGAACAGAAAAATGGATGGAATGCAGTCGAAAAAGGTGCTGTTTTAGGCCATCAGGCTGAACTAAATGGAGCCTTATGGTGGAAATCTGTACTGAATAGCTTCAGTAGAATCACTGGTAGGAAACTATGCTTAGAACTAGGCTGGACATCTTTGACAGAAACTATAGTGGAAATAATGGTGAAAATTATGGCTAACTATGATTGCACTTTCCTAAATAGAGACTTTCCTGAAGGTTCACAGTACTTTATCCACTATAATTCCCTAAAGTTCGTTCATGTAAAACTACCTTTTTTTGAGAGAGCAGCGGTTAATGAATAACTCCTATAGATTATTAATGAATAAGAATTTAAACAGCACAACATATCTGTCATTAGATAAATACTTGGGATACTTCCTTTTGTTTGAAATCTGTGCATTTGAAACAGGGGTTTTAACCCTTTAGCAGTTGAGCCCGACAGGAGGGAGTTAACGGTGGGGAGTACTAGTGCGCCCCACTTACCGGCTGCTGCAAGCACTCCTCTGGCCCGCCTAGCAGCTGACGCGCAACGCATGTCAATGGCTGCAGGGGGATGGCATCTTGATTTCAAGCCATCTCGCGGCATCAAATGATGCGCCACACTCGCCACCTCTGGGCGGGGAGGCATAGTACACCCTGTGGCGGGATTGGGTTAATAATCAAACCTAGCACACAGAAAGTGTATTTTGTTATGTCCACTAGAAGGGTATAATCCACATGCTGGGGTTTTATCAAGAACAGTATAGTTGCATGTGCATTTTATTAAGTGCCCATTTCGGGGGTTGGATGGATGCCATTTAGCAGATTTTTTTTATTTATAAATAGGTAATATACTTTTTGCACTTTATAAACCTTTCAGATACTTCAGCAGGAATATTTATATACATCAATGAACCATCCTCCCGACCATCACAGATATATGTCCCTTGACTTTTTATTACCTCTCAGTTGCCAAAACCTTTTCATTTTCTCGTGATGAGTGGAACTCGGCAATTAATGTATCGCTGATGGTCGGCATTTGCATAAGCCAGACCTGCCTGCTCAAACTGTCCCGTTGTGTGACAAATGATTTCCAATCAGGCCGCCCTATCACCAGGCGGCCCTAGGTGGTGTTTAAATGGATAAATCAGGGCTTTTGACGCTGACAGGCGAGTACAGCAAGCTGCGTTTTTGGTATGCGCAGCCCTGATTAGCTGCTCAGAAGAAAAACAAACTGGATTCCAGGCATGCCAGTAGAATTCCAAGAGCATTATTGCACAAAAAAAGACACACAACAGTTCAGTCTTAGCAAAGACCAGGGGTATAGAACCCAAAAAGTAAGTGTGTGAACTCTCCAAGATTTCTGCTCCCCAATTATCTGTTGACCTGTCGCACTTAACCCACAACCCCACACTCAGAATTAATATCAATGTTTAAAAAATGATAAGCTGGGTTTTAAGCAGGACTTTTCTTCTTCTGGTAGGTGCCAATACTCAGTTCCGGCACCCACCAGCAGGGCAGACACTCCTCCGCTAGGATGCAGAGAACGTCTGCAGCCCATGGTGGAAGTTCTGCTCATCGGCGCCATCCTGGCATTGATCGTGGACTTCTCCTGTAGGGAGCTGACAGCTTAGATGTCAGCTCCACCTGTGGGACCTATCCGCACCGACTGATGTCATTGCGCATGGCCATGATGACATCAGATGTGGGAGTTCCCCTCCCGCCTGGCAGTGAATGCCCTATTTCCTATGGTGGGGATACAGGGGTCCTTTGAAGCTCTGTGATACACTTATATACACCACAAATTACAGTGAGTTTTATTGCAGTGCAGCTCTATGATACGCTCATTTACATTGCACATTCCTGTGACTTTTATTGCTGTGCAGCTCTGTGACAAACTCATTCACATTGCACTTTGCTTTGAGGTTTCTTGCTGCAGAGCCCTGTGATTTGCTCATACACACCACACATTACTGTGAGTTTCATTACTGTGAAGTTCTGTGATACGCTCATACACACCGCATATTACTGTGAGGTTTATTGCCATGATGTTCTGTGATATGCTCATACATATCGCATATTACTGTGACGTCTATTGCCGTGATGTGCTGTGCTACGTTCATACACACCGCATATTACTGTGAGGATTATTGCCATGATGTTCTGTGATATGCTCATACACACCGCATATTACTGTGAGGTCTATTGCCGTGATGTTCTGTGTTACGTTCATACACACCGCATATTACTGTGAGGTTTATTGCCATGATGTTCTGGGATATGCTCATACACACCGCATATTACTGTGAGGTTTATTGCCGTGATGTTCTGTGATATGCTCATACACACCGCATATTACTGTGAGGTTTATTGCCATGATGTTCTGTGATATGCTCATACACACCGCATATTACTGTGAGGTTTATTGCCATGATGTTCTGTGATATGCTCATACACACCGCATATTACTGTGAGGTTTATTGCCGTGATGTTCTGTGATATGCTCATACACACCGCATATTACTGTGAGGTTTATTGCCGTGATGTTCTGTGATATGCTCATACACACCGCATATTACTGTGAGGTTTATTGCCATGATGTTCTGTGATATGCTCATATACACCGCATATTACTGTGAGGTTTATTGCCGTGATGTTCTGTGTTACGTTCATACACACTGCATATTACTGTGAGGTTTATTGCCATGATGTTCTGTGTTACACTCATACACAATGCACATGTACAGCTCATACTTAATGCACAATGCACAGGTCTGGGATATGCTCATAAAGGCCTCAAATTACTGTGCGTTTTATTGCTGTGGAGCTCTGTGATAAGCATGGGGGTGTATTGTTGGAATAGTTTGAGGGGTTGGCAGCATTTCATCTTTTACCCAGGCAACACAATGTCATGGCCTGGCCTTGGCTCTATACGTCGGCTGCAAGCTGGCGCGCGCCCTCTATTTTTTAGTTCACATGAGTGTACGCCATCTTTTCATTGGCTACCCGCTGCCTGACACTTTATGATGCTTCATGGTGAGTACCCCCACCTTTTTTTCCCCTCGAAAAAAAGCACTGCTTGTAGTGAATCATTATGGTAATTGTAATAAATATATTTCTGATGACTTAAACAAAGGAACATATCATTGAATCCTAATAAAATCCGGGGAAAAAACTTGTCCCCTGGATAACACCTGTCTCAAATATTGAGAAAGGTCTTTGCTAAGACTAAAACATAGCATGGCTTTTTGTGCAATAAAGCTCCTTGAATTCTCCTGGAATGTCTGGTATTCAGTTTGGTTTTCTTCTAATTGGATGAAGCTAGATGGATTTCTCCAGGCCAACATACATGGGTGTAAATCCCAACTTGCAGATATTACTGACTGGCTGCACGGCAGGGTAACTGGCTACCCTCCCACACAAGTGCCAACCAATACACTCCCTTTTGGGGGGGTGACAGTGACGGAAATTACGCGAATTGCCCACGGCAATATTCTATCACTCCCAAGCCCCCTGTCACCCAATCTCGTGGCACACCTTTCTGTGTATTTTGTTTTTCCTTTGTCCATGTTCACATGATTAATTCGAATGGCCAAATAATCCTTAAACATCATAAATCCTACAACTCTTCCTGCGTGTTATGAATGGACAGAAAAGTGCAGCAAAAGCCATAATTACTGGCTTAATTGAGTGAATTTTCCCTTTGCTTTACTATGTTGCACTGAGTGTTACAGGTGTGGACAGGTAATGATAAAGGATAATATGGGAACATTCTTTGAGTAAGAAAACACAGGGAATTATATGAACTTGTTTTCTGTAAAATACAGCAATTTTGTTTTGTTAGAACATTAGAACAGAACATTTGGCATTTTCCAGTAAAATGTCTGAGCGGAAATGAAAAGTGACATTAACATTTCTTTGCAAGAACTTTTGCTTTGTGTCATTTGCTTGTGTATATCATATATATATATATATATATATATATCACAGTTGCAAGAAAAAGTATGTGAACCCTTTGGGATTACGTGGAGTTTTGCATGAATTGGTCATAAAATATGCTCTGATCTTCATCTAAGTCACAACAATTTGAAAAACACAGTCTGCTTAAAATAATACAACACAAACTTAATATGTTTTCATGTGTTTATTGAACAGAACATGTAAACATTCACAGTGCAGGGTGGAAAAAGTATGTGAAGCCTAATGACTTCTCCAAGAGCTAATTGGAGCCAGGAGTGAGCCAACCTTGAGTCCAATCAGTGTGATATTATTGGAGGTGTTGCTGAAAGCTGTCCTGCCCTTTAAAAACACACATCAGTTTTGGGTTTACTGGTTTCAAGAAGCACTGCCTGATGTGAACCATGCCTCGCAGAAAAGAGCTCTCAGAAGACCTACGATCAAGAATTGTTGACTTGCATCAAGCTGGAAAGGGTTACAAAAGTATCTCCAAAAGCCTTGATGTTCATGTGTCCACGGTAAGACAGACTGTCTACAAACGGAGAAAGTTCAGCACTGTTGCTACTCTCCCTAGGCGTGGTCGTCCTGTAAAGATGACTGCAAGAGCACAGCGCAGAATGCTTAATGAAGTAACGAAGAATCGTAGAGTGTCAGCTAAAGACTTACAGAAATCTCTGGCACATGCTAACATTTTTGATGACACATCTACAATAAGGAAAACATTAAACAAGAATGGAGTACATGGGAGGACACCACGGAGGAAGCCATTGCTGTCCAAAAAGAATATTGCAGCACGTTTGAAGTTTGCAAAAGAGCACCTGGATGTTCCACAGCACTACTGGCAAAATATTCTGTGGACAGATGAAACCAAAATTGAGTTGTTTGGAAAAAACACACCACACTAATTGTGGAGAAAAAAAGTCACAGCACACCAACATCAAAACCTCATCCCCACTGTAAAACATGGCGGAGGGAGCATCATGTTTTGGGGCTGCTTTGCTGCCTCAGGGCCTGGACAAATTGTTGTCATTGATGGAAGAATGAATTCCAGAGTTTATCAAGACATTTTGCAGGAAAACGTAAGACCATCTGTCCGCCAACTGAAGCTCCGCAGAGGATGGGTGATGCAACAGGACAATGACCCAAAGCATACAAGTAATTCAACAAAAGAATGGCTTCAACAAAACAAAATACGCCTTCTGGAGTGGCCCAGTCAGAGTCCTGACCTCAACCCGATTGAAATGCTGTGGCATGACCTTAAGAGAGCGATTCACACCAGACATACCAAGAATATTGCTTCACTGAAACAGTTTTGTGAAGAGGAATAGTCCAAAATTACTCAAGATCGTTGTGCAGGTCTGAGCTGCAACTAAAGGAAACGTTTGGTTGAGGTTATTGCTGCCAAAGGAGGGCCAACCAGTTATTAAGTCCAAAGGTTCACATACTTTTTCCACCCTGCACTGTGAATGTTTACATGTTCTGTTCAATAAAAACATGAAAACATAGGTTTGTGTTGTATTATTTTAAGCAGACTGTGTTTTTCAAATTGTTGTGACTTAGATGAAGATCAGAGCACATTTTATGACCAATTCATTCAAAACTCCACGTAATCCCAAAGGGTTCACATACTTTTTCTTGCAACTGTACAATTTTTTATATATATATATATATATATATATATATATATATGTTTGTCTAATCTTGGAATGTATGGAATCAAAAAGAACTGTCAATAAAGAATACAACCTTAAAAATATTGATAGGTAGCTTGAAAGGCACAGCCCTCTATATGAGTAGACTCCGAGAGCTAGAAGGGTGAAAACACTTGCATAGCGTAATACTGTAAAAACATTTATTGCTATATGTAAAAACAAAGAGCCACTCACAAACAGCGTGGCACACATAAACAAATAAGTGTGCAAATAGGCATTTTAAACATCTTAATAGTCACCGCCGCCGGGATGCGTTCTGTCCTTAGAATGGAGACTCCTGGCCAGGGTGAACTCCAGAGGGGCCGATTCAATGTCCAGTGTGATGGATCACAAAAGTTCTAACAGACCGCCAGGATCAATGAACTGGAAAAATCGAGCTCCTCTTCTGATGATGGACAGCAGGCCGGCGAAGATGTAACAAATTACAAGCACAGATGAGCTGATCTGTGCTTGTAATTTGTTACATCTTCGCCGGCCTGCTGTCCATCATCAGAAGAGGAGCTCGATTTTTCCAGTTCATTGATCCTGGCGGTCTGTTAGAACTTTTGTGATCCATCACACTGGACATTGAATCGGCCCCTCTGGAGTTCACCCTGGCCAGGAGTCTCCATTCTAAGGACAGAACGCATCCCGGCGGCGGTGACTATTAAGATGTTTAAAATGCCTATTTGCACACTTATTTGTTTATGTGTGCCACGCTGTTTGTGAGTGGCTCTTTGTTTTTACATATAGCAATAAATGTTTTTACAGTATTACGCTATGCAAGTGTTTTCACCCTTCTAGCTCTCGGAGTCTACTCATATAGAGGGCTGTGCCTTTCAAGCTACCTATCAATATTTTTAAGGTTGTATTCTTTATTGACAGTTCTTTTTGATTCCATACTCTTTTTATTAGCACGCTGTGGTGGAGAGTGCGGTGAACTGTTTCTAATTATTTTTGCTGTTTGGGTATACTTTCACAATTTTTTATAATCTTGGAAATGACAATCTCTTTAAACATAAAAGAAGAGTATCTATATGCCTTGGTGCAAACAGTCCTGTTACCAATATGCAGCTAAAGGCATGGATGCTCTCAGCATCTTCATAAAAGCAATGTGGCCTACTCCATGGTGGACGCTAACATGGAGGCGTTAAGCAGGATAATGTACACTTACAGATTTTCCATTACCATCTCCATGTTAACTTCCTATTCCAGGGAAAGTGCTATCTCAGTACCTCTCCCTAGAACGGGGTGCCAACCTCCCCGATACTCAGTAGCGCTTCTGTGCCACCACACATATCAACACCAGGAGTCCATAGGACTACATGGTGGCTTGCGCTTCCTGGCCGCAAGCTCTGTGCGACCTCGTCTCTCGGGAGATCATGCAGCACTGCGAAGTGATTGCGGAGGGAAACTAGGAACTTTTTGTTCCCAGTCTCACTCTGCTCCCACGGAGAAGTAGCGGTGGATCGGGCCACCCTTTTCACAGTGGGACGAGGGGCGAGAATGGAATTTTTTTGGGGGAGTTCGTGCGTGTTAAATGATTTTGTATTTGCACAATCATTTAACACCAGCTTTCAGGAGGTGTCAAAATTTTGGTTTTCGTGTCCCATTGGTATTGCGCCAGCACTTTGTAATACCTCAGTTGTCAAAACGCTAAAAATAGATTGCAGTCCCCATGTTAGGTATAGGAAAGGTTTGGCTGAAAAATTTGTTTCATTTAGTTTCGTTTCGTTACGTTTTTAAATCATTTCGTTTTTGGAATTTCGTAACTAATTTTGTTTCGTATTTCGTTTAGTTTCGGATCGATTTGAAATTTTATATATAAATTCTATAGTTGATATCAATTTGAATTTTGGATCACTAAATAAAATCCCAATTAATCTAATTTTGCTGTTAAAAGAAAAGCTAGGGTTAAATTTTAAGCTGTGCCACAGATTTAGTATTTGAGTCAAATTAAACAGTGAAACAAAATTAATTTGTTTCATAAAGTCCTTTGCTGACTATAACTTGTACTGTAAGTTAAGATCAATTCAATAGTTGATATCAATTTGATAGCTCATTTCAAATTCAATAGTTGATATCAGTTATTCAAATTTTTGTTTTATGATGATGGCACAGTGTAAAACGAAATAAATTGATTATATACAGTTTTGTTTTGTTTCGAATTCATATCGTATCGATTCGTTATTCGGAAGTACTTCCGAATACGAATTATCAAATTTCGTTCCAAATCCCGAATTTTTCCGAAACAAATGCACATCTCTAGTATGCACCACAGTTTAGGATTGGAATATCAATGCCAGACGTTAAACTTACTTATCCTAGTGGTAACTAGGTCACCAAATTACCACATTCGGTGACTTTTCGTTCTCTTCAATTCGGCTTGATTCGGCGATACCATTTAGGCGACCCTGCAGTGTATTCAGTAAGCACCACAGGGCCGTCGTAGTGCAGGGAAAAGCTGCCGAAAAGCTGCCGAACACTCACTGCAAAACCCAGGCGAATGCACACCGAAACCCACAAAAACATCTGAATTAACCTCGCCGAACACGCCGGAGAAACACGAGCAGCCGCCGATCACAGCGCAGAGCAGCCGCCAGAAAAACCCAACACCGCAGACGAATGGAGTGAAAAAAAAACAGTACGCTTGAATGTTTTAAAAGTGAAACGCTTTTTGCAAACAAACTACTGAGCGAAAAAGTCTGAAATTTACATATGTGGGCCAATGAATGATAATAAAAAGGGTTGTTACAGAAAAAAGAAAAAACGTTTAAAAAGGAATAATAATAAAAAATCCTTAAAAGAGCTTAACAAATCTATAAATGAAGAGACATTTTACTGCAGAATATCATATTAAACGGTTTATTAGATATTGAATTAAAACGGGAATATTTTTAACACTGAAGCCTATGGGATTCACCTGAATAAACCTGTCAAATTAAGCCACCGAATGGCAGGGCAATTCGACAACTTTTCACTGCTGGTTTTTGTTCTCTGAATAGAAAAAGCATTGCTTCTCTATGGGGATTTCACTGCCCTCGAACAGGCACCGAACAGGCACCGTATGTGCAGGCAATTCGCCATCATTTGGTGAACTGCCTGCTCTCTGGATAGCCGAATGGCCAGGAAAGGTAACCGAACGCTGAATTTCACTGTTTGGTTACCTTTCGCCAGCAACTTGGAGCTCTTTGAATAACCCTGTATAGCATTGTGTCACAGTAATTGGTGCCTTCTGTTGTAATGGCATGGTGTTCTTGCCCTAGGTGAGAACTCTTCCAGCAAGCCATTAGGGATGAGCCAAACACCCCCGTGTTCGGTTCGCATTCGAACTCGAACAATTTCAAAAGTTCGAACTCGAACTCGAACCGAACTCAATGCAAGTCAATGGGACTCAAAAGTTCGATTTTTGAAGGCATATATGCAAGATATTTGCCATAAAAGGTGTATGGCGGTCCGGGTAGTGCCCTGGGGGACAGGAAACAAGGACAAAAAGTAAAAAAAAAAACGTTTTTAAACGAACAGTGAGTTTTCCATAAAATAAGGGTTAAAAATAAAAACGAAAAATTCCTTCAACTATCGTGCCTAGGAGGTCCCCATAACCTGCCCGTGAAGTTGCGGATTTGTAGGATGTATAGAAACATTTAAAAACAAAAAAATTACATTTCAAATGACGGTAAACGGTTTTCCTTTAATCTATTCATAAACAACTGCTTGGGGCGGCAGCCTGTATTAAAAGAGGAGATATTTTAGGACACGCAGAAAAAGTTTAGTGATTTTTTGGCTAAATTATGGTGAAACTTATGCAGGCTTTGGATGAAAGTAACAATAGGTGCTTTAAAATTGGGCCTTTAGTGTCGGCAACAGTGCCGTCACACCGTAACCCCTCTGTGGTATTGTTGTGGAAGAGTGCAGGGTTGGACCCTGCAGTCCAATATTAAAATTATATGAATCTGGTACAGGCGTCAGTGCAGTGCACTCAAATATTTTGCCTTTGGTGGCAGCAAGTGCCTTCACACCGTCAGTGGCGTCACTAGGGTTGGCGTCACCCAGTGCGGTAACTCATGTTGTCACCCCCCCGAGTTTTATGTTTATTTTTATTTTTTTAACTACTCTTACTCATAAAGCAGTACTCCCATATAATACTGAATGCTCATAATACACATTACTGTGAGGTTTAAAAATCTAGAAATACAGCGACTCTTTACTACATTTACTACATTTTCAAAAAATGCTTAAAATATCCAAAACAAATTTGAAATAAAGAGACTCTTTACTACAGAATATAATAATAAACGGTTTATTAGATATTGAATTAAAACGGGAATATTTTTAACATTGAAGTCTATGGGGCAAAACATTTCCCACACCGAATACACGAAAATGTCCAAAATCATGAAAAAAGTCGATACGAAAAACGAGCCAAAACGAAACGAACTGAAACGGAAATCGGTCGAAGCGATCCAAAATTAAAATTTTCAACTTACGAACGAAACGAGCCGAAACGGAAATTTTATATCAACACGCAGACCTATATATACGTATATATCAACACGCAGATATATATATACACCCACCCACAGACCTCAGACCATATATACACATACGCACATGGGGAGGTGGCATGTGGACAATCTCAACTAAATAAATATATATATTATTCTCTGCTCTATCGGGTTCAACATTTCTTCTGGAGGGATCAGCCAAATGGGGGGGGGGAATTAGTTGCCGAAATGTGTGTGTAATACAAGTCTGGATATATATATTTATAAGAATATAGATATATATCTTATCTATATATATATATATATTACCTGCCGTTACCTTCCCCTATAAATTTGCTAAAAATCTACACACAAGAAAAACAAACCACTGCCTGAGACCCCGCGCAGCCCACATGCCACCCCCCTCTACCTGGCTGATTGTATCTAATATATATCATTAAATACATTCAGCCAGGTAGAGAAAGAAAAAAAAAGTTTTATTTTATGTTCCTGGGGACATTTAAAAATGTCCTCGGATTTTATTTTTTTTAGAAATGTGTCGCCTTACCTTAGCCTGGTGGTCAGTGGGGGCTCCCTGGATCCTGGTGGGGGCTGGGGGGTCTGCCGTGGCCGCAGGTGCAGTGGCTCCCTCCCTGCGCTGCCTGTCTCTGCCACATGCACCCGGGCGGCTAGCCCGCACAGTCGCAGCTCTGTCATCCGGCGGCCGCATGCTCCTTGCTCCTCAATGCTCCTCAAGGGGATCCTTGGGAGGCCCCTGCAGGCTGTCCTCTACAGTGCCTGATTAGAGGGCCGTGTCTGCCTGATGTTTTAGTAACAAGAATGTTTTATCCCATAGGCTTCAATGTTAAAAATATTCCCATTTTAATTTAATATCTAATAAACCATTGCTTATAATATTCTGCAGTAAAGAGTCGCTTTATTTCTAGATTTTTTTGTATTTTTTAAGCATTTTTTATACTTTTTTAAAAAAAAATAATTTCAAACTTTTGACAAACATCCCAAAAAGTTCGAAGTTCGCGAACTTTCGAACTACCAATGTCCGAATCGAACTCCGAACTGATCGAACCGAACAGCTCATCCCTACAAGCCATCCACAGAATTAGCTGGCATATGGGTAACGTCTGCTGTCTATTAAGTAGCAGCACCATACCTTGACAAATATGGAAAAAAAATCAAATCAAATATAGGTAGCAATATAAAAATGAATTTAATATTAAAGGCAAGTCCATTATTTTGTGGCAATGTGATACAAAAAAAATGCATTTCATTCAAATGTCAATTCAACCTTGTCACCATTAAGTGTCACTGTTGCCTAGAGAAAAATGTGCTTAAAGTAAAAACAACCAAATGCTGCAGCAAAATTGTTGTCATTAGAAAGGTCATTTACAAGGAGAAAAATATCTGTAAGCATTGTGGGGGTCATCCAGACACAGCCAGTACCTGATGGAACAGAGTTTCACACGGATATAACAATACAGCACAGGAGAAGAAAGAGCACAAAGAGCATAAAAAAAGTATTCATACACACAAGAGTTTAAATGTATTTATAAGAAATTATAGGAAGAAGAGCAAATTAGAAATTAATCAGGAGTAATAACAAAACGCATAACGCTTAACAAAAATTATCTAAGCATATTTTCAGTATTTTTCCATATTTTCAATGTGCTCGTAATTGAACCCATTCAATAGCAAAACCAAATATACTTGATCTGCAAAGCACTTGCTTATTCCCTGGTATTGAGTATTCTCGACGTGGGATAATTCAGGAGTAATTCAAAGGAATTTAATTTTTTTGCATACAAAATTAATTTGCAACTGTCCTCCAGAATGTGCCCCCCAAATTTTTAGCACCTTGGGCATGATATGCAATGTGTCAAATCAATTTCAATGGTTTATATTCCTTTCTTTTCTGCTAGAAAAAAATCTCGAGCTGTTCTGCAGGGATGTTATTATTCTATTCAGCCAGCAGATGGCAGGATCTGCCTGTCAAATAAGGCTGAGCGTTCACTGGCACAGCAGTCGGACGACCAATACGTTTGTCAAACTATGGACATCGTCGGACATCTGGTTAGGTCCGATAAGGGTCATCCACTACAAGTGATCCGTCGGAAAGACTACGGGCGATCAGATAGATTTCAGAGGTGGAGTGCAGAGACTGCCAAAACCAAAATGAAATGGTTTTACATATAAAACACAGTTCATTCTGCTTTTGCAAACACTGCAGTCCTTTGGTGCGAGAGATTGGTTATGACAGAATGAATGACAGAACAGTAGAAGAGAGGACCCAAGAGCTTACAATCGACCAAGGAGCCTTCCCTTCCTTAACCCTCTCCCCTACAGAAACAGGGCTAGTCCCACACATCTCACATACATATAGTTTATATTAAATGCTTTTATAACTCACCTGATCCGTTTCTCCACGTCCATCTTCTCTGATCTGCTGAAATACATGCGACGCAAACGAGTGAAAAAGGAGTGGTCGCCCATCTGATGCCGTCTTTACCCGTCGAAGGAAGTCGGACGTCGGACATCGCACGCAATGGACGATGGTCCATTAACCCGCATGTTGTTGGGTCAAACGGACGACGACGGACGATATCAGACGATCGCACCATTGCACAAAAACGGTGCCAGTGGACGCCCAGCCTTGCATACATTCAATAATATATACAATTATAAGAATATAAAATCAATGATATATTATAAAATGCACATGAGATATAAAGAACGTGTTTTAATGGAGACATTTAGTAATGACTTAAGGCTTAGTCAAATATACATTCAGAGAATTTTACTTGTGTCAATGTAACCGTGCTTAGGAGGAAAACATAAGATGCGGTCTTCTTGTTCAGCTTTTATGCAAGCCTAGTGATTAGCAGGAATTAGATTTAAATGCTATGTAAATGTTTTAGCAGCTGTAGCTCGCACGGTTTCTTTGAAACAGTATTTTACTGAATAATTTATTCTCTGAATGTGGACTCTTTTCTAGTTATTTCAATTTCTTGCTGCAATTATAATTGGCTTATTGTAATATGTTTTCATTATAAGGATAACAATGTCTGCATTACAAGATAAGCCATTAAAACCCATTACTGCATATTAGTTGTGTTGTGAAGTTTAGCTGGGTGGTCCACTAATATCTGACAAAGACCTGCAGGGTTATTCAAAGAGAATCGAAAAGTCACCGCACGCTCGGTGACTTTTCGTTCTCTTCAATTCGGTGCGATTTGGCGATCCCATTTCGGCGACCCTGCGGTGTATTCAGTAAGGCTAGGGTCAGACGAACGCATTTTTCACGTTGTCCGTGAAAAAGTGCGTTCGAACGAATGGACGTATTTTTTCACGGAATACGCGATAGCGGTCATACGATGCGCATTTTCGTCCGTGATTTTGTACGGATCATCAATAAAACCCTTTTGCGTCTGGACGTTATGTTGGCCGGACGTGTGCAGCGTCTGACGTCTCCCAATCACGCAAACACGCCGCTATGCGGCCGCAACGCACTCTGTACGTCAGTAGTAGCGGTTTGACGTTCTCGAAAAAATGCGTTCGTTGGCCACTTGCGTTGCACGGACGAACGTTCGTGCGGCCGTTCGTTGTATGTTCCCCCGGCATTGGACGTCATTTGCTGCTAGCACGGCCGTGATTTTGTGCGGCTAAACGCACGTGAAAAATGCGATCGTCTGACCCTAGCCTAAGCCCCACAGGGTCCCCGAAGTGCAAAGGAAACCCGCCGCAAACCCGACGAACACTCACCGCCAACCTGCCGAACACTCAACACAAAACCCGCCGAACACTCACTAAAACCCGCAAAACAGCTGGATTAACCCGCCGAACACGCCGGAGAAACCCGAGCAGCCGCCGATCACAGCGCAGAGAAGCCGCCGGAAAAAGCAAACACCGCAGACGAATGGTGTGGAAAGAACAAACAGTACGCTTGAATGTTTGAAAAGTGAAACGCTATTTGCAAAGAAACTACTGAACGAAAATGTCTGAAATTTACATATAAGTTCCAATGAATGATAATAAAAAGGGCTTGTACAGAAAAAAGAAAAAATGATTAAAAAAACAGAAAACAATTTGCAGAAAAATACTTAAAAAGATCCTAAAAAATTTATAAATAAAGAGACTTTTTTACTGCAGAATATTATAATCAACGGTTTATTAGATATTGAATTAAAACGAGAATATTTTTAACATTGACGCCTATGGGATTCGCCTGAATAAATCTGCTGCATGAAACCACCGAACAGCAGGGCAATTCGGCAACTTTTCACTGCTGGTTTTTGCTCTCTGAATAGACACAGCATTGTTTCTCTATGGGGATTTCACTGCCCTCGAACAGGTACCGAACAGGCACCGTATGAGCAGGCAATTCGCGAACATTTGGCAAACTGCCTGCTCTCTGAATAGCCGAATGGCTTGGAAAGGTAACCGTACGCTGAATTTCACTGTTCGGTTACCTTTCGACCCACAATTCGGATCTCTTTGAATAGCCCTGACAGTAATTGTGTATGAAAAGCACACTTTGACATAGTGATAGGATGAGAGTGTTACTGAGAAAAACGTTTTTGTGATTTCCATTTTTCCCATGACTACTTCATCGATCACTTTTTTTTTCACGTTGTTTACAAACAGGCTGAACACATCACGTGCATGGACACACATACTCACAGTACATAGATAAAACCTATAAAGCTAATACATACAACGTGTGCTTTCCTAGCACTTGTTGTAACCATTTTTAACCCATTAACCCTTTCGTTACCAAATGCTCTTTGTTGAAAAAATATTATAACATTGATAAAAAAATTCAGTTGCACAGTTAACACATAATTGTAAGGTAAAATAGCAAATTTGTGTATAGAGTGTTAAAATATTATTAATGCAATTTTGCTCATTTTTAAGTTTTAAGTTATTACTGGAAAGGTTCTAAACTCTAGATGGTATCCCTTATCTTGCACTTATGTCATATTGGGTTTGCTCTGTTAGCTTACTGGTAGAAATGGCTTTTTTGTGTCAAATACAGTAAATATGTTTAATATAGATAATAAAATGCTCAGATATCCTCCTAATGTGGATTTTCAGCCATTCCAAGCTCCTAAGTCTTATTCCTTATTACATTAGTGAGTGAACCCAGTGCTCTCCCTGTTTGTTGTAATACAAAAATAATACAAATGGTCACATGTTCTCCTTATGGGAATTTGCAGAGATCACAATGAGATTATTAACAACACAGGGTCGAAAAAATACCAACAGAATATAAAAATAATATCTGTATGCGACATAATGCCTGTATATGGAAATTACAGTAACACCTTGTATCTGTACTGTACAGGAAATGTCAGCAATTTTAACAACATAAATCTTATCCTTGTACAGTAGTGAGTGACCCCAGAGCGTTCCCTGTATTCTCCTCTCTCTCTCTCTGGCTCTTGCAAAGCAGCAGCAAAGTGTGTAGAACTTTGAGTCACAGTATATTTTGAAATGGGGATAACCCTATTATAAATATCCACATAGACCAGAGGACTTCCTGTCCTGATTCAATTATTTATTTATAAAGTATTTTACCAGGAAGGGTACATTGAGATGTATCTCTTTTTCAATTATGCCCTGGGTGTTTATCCTGGTTATGGTTGAAATATAAAATAAAAACATAACTTTTATTCAGAAAAACTGATGAAATATGATAAAAAAAATGAAACAAAAGAAAACCCAGAATTAAAAATAGAAAGCTTAGATGGAGGAATTAAAAGTAGACCCACAATAGTAATATAATATATATGTAAAAACAAATAGAAATTGCAGAGTCAAAATAAGTGTGAATATATGTCCGTGATGACTGGAATAGAGGTGTATATCAAAAGAAACTACAGAGTTGGTATAAGTGCATATACAGTAGGTAAAGATTAGAATATATATATATATATATTGTCAATAGGGACTATAAAAATAAATACCTGTAAGGATAACTACTCCTAAAGAACTTCCTATATGATAGTATGAACCTACAGTATATAGTAGGAAGCAGGCCTTTGAGGGTCTGCAGTAATAGAATAGTACAGAAAATAGAAACTCGGGAGTAAAAAAATAAGGATTAAAAAGCATATTGCGGCCATGATTGTATTATGGTCCACACGTATCGACATAAGGACTTTTTCAAGAGCCCTGGGATTTTGTGCATCTACAGTGTAATGAAACAATGAGCCAAGATACCATAGTGATAGTTAATCCCAGTTTAATCAGGACAGAAAGTCCTCTTGTCTAAATGGACACCCTGAGTAATTAAGATGATTTAACAGGGCATGATGGTAGGAGCAGTGGGGTATTTTGGCCTAGGCCAACAAGGCCTAGGCCTGGGGCGGCACTTTCCAGGGGGCGGCGGCCCGCACTGGTGGCCCCACCCCTAAAAAAAATATATATATATATTTTTTTTTTTTACTTTTGCAAAGTATTTTGCCAGGAAGGATACATTGAGATTTCACTAATTTTCAAGTATGTCCTGGGTAGGCAAGGCCCTAGGCTTTCACTTTCCAGGGGGCAGCAAAAAACTCACCACTAAATGGGTTACTCACAGAGCACCGAAATGACGCCAACATGTTGGTGTTCTGTAGTTCCCTGCACTTCGGGGAATAAAATTTCCCCACCCTGCAGTGAATTCATCATTCACCGCAGGGTCCCCAAAGTGCATGGAGTCGGCCGCTGAATGCTGCCACCGCAAAACCGTGGCCTGCTCTTTTCAAAAGAACTACTGAACGAAAATGTCTGGAATTTACATATAAGATCCTATTTTATTTATTTTTATTTATTTATAAAAGGATTTTACCAGGAAGGATACATTGAGATTTCTCTCGTTTTCAAGTATGTCCTGGGTTCGAGAACATTGAGTGGTTACAGAAATACAAAATAGTAAAATGCAAGAAATTAACACAAGACCAAATATACAGATTAACAGAAAAATAAATATGGAGGAAATAAAGTCATAATGTTACATGTTTACAGGTGCATTTTGTATTGAGGTATGTTAATAGGGAAGTCTTAAGGGACTTTAGACTGGGGGAAGATTTGACGGTGTCTGGGAGGTTATTCCATATTTGCGGTGCTCTGTAGGAAAATGAGGATCGAGCCATTTTCTTTTTGTATTGCGGTATTGCAAGTAAGGTGCTGATCCTGGATCTGAGGTTATAGGATGAGGGAACTGCCGGGGGAAGCAGCATATTCAGGTAGGGTGGTAGCTTCCCAGAAAATCTCTTAAACACCAGGTTGGAAAGGTGAAGGGTGCATCTAGAGTCCAGTGATGGCCAGTTTAGTTCTTTTAACATGTCACAATGGTGTGTCATGTAGTTACATTGTAGCACAAAGCGACAGAATGAGTTATACAATGTAGTAAGTTTCTGGAGGTGTGTTTGAGGGGCGGCTGCATACACTACATCTCCGTATTCAATGGCTGGCATAAGCATTTGTTGTACAATCTGCTTTCTTACCGCGGCGGCTCAGGCAGGATTTGTTTTCCTATGATTGATAATAAAAAGTTCTGTTACAGAAAAAAGAAAAAATGCTATTAAAAAAAAGGGGGGGGAATTTTGCTGAAAAATGACTAAAGGGTACTAAAAAAAAAATCAAAGACTTTTTACTGCAGATTAAAATAATAAATGGTTTATTAGATATTGCATAAATACGGGAATATTTTTAACATTGAAACCTATGGGGTTCGCCTGAATAAACCTGCTGATTGAAACCACCAAACATCAGGGCATTTCACTGCCATTTCTCTGCTGTTTGGTGTTCTCTGAATAGATTAACCATTACTTCTCTATGGGGATTTGCACTGCCTTCAAACAGCACCGTACTTGCTGGCAGTTCACCAAACTTGTGTGTGAGCAAATCACAGAGCAGTGGTGTACTTAGGGGAGTGGAGGAGGGCGGGCCGCCCCAGGTACCAGTGATTATTTGAGTGTCATTAGGGGGTACTAGTAAGAGGTGCCACTGTCACTGTGAGTCTGCTTTGAGCTGTGTTCTCAAACAACGAGCAGTGGAACAGGGCGTTTGCATACGGAATAAAATCGAATAGAATAAAAAAAACCTCTCCTCCCTCCATAGCTCCTCCCCTGCCCGCAGCAGCTCTAGGAGAGGGGAGGGGGATGTGATTTGTGTGCAGAGAGAGAAGATGACAGTAAATGGCAGGTAAAGGGGGGGTATCAGCAGAATATGAAGCCCTGTCTGCTTACTGCTGTTTAAAGTGGATCTTTCCTTAACTAGCACTGCAGTGATAGAAATTTGTCATTGAGCTGCCTGGCTCCTGGTGAGGCTGCGTGCGTGCAGGTCATGCGGTCCGGCCAGTCAGGTGTTACTGAGTTTACTTATTTTTTTCTGTACCACCTGACTGGCTGAACCACGTGACACGCACGCAGCTGCCCGCCCTTTCATTAACACAGACTCTCACTCTATTCTGGACTGAACACCCACCAGAAGGGAATCAAAGCCATGGTGCACCCTCTGGCAGTGGCACCCCACTGCTGACAAGATGGCTCCACGCACAGACACAGCCGCGATCCTGAGTCCGTACACAGTCCCTGCTGACTCCGTACACAGCCCTACCGCAGACGGAGGCCGGTAAATATAGAATAAATAATTGCTGTGTGCTCATATTCACTCGGTTTGCTGGGAGTCTTATTGCAGTGGATTCTGATGCATTCATACACACCGCACATTGCATTGCTGGGAGTTTTATTGCTGTGGATTTTGATACGCTGACACACATACCGCACATTGCATTGCTGGGAGTTTTATTGCTGTGGATTCTGATACACTCATACACACTGCAAATTGCTTTGCTGGGAGTTTTATTGCTGTGGATTCTGTGATACACACTGCATATTACTGTGAGTTTTATTGCCCTGGAGCTCTGGGATACGCTCATACACACTGCACATTACTGTGAGTTTTATTGCTGTGCAGTTCTGATATGCTCATACACAGTGCCCATTTCTGTGGGTTTTATTGCTGTGCAGCTCTGTGATACACTCATATTCAGTGCAGGTTTCTGTGGATTTTATTGATCAACCAATTAGAGCGGCTGTGATCCAGTATACTTGACATGCGTGGCTGTTCTTTGTAAAAATGCTTGAATTTAAACAATTCATAATTTTATTTATCGCAATAGGTAGATTTGAAATGGTATACAAAATATACAAGTAGGCACTTGGTATCCACTTTTAATATAAAGAGAGGAAAAGGCGGAGCTCTAAGAGGAAAAGGTGGAGCTTAAAGAGGAAGGGTGGGGATTAACCAGGAAGAGGTGTGCCCTTGACAGGAAGGGGTGTGTCAAATTTAAATTAGGGGATGCATGAGTTTAGTCAGGCCTAGGGCAGCACAAAACCTAAATACACCACTGGGTAGGAGATTGTCTCCCCCAGGCCATCTAACAGTGGTTACTGAGATATCGCTTCAAAGACCTATTTTTTGACACACTGACTTGTAAAGTAAAGGTAGACCAAGCAGCAAAGCAGGATGAGACCTACACTGAACATAGGTTACCCCCCCAGGCTTTTTAGCAGGATATACCACTTCTACTCTCTTTTCATTTTGAGTCATTATATATTTTTTTCATATCTTGCAGCATCTGCTTTTCTATACGATTTGTGGGCTTATGTAGGTCACTGACTTGTTTTTTCGTTCGACAGCCCATGACCTCTATCTAGAACTTAATTAGCTTACTCTAATCATATGGTATATATACATATACACTATATTGCCAAAAGTATTCGCTCACCTGCCTTGACTCGCATATGGATGGGTGAGCGAATACTTTTGGCAATATAGTGTATATTTATATTAATCATTAAGTAAAAATGTCTAAATCTGAAATTTTAGCTCATACCATTCTTTGGCACACTCCACATACACCTTTCTGCAAACCTCCTGTTTCACCAGCACACTGATTCCCTATCATGTCTTGGGCTCCACCATACCCACTGGATTTGTTAGTGTATACATGCTCGATTCTCTTTAATGTGCTTTATGCTGCTATGGCGGCCTTACCTAGGTATGGAAAAAACAAAACCTAATCCAAGAATTGAAGTGCACAGTAGAACTCTTAAGATCCGTCGAAGAACTGATACACCAAGCAGTAGGTATAATAGAAGACACAATGGCACTACTGGTCTGCTGCCAACTATCACGTTTGGTAACAACCCCCAGCACACAGACTTAATCCACCAAACAGGAAAACCCTAATATCGGTCCTTGAAATGGCCCAGTTGGGCAATAGGGCTGACTCAATACAGGGAGCAGAGCAAAAGCAAGGTCGGTAAAACAAGCCAAGGTCCAGGAATTCAGAAGTCAGCGGAAATGGAAATAGGAAAGCCACACAGCCAAATTGAGATACAAGAGTGAATTCCGAAGAACAATCCATGTCGGTACAGAGCAGAAACAAGATAGAAAAATACAAAACACACTTTCGAGTATGAAGACCATGACAGGGCAACCAGCATAGCAAATGGTAAAGAATATATAGGCCTATTTGCCCTATGATAGGTCTGCATCATTTCCTGTGCCAAAACATTTTTGCGCATTAATGACTCAATGATGCATAGGACGTAGGTGGCCAAGAAAGGCACAAATTGGGTAGTGAATAAATTCATGCTTGATTGGGCAGAGTCAAGCTCTATAGGAGCAGAGACAGTGGAGAGAGCAAGACTCGCGTCGTCAATTGAAAGATCGAGATGGCACAGTGGTGCCGACTGATGCCTGGCAAGCGTTGATTCGTGACAACCTCCTGCAATCAAATTGACCCTGAACATCTCTCTTTCTGCATAACTGTTCCCATTTCTTTTCCCTGCTGTATACAACAAAGCAAATCGATTCCACGGCCTCCCTAGCCCACCCATTGAAACACAAACCACCTCTTCTAATACCTATCAAAAATCCACTCCACCACTTTGGTAAATCTTGCAGAGGAACAGGACCACTCCCTGCAGAATGTCCATTGTCACCACCTCTCTTAGTTTCCCATGTTTCAATGTTCCCCTTGTCTTCCAAATAACTGCCCCATACTAAAGCACTTGTCTTTAATGGATATAATCTATAGAATGTTCTCCCTTTGTGATTTCCGGTAGTTTTCCCAGTAAAATTTCTCGTCTTGCGATTGTGATGTTTTCACATTCATGGTTTCTATATATTGAAACCCAATAAAAACAATTACAATAAAAAAGAGAACACAAGCAAAGCAAATGTTGGAGGAAGCTGACAGGTAAATTTAGACTTGGAAAAGGAGGAACGGGTGAAATTGGTATTGAAGATTTAAGAACTTTGGGAAAATGTCTGGTTTTTAGGTTTAGGTTCACAGGGTTATCCAAAGAGATCCGAATTGCTTGAGAAAGGTAACCAAACGCTGAAAATCAGCGTTCGGTTGCCTTTCCTGGCCATTCGGCTATCCAGAGAGCAGGCAATTCGCCAAATCCTGGCGAATTGCCTGCACATACGGTGCCTGTTCGGTGCCTGTTCAAGGGCAGTGAAATCCCCATAAAAAAGCACTGCTTCGGCTATTCAGAGAACACAAACCAGCAGTGAAAGATTCCCCTAATGCCCTGCCATTCGGTGGTTTAATTCGGCAAGTTAATTCAGGAGAATCCCATAGACTTCAGTGTTAAAAATATTCCCGTTTTAATTCAATATCTAATAAACCGTTCATTATAAAATTCTGCAGCAAAAAGTCTCTTTATTTATCGATTTTTTTAGGATACTTTAAGCATTTTTCAGATTTTTTTTTTGTTTTTAAGTTTACTTATTTTTTCTGTAACAGCCCTCTTTATTATCATTCCCTGGACCTCCTGTGTAAATTTCAGACATTTTCGCTCAGTAGTTTCTTTGCAAACAGCGTTTCATTTTCACAGATTCATACAAACGGTTTTGCTAATTTATTCACTGCCTCCTCTGCGTCTCAGCTGCTTCGGCTGCATGTGATCGGCTCCTGCTCGGGTTTTTCGAGGGTTAATCCAGATGTTTTTGCTGGTTTTCGGCTTGCATTCGGTGGGTTTTGCGGTTAGTTTTCGTCGGGTTTGCGGCAGCCTTTCCCTGCAATTCGGGGACCCTGTGGTGCTTGCTGAATACAACGCTGGGTCACCGAAATGGGATCGGCAAAAGGAACCGAATTGAAGAGAACGAAAAGTCACCGAACGTGCGGTGACTTTTCGAATCTCTTTGAATAACCCTGTCAGTGTGGAAAGGAAAGGTGTTGTTGTGGGGTTGTTGGTTTGAAGGGAATTTGCAACTGGAAGTTAACACTGAATTACAATTTCTGTGCACTGTGACATCTCTCAGGATATATGTACCATAATGACTGTGGTCAGTAGTAACATCACTGGTATGAAATAGTGGAATTGTTGTGACATTGCATCTTCACTGTTTCAGACACATCGCGCACAGAACCAATAAATATATCCAAAGTGGTGTATGCTTAATACGAGGTTAGTGTTCAGAGACAACAAAAACAACTGCCGTTTGTGAACTGAGCACTTGGTGTCACTATCTCCCTAACTAACACCTAGATGTTGTGAGCCAGCTGGCATCAGACTATATTCCTGCAGAATACATAGACAGTAACACTACAACTCGACAATAAGGCATACAATACAGGACGGTATGAGCAATACTGCAGAAAATTGATCTGTCGTTCTATAAAGATTAAATTTAATTAAAAAAGATACAAGAACAAAGAGAGAAAATAAAAAGGACCAGAAGACTGGTGAGATCTTTTACATGTGAGGTGGTCCAGTGCCAGATCAGACTGAAGAGATGAAGGTCGTAGGCACTTTTAAAGCTCGAGTCTTATTTAAATACACAAGCATACTTAGCCACACATTTTCACAAATACACACTTGGCCACATGTTTACATTACAATATTTCCACACACTAGGGCCATACATTTTCACACACACTTGGCCACAGATTTCCACATATGGCCCCACACATACATATTGCATGTGACCTGACACACTTGACCACACTCATACATACTTGGCAATACGTTTGCACTAACACTTGGACATGCACAGCCACACACCTTAGCAACATGCAAACTTGTCCAGAGACACACGCCCAGGCCAGGTAAGTAATCAATCCCAACAATTACTATTTTACTCCATATTCTAATGATAATTATGAAACCCAATCACTTTTTTCCATTTCTCTGGGTGCCAGCTGGTTGACTTCTGTGGTTTGTGGAAAGCATGGCGCCAACATGAGGCTCAAAATACCATCCAATAGGTCAACCCACAGCCTGGCAGGGCCAACTGATTATATCTTGCAGACTTTAATCTTGCACAAGAGCATCTCACCGTACACAATGTCCAACTATATTTAGCATGCACAATAGCTCCTGAGGTGCACTGCCAGAACCTGTGTGCACCAGCCAGAATTAATGCGTGCTGCCTCACAACAGAACGCATTGATAACCGGCTTCCCTTCATGCCTGCAGACCATCACCAGCCAACAAGAACTAAGGCCGCCTGCCCAACTGGCAACTGCCTGTTGTGCTCGATGGTCAGTCCGAGCATGGTTTGATGGGTGGGCTATGGTACAAGTTCTTTGAAAAACAAACAAGAAATAAAAACAGCAATCTCCCAAAACCTTAGGGTATGCCTTATGCATGGGCTAAGTGGGCCATCTCAGCTTTGATAGCTAAAACTCTAGTTAGAGCCATATTACATTCTTCAAGCTAACGTTAGCACTCAGCTGTGTGAGCATTAACATTAGCTTAAGTGGCCCTAGCGCAGGTGCACTATATTACATTCCGAACGCTAACGGGTTAAAAAACTCATTAGCGATTCGGATCTTGCTTTTCAGAGCGAGCTTACTGTACTTTGCGTTCCCTATGCTTAACATGGGGGGCGTAAAGAGTTAATTAGCGTTAGGATTACAAAGTCCTAACGCTAATTACGTCCCACTGCGGTTAACTGAAAAGTTAATCACAGCTACGACCTGGTGCTAACGGATTCTGCTTCTACAGAATCAGTCAGCACTAAGTTAATTAAACCCCCCCAAAAAACACATACTCACCTCTTATGGCACGGTGAGAACGGAAGCTCAATCTGCTTCTTCTTGCTGCCGGATAGACCGGGGGGAAAAAAGTCCCACAGTTTCCCTCTGTGAATCACTCCGCCGACCTGCCAGATCTCGCGAGGCGAGATCCTGAAGGTCATATGACCGGCAGTGGAAACCATAACGGAGTCCTATGTACTCCATGGAGGAGATGCTCGCGGCGGCGCTTAGCGCTGCCTCGAACATCCCGAGACTTAGCGCTGCACTACAGGGCAAGTTGCTGGATTAGCGCCTGCCCCGTAATATCAAGCCAAAACAGGGATGCTAAGGAGGAACCTGCAGGCGCAAGTTTTCCTCCTTAGCGTTCCACTTTTAGCGTGAAGAATGTAATATAGCCCTTAGGGTACATCTAACCCCTCACAGCTACTAAAAGATGTTTTAGGACTATTATCATAGCAACCTTAGACTGTCGCTCATTATTATCATGCATTTGTACTTAGCATCTTTTACCGCAATTATGTTACACCACTCTTCCCAAACGGTCATGTCTCCATTGGCTGTTTACTCCCCATTTGTTCAAAGTGATAAATATTATAATTACGTAAAGCTCCCCAGCCAGTAAATAACTGGGTGCGAGCAGCAGATAGTTTGCACTGTGTGGTCCACAAATGTGAGAAGACTATTAGTCAGTTGCCCTACTTCTGTTCTGAGCTATAACCTACTTAAAGGATAATTCTATGAAGTAGGATCAGCTGTTTAAATTCTTATCAGACTTAAATCTCTCTGGAGTTAATAAGGTACTTTGTCCAAAAATGGACTACAGAGATAATTTGAAACGGTGGCAGTGCACCATCAATGAATATTGCTGATAAAGTCAAACTGTGACCATAAAGTAAATTTTTTACATTGTGTAACAGCAAAAATGGAATGTGATATGCTGCAAAATAACATTGTGTAAAAAGTGTGTGGGTTGTATGCGGGAAATATAAAACATCCAATATTTAACATTGTGTAAGTGCTCCCCCAAAAATAGCTTCTGTTATGGGAGAAAAAAAAATAGAAAAGGAGAATCTAGTCACGGTGGCCACTTACGCTAAGTGGTTTGAGGGGAGGCATGTTGTGAAGGGCATGTTTTAGTGTTTGTGAGGCCAGGTGCAAGGCAAAATGTTTGTCTGTTTTAGCTCGGGAATGTAAAGGCAGAGGAGCCCGCTTACAAACTTACACAGCTACGTAGAAGCACATGGCAGGTAAACACCTATATCAGATACCTTCAAGCACCCAGACGTCTGTCCCATCACAAACTCCCAACCCCTTCAGTCCCCATCCACCACACACCTTTCATCAGTTGCTCTTCAAATCCCCGAGATGCTGTCCCCTTATGTCCCGCACACCTCGCCATACTTCCCAGTTCCTTTCCGTCCAACCCCACGTCAGTCTATTCAACCAAACCCACATGCTCCTTACATTACATAAATCTCCACACACTTTGTTTACACGGAGACACACAAACACAGATACATACACACACACACTCTTAGCCATTCATTTATACACAGGCAGACACACACACACTCTCGCTCAGCCACACAATTGCAGAAAAATAATTGTCCACATATTTCCACAAACAAATATGCACTAAAACGTATTAAAATCTTCATTTCTCCTACTCTTTTCTGGGCAGGCAGGATAAGGTTCAAACACTAGATTGCCGCAAATAGCGCTGCCATTCAGGGCCATCCCAAGTTTCAGTCAGCTAATGTGGACTCTGGAAGACAATTGGCTTAACAGGTCACTGGTTGAACAACCCTTTTATCCATCATCCCTCCCAATGAATAATCTGGGCCTAACTATCATGAACATCCTCATACAGACTTTAATGTGAACAATGCATAAGAGTTCAGATGACTGATAACCATGTATAGCACATTTTGAGCCACTTTATAAATTCACAACGGATTTTGCTTCCTCGGCTGTGGTACAGACCATGAAGGTTTTTCTTTTTTTGTGAGCTGTGTGGGGCCAGCGATCCCATTTCGTGGCAACCGTGTGGTAACCCAGCTCAAACACCCCAAAGCATGACCGTACACTGAGTCTTGCAGGGCCAGATGGCGAATGAAGTGCCAAGTGCAACACACCTTCTGTAACTATCAAAAGCTGAAACTCCTGCTGGGTGCATTGGTCCTATCTGACCTCCTTTCACAATCCCAGATATACTTTTTCGATATTCCTTGTCTTTCTAATGATAATAGACAAGATAACGGACCGCAATGTTTTACTGTTTCAGCCAATCAATAAATGTGCTGTGGGAGCATGAACAAATGATACAGGCTGTGCACACCAATAAATATACAAAAATAACAACAGAGCAGTGGGGAACAATATATATATACATATGTATCGAATATACGTAACTTAGAAGTGCTCCCTTGGATAGCTCCTCCTCTTTATCTGAACCAGATATACATCACAAAATAAAAAAAATGTAGGGTGCATTAAAATGAACCAAATAAATATATAGCATAATATTGCATGGATAAATATATATATGAAAATTCCTGCTAAAAATGTGCTCACAAGATAAAATAATAACATAGATTTATCAAATGAATACTCAGCTCCTCCTCGTTTTCCTTCCGGCTCTTTCAATTAGGGATGTGCAATTCATTTCATACCGAATCGATTTTCAGACGAAATTGACCATTTTCGTGCTTCCAAGGACATCCCAAATGTTGACCACACAAAAGTTCGGATCGATACGAAATTTCGAGTCATTCGATTCGATAATTCGGATGATTCGAAATTTCGGGTCGATTCGATATATCGGGTCGATTCGGTGATTCGGGTCATTACGTCGTTTGGATCATTTCAGTGATTCGGATCATTTTGGGTCATTCGGTTCAGTTGGTTTTTCGTTTTATGCCGCAGTAATTATACTGTAGAGGTGCTGACCGGCAGTGTGCGGATTCATATGCTGCATTATTCTGTAGAGGTGCTGCCCGGCAGTATGCGGATTCATATGCTGAATTAATTATACTGTAGAGGTGCTGCCCGAATAAAAACTGAACGGAATCCCCCGAATAATCTGAATCACCAAATCACCGAAATGATCCAAACGCCAAAATGACCCGAAACACCGAATCAATCCAAAATTTCGAATTGATCCAAAATTTTGAATCGATTTCAAATCACTGAATCGAATCACCAAATCGAAAGGAAAACGGTCCAAAATTACCCAAAACGAAAAAAAACACCTGAAAAAAAAAAAACGAAACGAAATTTTCAGCGGTGCACATCTCTACTTTCAATCTGGGTATGGGTCCCAACACCACTGACTTTTTCAGTCTTGGTAGGTACGAACACCACTGGAACCTCTAAAGGAAGTCCTCCCTTGGTGCGGTTTCAATAGCTAAGTATTCGGTTATAAGACCGTTCCAGTAAAAATTTTAGGAATAAAAGTAATTTATTAAAAACCCAAAAATTTTCGAAAAGCTGGAAAAAACAACATAATCCAATGCATTTCATCTACTAGACTTTTTCAAGAATACTATTGAGAAAGTCTAGTATATGAAACGCGTCGGATGATGTTTTTTCCAGCTTTTAGAATTTTTTTGAGTTTTTAATAAATTACTTTAATTCCTAAGATTTTTACTGCAACATTCTTATAATCGAATACTCAGCCAGTGAAACCGCACCAAGGGAGGACTTCCTTTAGAGGTTCCAGTGGTGTTGGTACCTACCAAGACTGAAAAAGTCAGTGGTGTTGGGACCCGTACCTAGATTGAAAGACCCAGAGAGAAGATGAGGAGGAGCTGAGTATTCATTTGATAAGTCTATGTCATTATTTTATGTTGCGAGCGCATTTTTAGCAGGGATTTTCATATATATTTCTATCTATGCAATATTATGTTATGTACCTGTATATAATTGGTTTATTGTAGTGCACCCTATGTTTTTTTTGTGTACAAACCTATGATTGTCTCCTTGTGGTTAGGAAGATTTGTATAGACAAGTGAGCAGGGCAGAGTAAATCTGTGATTCTTGGATTATTTCATAAAATGCATGACATATTTCCCAGAAAATCAATGTAAAAACAAGACCTAAGTGTCTTATACTCACCAATCAATACCTATTAACATTGATAGTATTTTTAAAGAATACTTTCACTGTTGTAAAGTTCTTTTATACACTCAAACACACACACAAGTGTCACTTCTAGAGTGATACAAGTACAGAAAAAAGAGGAGACAATTGGATTTTTGTCTATATGATGAGTCCTATAGTAAAGAGGGATACTTGGGAGGAAAGTATGAAGTAACTGTGGAGTCATATTGTATGGTGGAAAGAGAGCAAAGAAACAAAAGGAAAGACGAGGTTAAACTGTTTATGGTAGAAAAACAGCTTAGTATGTTAGTACTCCCTAACATAAATCTTTTTAAGGGTTTTATGGATTTTTTTTCATCAAACTGGAATATTAAAGGGTACAAGTGTGTAATTATAACTCAGTGCAGAAGGAGGATCATCTATTTCTTGGATTGTTTAAATACTAGGGATGTGCATGGCTAAACAATTTGTTTCCTTTTGTTTCGTTTCTAAATTTTGTTTTCGGAATTTCGGAACTAATTTTGTTTCGTATTTTGTTTCGTTTCGTTTTGGATCGATTCAAAATTTTGTATCGATTTTAAATTTTCGAATCGATTTGAATTTCATATATCAATTCGATAGTTGATATCAATTTGAATTGTGGATCACTAAATAAGACCCCAATTAATCAAATTTTGCTGTTAAAAGACAAGTTAGGGTTAAATTAAGCTGTCTTACAGATTTAGTATTTGAGTCAATTTAACAGGGACAGGTGCTTGTGAAACTGTTAAACGAAATTAATTTGTTTCATAAAGATGTTTGCTGACTGTATTACTTGTATTGTATGTATTTTAATTTAAGATCAATTAGATAGTTGATATATCAATTCGATAGTTGATATATCAATTCGGTATCGATTCGGTAATTGATTCGAATTCGAATTGATTTAATTCGAATTCCGGAACACCAAAAAACAAATATTAAAATTTTTCTTTTATGATGATGACAGAGTGTAAAACGAAATAAATTTGTTATATACCATTTTGTTTCGAATTCGTATCGTATCTTATCGATTCGTTATTCGGAAGTACTTCCGAAATACGAATTAATGGATCTCGTTCCGAATTCTGAATTTTTCCGAAATGAATGCACATCTCTATTAAATATCAATCTGATTTTAATATTTATTTTCTGCCTCTGCACCCCAATGTTCTTATTATGTACTCATCCTATTTACATCAAATAAAGTCAATTTCATTATTGTTACTTATTTGCTTTTTCATTTACCAGGGAGGCGTAAAAGTCTTAATTACGGGCCCATGGCAGGAAGCCAGCAGTAACTATAGTTGTCTATTCGATCAAATATCAGTTCCTGCATCTTTAATACAACCTGGTGTCCTGCGCTGCTACTGTCCAGGTAAGAAACATTTTCTAGGTATGAAACTTTTCAATAATGTGTTTAGCTATGGATCACAGCATGATTAGTGGTAGTAGGGGCAATTAATTTTCTCTTGTTTCAAATTTAAACTGATAATTTAATTAGAAAGAGTCTGTTTTGGGGAATAAGCAAGACTCCAAGCTACAAAGGAAGGACAAAAGAAGTAGTTTGAAAACGTAAATTTATTTAATTTGTGCTGGACTGAATCCAGTGTCACCTTTAAAAATTTTGGTATGAATAATTGGCTGAGAAAACGTTCAGAAAACAAACCTCTTAACAGCCAGAGAGAAGAAAAGGGAATTAATGTGACCCCCAGTGTGTGATTCATATAATGAGATTATTTTTATAACTATATTATGGCCTTTTAAAAAGTACTCAAAGGGAACATAAGTTTAGTATATCATTGTAGACGCACCTTAGAAATTTAAATCAGATGAGATTTATTAAGCCAGTGGTTTTCTGACACATAAATATTTTATAGGAAGTGTTTCTGGCATTGGTCACACAGGACCATCAGTGTTTCTGCAAACGTTGTACAAGTTTGAAGTGTTTTATATTTAGGGAATTTTATATAATTGTACTAACCTGACAGGAAACATAGATAAAATTGAGGCTAAAATAGCAAACCTTCATAAGGTCCTTGGTGTTGTTCAAAGATGGTGGTACCAGACCCTACCGCTTAAGATTGATTTTGGTCACGGAATCAACTTTAAAACTCTGTCCACTTCTACATATTTGTTTCTCACTTTGCAGAGTAATGTTGGCTTAGTTAAGTCGCTTATGTTGCGACATATCACCAAAGGGGTTATTCAAAGAGTGCCGAATATGCTACCGAATTGCATGGTGAATTTCACTGTTTGGTGCAATTTCGTTGCAATTCGGCTATTCAGAAAGCTGGCAACTCAAATATTGGCTAATTGTCAGTGAAATATGGTGCAAATCGACTCAGATCACCACAATTCAGCAACCTTTGGCGGCAGTGACAATGTCCCATAGAGAAGTATTGGTAATCTATTCAGCAAGTGCCGTACAGCAGCAAAATGCTGGCGAAATGCCCAGATTTTCCATGCTTCTGTTCGACAGGTTTAAACAGGCGTATGTCATAGGTTTCAATGGAAAAAATATATTTTTTACCATGTTTTAATCAACCGTTTCTTCTTTTCATTTGCAGAAAAAAAGCCTTATTTATTTATTTTTTGTAATAAAAATTAAGCATTTTTCCAGATTTTTTCGACGAAGTTTGATTCAAATGTTTTTTTCTTTAATTCGGTAACAGACCTTTTTATTGTTATTCATACGACCTTATTTATTATTTCCATAATTTTCATTCTTTTTTGTTTGTTTAAACACCTTTTAAAAAGTGCTGTTTTTTTTTACCCCGGTTCGGCGGCTGATCGGCAGCATTCAACTGCCGGTTCTACGGCACTCGACGGAGCATCGGTTGCCTTCGATGGTCTGTTTGTCAGTGTTTGGCTGGTCGTCGGCTGCATTCAGCGGATCCATTCAGCACATTTTGGGAACCTGCTTCGAATGCTCTATTCACCGCAGGGTCGGCTAATTGAACTCGCCAAAGTGCACCAAACGAGAGAGCACCGAAATGTCGGTGACATTTCAGTGCCCCTCTGAATAACCCCTATACTGTCTTAGACATGTCATTATCACTTCATCCAATGGGAGGCCAAGAGCCTTCCACTACAAATACATCTGTGCCCAGTCATCCTTATAGAGAAATATCTTAACGGACCAAACTGAGCATGTGACAGCCACCTCAGACAAGGCTGCTTTCAAAAAAATGTCCATAAATCTTGATAGACTAAAATGCTACCATTTCTTTTTCTAGTGCCATCAGTTGAGGACAGGGAGACAAACCACACAGCATTTTCCAAGCATTTTCTTCCAGGTTTTAATTTTACAGTAACATCTCCCAATCAAAAATATTGTAAGAAAAAAAATAGCACCTTAACTCCTTAAAATGCCTTAAAATCACAGCTGCTACTATTGAGTCCAGTAAGTTAATTAATATACAGTCAGGTCCAGAAATATTGGGACAGCGACACAATTCTAACATCTTTGGCTCTATACACCACCACAATGGAGTTGGAATGAAGCAAACACAATGTGCTTTAACTGCAGACTGTCAGCTTTAATTTGAGGGTATGTACATCCAACTCAGGTGAACGGTGTAGGATTTACAGCAGTTTGCAGATGTGCCTCCCACTTGTTAAGGGACCAAAGGTAATGGGACAATTGGCTTCTCAGCTGTTCCATGGCCAGGTGTGTGTTATTCCCTCATTACCCCAATTACAATGTGCAGATAAAAGGCCCAGAGTTCATTTCAAGTGTGCTATTTGCATTTGGAATCTGTTGCTGTCAACTCTCAAAATGAGATCCAAAGAGCTGTCACTATCAGTGAAGCAAGCCAGCATTAGGCTGAAGAAACAAAACAAACCCATCAGAGAGATAGCAAGAACATAAGGTGTGGCCAAAACAACCATTTGGAACATTCTCAAAAAGAAGGAACGCACCGGTGAGCTCAGCAACACCAAAAGACCTGGGAGACCACGGAAAACAACTGTGGTGGATGACCGAAGAATTCTTTCCCTGGTGAAGAAAACACCCTTCACAACAGTTGGCCAGATTAAGAACACTCTCCAGGAGGTAGGTGTATGTGTGTCAAAGTCAACAATCAAGAGAAGACTTCGCCAGAGTGAATACAGAGGGTTCACCACAAGATGTAAACCATTGGTGAGCCTCAAAAACAGGAAGGCCAGATTAGAGTTTGCCAAACAACACCTAACAAAGCCTTCACAGTTCTGGAACAAGATCCTATGGACAGATGAGACCAAGATCAACTTGTACCAGAGTGATGGGAAGAGAAGAGTATGGAGACGGAAAGGAACTGCTCATGATCCTAAGCATACCACCTCATCAGTGAAGCATGGTGGTGGTAGTGTCATGGCGTGGGCATGTATGGCTGCCAATGGAACTGGTTCTCTTGTATTTATGGATGATGTGACTGCTGACAAAAGCAGCAGGATGAATTCTGAAGTGTTTCGGGCAATATTATCTGCTCACATTCAGCCAAATGCTGCAGAACTCATTGGACGGCGCTTCACAGTGCAGATGGACAATGCCCCAAAGCATACTGCAAAAGCAACCAAAGAGTTTTTGAAGGGACAGAAGTGGAATGTTATGTAATGGCCAAGTCACCTGACCTGAATCCCATTGAGCATGCATTTCACTTGCTGAAGACAAAACTGAAGGGAAAATGCCCCAAGAACAAGCAGGGACTGAAGATAGTTGCAGTAGATGCCTGGCAGAGCATCACCAGGGATGAAACCCAGCGTCGGGTGATGTCTATGCGTTCCAGACTTCAGGCTGTGATTGACTGTAAAGGATTTGCAACCAAGTATTAAGAAGGGAAAGTTTGATTTATGATTATTATTCTGTCCCATTACTTTTGGTCCCTTAACAAGTGGGAGGCACATCTGCAAACTGCTGTAAGTCCTACACCGTTCACCTGAGTTGGATGTACATACCCTCAAATTAAAGCTGACAGTCTGCAGTTAAAGCACATTGTGTTTGTTTCATTCCAACTCCATTGTGTTGGTGTATAGAGCCAAAGATGTTAGAATTGTGTCGATGTCCCAATATTTCTGGACCTGACTGTATATAAAAAAAATCCATGAATACAACGGTTTTGTAGATATTTGAAAACTTGGTGAGTAAAAAATGACTCTTACTACTTAATTATGATAAAATATGAAGTGCTAAAAAATACTGCTTATTGAGTAAAACCTCAAACAGTGAATAGGCAAAAGTTGTATTTTTATTCTACAATAGTTTTTCTTAGGTTAAGTGTGAAGTCTCCTTTAACCTGCACTTATTTAAACATTATTAGGACATAACGATATTGATAATACTGAACATTTTGTGTTTTTGCTTATTTGTCTTTTCGCAATACATATCTTATTTTTGTTCCTGTTTTTTACTTTTATTGGGATTTCTTAAATTGTTCATCGCAGTGGGAACATTTGATTTATGCGGCAGTAAGAACTATGGTGATACGCTATAGCACGGGCTACCGGGCACACTCTCAGATAACCCAAAGGTAGAAAATGCTCTAGACAGTGCTCTCCATTATCTAAACTGTTAATGGGACATTGGCCTGGCTCCATAAATCATGACATTGGGTGAACCAATAATGGATTTTGTTTTGAGGTTATGAGTATAGCTCTGCAGAACTCATTACCCATGCAGAAATGTCATTATGGCTAAAACCGCGTGCAAACGCACTAGGAACTGCTTCTCAATAAAAATTAGAAAGATTAATTAGCCTGGGAAATGGAAAGAGGATAAGCAATATTTATTTAATATTGTGTATATTGATTTAAAAATGTTATTTTAAATCAGATGAATATACATGCATATACCATAGAAATTGAAGTCACACTTTAAAAAGCCAGCAGTCATTACATTAATCTAGTACTAAACATTTTAAAAAACACCCAATTTAGGAAATAACAAAGGGGGTTTCTTTACAAAATCTGATTGAATAAATCATTTTTTTTTCCAATCTCTAAAACTGCAGTATGGTGGAGTTGCTCTGAATTTGATATATTTTGTTAAATTTTATTTTTTTTCTTTAGAAAGGATTTTACCAGGAAGGATACATTGAGATTTTTCTCGTTTTCAAGTATGTCCTGAGTGGCGAGTATGTACCGTTAGGTGTCTTGCCCAAGGACACTTACTGGAGAGGTGCTCTTGCCGGGATCGAACCTGTGTCTCCACAGTCTCTCCATGGTTATAGAGCATTGATGTTACCTCTACTCCACCCAGCCGGTTTCAGATGCTCCCTAATAAAAAAGGCTGAGTACAACCATTCTAGATGTACAGCTTGAGCACCCCTAATCCAGAATTCTCGGGACCCTGAGCATTCCGGATTTCAATGTTTTCTGTGTTTTGGAATCCAGCCAGAAATCCAAAGCCAAAAAAGAGGTGGAAAGTGGCAGGGGAACTGCGAGGAACATGCTGCTGCAGCACTAGCGAGGAACATGCTGGACGTTTTGCAATGGACATACTGAGAAGCTCCAGTATGCTCCCATACAGCATATCCATCACTGGTGTTCTGGAGCACGCTGCAATGTCGAAACATAGGAGAACCCAGCAGGAGTGGCAGGAAAGTGAGTAAAATTTATGTCTGGAAGTATCTGAAAATTACCAGCTCTTCGGTCTTCGGAATTAATATAAAGACTATAGGGGTTATTCAAAAGCACCGAAATTTCAGTGCCCTTTTGTTAGGATCACTTCAGTGTGGTTCGGCGATTAACGTTAGCTGACCCTGCAGTGAATTCAGTATGCAGGGTCCTTGAAGTGCACCAAATGGAATCCACCGAATGCCACCGATCAGACCGCTGACACCGCAGCCAACTGCCAAACTATCACGTACCTCCTAGATATAGAATATCTGATCTCTGTAAGCCGACAAGCTATCCTACACTGCCGGTCCTTTAAGTGGCCAGAAAATCTACCTATTACTATACACAAACAGAATAACAGACACCAGGGGTTAATACCAGATGTTGCTCGTGAGCCAGGTACCAGGGGTTGCTCGCGAGCCAGATACCAGGGGTTGCTCGTAAGCCAGATACAGGGGTTGCTCGGAAGCCAGATACCAGGGGTTAATACCAGTTGGGTCATCAGAGATATGCTATGGGTCGGATGCCAGATTGGGGCGTCTGCCAGTTGCCAGGGGTCGTGAGCCAGATCAGGTAGTCAGAGGATTGCCAGAAGTCAGATGCCAGATTGGGTTGTCGGTCAGGGGCTAAAAGGTTTAAGAGCCAGGAGAGTCGTTAATCAAGCCATACACGAGTGAGCAGAAGACATATAAATCACAACGCAAGCACTGATGTTTGAAAACCATGTCAGGGCAAGGAACCAGGGCTCAGACGTCTGGTTTTGAACTCAACAGACTCAACAGGTGCAGTGTAATCACACCGCACCCACTACTTCAGTGACCTTAGAACGCGAACCTCTGCTGCTTTATTCGCTGGCCGGCCAGCGAGCAGCAAGGAAGGCGCTGCTGGCTGCCGGGAATCCATGACACCATGGGACGTGACACAAACAGACTGGGGAATGGGGAAGACAGTCAATGGGTCATGGTGGCCCATGTCCAGGGAAGTGTTTCGCCTCCGGTCCATGTCCGGGGAAGTGTTGCGCCTTCGTCCCATGTCCAGGGAAGTGTTGCTCCTTCGGCCCATGTCCAGGGAAGTGTTGCATCTTCGGCCCATGTCCAGGGAAGTGTTGCACCTTCGGCCCATGTCCAGGGAAGTGTTGCACCTTCAGCCCATGTCCGGGGAAGTGTTGCGCCTTCGGCACATGTCCGGGGAAATGTTGCGGTCGTCACAGCAGCTGATATCCAGACAGCCTTATTCCCAGGTACTGTGTACTACCGGACAGAGAATGGTGCCGCCCACGAATCAGACGCAGCATGCAGGAAGGACAACCAATCGCAGCACATGACCAGCGATCCTATAGCAGAGCAGGGCGTCTCCTCTGAGCACCAATAGGAAGGACTGTGGCTCCATTTAAAGGGCTTCATTTCTCATAGCAAATTGCCCTAGCGTGGTTCCATTTACGCCTAGTGCCTTGTTGTTATTGCTGCATTCCTATCTGACTGATTTCCTGGTTATTATGATCCCGGCTTGTCTCGATTTCCCTGTATTCTGGTGCCCAGAATTTTGGCATAGTATAAACAGACCTCTATTCTTTAACCCCTACCTAAGAGTGTTTTTGGTTTTCTGCTCTGCTTAACCCGGCCATTAGCAAGGACCGGCTAGCTAGAGCACTGTGGGTTACTTCATTCAGCAGGTTGTTTTACTTTGCACTCCGCCACTTTCTTTGTGTTCGTCGTTCTCAGTATTACTGACCATAACCCGGCCATTACTAAGGACCGGTTGGTCTGGGTTTGTTGGCTTATCGTCTGCAAGCGGGGTTACCCGATCCTGACACAATGATCCACAGAATGCTGCCAATCAGCCCACCGCACACCGACGGAAAAAGTTGATGATCTGCCGAACGCCACCGTAAAAAGCTGATCAGCCGCTGAACGTGGGAGGACTGCTATTTTTTAAAAGGCATTTAAAACAATAAAAATGCATGGAAATAATAAAAAAGGGCCTATAAAAATAATAAAACAGTCTGTTACAGAATAAAAAAAGAATACCATTAAAGAAATGTAAATCATAAATTTTGCCCAAATAATCCAGATTTTTTTTTAAAATAAATAAAGCGAATTTTTGCTGAAACTGAAAAGAATAAACGGTTGAATAAAAAAATAAAAACAGTAAATAAAATTACATTGAATTCTTGTGATTTGCCTGTTTAAACCTGTCGAACTGAACCAGCAAAAATCTGGGCGTTTCGCAAAAATCTGAGCAGTTCAACGTTCTCTAAATAGATTAACCATTATTTCTCTATGGGCCAATTTCACTGTCGCCGAAGGTCACCGAATTGCGATGATCTTTACCAGTATTTGGCGAATTGACAGCTCTCTGAATAGCCAAACTGCCACGAAATTGCACCATACGATGAAATTTACCTTTCGGTGCAGTTCGGTGGCAAGTTCGCCGCTTTATGAACAACCTTTTAATTCATTATAATACTTCATTTTTTTTTTTAAGTCCCAGAGTGTGTCCACTTTTCTGTATTTCTTATGTGCAATCTTTTGAACTAGTGCACCTGGACATTTTTTTGCATGTAGGTAAGTAGACATTTGCTTGGATTTCATATAATATATATAATATCATATTTCAATGTTGTTACTGCCTGTTCATTCTATAAAACATATCACTATGAACACATTATTCAGCGCTATCAATGCAGAGACAAAGTTTCATAGTTAGTAGCCAGAGAGAGCAAGCTCTCTAATTGAAAAAATGCAGTTGAAGGTGTACAATCGGTGCTATAATAAAAGCAAACCATGAGCCAGGTTTGCAGTTTGGATGGATCCTGCCTAATCCTGCTGGAAGTGAAGGCCTGGAGGTGGTGAGGTTCATCAACCCAACATATGATTGTACTTACAGCCCAGAGCCGACTTTACTAAGGCTCTTTAATAAGTGAGTTTATTTCTACCACTCGATTTAAATATCCAGAAAGACAGTACATACTGCGCAATGTATGTCTCTTATTGCCTTTTTTAGGATATTTTGAGGACTGAAGAATCTCCCACTATAAGAGCGAGGACTATATCTTGATTTCCTAAGCTCTCTAATTGATCACTTTCTTCCCAATGCATAGTAAATCTTTTGTGCCATCGCTAATAGTAGATGCGTTGTAAATAATTCATTATGACAAATTAGTCAAGAATTGAAACTAAAGAAAAATGTCAGGATACACATGTCCTTTGTTATTATAATGATAGTTAACTTTCACATCACCCCCCGACACACACAATCCCTCCGAAAAGCCAGGGTTACATACCCTCCAAATCTGCTGCTTATTGTTTAATACAGGGTTAATCAAAGAGAATTGAAAAGTCATCGCACGTTCAGTGACTTTTCATTCTCTTCAATTCGGTTCGATTTGGCGATCCCATTTCGGCAACCCTGCGGTGTATTCAGCAAGCACCACAGGGTCCCCGAATTGCAGGGAAAAGTCACCGCAAACCCGCCGAAAACTCATCGCAAAACCCGGCGAAGGCACACCGAAAACACCTGGATTAACCCCGCTGAAAACGCCAGAAAAATCCGAGCAGGAGTCAATCGCACGCAGCGCAGCCGCCGGAAAAACCCGACACCGTTGACGAATGGAGTGAATAAATTAAAAAAACAGTTTGCTTGGATGTTTGAAAAGTGAAACGTCTGAAATTTACATATGAGGTTCAAGGAATGATAATCGCGGCAGGAGGAGATAGTCGCGGCAGCGCTGCCTAGAGTATCCCAGAGTTTAGTGCTGCATTACGTGGCAGGCTGCTGAATTAGCACCTGCCCTTTAATATGGAGCTAAAACGGGGATGCTACGGGGAAACCTGCCGGTGCAGGTTTTCCACCTTAGCATCCCCGTTTTAGCGGGCAGTATGTAATACTGTCCAGAGTATACATTTCCTTGGGAACAGAATTCTCCAATCCTATTGTATCTTTGTAAAGTTATCTTGTACAGCACTGCAAAATCTGCTGCCTACTACAACATACATGTAGGTAAAATAATAATAATAACAACAACAAGAAAGGGTGATCTTGGGTCACAGATCGAATTTAAAATCCATTAGGAGGATTCTATTTTTTAAACTGTGAAACACATTGATCATTTGTAAAATATATGTGATCTCTGCCCATTAATGTTCCCCTTTCACCTTCCTTTTTGCATGCATTCAATATTAATCAGTGACAGTACAAATGGGTATTAATATTTCTACGAAAACTAGTGTACTTTAAGAGAGCACTTAGAAATAATAAAAATAATAATAAGAGGCTGCTAATCTTACGTTAAAAGGCTGGAAATGCTATTTTAAGTTGACAGCATTACTTATTGATAGCAATTATAGGTTTATGGTACCTCTGGGTAAAAGAGAAAACACATATCCTCTGATGCTCTAGCTTTTTGCTATACACCCTAAACAAATATCCCATGGATTTCCATTGTCAAATAATGCACATAAGATGTATTAATTTTATCATCAACATTCTAGAATCCTAATGAATAGTTACTACTCTATAAAGTGTCTTGATTTTTTTTAAAAAGTTTTACATTTTATTTGCATGAGTAATTATTACTATTCTCATTGTTATTATTATGTTATTTTATATAGAAAATATATTTTTCGCAGCTCTATACAATATAACAACAGGAAGGGTCAATCCGTATCAAGTGGTCGAGCACTGGTTGCTTGACCATTTTTAAAACAATTAATTTTTTGTCAGTAATGACCCCTTTATGTTGTTAGTTTAAAACCAAAATTATTTTAATTTTATACTCGTTTAAAAATAGTGGCCATTTTTGCTTCACGCCATGCGCCATTTTTTACGTTTCCAGAGATTTGCAGAAAACTGCAGATTTCAGTTATGGTTTGTCACAGAGCTATGGAACAAAATGTATTATTCTCAGCACATTCCGGAATACATATTTGTTAATTACATCATTTGGCTATCTTGTTTCCATGTCACTAACATTTCACGCCGAACTGGACGCTCGCGGTTATAAAAAAAATAAAATTTCGGAAGGGCAATATTTTGGGAAGGATTAAGATATTCAGCTTCAATTTTCCTTGCAAGTACCTATGGTAGGGTAGTATATGTAAAAAAAATAAATAGGCTCTGATACTTGTCTCTTTTTTTTTTACAGGGACCCAGAAATATGGTATTTTTAAATTTTTTGTTAAAATTTAGGGTAGGGGAACTAAAAAAAAAAGTAAATTTTGCACACAGTAAAGTACTTTATGGTAGTAAAGACCAGTAAAAAGTTTGATATTCCACTGCAAGCTGAGTTATGTCAAGTACAAAACTTACAAAACATACGACAAAAATGTGATGTGTCTTATCATAATAAAATATGGGGGTTATTCAAAGAGATCCGAATTGTGGCCGAAAGGTAACCGACCAGTGAAATTCAGCGTACGGTTACCTTTCCTGGCCATTCGGCTATTCAGAGAGCAGGCAGTTTGCCAAATGTTGGCGAATTGCCTGCACATACGGTGCCTGTTCAAGGGCAGTGAAATCCCCAATGAGAAGCAATGCTTCATCTATTCAGAGAACACAAAACAGCAGGGGAAAGTTGCCGAAATGCCCTGCTTTTCGGTGGTCTCATTCGACAGATTTATTTAGGCAGTAAATTATACTGCAGTATATTCTGCAGTAAAAAGTCTCTTTATTTATAGATTTTTTAGGATCTGTTAGGCTTTTTTTGGATTTTATTTTTGGCAAAACATTTTTCCTGTTTTTTTTTTTAAATCGTCTTTTCTTTTTACTGTAACTGCCCTTTTTATTATCATTCACTGGATCTTATGTGTAAATTCCAGGCATTTTCGTTCTGTAGTTTCTTTGCAAACAGCATTTCAATTTTCAAACTTTCAAGCGTACGTTTTTTTTTTTTTTTCACCTCATTGGTCTGCGTGTCAGGTTTTTCCGGCGGCTGCTCTGCGCTGTGTTCGGTGGCTAGTCAGGTTTCTCTGGCGTGTTCAGCGGGGTTAATCCGGTTGTTTTCTGTGGGTTTGTGGCGAGTGTTCGGCAGGTTTGCGGCGGGTTTTCCCTTCACTACGGGGGCCCTGAGGTTCTTGCTGAATACACTGTAGGGTCGGCGAAATAGGATCGTCGAATCGCCCCGAAGTGCAGGGAACGAAAAGTCACCGATCGTACGGTGACTTTGATTCTTTTCGAATAACCCTGTATATTTATTGTAGTGTATTTGTTGGAAGAGTAATCAATGCTATAGCCTAAAGTAACTGATGAGGATATAACTGTGTAAGATTAAGGGTTTGTGGGTGGGGGCAGCCCCAGATCCACAGATGCTGCATATCTGGACTGGTTATTCAGTATCTGTGGATCAGGGGCTTCTTCATATAAGCACAGACATGCCCTATCTGGAGTGAACTGCCTGTCCTTAGTCAATTAGGACATAGTGATTTACCTGGTACAAGGTTAACAGGTAGCTGTTTCTCCTTGAAAAGATGCTCCAACTTAATTTCTCTCAACCCTTTCGAAATGGATTTCTTGTGTCTTTGGAAAGAGTCACTGCATGTCTGACCAAAAAGATGATTATATTAATGCAAATATTTTGCTTCATGGTACCTACAGACAGTTGAAACCTCAGAACACACTCTTAAAGAAAACAATCTTTGAACCTGTTGAAACGCAAAAAATGGTGCATGGCCGCCATTTTTAAATGAGTCAGTATAAAATTTAAATAATCTTGATTTTAAACTACCGACATATAGGGGTCATCGTCACCAAAACATTAAAAAAAATTAAAAATGGTCAAGCAACCAATTTTTTTCTGGACCACTTGATATGGATTTGTCACAGATCCCTCCTAGTCCTATGATGCTGGTCCCTGTATAAAGATCCCTAGCTATCCCTCCAATCCTGGAGTGGTCGGTAAGCTTGCTATCTGCAGGGAAACAATAACCAGCAAGGGTTAACAGGCCCAAGATTAGTAGTAGCATATTGGCCTGTTCAGACAAACCCTTTAAGCAGCAGTATACAGACAGGACAGGGTTAACAGGAGTGACCAGAGAAATACACCAACCGTGAATCTTAGATATAATGGAGTGGTTCAACAAGTCAGTTATCACCGAGTCAGCACACAAACCGTGGTTCTCATACAAAGCAGAATCGATACACAAGTCAGGGTAGTCAGTAATAGCCAAATCAGTACACATAGAGGGTTCTCAGGAATGCTGGATCAGTAATGTAAATCAAGGAGTAGAAGAATCGAATCACCAAGCGTTGGGGAAGTAACTCCACGACAGGGCTATGAGTACGCCGGTCTGGCTTTAAACTCTACGGCTACGCGTCATTATGCCCCGCCCCGCCTCCTGACCAACCACGAGACCTCCCTGTGCAGGCGCATTGCCTGGCACCTGGGCAGCTAACAGCGTGGACGGTGCTGCCAGGTGCCAGGCACCCCCTGGAACAGGACGAGTCCCCCTAGGATCGTTGGACATGACAGGATTGACCTGGTAATGTTAAAATGCCAGATAGAGTTGCTATGAAAGAAACCAGTTTTAACGTTAAGTGGCAGAACAAGAGACAGGGTTATCAAAACAAAATGAATACAATTTAAGGCCATTTTTTTTTTAGGGAGGGGGTTTAAATGGTGTAAAACCGGGAATTTTTACTCCTTCTCTCAGAACTTACCTGAAGGACTATCAAGGAAAAAAAATGCAAATTGCGCAGTTGCACTAGAATTGAAGTTACTTGACATTGTGTGCCCAGGAATGCAGGTCTTGTGCCCCACTTACCTCACCCTAACACGAGTCCCTGTTAGAAGACCAAGTTTGCATTTTCTTGATCAAATCTGCAGTAAATGTTACTCTAGTGTGTATTCCAGTCTCACTCTATTTTCTGTTTTCGTCAGCACATGACACTGGCCTGGTCACTCTGCAGGTTGCCTTCAACAACCAGATGATCTCCAACTCTGTTGTCTTTGAGTATAAAGCGCGAGCTCTTCCAACCCTACCATCTTCACAACATGACTGGCTGTCTTTAGATGGTAAGAGCATGTCCTTGTCTCTGCTATTACATATGTCCTTACTGCCTTCTCATTTATTCAGTGGATGTTTTACAATCGCAAAATATATGCAGCTTGTGGAGGCGCTGATAGTCAAAGTATATGTATATATATATGTATAAATCTACTGCCTACAAAGATTTGCACACTAAAACTCGACAAAAAAAAATGAAAATATGTACAAAGTGGAAAAGAATAATCTTAGTGGTGCATAAATATATTAACAGTAGGATAATCACTCTATATCTTCGTTCAGTATTTGGGAAGGCAAAAAACTTAATATATTGGATAGATTGCTTTTATAGGTGCATGTGCTGCAGTGGATCGAGATCACCTTACAGAGTGATGTGAAGTTTACAGATTGCAAAATAGCTTAACAGCCTTGTGTTGGCTTAATCAACACAATTCAACCAACAAAAACACAGTTTAGTAGATCGACTGCACAAACACAATTTAGCAGATCATCTAGAAACTCAAAAGGCCTCCAAGGCTATCAGGAAAAATATCTCTTCGGGTAAAGAGATTCTTATATCAGACAACGGCAGAGCTTAATAGAGGAATATTTATTATGACAAGAAAAATAGTCAGAGTGTATATATATATATATATACATATACAGGATAAAAACATGGTACAAGAATATATACACCCACAAACAGAAAATAAACTGGATAAAAAAATAACAGAAACCCTATTTTACTTGTCACACACTATGTTACACACCACGAGAATTAGGGAATCTGTCGCAGGGGGGCTGCTGGTAGAAACACAGAGTTAACTGCAATCAGATTGACCCCCCCAAGTAAAAAGCATATGGCACATCATGCCTCTCAAATTTATACAGCTCTCCTTGCTCTCAGAATTTAGGAGGGCACAGTAGGAGTGTAAGGACATCCCCTTGACCTCCCATGTCAGCTTTAACCATTATAGATAGTTAAATGAATAAAATGTGTGCATATCTCCAGATATATACATGCAATTGTCATGTTTTACACATTTTTGAAACCGTTATATTTTCTTGATTCATTAGACATCTCACATGATAGGGCTATGGTTAAAGGAATGGGCTTGGTTCCATTCCTCAAGATGATTCCTTCCGGAATAGTCATGTTGGATATCATTCTGCAGGACAAATTCTTGGCTTTGCAAAACTATATATAGCATGAGCCATCAATGTGCATGTCTGGGAATATATTTAATATTTTATGATAGAACTCTGCGAACAAAAAACTGCTTTATGGTTTTATTTAGTGTAAGCCAGGCTCCAGCAGACCATGGAAGGTGTAATTTTCTTCTCTTGTACCAGCCCCGATGCCACCAAGGTGTGAATTGAGACATTAATCCCTATCAGCCATCTCCCTGGCTGATCAAAGAACAACACTTTCACACCTCAGTTCCAAGGAACTCCTTTGAAAACTCAGGGACCATGTCCTTTAAAGTCCCTGATAAGGTTTAGGTTTCTCAGATTCTTATCACATCTGCTTGGAATGGGCATTATTTTGAATAACTACTTCATGCACACACACTTTATCAATATTTCATAAAGTGAGCCCAGGACATAGTCCCTGCCCAAGACACCAAGGGTTTCATATACTTACTATTATTCCAGTTCTCTTCTCTCAGGACAACACAACATCTGGGATTGGAAAATTGTGGATTTGGAAAATTAACAGTAATGTGTCATAGCTGTCAGGTGTGCAAAATATTAGAGTAGAAAACAGAGCTACTACAGCAATATTTAGTCTCTGTCCTAGAAATCTATGCTTGCATAGGCTTTTTGGTCTTGTCTATAATATAGACAGGGCCGGTGCAAGCATTTTTGTCTACTCAGGCGAAGGTGCGTTTTGGTGCCCCCCCCCATCCCTACCATGCCATGTCAATCAGCATTGAGATGCATAATAATCTCTAAAACATACCAAGAAAATAAGTTGTCATTTGCGCTCACCCCCAGGCATGTACTGGCCATAGGGACTACAGGGAGATTCCGATGGCTCTGTGGGCCAGTGTGAATGCTGGTTCACCGCGTGGCTCGCGCTGCCCTTAATGGGTGAGGTGAGAACTTCCACACTGCAAAACAGACGCAGTCTCATATTGCGGCCACCGTGCCGGGGAGACCCTCTGCGCATCCGCCTCACCTTAAGGCATGGTGCACACTTGACCTCAGTGCCACTGCGGTGCTTTACCCAATCGCTCTGCAGCAACTCCAGTATCTGTAGAGCGATTGGTTGAGCGATCCAGTTGGATTATATACTATTTTTGTGCGTATTTGCATAATTAAATTGGGCCGGTCTGGATGACATCCAGGGCTGATTTTCTGTCCCAGTCCAGCCCTGCTCACCCCTGTAGCTCCATGTTTAACAAAACACAGAGGTTTTGGTTTATTTGAATGGTCATTAAAGTGTAAGCTCTTCTGCCGCATCACGACACCTCTGGGTCAGGCTAGTCCTTCCTAATGAAACCAAAAGCTGCTTTCTAAGCAACCACATGTCCTCATGCGGCTTCTCAGCCATGAGAGAAACTGGTGGGTTTTATTTATACCCTCACCAGGAGCAATTCAGGTTTATAAGATACGTCTACCTTATTGATGTACTTATACACACTGCAAATTACAGAGCTCACTTCAATAAACCTTCCAGTAATGTGCAGTGTGTAAAAGCGTATCACAGAGCTCCACAGCAATAAAACTCATAGTAATGTGCAGAGTGTATGAGCGTATCACAGAGCTCCACAGCAATAAAACTCATAGTAATGTGCAGTGTGTAAAAGCGTATCACAGAGCTCCACAGTAATAAAACTCACAGTAATGTGCCGTGTGTATGAGCGTATCACAGAATCCACAGCAATAAAACTCACAGTAATGTGCAGTGTGAATTAGTGTATAACAGAGCTCCACAGCAATAAAACTCACAGTAATGTGCAGTGTGCATGAGCGTATCACAGAGCTCCACAACAATAAAACTCATAGTAATGTGCAGTGTGTATGAGCGTATCACAGAATCCACAGCAATAAAACTCACAGTAATGTGCAGTGTGAATGAGTGTATAACAGAGCTCCACAGCAATAAAAAAAGGTAATGTACCAATATCAGTTTATTCAAACCCCCTGCATATCATTTTACACCCCCAGTACATGATTTTACACCCACCAGCATAGCAATTTACACCCCCAGTAAATCAGTTTACAGCCCCAGACCCAGTATATCAATTTACAGCCCCCCAGTATATCTATTTACGGCCCCCAGACCCAGTATATCAATTTACAGCCCCAGACCCAGTATATCAATTTACAGCCCCCCAGTATAGCAATTTACAGCCCCCCCAGTATATCTATTTACGGCCCCCAGACCCAGTATATCAATTTACAGCCCCCAGACCCAGTATATCAATTTACAGCCCCCCAGTATATCTATTTACGGCCCCCAGACCCAGTATATCAATTTACAGCCCCAGACCCAGTATATCAATTTACAGCCCCCCAGTATAGCAATTTACAGCCCCCCCAGTATATCTATTTACGGCCCCCAGACCCAGTATATCAATTTACAGCCCCCAGACCCAGTATTTCAATTTACAGCCCCCCAGTATATCTATTTACAGCCCCCAGACCCAGTATTTCAATTTAAAGCCCCCAGTATATCTATTTACAGCCCCAGACCCAGTATATCCATTTACAGCCCCCAGACCCAGTATAGCAATTTACAGCCCCCCCAGTATATCTATTTACAGCCCCAGACCCAGTATATCTATTTACAGCCCCCAGACCCAGTATATCCATTTACAGCCCCCCCAGTATATCTATTTACAGCCCCCAGACCCAGTATAGCAATTTACAGCCCCCCCAGTATATCTATTTACAGCCCCCAGACCCAGTATATCCATTTACAGCCCCCAGACCCAGTATAGCAATTTACAGCCCCCCAGTATATCTATTTACAGCCCCCAGACCCAGTATATCCATTTACAGCCCCCAGACCCAGTATATCTATTTACAGCCCCCAGACCCAGTATATCTATTTACAGCCCCCAGACCCAGTATATCCATTTACAGCCCCCCCAGTATAGCAATTTACAGCCCCCAGACCCAGTGCAGCAATTTAAAGCCCCCCCAGTATATTAATCTACACCCCCCTCCCATTAGTTTATTCACACCTGGTAATAAATCTCCTCTCCGCCTCGCTCCTCCATCGCAGCAGAGTGAAAGCACGTGGGCTGGTGGCTCCTCCTGCAGTTGTTTTCCTGGGCTATGTGGATCACGTGTGGGGGCGGCGCCAAATTACACAGTGTGCCTGCTCGTGTTAAGAACGTGGGATGGGACTGAGACAGGCACACACACTGCAGCGCCGCCGCAAATCTGATTTTTCCGCCCCTCAAACTGGCAGCAGGCCAGGACAGTAAGGCGGCCGCCTGTGCCGCCTTACATTAGCGCCGGCCCTGAATATAGATGCTGTTCTACATTAATTACCACAATTAGTGGCGTGTTGAGAACTTGTTATCTCTATAGAAAAATTATGAAAGTTTGCACCACAATAGAAGTGTAACCCATTAACACAGCAATACAAAACAGGGGTAGTGTAGCGATAGCAATGTCCTTCTTGAATATGATGAATTTCAAGACTTTTCGTAATCCTCTTCAGAGTATCCCTCAGATAAAGAGAAAAGGAGACATCATAGTGCGACCCATATATCACTAAGTGGCAAGGATAAATGAATAGATCTCACTCAAATGAAGTGGAACCCTCCTGGTTCTGGGTCAATCGTTTTTAGGGTCGTTCACTGGCCACCCAAATGCCCCTTTTAGAAAGGATCGGTTCTCCTGGCGAGGATAGATATCTCGAATATCCGGAAGGTTACTGGATCCAAAGAGTCCACTCGAAGGGGCCCATAAAAAACTCCAAAGAGTGTAGGGTAAATGAAAACATTAAAATAGCTTTTAAATGAATAAAATATTTAATAACAAATAAAAACAAAAACAATAAGCCCGGACGCGTTTCGCCAAAATAGATATGAGGAAGCCTTTTGATATATTATCTATTTTGGCGAAACGCGTCCTGGCTTATTGTTTTTGTTTTTATTTGTTATTAAATATTTTTTCATTTAAAAGCTATTTTAATGTTTTCATTTACCCTACACTCTTTGGAGTTTTTTATGGGCCCCTTCGAGTGGACTCTTTGGATCCAGTAACCTTCCGGATATTCGAGATATCTATCCTCGCCAGGAGAACCGATCCTTTCTAAGAGGGGCATTTGGGTGGCCAGTGAACGACCCTAAAAACGATTGACCCAGAACCAGGAGGGTTCCACTTCATGTGAGTGAGATCTATTCATTTATCCTTGCCACTAAGTGATATATGGGTCGCACTATGATGTCTCCTTTTCTCTTTATCTGAGGGATACTCTGAAGAGGATTACGAAAAGTCTTGAAATTCATCATATTCAAGAAGGACATTGCTATCGCTACACTACCTCTGTTTTGTATTTCTATGTTGATGGTTGAGTAACAAGGACCATTTAAGTGTTTCAGCGATTTTCCATATATATCCGATCAGCGCTACATTTTGATTGTTATTCATTAACACAGCAAGGTGGCCTATACAGTCCTCGCAGCAGAGGGGTCTAAACGCTCCACAATCACACAGTATGACCCGGTGGCTTTCTAGCCCTTTTCCAGCCCACCTCCCTTCCTAGCAGCCAATCATCATCATTGGATGCAGCCAGACTGCCTGAACTGCCAATGAGAGTGACCGGCCAGCTGGTAAGGGAGGCGGACTGGGGGAGGGCTACAAAGTTGAAGCCTGTGTTGCCTCCCATCAGTCCCTTGGGTTTAAGGGGTTAATATCCTTCCTTTGTAAAATCACAGGACATTTGGCAATATTTTAAAGGGAAGACCTGGTTGTCCATTCTATGGGAAGACTCCCTGAACGTGAAAAGGTTAAGCTTGGAATCAGGCATCCTTTCTGTCTCCACAAAAGGCACAAATGTTTCAAAATTAATCAACAGACATTGTTACAGGAAAGGTTCTAGGGGAAAGACAGAGTCTTTAAAGAAATGTGTAATGAATTGTAAACCTTCCTGCATCTGTGTATCACAAGTGACATGTTTTGCTTAGTTTGTCTGACATGAGTAAACGGACAGACAATTCATATTTATTTAACTGTCTGAATCCGTTGACACGATTCATATTTCATCTTAGACTCTGGGAATGCTTCAAGTGAAGGTGTAAGAATACCAAAGGATTTTTCAGTGTAAAAGTTTACTTTATAGAAGTGAAAACAGAAAAATTTAGTTTATTTACCTGGTTAATGAGAACTTGTTCTTGTCCGCACGACTTTATCTTATTTGACAGAAATTAGGAATTCTACTATTACTCTATGCAAACCAAATTGCAAAGGTAAAGTTTTTATTAAAACCTTACCCTTATTTTTTATTAGAAACCTTAACCATATTTAGCCCTCACACCTGTCAATCAAACTGTTGGCATAGGAGTCTTAGCAAACCTCTGTGCCAAGCAGACATGATGGTACAGAGAAGTAAAATCAACATATAATTGGTATTCCTGCTCCTAACAGCAAGTCAGTGACTGATCACCCTTTAATGATGGATTGTGCATGTTGTATACACAGTGATTTGTGATACTCATCTATAGGATCAATGTAATAGTTATCATTTGATTCAGTGACAAGGTCCAATTCTATTGTAGCGCTCACCCCCGGAGGAGCCGCTGAATAAACCTCGGGATAGTCTCACCGCACTAGGAATTATTACACATCAGCACAGTTGTGGATTTTCTAGTTTTATATACTTTACTAAAAGATAAAGTGTCATAAAATATAAATGCGCGTTGAATGAATTTACAGGATGCGTCACGTGGGAAAAACATGCAGCGGAAAAGAACGATTAACCCCCTCAGTTCTGGAGTGTAAGTCCCGCAAAATAGCTCAAAATATATATATACAAAGTTTAGGGTACCCGGGTACTTTGTTCGACTGGCCAGTGAACGGAAAAAACAGTCTTCGACTAGTCACCGTTGGGGCCCTGTGAATTTAAACAATATTGCAAGCGTGCGTTTCTGTTTTGGAACTATGGGCCTGGAGGCCACTCACCCATCCGTCAAACAAAACTGTCCAGCCCTCGATGCCTTGACCAAAGGATCTTTCTCCGCGGTGTACTGGGACTCTGTGCCACCGAATCTGCTCACCCACTTGCCAAATCTCCACAACTGGAAAAATCGATCTGCCGCCTGCACTCTCAATTGATCGGCGCAGCCTCCTAACGCGGGGCCCTGCCGGAACCAGCTTGTCCTCCAAATCTCTCAGCGCTGGGTTGGTAGGTCACAGCAGGATTTCTGTCCCGATCTCCAGCACCAGTAAAACAGCGTCTGCACTCCGGCCTGGTTGCAATCCCTGACAGCTCCAACGTGCGTCCTCCATCTTTCACTGCTCCGCTCACTCTCCGCGCGCCAAACACCAGGCTCCCCAGAATATCCTCCACTTTGTACCACCCACTTCCTGTCCTCACGCAAAGGGTGCTGGGAGATTGAGTCCGCTTTGTCCATATAGTCCACAATGTCTCTACTCTGTCTCCCTCTAGTGGCAGCAATAATTCAATGCACCAGAATACAGTTTTTAAAGCAGCGCTACACTATATTTGTGCAAATGAGCAGAACTCCTATGAAACCTTAGCACAGGACCGCTGAAAGGCAAGCTTTGTATTTGTTGGGACTGTCCGAGCAAAGTAAAGTTTTGTTTTACTTCTCAGTATAAAAATGACTTTTTCTAATCGGGAATATGTGAAAAAGTTTACGGTGCAAAGTAACACAAGAGAAGCTTTGGTAAAAAGTAGCCAAACGGCTGTTATCACATTCTTCATCAATGGCCACAAAATCTTCGAAAATTCTACTGAGTGAAGAAAGCATCTTTCAGTGTGAAAGTTTATGCATCCACAAGGCATATAATAAGACGGGAAATGTTATGGAGGACTGAATAGAGAGCAGAATCCATTGAGAAACTAAACAAACCCAGACATTCCCAGGAGCACAGGGCAACACAGCTGCAATGCAGAGCCCCTTCAGGGAAGATGATAATATAATTATACCGAGTACCACACGTGCCTTTTATGTAAGCAATTTGGCTGTGTGCACCTATGTTTGCAGCAAAATACAGAAAATGCACTAGAGGATTAAATCTTGTTTGCACATTGAGATATTTAAACAGGAAATGTATTGAACAGATAGAAAGACTCAATTTATCAAGTAAAATGTGTTTAAGAGCGGTAATATGAAGAAAAAGGTTTCTGTCATATGCTTCATTATGGATCCAGCGTTCTAATGCAGGTACTGCTCATCGATGATAATGATATGTTGTAGAATCTTCATTGTAACCATACCGTGGAGAGCACAACAGCACTTCTATAATTATATTCTACAGGAACATTATGCAGAGATTTGCCAAATTACCTATGAGTAGATACTACACAAAATGATATATATATATATGTATAATATCATCATGGCTTGTTTAAAATAAATCATAGCTAAATACAAATAAATTAAGATTCTAAAAAATATTCACGCAGTGTTCTTGCCCATTGAAAACAGGGATGATATCACGCCTCACATGATTCTTTATGGGACTATTGTTTACCTTTTATGTCTTAAATTAAGTGTAAAGGGTTTCTATAGAAAGGGGATGGAAGTAGAATTTTTAAAAGCTTTTTTCTTTACGCCTCTATAAACAAAGAAATCGCTTTCTATAGGAAAATGAATATATTATTTATGTATTTTATTCTACCATGCTCGTGAGTAATAACAAGTTTAAGTACGTTACCCAGTTAAGTGTTCCTTGCAATATTATTTACTTACTTGGCTGACGTATAACAGTGGATGCTTGTCCATAGTGACAGAGACAAATCAGTAATTGCAGCAAATAATTATAAGGATTATACAAATCAACTGGCTGTGGCAAAGACTATTGGCATCTTTGTTCAGAAGACTTTTAAGTAAATGTAAAGTTAATGACTATTTCAAACAAAACTGAAAAAAAAATACAGACATTGTAGGGTGGGATCCATACCCAGGATGGGTTTCCACGTGAAGAAAGGCTCCCTTGTCATCAGTATCCGAAGGAGTACTTATTCTGGCCCAAACTCATCTAGTCAGTAGCCAGAGCTTCTTGTAGGGTGAAACATAAAGACAAACTTTATTGAAACATATGAGCCAAATATATACAATACAGTGAGGAACTTGGAAACCAATGGAAGATGACACCCTGGCAGCCCCCTCTCCTCTAGAAGTGAGCCCGTCCCTAGCCATACCCTATTTTATCCTCCAGACATGAAACAATAGGGCAGACATGAACAGAGTAGGTTGTAGATAACACAAACACACAGTCTGATAGAGCAGCAATGTTTGGCAACCAATGACCACTCAAAGTGCCACATTTCCCAACAGTAATGCTAAGTCCATGTACCCCCAGTTCAAAGTGACTCTAGTCACATACATTTTTTACGATTGCCGTCCTAAAGGGTCCTCTGACTCTTATTTAAGGTTTTATTTAAAAATAGTTGAGAGCAACTGCGCATGGGACGTTTTTATAAGACTGACCACACTAAGGCCACTTAAGACATTCTCAGTTTGGCAGAATCAATTTTCGGCATTCCACTATCTTAAAACTTCACTAGCCACCACATCCTAGAGCCTTACATGTATAAGTGGATCACACATTAGTTTCATGTTTTTTACTTGGGTGACTTTTTATTTCTAAAAGACCTGAACACATCAAATTCTGAGAAATATTAAAGCGGATTTAAGGAAAAGTGGGTCTTTTTCCATGCCAGAATTAAGATAATATCATAGCATATAAAGTCCTACTTTTTCAGAAAATTTTTTGAAACTCAAATCTACTCCATTGCAACCACCAGGCTGATCCAACCATTGTTACTAATTCCCAGTATTCCTGCAAAAAGTACATGAGGCGCAAATGTCACGTGTGCAGCCTAATAGCCAAACTGCAACTGGAGTTTGCGGCTTGGTTGGAATAGTATGGTAGCCATTAGCTGTAATGTGTTAGGCCATTATACTTAATGGCTGACTCGTTAATGATAATGACCCAGGTGGAATAGTGACCTTAATTTTTGCATAATAAAAGGTGTCAAACTGCTACACAGACTTTAACCCCAGCAGCTAGTGCTAAAGAGGTGTTAAACCTAGGACAGGGTTATGAGTAAGTACACCAATGTACCCCTTTTCTAATTTTCCCCCTGATTTACACAGTTGGTTAGTATCCATTGACGCTAAAGATGATATTAAGACATAAGGAAATGACATGGAGCGTTTCAAACATACATTAGGGAGAATGTCTGTGTCTGCCAAGTTAGAGGTACTTTGTCACTATTGCATTATTCACTTAGATGATAGATGAAGGATTCTTTTATCCATTTTTCTGCTTCTCATTGGAACCATTATTTGTCACCTTACTAACAGGAATAATTTATGCAGCTCTCCAAACTGGTACATGCTACGAGTTAAATGAAAACTGTAATATTACATTTTTGATAACGTGCACAGAGACAACCCACCTATCCATGTACTACTGCAGTTTACAATCATGAAAATCTGTTTACTGGTAGGTACAGTATATAGAGATAGAGTTGAATTTCCTTTTGATTATTTGAATAAAGTGTTCAGATATTAATTGGTTAAATAAAGTCTGGATGCTGTTATACTGAGAAAGTGCATTATAGAACTAGTTACAGAAAACTATCCCTGTTTGGGACCTACCACCTACCATGTCCTTCTCTTCAGTTTGGTTAAAGCAAACCTGTTTACCCAAGAACCAGTGTCTCAGCTGCACTTATCCAATCATGCAATTTGCAGAATCAGCTCTTCAATGAAGTGGCTAGATGGAGTAATATCATATAGGCTTATTCTGCTGTTGATTTCTGGACTCTCTAGATTAACATTAATGTATTCAAGGCTTTTAGACATTTTAAAAACTTTTGTTCGGTAGTTAATTATTAAGTAAATTGCTAATAGCATCTTGTGTAATTTTGAGTTTGTTACATAATATATCAAGTAGTTTAATTCCCCCACCAACCCTGCATTTATGTATGCAATTAACATTACAAAAACATCTTTCTACAATTCCAGCCAGTTCATGCATTGATCAGAAAAACTCCTTATTTAATCCCTTCACTACCAAGATCGAGATATCTCGGGTTTCAAAGGCACCATACGGTGGCTGATATCAAGATATCTCGCTCTGCAGCCCAAAAGCAAATTTAATTTATTTGCTGAAAACAAATTTTGTTTACTTTTCGGATGTAGAAGGCCCCCCCCAAAGATTTAGTCCTGTGGGCATAATGCCCAAAGAGCTAAAACTGTGTAAAATTGGCTGAAGAATGTCCTGACATCGGACATTCAGGAGCCGATTCAGGGAACACGAGCTGCAACTGTATCAGTGGTAACTCAATTTGGCAGTAGATGGCACCATCTACTGGCCAAATATGTTATTACAGTAAGAAATACACTGGGAATATGCCCAAATATGTCTTACTATGTAATTAATTATAAATTATTTTTTTTTTCAAAAAAAACAGTTGTTCCTGACAAAATATTTTTTAAAAAATCCCATGGTAGTGAAGGGGCTAAAATTTATATTTCTTTTGTAAAATGTATGGCCCACATTCCAACACAGACATTCATAGTGGCTTGCTAATGGATCAACTGTTTGCAAGCCGTTATCCATTCGAGGCTTACATTTAACGGCTCTACTCTGACTGGACTGTATTAGCGGCTTAAGTGCGATTACTTGCGGGATGCTCAAAAAAACTAGTAATGGCACCATGTGCCACCACTGGTGTCGTCTCTAGGAGTCCATAGAACTCCTGGAAGTGATGCATGAGCCTGCGTAAGCTCTACGTGAGCTGAGTTGTGATGGGCCCACAGAAGGCCACTGAGAACTATTTGTTCGTAATGTTCTGCTGCATATCACAAAAGGAAAGATTGCTTTGCCCTCTGCACTATGGGGCCACAAACACGTTTTTGCTCTTTAAGTTTTAGTCAAATTAAATATTAAGTGATTTTGCAAAAGCAAATTAATTAACTCCAAAATCTGAGACACAGTATTCTGCAAGACAAGAAGAATGAACTATGTTGGAATAACCTATTCTTTAACTGGTAGATACAAAATAGCAGCTCCTATAGAAATAAAGGAGCTTTCTTGGAAACGGTTGGAATTAGGCGCTATGTATTTGTTAAATTTCTTGGAATGCAGGGAGCTATGTTTGTACAGGTTTAAAGAGACACTACCACTAACATAAACTGTAACTAGTTTACTTGTGCGTTACAAGCAAAAACCACATTACAAAGCATGCTGCTCTTTATTTTTTCTTTGTTTGAAGTAATTGCATGTAAAAAGTAAAAATAAAATTAGGCTTTTATCTCCTGTTTCCATTTTATGGATTTTTCCCATGATGCAACAGATACCAAAATCTGTACTAATGTTTTCCTTTACAGCTGCAGCGTAGCTTCTAGAGTATTTAAGAGACAATGGGGTGGAGGAGTAGATATTACGATATCAAGATATTAGCAACAAATAAACATAAACCTGCACAAGTCGAGCAGTAAATGGGATCACAATTAAACTTGGATTCACAACTGAGATTTTACTGTTTACACAAGTTATCTTGTTTGCATTGCTCCAGAATAAGTTCAGAGCAAGTTTGCTTGATCTTGTGCTCCTGCAGTTGTTTTTGAAGAATACATGTACACGATGGTGAAGTGCCAACTGTAAGTAACATGTTCTAATTAAAGTTTTGCACTGTCATCAGTTGAGCTAATTATTTATTTATTTATTTTTAATATGGATATAATGGGTTTGCTGATTATGTGTTGTGCTTGAGAAAGGTTGCTTGGCATTCAAAACGTTGCATAGTCTTCAATAAAAATCCAGTTTGTGACCACCGGAGTTCCCGGATTTCTGTTTCATTAACCGTAAGTATATACAACATGTTTTTTATTGCACAAAAGAAAACCTTATAAAGTTTCACTGTAGTTTATGCCTGTGTCATAAATTCTCTTCATTTATTCCAGAACAGTTTTACTTCCTTTTAATGATTAATACACCATTAATTGTTCTACAGAGAACCCTTGTTCTTCTCGGTTAGAGATGCGTCACCCACCATTACTAAACATCTGTTCACATTTGCCACATTGATAAGACCAGCTGTTGCCGGGCTTCTGGTCCATATGTGTGGGGAAAAAATAAGACAGCTTTGAGATAGCTGTGAGTTATGAGCTAGCCCAGTTTTATTGAACTCCTGCACCGGAGAGAAACATCATGAACTAAGGTTCAGGTCCAAACGATAATTGTTGTTCGCAATCTTGAGATCTAAACTAAATTATCAGTTAACCATCGGCCGGAGAGGTAATGATGAAGCAGATGTAAAAATTAACAATAATCTAGAAAAAAATATTTTAAAAAACATATTCAAAGCTGCCTGTTAGCATAGGCGTTCTCAGGGGGTGTGCCTGGGGGGCCCAGACACACCCTAATGTTGGGTGAAGAGGTCCTCTTTCACCTCCTGCATTGATAATTTAGATGTGGTTCATAATGCACAGCATAAAAACCGACTGTATCAAGGATTACAGGCTTGGTATTTCTAATGAAAAATGTGCATTTTGGGCAAAATCTTCGAAACACAAGTGTTCAGTTTATAAATGTTCTATGGGTGCACGCCCTAATGTAACGGGCTGCGCACGCCAGTGGCTGTTATTGTCTACACGTAAGCAGATAACTCCTGTAAACGCTAAAATCTCAGGTGTGAATCCAAGTTTGATTGTGATCCCATTTACTGCCCGACTTGTACTACAGGTTTTTGTTTATTTGTGCTTACTAAATCTTGAAAAAAGGTTGTCATTCGCGCTTACCACTTTTTCTGCTTACTATATCTTGTACAGGACCCACAAAAATAGTGGTAGACAGTAAATAATATGCAAACACTTGTTATTCTCCCGACGGTCTGTAAAAGAAAAAAATTCCCAGCACCCTAAGGTGGGTGTTACATGATTTTGCAGTTGTTAAATCACTCAATGTCATAGTTAACGCACTATCCTGTTTGAGACCTGCTTATTATTTTTGGCCATCTCTCTAGAACAAATAGTTCTTTGTTGTCCCTCTCCTGGTCCGATGTGGTCAAGCATGGCCATGTGTTGCTCAACATTCCTGAAGTGAACCCCAGTAGAGTTGTGTGTTGCAGCTGCTGTCTGATATTATCCTCTAGACGTGGCAGGAAATAAATGGTGACTGTTTAAGATAAAATGTATAAGAAACACAAAGGTACAGCAACCTGCCATGGAAGTTGAGCTGCAAGTACCGGCTGGTGGATTAGAGGAAACATCACTGCTCTATAACCGTGGAGACTGTGGAGACACAGGTTTAAATCCCGACAAGAGCACCTCTCCAGTAGTGTCCTAGGGCAAGACACTTAACGGTACATACTCGCCACCCAGGACATACTTGAAAACGAAAGAAATCTCAATGTATCCTTTCTCCAAAAAAAAACAAAAAACTGCAGTTGTGTCTCAGCTTAGAATAAGATGTGAGCCATTGATATTAAAAAGTGAGGCCATTGCACTTTAACAGTCCACGCCATTAATGTTACTGGCTCAACAGGATTAGGGCCCCGTGTATATTCGATCTTTCCCATGTAGAAAGACAAATTGTCTCTCTTCCCTAATGAGACCCCAGATTTCACATGTGTGTAACAGTGTATGTATTTGTCTACGTACATTTGGGTACTCGTATGACAATTATAAAGAAGGGGTTTTGACAAAGGCCTCATTGGATAGGAGGAATAGCACCTACACCTCAACCCTTTCACTACCAAGTGGTTTGCTGAAAAGACACTCCCAGGAACTGGGGGTCTTAGAATGTTTTTTTTAAAAATCCCCACTTAACCCCCTAAACAACACAAACAACATACACACAAATACACCCAACTCTACTTCTCTCCAGCTTCATTTAAATATGTACGTTGGATTCAGTGTTACTGCGAATCCACTGTATTTGACAGACAGAGGTTGTATCTGGCTCCCTCTGCTGGTGAATCCACTTTCAGCGCAGAGGAAGCCTGCACATAGACAGGGGAGTCAGGCGCTCTACCTACTTACAACAGTTGACTGTCATGTCCAATGAACTGTAAGTTTGGAAAGACATTCTGGAGCACATTGGGAAACAAAATTAGTTTGCAATAAATGCATTTCATTTGCTACTAGTGTCCTGAATAAGTCCATAAATCCAGTCGTGTTAACTCTACAGTATTTCAGGCTCCTGATGGGGCTTTTGAAAATCCTGTTAACATGATGTAGTAGCAAAAAGGATAAAATTACAAGGAGCTTGGGCCTCAAAGACAATGCAAGACTTTTGGGGAAATTCTTATCGACTCCCAATTTTTTAAAATGTCACTGGTAGATTTTGTGGAAATTCCAATTAAATCCCATATTTTTTTTGAAATTCAGCATTTCCTGAAAACATCACAATTCAGTCCTTGATGAGACAGAAAGTTAATGAAACTAGGTCAATAATCCTTCCTGAACCCACAGTGCAAAATCAGACAGCTTAATATCAAATGTCAAGCAGTTCATTCATTCCATTGAAATGGCTTTTTTATGTACCTACAGCAACATTTTTGCACATTTGACACCAACTCATAAATCATCCCCGGTTCTGTCTGCCAACATTTTACAACTTGTTCTATAGCTGCAATATTTTTGTCCACATGCTGTTGTTGGTTTTTCTAACCCAGCGATTTCAACCTTCTTTCTATCTCATGGCGGTCTGACAATGTGCTAAAATTGGTAAAGCACAACAACAGTTTTAAACCCCTTCACTACCAAATACTTTTAGTTAAAATAAAATATAAATCTTTTGAAACCCAGGATACAAGGACACCTGGGGAGAAAGCAATTTGTGTATATGATTTCAATCATTTGTTAAAGAAATGTACACGTTTTAAAAATATTGTTGGGCTGGAAAGTTCTTGACAGTAGATGGTGGCCCTTGTCTTGCACTTTTCCATTATTCTGATTGCACAATCTCTTAGCATTTGTTCTTGGGAGCAGACTGTAAGAGGCACTGCACGTTATTAACCAGCTGACACTAAATTTGCTCTCCCTATGCAAAGCATAAAAATGTAATAGTACATGATCCTGTCCAATCCAAGAGTGGTGTCACAACTTGGAACAGCAGAGGAGAGGCAGACATTTACAATTGAAGCCATTATAGGCAACAGCAATAATGAGTTTGGGTCAGACAGGTATGTTTTGTTCTCTTGTGTTTGCATATTATATACAGTTGCAAGAAAAAGTATGTGAACCCTTTGGGATTACGTGGAGTTTTGCATGAATTGGTCATAAAATGTGCTCTGACTTTTAATCTAAGTCACAACAATTTGAAAAACACAGTCTGCTTAAAATAATACAACACAAACATTATATGTTTTCTTGTGTTTATTGAACATAACATGTAAACATTCATAGTGCAGGGTGGAAAAAGTATGTGAACCCCTAGCCTAATGACTTCTCCAAGGGCTAATTGGAGCCAGGAGTGAGCTAACCTTGAGTCCAATCAGTGTGATGATATTATTGGATGTGCTGCTGAAAGCTGTTCTGCCCTTTAAAAACACACACCAGTTTTGGGTTTACTGGTTTCAAGAAGCACTGCCTGATGTGAACCATGCCTCGCAGAAAAGAGCTCTCAGAAGACCTACGATCATGAATTGTTGACTTGCATGAAGCTGGAAAGGGTTACAAAAGTATCTCCAAAAGCCTTGCTGTTCATGTGTCCACAGTAAGACAGACTGTCTACAAATGGAGAAAGTTCAGCACTGTTGCTACTCTCCCTAGGCGTGGTCGTCCTGTAAAGATGACTGCAAGAGCACAGCACAGAATAATAAATGAGGTAAAGAAGAATCCTAGAGTGTCAGCTAAAGACTTACAGAAATCTCTGGCACATGCTAACATTTTTGTTGACACATCTACAATAAGGAAAACATTAAACAAGAATGGAGTACATGGGAGGACACCAAGGAGGAAGCCATTGCTGTCCAAAAAGAATATTGCAGCACGTTTGAGGTTTGCAAAAGTGCACCTGGATGTTCCACAGCACTACTGGCAATATATTCTGTGGACAGATGAAACCAAAATTGAGTTGTTTGGAAAAAACACACAACACTATGTGTGGAGAAAAAAAGGCACAGCACACCAACATCAAAACCTCATCCCCACTGTAAAACATCGCGGAGGAAGCATCATAGTTTGGGGCTGCTTTGCTGCCTCAGGGCCTGGACGGATTGTTGTCATTGACGGAAAAATGATTCCAGAGTTTATCAAGACATTTTGCAGGAAAACGTAAGACCATCTGTCCGCCAACTGAAGCTCCGCAGAGGATGGGTGATGCAACAGGACAATGACCCAAAGCATACAAGTAATTCAACAAAAGAATGGCTTCAACAAAACTAAATACGCCTTCTGGAGTGGCCCAGTCAGAGTCCTGACCTCAACCAATTGAAATGCTGTGGCATGACCTTAAGAGAGCGATTCACACCAGACATCCCAAGAATATTGCTACACTGAAACAGTTTTGTGAAGAGGAGTGGTCCAAAATTACTCCAGATCGTAGTGCAGGTCTGATCTGCAACTACAGGAAACGTTTGTTTGAGGTTATTGCTGCCAAAGGAGGGTCAACCAGTTATTAAGTCCAAGGTTCACATACTTTTTCCACCCTGCACTGTGAATGTTTACATGTTCTGTTCAATAAACACATGAAAACATATAATGTTTGTGTTGTATTATTTTAAGCAGACTGTGTTTTTCAAATTATTGTGACTTGGATGAAGATCAGAGCACATTTTATGACCAATTCATGCAAAACTCCACGTAATTCCAAAGGGTTCACGTACTTTTTCTTGCCACTGTAGACCTTTCCATCTATGGACCTAAAAATAAATGTATTAATCTGTAAAACCTGCTTAAACCTGTTTAGTTTAGAGAATCAGCGCCTTAGAGAGGATCTGATAACTTTATATAAATATATACGGGGCCATTATAAACCATTGTCTGGAAACCTGTTCATTAACAGGACTATACACAGGACACGGGGTCACCTATTTAGACTGGACGAAAGGAAATTCATCCTAAAGCATAGGAAGGGTTATTTTACAGTGAGAACAATAAAGCTGTGGAATTCTCTGCCTGTTGAGGTGGTTGGGTCAGAGTCTGTACAGACTTTTAAACAATGATTGGGTGACTTCCTGCAAAAACATAATATTAAGGGTTATAATATTTAATATGTGGGTAAAAGCTTCTTGATCTAAGGAGAAATCTGAATCCATTCTGGTGTCAAGAAGGAATTTTTTCCCTGTATGTTGCATATTGGCGAGTGCTTCAGACTAACAGGGTTATTCAGAGAGCAATGAATTGTCACCGACACTTCGTGAGTCCGATTCGCTGACCCTGCAGTAAACTCAGCATTCACCGCAGGGTTTCTGAAGTGCAGCGATTCGGCCGCTGAATGCCGCTGCCAACCCGGCGAAAAGCCCACCGCCCGTGGCTGCCAACCCCCTGGACAGCCACTGCAAACCCACTGGACAGGCAGCCTATGAACCGCTTAGCACAGTGCCAACCAGTCGCAGAAAAAAAGCCAATAACCAGCCGGACAGGTAAAAAAAAAAAAAGATTGAAAGTGTTAAATTTGAAGCGCTGTTTGCAAACAACTACTGGATGAAAATGTCTGGAATTAACATATAAGGTTTTATGGATAATAATAAAAATGTCGGTTACAGGAAAACAGCTATTCTAAAAAAAATATATCGGAAAAAAAGTTTTGCCGAAAAATGACTAAAACATCCTAAAAAATAAATAAAGAGACTTTTTGTTGCAGATTAAAAGAATAAACGGTTTATTAGATATTGTATAAAACCGGGAATATTTTTAACATTGAAGCCTATGGGATTCTCCTGAATAAATCTGCTGAATGAAACAAACGAACAGCAGGGCATTTCAGCAACTTTTCTCTGCTGTTCGGTGTTCTCTGAATAGCTTAACCATTGCTTCTCTATGGGGGATTTCATTGCTGTCAAACAGGCACCGTACTGGCTGGCAGTTTGCCAAAATTTGATGAACTCCCTGCTTTCTGAATAGCCAAATGGCTACGAAAGTGCACCGTACTGGGAAATTCCCTGTTCGGTGTAAATTCGGGGCCAGATCAGCACTCTCTGAATAACCCCTTAAGTTTTTTGCCTTCTTTTGAATCAATACATAGCAGTAGGTGATGTGTGAAAGGCTGAACCTAATGGACAAGTGTATATTCATTCCCCTGTATACATGAGATGGATGGTTTGGATTCAGACTTGCATTTAACATATTATCTCATTTGTGCATCGCATCCCCAGTCCTGCAGAATAAATATGTTTACAAATGTTACTTCCTGTCCAGATATATTAGATCTGTTAATAGAAAATAACTTTAACGTGCATAATACAAACCTGCTGAATGTAGCGTTTTTTATTTATACTTCTTTTTTCTGTTTGCTGATTTGCTGAACAGAGATCAGGTTGTGTCTCATTTCTGACAAAGTTTACAACTAGATTTAATTCGGCAGTTTTGGCTTTACGCAGCAGTCAATGAGTCGGGAGCAGACCCATAAATGTAATGAATTGCTATTGATGAGTTCCTGATTAGGCCAAAGCTTTCTTTTCCTTTTTGTTTTGTTTTGGTTTTTACAGCAGTGCAGTCAATTAAGATCTGCAGGAGCTAGGCTCAAGCTATTTGCAATTAAAACACCAATCAAGAGGTTTCAGCTTGAGACCAGACAACTGTATTGATGTAGAAAGTATACAGCGCGCTAAAGATGTTTTTAAAAATCGACAGGAAAGTAAATAAAAAATGCATTGGCACTTTCTGTTCCTCCGTCAAGAGAAATGGAACCTCGAAAATCCTAATGTATGAATAACTACTACCAGCCACATCATCAAATAAACAGACCATTAAATAAACCCATTCACATCATTGTATTTGATACAAGACAAACGGACAACACCATGGACCATCTTCCAATGTTGCCAGCAACAGCAATCTGATAAGGGAAATATCGGCGTGAGAAGATAACTTGATTTCCTTCCTGGCTCCCTCTTACCAGTCATTTTCCGACCCAGTCATTATTTTAGCTGCTCGAGTCAGAATAATTGGGAGCTACAAACAGAAGACGGCAGTGTCGTGGCGTGCCTTCAATGGTATTGGCTCCTGTGGTCCAAAAGACTCCATGATGCAAGGTGTGACCGCCCACTAGCTCGCACAAGAGTCATGGAGGAACCAGTTGGAGGAACCACTGGGCACTATTTGTTCCCAGTCTTTCATTGCATACAGTGAGAGGAAATGGTGGATTGAGCCATCCTCTTCAACGTGAAATGAGAGGCAAGTTAGGTATTTTTGGGGGAGAGTATTTTAAAGTGTTAAGTGATAGTGCTAATTAATTTTGCTTTTGCAATATCTTCTGAAATACTGACTCCAGAAGAGAAGATGAGCAAGTTTGGAATAGCTGGTTTCTATCATTGTGACCACAAACTAATGGCTCATATATAAAGTATATAAGCAGTTAGTTTTCAGTAACCGGCCACAATGACCGAGCCGCAAGCTTTGCTTACAGCGACACCAGAACAGGCACTCCAGAGGTTAACTTAACAGTAAAATTGGAACAGGGCCCCAGGTGCTTAAAGATACAAAACCATCACACGTTGTGCAGTTGACATGCTATGATAAAATTTGATATTGACGTCTTGATAGCGAACAGCTAATAGAAACACTACAATCCCCTGTTAGATTATATAGGAAGGGAGGTTTGTTCTGCCTTCAATCTACTTTAAGAATAAAATATCTAATGTCCTAATAAACAGAATCAATGGGTCACTGCCGGTGGTACCCTGCTGCTATCACTGGCTACCAATAATATTCTTCTGTAAACAAATGGCATTTAACAGGAATCTCTAGGCAAAAGAATGTGTGGGGGGCAGAGTCATCTATTAACACCTCCTGAGTCCTGCCCCCGACCCATCATTTTCAGCATATACTGTAAAAATACATTTGCTTGTCCGTCGCAGTCTCCTTCAGCGCTCTATGGCTGGACAAGACCTGCTACAAGAGCAATATGGTACTGGCCCCCTTACAATTGGTGCGCGCATGAATAACTCACACGCATTGCTACTGCTAGTCATCAGGGATTCTGCTGCTTCATTGATAAAATCAATAAATCTGTGTGAACCCCACCTAAAAGTCTGTTCATTCATCACCTGCTGATTGACAGCCTTCAGACAAGATAAAAAAACAACACTTTGAAGGGTCGTCAAAGTGCCTAGAAAACATCTAGGATCCAGGAAAAGGAAGGATACCATTACCCGTCACAACACGGTTTAAATAAATCAATGCCTATACAAGCTATAAAACAACTGTTGGTGACTATATACTTAACGTGAAATCCAATAGTCTCAGTAGGAGGCAGTAGATAATGTTCTCCACCAGAGGACTAGAGTCAAGTTGATTTTTCTTTATCATTTTCCGGTTTTAAATGTGATTTTACACACAGGTTTATCATTATTTTACCAATGTAGAAGAGCAGAAGCATGTGCTGAGGCCTCTAGGTTTTACCACTTGACTTGAAAACGATCCCTTTTACTTGTATGTAACAAGGTACACAGGTGACTTGCCATTATTATTAGCACTGGTATAAGCAGTATTAGTATTACTGTTATTGTGACAAAGACCATTTCCTGAAAATTTCCCTTAACTCCTTCTCCCCAAGATCAAGTTATCTCGATTTTGCATCGTAATGCATTGAAAAGCACTCATTAGCATATCAATAGATCATTTTCACACATTTTTAAAACAAGATTAGTGTGCTCCTTGTGGAGAAACAAAATCTTTGTTTTAGGTCTCTCTAAGCACCCTGGAGAGACATAAAACCAGCTGCAAATAGAAGCCACAACCTTTGCTGTAGCAAAATGTTCTAATATATTACTGCTGCATTCCAGCCAGGGATTTGGCAGAATACAGCTAGAGCTCTGGGGTCCCTCAGTGTTGTAGAGGGATAGGATTCAGGGGCTTATAATGAGTGAAAATCCCTGTACAGTACAGATACAAGGTGTTACTGTAATTTCCATATACAGCCATTATGACACATACTGATAATATTTATAGATTCTATTGGTACTTTTTGTGTAAACTGCATTGCTAATAATCTCATTATGCTCACTATAAATCCCCATAAGCAGGAGATCTCACCATTTTGTTACTTTTATTTATCATAGTTACTGTATCTAACACAAAGGTCTTTCCTGCCTGTATGATAAAAATGCAGACCCTGTTTGAAATTGTGTAAGATAAGGGACAGTGACACCATCTTTAGGTTTGAATATTACATTTCAACAATAAATCTGTAAAGAATAAATGAATAAATTAAAAATTAAAAATGAGCAAATGAACATCATTTAAATTTTTTCACTATCTTAGACTAACAATTTCCGTGCAAAACATCTATTTCACACTATATTTAATTGTTAACTTCACATCCCAAGTCTCAATTAAATGTTATGATAAAAAAAAAATCGTAGCGAAGGGGTTAAAAGAGAATTCTTCATAACAAAAATAAAATTTCTGTGAAAAAGCAAAACAATATATTTTTGTCCATAGTAGCTTCAAGTTTCTATATGTTTTTATCGGCGGCATACATTATATCTTCATATTGCGAGTTCGATGCATGGAACTAGCTTATGTTGTGTAATTTATAGCAAACCTCAATGTAGCGTAGGAAACAGTTAACTTTTGTAACAGAATCCGTTATTAGATCCTCATGAACTAGGGAGTAGATTGTTCTATTTTGAGAATCCTACCACCTGGTAAAGAAGCAATTCATGCCAGGGCAGAGGAAGAATCATTAGTAAGGGGTTATTAAAATCTTCCCACAAAGGACAGGTATATTAGAAATACCATATTCTGCTGATGCTGGAACTTTTCATTTAGTGCCGGTGTGAATCTGACCAAGCTATCCTTCCCTGCCCTACATAGCTGGCTCTGTGAAATGATTTCACTGCTGCCTGGATGGCTGATATTACTCAAAGTGTGAAGAAGATGTATATGTTTTATTTTCATTGACACCTCATCCTTTCTCCTAAAATCTATTTACACCACTCTACCCGCCGTCTCTTCACTTCTCTTTCTACTTTATTAATGTCCTCGTGGCTCTCTGTGCTCGCTGAGCCAAACAATGAACTAGGCAACTGCCTATTGAGCCAAGTTACAGGAAACCCATAAAGCCGGATATTATTGAATTCTTGTAAGTTCAGCTGACATGTTGTTACAGCTTCCCAAAGTCAACTAGACATCACCGTCACCATACCCAACACAGAAGCTAGGCCAGAATACAGTTGGTACGGGAGATGTTAAGTATTTTCCGCTCAATGTTACCGTCAAGAGGGGAACAGAGCCCTTTCTGCTTCCTGCGAAACCCTTCATTTGGTTGCTGAATACATTAAAGTACACATAAGACTGAAAATTATTAGACATCAGGGCCTTAAATTATATGTTTTGTTGTTATAGGTCATTGAAGAACACTTTGAAATGTTGTCAACAGTAATACCATAATAATAATTGGTGAAAGACAGTTTTCCTTCAAATTCAACTTTTCACACATTGAGTGTTCCATTCGTTGACCCAAAATAAGGTTATGAATCCCACTTTAGGTAATAAAAATGGAAACACCATCCTTCTTGAATCAATAATGGTAAACAGATTAGTACATTATTAGCAATTAATAATGTATTTCATATTATTTGTCTAAAGCTTCTACTAAATGAAATAAAACAGCCCATCAGGCGGAGAATTTCAGATTGTTACTGTTCTTATTATGGGAAATCTGTCCTTTTGCTCATAGTGAAATCACTTTACCTTTTACTTTTAATGGATGAAGGTTTTTTTAAGCTCTTCCACCCTTTTCTTTCCCATCATTCTGGGGTTTCTTTGGCCAAATCACAAGGCTTGAATTTACCCCACCTCACCGTTGAGTTTTTTAATAAGTCCACTCTGTGCGCCTTTCCTTGCCATTTCCTGAGCCTCGTCCAGCTAGGCCTAACTGGAAACAGTGATTATGAGATGACGATTTGAAAAGAAATAAAAACCCTGACAAAACGATACGTACGTATGAAAGTATATTTATATATAGAGATGTGGAATGCAAATGGAAATACAGCCATTTAAAGCCTTAGCTTGTGGTACATGTACCATCTCTTATTGATTTTACCTGAGAAAGAATATCCAGAGATGTTCTTTCCATTTATTGTTAAAAGTGCTCCAGTAATAAACTTTCAAACTGATGTAATTGTAGCAATGCCAGGCGTACGGATAGTGAAAGCACAGGATAACTGATGCAAAGCATTTTACATTCTTGGTAAAAGTAGTTTTCCTTTAAAATATGGTTCATCCAATTAATTTACCATTCATTTACCCTTGAGAAAGTTGAAAGTGCTTCTGTTGTCACCAGGTGCACTGTGGCTGTTATATCCCATCAGAGGATGGACATTGCATTGGTTTTTAAGTTCAATGCGATATCTCATCTGTTAATGAAATACCTCAGTCCCTATTTGACCGGTTCCAGTGCCTAGCACCATGTTTTCCCTGGGTGGGTGGAGATTGCTGAGGATTGCCATTCAGTGCTGTGTGATTGGCCCTTAGCCATGATGGGCCCTATTCCATAGTTGACAGTAAGCAGGAAAATCTTCGCATGCAGATTTTCCTTACCATCTCCATTTTACGTCTGTATTCTGGAGTAGGCACTTTATTAGCACCTAGCCCCGAGAATGAAGTGCAAGGCAGCCCAATACTGGCAGTGTCGCTGCAAGTATGGCTTGTGGAGTCCATAGTCTCCATGGAGCCTTGCGTGTCCCGTCCATGAGCTCTGCACGAGCTTGCTCTCACAAGATGAATCGCGGTGGGAGACTAGGAGCTATTTGTTTCCAGTCTCAATCTGCTTCCGGCGACAAGAAGCAGAGAATAGCGCTGCCCTTTTAACCGCAGAATGAGATGTGATATGGGATTTAATGGGGGGATTGGGTGAGCGTATTATGTGATTTTGCAAATGCAAAATCATTTAACACCAGCTTTGAGGATTCGTTATTCCACAGTGAAACGACGTCTCTCAAGTGGAAGCGCAGCTACATTGGAATAGCCTGAGCTTCCACATGCAGGTGAAAATTAACATCTCCAATAATGAGTATGAGATGTTAGTTTACAGTACCCTCGTGTAAAGAAATGCTACATGTGAGCCACAAGCTCAGTTTGCCTCAGGTATGACGCGTTTCCCGTCTCTGAAATAACTACAAAAGATGTCGGGCTCTATTACAATCCCCGCGCTAAAACGGGGGCGGCAGGGAGAAAAAACTGCGCATGCATTGTTTGTGCCCGCTATGTCCTGGGATGAGCTCCCCCCTGCCGGTCACATGACCAGCCGGATCTTGCCTCGCGAGATCCAGCCGGTCGGCGTAGTGATACACAGGGAGAGACTGGGGGGACTTTTTCCCCCAGTCTTTCCCTGCTCCCGGCAGCCGGAGGTGGCAAACAGAGCCGCGGTCCTCGCCGAGGGATAGAGGGTGAGTATACATTTTGTTTTTTTATTTTTTCGCCTGGTGTTAATGGATTCTGCAGAATCGGAATCTGTTAAAACCAGGTTCTGGCTCCGGTTAACTTTTCGCTAACCAGAGCCAGACGTTAATCAGCGCTGGGACTTTGTAATACCAGCACTGATTAACACTTTGCGCTCCCCATGTTAAGTGTAGGGAGCGCAAAGTACACTAACCTCGCGCTGCAAAGCGCAAGGTACCAAACGCAAACGGGTTTTTTAATCCATTTGCGTTTGGATTGTAATATGCGGTAGATACCGCAGCTAACGGTAGTGCTCACGCGGGGAGCGCTACCGTTAGCGTTAGGAGTGTAATAGGGTCTGTCATGTGTAACAAGTCCTGTAGGCATCTTATCAACAACTATGGAATAGGGCCCGATGTCGGTACCCTGACTAGTCAGTGTACTGACAGTCAATTGGGTGCACTGAGTGAGTGGAAGCCTGTTCTGTAGGATGGCTCTCGGCTTTGCGCTGTCACTCCCTCTTGCAGCACGGCAAACGGGGGTGAGTCAGGAAGAGGGCAAAACACACTACTGTACTACTACTACTGTACTACGGTTATGATTGCTGAACATCCCTGTACAGTTCAGAAACAAGGTCTTACAGTAATTTCTATATACAGATATTATTCTTTTTTTTCCTAGTAATATTTTTTGCAAGTACATTGCTAGTAATCTTATTATCATAACTACAAATCCCCATAAGCAGGAGATCTGACCATTTCTATTATCTTTTTATATCACGTTTACTATATTTGACAGAGGAACTATTTCTACTTGTATGCTGATAATGCAGACCCAGGTGGAAATTATGCAATTACAGACAAGTTGTGTTTAAAAGAGAGTCTACTTGGTGCTTAGAGAATGGAACCTAAATTGTTATCGTTGAGAATTTGAGAATGAAAATCCAGATATTACATCTTGGTAGTTGTAAAAAGGCATCCGCTAAAGAATCCCCGTCACTGTGACTACTAGAGTTAAAGGAAAGAAATAAGCTTAAAAACTTCAGCGGGAAACAATTATATATACTTTAAAAGGAGCATCCATAACAGTGAAGGATGGGTTGCTGGTCTCCGTTCAAATGATAGCAAGTAGGCTGACTGGAGAGATATATTTTCAGTCCTTAAATGTTTGCTGAAATAGAAGCCAAATGCTTTCGAAAAAACAAGATCCATGCAGACCGTTAGGTATAACTAAAGAGTGGTCATTTAACTGCTCTGATCTACCACTGTAATTATGTCAATAGACAGCATATATCCTGATATCACGACATATTAAAATATTACCCGAGTTAGTGCTAGCTTACATACCAAATGCTCACGTTAGTGTTCAGATATGTAAGCGTTAACGTCCGGATAAGTGACTTTAACGCATGCCCCCCTGATTACATCCCTAATGCTAATTAGGAAAAACATTTATAAGCGCATCGGTGATTGCACTAGATTGTGTGAGCTTGCTGGACTTTGTGCATTCTATACTTAACATGGGAAGCACAAACAGTAATAACGTTAGGATAAGTAAGGTATTACAACGTCTTAGCACTAATTACCACACTAATGCTGTAAAAAAATGTTAGGGTCATTTAGAAGCTGGTGCTAACTGATTCCGATTTTGCAAAATCATTTAGCACCAGCTAAACCCCCTCTCCCAATAAATCAGATACTCGCCTTTCATCCTGCAGCGAGAACGGTTGCTCGATCCATTGCTTCTGGCCACAGGGAGCAGAGTGAGACTGTGGACAAATAGTCCCCAGTTTCCCTCCGCGATCAGTCAGGACTCGCTGCCCGGCAGTGCATCCCTCCATGGGGTCTGACAGACTTCAGGCGGTGATACTCGTGGCAGTGCTACTGCGAGTATCACTGTGGCTACCACATGGTTCTAGGGCAAGCTGCCATGGTAGCGCCTTCCCCAGGATCTTACACTAAAATGGTGACGCTACAGGAAAACCCATAGGCGCAGGCCTTCCCCGTTCGTGTCCCCATTTTAGCACGAAGAAGGGAAAAAGGTCCTTAATTTTTTTCATATTATATCCATTGCAATATTTCCAGGTCGGTTTATTGTTTAAATTTTGTGTGATCAATTAAACTCGATTTTGTATTGAATAAACATGCTCATGCTTTTGGTATTAAATGTATTCAGCCTAAATAGTTATTAGAGGTGAGGGATGATCAAAGCGTTTTGAAAGCAGTTTGGTTTGGTCTTTAACCCCTCTCTCCCAAAGTTGAGTTATCTCGATTTTGCATTGTATACATTGAAAAGCACTCATAACCATATCAAACCCCAATTTTCACACCATTTCAAAACAAGATTAATTTCCGCCCTGTGGAAAATTAAATCCACTATCTTATCTCTCTCCATGCACCCTGCAGAGAGATAAAAATGCTTCAAATAGCAGCCCAATCCTCACTGTAACAAAAGTTTAAACACAGCCAGGGTGTTTATGCAAAAAAAAAACAGCCAGGGTGAAGGTAGAATACAAGGAGAGCTCTACGGTCACTTACTGCTGTACAGGGATAAGATTCAGGGGTTTATAATGACTGAAAATCACTGTACAGTACAGATACAAGGTGTTACTGTAATACTGCTATGCAGGCATTATGCCACATACAGATAATAATTTTATATTCCGCTGGTATTTTTTTGGAAGCTGTATTGCTGATAATCTCATTAAGATCGCTACAAATTCCCATAAGCAGGAGATCTGACCATTTTATTGTTTATCTTTAGCAAAGTTACAGTATTTGGCACAAAGGTAACTGCTGTCTGTATGCTGATAATGTAGACCCCGTGTGACATTGTGCTAGATAAGGGGATGCCATCTACAGTTTAGAACCCTTCATGCCAACAATAGTTCTGCAAAGGATAAACGAATACTAGAAAAGTAAAAATGTACATTATTTTTATTTTTTAACTATCTCAGAACAGTTTCTTTGCAAAGTTTTGATTTTACCCTATATTTAATTGTTAACTTCGTATCCCATGTTTCAAATAAATGTTATAATGAAAAAATGTCAGCAAAAATCACTTGGTAGTGACGGGGTTACAGAGTTTATGGTTTCGAAAGCATTTCTGTACTCTGCCACCCAATATTTTCTGTGAAAATTCTTATTTATGGATAAAGCAAGGCTTGAAAAAGGAAAGTCCATTGCATCTTCGCAGTATTAGGTTTGGTACCATGGAGTGACCTGCATGGTAGGTTGTTCCCTTGGATACTTTTGGGGGTTCTATTTAAGTATATTCTGACATTTTGCCTCGTGATTCATCTGTACTACCTAAAGCACATTGAGAGCAACTCTTCCACAAGCATTTACATTCTGCAAGCTCTACAGAACTTTACAAATTCTGCACAATGGGAGAAATGCACAGAAGGCAGATAACATTTTACGCCACTAAGTAGTTTGACAGTTAACATCATCTTGATTCAAGATCTTTGCACCATGTTCCATTGGACCTAAAGGAACACATTCAATACAAAAAATAACACAAAATTGTGAATGTGGCATAGTCAGCATTTTTGACACTTCACAGAGGAATGCTGGGGAACTATTACAGTATTCAAGAAAACGGAATGTATTCAGTTATTAGCAATACTTTGGGACATTGGACAAATTCTAAACTATAATGGTGATAGAGCAATGCCACATGGGGACTATTCACTTTAGTAATGTCATGAAAAAATATGCCACAGCCATGGCCAGTTTTACCAGACTCTCTATCAGAAGTTCACTGTGTAGATATTTGATGTCCATCTACACATGAAGATGATGTCTTCAGCATTTCCTGAACAATGACATTTCTGGAGCATACATTATTAATATTTTTTTATTTTCAAAACGGTTCAGGTGATTTTCAAAAGGTATATTAAATATCTATCCATGATATGATCATGCCGATCGGTTCTAGAATTATGTGATAGTCATTTTGTGAACTTGAAAAAGGGACTTTTACATTGAATAGGACAAATGTTACCATTTTACTTTATGTACAGTCACCAACATATTTTAGATCTTGTTTGTGAAGATTCCTTGCTACCTCTTGTTCAGGAGATCAATGTTTTCCGCTGTAGGAAGAATGTACTGGTATAGAATGAGTGCAATGGAGGCTCGATGTAGCAGCGTCCTTCCATTTTTTGGCAATAAAAAAATACAAAACGTAAACTATATTGTTTTTTTTCTGCTGTTTGGGTCATTTGACATGTGCCTGATTGATAAATTATGTTATGTCCCTCTAAGCAGTGTCATTGTCTCCCCAAGTAATGCTAGGCAGAGTAAAAAAAAAAGAAAGGTAATGATGGTAAACCACTACGTGAATTAAAGACAACAATGGAAAATCACTGATAAACGCTTAGGATGCTAAATTTGCCCCTTTCGAACCGCACTCACAAAATTTAGGCGTAAAAAAGGCACGTTGTGTATGGAGATATATTCATTCATCTGTCATTCTGGTCTCCCCGTAACGTTCACTTCCCGTGGATGCGGAGTCTCCGTTTGTCAGCCAAACTTGTTGATGATAGAAAGGTTGTTTATTCACAGCCAAATAAAACACAATAGAAATAAAAATATCTGACGAGTTTTTATTTTTGTTTTTATTTCTATTGTGTTTTATTTGGATGTGAATAAACAACCTTTCTATTATCAACGATTTTGGAGATTCACTCCTACTTTGCCGTTAAATCCTGTTCCTGTAGCTGCTTGCAATACTACGAGCTAAATTACGATCTTAACGCAAACGTTAACGCTCATTTGCGTGAGCATTAACGTTTGCTGCGGTGTTTACTGCATATTACAATCCAAACGCAAACAAGTTAAGAAACCCGTTTGTGTTTGGTACCTAGCTCTCCTCTGCGCGAGGTTACTGTACTTTGCACTCCCTATACTTTACATGGGGAGCGCAAAGTGTTAATCAGCGCTGGATTACAAACTCCCAGTGCTGATAAACGCCTGGCTCTGGTTAGCGAAAAAGTTAACCAGAGCCAGGACTTGGTGTTAACGGATTCGGCTTCTGCAGAATCCGTTAACACCAGCCTGAAAAATAAAAAAAATGAATCGCATACTCACCTTCTGTCCCGCGGCGAGGACCGCGGCTCCAACCGCCTCTTCCGTCCGGCGGGAGCAGGGAAAGACTGGGGGAAAAAATCCACAGTCTCTCCCTACGTATCACTTTGTCGACCAGCCGGATCTCGCGAGTCAAGATCCGGCTGGTCATATGACTGGCAGGGGGGAACTCAATGGAGTCCTATGGACTCCATCGAGTGGATGCTCGCGGCTGCACTCAGCGCTGCTGCGAGCATCCAGGATTTTAACAGGCGGTAACAAGGCAGGCAGCATTTTTTGTGCCTGCATTGTAATCCAGCGTTAAAAAGTTTTACCTCCCTTGTGCCCACGTTTTAACGCTATTGTAATTTAGCCCTACATGCTTACTTGCCTATTTGTATCGTATACCTCTTCTGCCCAGACCTGAGTTTGATTTCTTGGATATTTTTTTTGTAACTCCCATATGCGCAATGTTTCACTTATACAAAATTTACATATGTAGCCAAACAATTTTCAATTCTTCATTCTTGGAAAATAAACAGAATGCTGCTACAAAGAATATTTCCGATGACAAAGCCACCATGGCTTTCCTGTTCGCCATTCAATTTTTTTTGTATCTCTCTAGTTTGTGTATATTTCTGGTAAATGTGTTTTATTAACTTTGGTCTATCTGAGCACAAATATATGTATTTATTATACCAGAAAATTGGAGGTAAAGCATTTGATCCTGATCACTTGTGATCAGCAAAACTAAGCCCTTACCTTTTTACACAGCGAAGCGTTGACATTTATCAAATGTCTTCTTTAGCTTGAAGGCCAACATGTACTCCGAGTAATTTGACATCACTTTTCATTTAACGTCTGAAGAGAAATTTCCTTAAGAGGAAAAATAAGCTAGTCTTACTTCTGAAGGACAGAGCTTGCTGCTAAATCTTCGAGAGGCGTATTAGTGCTAATTCTTTCTTGTGATGCAGTTAATGAACCATGTGCGTGTATGCTAAGTACAATGGGATTCAAGCAGGGAGTTTATCAACATTTGCTGCTGGCTTTACTGCTGTCCAAAAACATGTCACCAGCACCACGTTCCTGTGTAGGCTTTTTATTATTTTAGCAAATACTTTATCTGTTGGTAGAGTAGCTGGGAGAACCATATGTCCCATCAACAGGTAGAGTTCTTTCGTGCTATACACATGATCGTTGCAACGAATTTGTAAGAAATGACAAACATGCAGATGCTTCTTGTGTCTATAAACACATTTCGGCAGGCTATGTTAAAGGCGCGCCGCTTATAGGGCTATTCAAAGAGATCCGAATTGTGGCTGAAAGGTAACTGAACAGTGAAATTCAGCGTACGGTTACCTTTCCTGGCCATTCGGCTATTCAGAGAGCAGGCAGTTCACCAAATCTTGGCAAATTGCCTGCACATACGGTGCCTGTTCGAGGGCAGTGAAATCCCCATAGAGAAGCAATGCTTAGTCTATTCAGAGAACAAAAACCAGCAGTGAAAAGTTGCCGAATTGCCCTGCTGTTCGGTGGTTTCATTCGACAGATTTATTCAGGCAATTCCCATAGGCTTCAATGTTAAAAATATTCCTGTTTTAATGCAATATCTAATAAACCGTTTAATATTATATTCTGCAGTAAAAACTCTCTTTATAGATTGTTTAGGATCTGTAAATTTTTTCCCTTTTTTTAAAACTGTCTTTTCTTTTTACTGTAACAGCCCTTTTTATTATCATTCATTGGATCTTATGTAAATTTCAGACATTTTCGCTCAGTAGTTTTTTTCAAACAGCGTTTCAATTTTCCAACCTTCAAGAGTACTGTTTTTTAATTTCTTTTCACCTCCTTCGTCTGCGTGTCTGTTTTTTTCAGTGGCTGCTCTGCGCTGTGATCGGTGGCTAGTTGGGTTTCTTCGGCGTGGTTAATCCAGATGTTTTTGCGGGTTTCGGTGTGCATTCGCCGGGTTTTACAATGAGTGTTCGTTGGGTTTGCAGCGGCTTTCCCCTGCACTACGACGGCCCTGTGGTGCTTGCTGAATACACCGCAGGGTGGCCAAAATAGGATAGCTGAATCGCACCGAATTGAAGAGAACGAAATGTCACCAAACGTGCGGTGACTTTTCGATTCTCTTTGAATAGCCCTGTATGTGTTAGGTACTAAAGACATGTCAAGAAGCTTTCATTCAAAGTATCTCCATGGCCATTAAAATGTCCACTGGTACAACAAGTCGCCACAATCCATAGAACACAGCATCATCAAGGGGACATTAGGAGTGTCACATCATTTAGAGCACTGCTTGGGTCTATTAAGAACAGAAGAGGTTAGGAATAGGAATTAGGTTTATGGAAGGTTATGGTTTGGTTAGATTTTACTGTCTCATTGCGCATTTGAGAGTATGTTACTGCAGCAATAAGTGACAAATATTAAAAGATGATGCTTATTATTCCAACCCTGCCTCTTCAGTTGAGTTTATCTTTCCGAGGCAGGCTCAGCATTCCAGTACTGTAACCAAAGAAGGCACGACACGCACTCCACTAAACAATTCCAACACGAGGTGCCAGACAGAGCAGGGTGGTCTAGGTCCTCAGCAACACAGAAAAACACATGATCCAGGCACTCAAGTAGAGGAAGTCTTGGGATCCTTTATGGTGGGAACATCTCACACATTTTGGCTCAATGCAGAGTTTTTCCTCTTCATAGAGCCGAAACGTTGTGTGGGATGTGCTCTCAATAAAGACTCCCAAGGTTTCCTCTACTTCATTGCCTGGATCAATTGCATTTTCTGTATTCCAGTACTGACATTTGTGATCGACTTGTAAGGCAATCACCGTGTACAGTTCTGTTCACAAATCAGTGAACGATACTGTCAATACACGGGTAACAGTCCCTATGGTAATGTTTTTTTAGATGTATTAAGCTATTATTTTGCTCTAAGTATTGAACTACTTATCCCATAAAACACTGTTGGACAGGGAATCAAAAGATATGTTCTGTAGACATGTACATAGGCAAAAATGTTCGATTTCTTGCTAGTAAATGAGCCACTGCACGACTAAATAATTATTTAATCAGCCTTCACCCATCAGTGCAATTTGTTTTTCGGTTCATTTGATATGGTGTCTTTTTATTGATGTGTGTTTTGTCTGATTCAATGAATGAATCCCAAAATAATCTCAGTTGCCCAACAATGGCCAACCATCACTGGGAACAAACGAAAGGCGTCTGATTTGCTGAGCCTCTTCCTGGTCTTGGTGGAGATCCTTGTTGTTGTAGTACGCTGGTTATTATGTAAGGGAAGAAATCACCAACAGGGTTATTCAAAGAGATCTGGGGCCGAATTTCAGCGTACCTTTCCTGGCCATTCGGCTATCCAGAGAGCAGGCAGTTCGCCAAATGTTGGCGAATTGCCTGCAAATATGGTGCCTGTTCGAGGGCAGTGAAATACCCATAGAGAAGCAATGCTTCGTCTATTCAGAGAACACAAACCAGCAGTGAAAAGTTGCTGAAATGCCCTGCCATTTGGTGGTTTCATGCGACAGGTTTATTCAGGAGAATCCCATAGGCTTCAATGTTAAAAATATTCCCGTTTTAATTCAATAGCTAATAAACCGTTCATTATAATATTCTGCAGTAAAAAGGCTCTTATTTTTTTTTTTTTTTAGGATCTTTTAAGCATTTTTTGGGTTTTTTTGCAAATATTTTTTTTCCATTTTTTTTTAAATCCTTTTTTTCTTTTTTCTGTAACAGCCCTTTTTATTATCATCCGTTGGATCTTATGTGTAAATTTCAGACATTTTCGTTCTGTAGTTTCTTTGCAAACAGCATTAAAATTTTCAAACATTCAAGCGTACTGTTTTTTTTTCACTCCATTCGTCTGCGGTTTGTTTTTTTTTCCAGCGGCTGCTCTGCGCTGTGATCGGCTCCTGCTCGTGTTTCTCCGGCGTGTATGGCGGGGTTAATCCAAATGTTTTTGCAGGTTTCGTTGTGTGCGTTCACCCAGGTTTTGCAGTGAGTTTTCGGCGGGTTTGCGGGGACTTTTCCCTGCATTACAGCGGCCCTGTGGTGCTTGCTGAATACACCGCAGGGTGGCTGAAATGGGATCACCAAATCGCACCGAATTGAAGAGAACGAAAAGTCACCGAATGTGCGGTGACTTTTCGATTCTCTTTGAATAACCCTGCAAATGCTGTTTTCATGTCCCTTGTCCCCACTTCACATTTTCTGGTTTAGTGAATAAATACAGCTAATAGGCTTGGCCTTCTTATTAGAACCCTCTGATACCTATACATTATTCCAAAATTATCCTCAAGTTTTAATTGTTACAAGAGCTCCCATATGCACATGTATACAGCAGATGGAGTCAATCCACATCATTTGAAAGCTTTCAAAAACCCTTAAAGGACATTAATATAAATATCATCACCTCATCACTAAATGTGTCAAAAAACATTATAATAAGGAAAAATGCCCTTCTGTCTCGGAGCAACTGAGCTTTTCCTGTCACTATTAATATTGTCTGCAATAGCACAAGGTTTATCATATCTGAATGATTTTATGTGCAAGATGATCAGATATAAACTCCTCATTCTAACTCCGATATATGTCAATAAAAATCCTTAACATTTGACAAAGATTTTTCAAATAAAATATTTTTACAATTTGAAGAACTTCTAGAAGATACAATACATACATATTTTTTAAAATTGCACAGTTATGTCTTTTCTTCTTTTTTTCAGTCTTTCAGTATATATGCAAAATCCATGCTCAATGTGACATCTCTAGACATCTTAGCTCTACTCAAAGTGACACTGGTCCATCTGCTGTCTAATTTCTCTCCCAATCCTCAATTTAAGTATACTTTAACCCTCTTCTATATTATTCAGAGAGACAAGTAACAAACTGCAAAGCAGTTTTTTAAAATACCTGGAGATTTTATTGGGAAAATCAATCAGAAAATTTTTAATATTAATATTAGCAAACCGCAATAGTGCAAACATATATTCACATGAAGACACGGATCATTGAATGTTTATAATCTTCTTAATGTCAGATGACTTTCCTGTTTTGAAGCAGATGGACAGCAGAATGTCCTATTAAGCCGCACAGTTGATATTGAAAGCTGCAAGAAATTACATGAGGTTAACTTCTAGTCAGCACAGAACTACCCAGAGTTTATATAATATGAAGACAAAGGCTTTACTGTGGTTCAATGTTTATACAGTGTATATGTCACAATCAGTCACAAAGAGGGCACCTTGCACTTGCCAAGGTGTGGCCCTGGTACATAGGAAAGCCCCAATATGCAGACAATACTGAGAAGACAACCTAGGCCAGAGACCCTGCACGGTAAACAGCAGTCCTACTCTGAAAGACCGGTCTTTAGAGGTAGCCGGATCTGCTCTAAGGAAAATAATACAGCAGTGCCGTGCAGAGTCTAAGGACCTACAGACGAGACAGGAATATGCATAAGTACATATCACCGGTACAGACAAGAAGCATCCAAATAGAAAAGTCAAGAAAAAAACAAGAGTCAAAAACCAGAACGTATACCTTATACAGAAGCCAGGGATCCAGAACCGGGAGAGAGTCAGCCAGGCAAAAGGGTCAGAACCAGGTAATCAGTCAGACATAAAACATGACCAGACAAAGGAGAAACATTAGAACTATATACACAGGAAATGACTGGACATGAACTAGAACCTGGACTAACTAAAGAAACAGCAGACAGATAAGGAGACAAGACCAAAGAAATAAGGTAAACAAGAAAACACAAACTTGAACAGAATAAACAGTAGGGAGCTCTCAAGAACAAACACTCAGCAGGAATCAGGAACTGAAAGTGAACCAAAATGCAAGAGCAATGGAATAAGGGCCCATTGCAATATATAGGGAGGTGATCAGCCCACATCACCAGCAGGAGAGCTAACAAGGAAGCCACTTAACCCCTGAGCTGCAATCCAGGGAAAGCAACACACAGAACCATAAGGGAAACACAGACATAAAGAATACAGAGAGCAGGGGGACAGGGCTGGAACGGGGAAACGTGAGTCCCAGGGTGAGTAAAAGGGAAACAGAAGATTTACCCTTGTAAATAAAATGAAAGATGAAATTCTGACCGTATCGCCTACTGTTGGTTCAAGTGACCTCTTACCAAGACGATTGACAAGCTGACAGAAATAGTACAGGAAGAGCGGGATTGCGCCTATTCCCCACTGGGGCGGCTGCAACCACCAGACATATCCAGCCCAGCAACATGTATAAAACATAACAAGAAAAAATGGTGTCGTCTGCGCTTATTCCTCCCAACACCGTGTGAAACAAAACACAATTAGAGGCTTTGGTTTACTGCAATGGCCATTGTAGTGTAAGCTCACCTGCCAAACGTCAAGGCAGTGGGCACCTCTAGTGAAGGTGAGTCCTAACCAAATGAAACCACAGGCTGCTGGGTAGCAAACCACATATGCTCATGCTGCTTTTCAGTCATGAGTAAGACTGGTGGACTTTTATTTATACTCTTTATACTCTCCCAGAAGCTGACAGAAATGTTTATAATTTGCTCACTTTTAATTTTTATTTACATTAATTTTTTTTTAATTAAGGGTTTATTCAAAGAGTGACGAACTTTCCATCGAATTGTACCATATGGTGAATTTCCCTGTACGGTGCAATTTTGTGGCAATTCGGCTATTCAGAAAATGAGCAATTCGCCAAATATTTGCAAATTACAAGCGCAATAACGTGCAATTAGACAGTTGTGAAATTCCCCATAGAAAAGTAATGGTTAATCTATTCAGAGAACGCCGAACAGTAGCGTTTAGTTGGCGAAATGCCCAGATTTTCGCTGCTTCAGTTTGAGGTTTAAGCAGGTGAATCCCATAGGTTTCAATGTATAATATTATTATTCAACCGTTCTTTTCATTTGCAGCAAAAAGTATTTTCATTAATTTAATTTTTAGAAGATTTTAAGCGTTTTCGGGATTTTTCCGGCGATTTAAAAAAAAAAAAAATTAATTGTGTTTTTTTTATTCTGTAACAGACCATTTATTATTATTCATAGGACCTTATATATTATTTCCATGCATTTACATGCATTACTTTTGTTTAAAACACCTTTTAAAAGTTGCAGGGGTTTTTTTCACCCCTGTTCGGTTGCTGGTCAGCTTTTTCCAGCAGCGTTTGGCGGTCTGTCCGGCGGGTCATCGGCTGCATTTGGCCAGTTTACCAGATTGATTCAGTGATCCATCGGCAGTTTATCGAATGCGTTCGGTGGTTTTTCGATTCAGTCGGTGGTTTTTCAGAGGTTTGCGACTGCGTTTGATTGGTTTATCAGCGGCATTCGGTGGATTGATTCGGCACATTTCAGGCACCCTGCGGTGAATGCAAAATTCAACGCAGGGTCCGCGAATTGAGGTCACTGGAGGGTGCCGAATGAGAGAGCAACGAAATTTCGCTGAAATTTTGGTGCTCTCTGAATAACCCCTTAAATAACTCACGCTATGAGTAGGACATTACAGTGTTTGAAGGGGGGAAAAAATAAGCCCTTAGAGTAAAATAAATAAAGTAAAATAAAAAGAATTATGAACTGTTTAATACATAGAAAAATGCAATATAAACTGAATACCTTAAGATTGAAAATATAGCAGATCACTGTATGAAACAGTGATCAAACACGGAAAAAAAAAATTATTGTCTGATTGGGGCACTTATAAAAGTGGAGTCAATTAACCCCTTCACTACCAAGTGATTTTCTAAAAATACACTGCCAGGAACCAGTGGATTCTTGGAAAATCATTTTTAATTAATTATATTGTAATAAACATTTGGAAATATTCCCCATGGATTTCTTACTGTAATAACATATTTGGCAGGCATATGGCGCCATCTACGGGTCAGTTTGAGTAACTGCAGAGAAAACTGTAGCTAACTGCAGCCCGTGTCTCGTGTCTGCTGGGGAAAGCCCAATATGTCAGGGAATTCCTTAGCTGAATTTTAACTGTTTTAGCACCTTGGGCATTTTGCCCACAGGGCTTAAAGTTAGGGAGCACCTTCTGGAGCCCAAAAGCAAACGAAATTAATTTGCAACAAACTAATTTAATCTGCAATCAAACAGTACAGCCCCAGATCGTGTCAACATGATCTCTATATTGGTACATCACATTATATATATATATATAAACACTGTAATTTTGCAAATCAATTGCTTACCCCTCTAGTTAAAACATATGGCGCAAACTATTTTTTTAATAATAATATAGTCATCTCATTTGTCTTTGCTCTTTATCTCTAGAAATGACAAACGTGCAACATAAAAATCTGTTTTTTTACATTGTATTGTAGATTTGAAAAGTGATATTCTTTTATTAGGTTATACTTTATTGTTTATTAGCTTTTCTACCTTCTTTATGATTTAACTTCAAAAGTAATTTTAAACAGTATCGATTTTAGTTATTTAAGAGTAATTCAATCACCATTTGGAAGGAAGTCCTCCATGTGTAGGAAAATAATAATCTTGTAATAGTGATGGTTTTTGTATTAAATTAATTTTCCTTGTAGCTCCTTATTGTACATTAATTTGGATTTGGTGTGGGTTAATTTACTTTTGTGTACTCTCTGTTTTCCCCATGCACTGCCCACTTGCTATCTGTCACTTTTTTAGTCTGTCTTGAGGAATTAGAGCTGTTAAGGTAGCCGTGGCTTCAACTCATTCACTACTGCATATAAGCATTTCCACAATAAAAAAACGGAAATTGTCCAACAAAACCGCACATTCATACTATTTAAAAACTGAGTTGATGTTTTCCCTATAAGAAAATGAAATGTGGTTTTAGTCACCACCCCTGTCATCTTATATGTATGGAAGGAAGAGCTCTTACCCTCACTATATCATAAGCTTCAGCAAAGAGGGAAAGCTCAGTGATCACTCACTAGTGTACAAGGAACATATTCAGGTGCTGATAATTCCTGTATAGTACAGGTACTATATGTTAAAAATTTCTATATGCAGGCAATGAACTGACAAACATACAGGGTAATTCAAAGAGATCCGAATTGCTTGAGAAAGGTAACCGAACGCTGAAAATCAGCATTCGGTTACCTTTCTTGGCCATTCGGCTATTCAGAGAGCAGGCAATTCGCCAAATCCTGGCGAATTGCCTGCAAATACAGTGCCTGTTCGGTGCCTGTTCGAGGGCAGTGAAAACCCCATGAAAATGCACTGCTTCGGCTATTCAGAGAACACAAATCAGCAGTGAAAGGTTCCCAAAATGCCCTGCTATTCAGTGGTTTAATTCGGCAAGTTAATTCAGGAGAATCCCATAGGCTTCAATGTTAAAAATATTCCCGTTTTAATTCAATATCTAATAAACCATTCATTATAAAATTCTGCAGTAAAGAGTCTCTTTATTTGTAGATTTTTAGGATACTTTAAGCATTTTTCTGAATTTTTTTTAAGTTTACTTATTTTTTCTGTAACAGACCTTTTTATTATCATTCTCTGAACCTCATATGTAAATTTCAGACATTTTTGCTCAGTAGTTTCTTTGCAAACAGCATTTCACCTTCAAACATTCATACAAACTGTTTTCCTAATTTATTCACCTCCCTCTGTCTGCGGTCTCGGCTTTTTCCGGCGGCTTCGCTGCGGGTGATCGGCTCCTGCTCGGGTTTTTCCGGCGTCTTCGACGGGTTAATCCAGATGTTTTTGTGGGTTTTCGGCGTGCATTCGCCAGGTTTTGCGGTTAGTTTTCGTCAGGTTTGCGGTAGCCTTTCCCTGCAATTCGGGGACCCTGTGGTGCTTGCTGAATACACCGCAGGGTCACCGAAATGGGATCGGCAACACAAACCGAATTGAAGAGAATGAAAAGTCACCGAATGTGCGGTGACTTTTCGAATCTGTTTGGATAACCCTGATAGTCTAGTGTCTGCTAACCTTTCATCCCAAAAGCATTTTAGTAAGGGATAAACTAATAAATGAAAAATGAAATATTTGAACACTAAGGGCTAAATTACAATCTTCACGCAAACGTTTGCGCCGGCACAAAAAAACATTAACGCGAGGGGTAAACACATTTGCGCCGAATGCCGTATTACTAGTCAGCGCAACAACCGCGCGCAATCGTCTACCGCTAGTGAACCTGCGCGAGCTTACTGTACTTCGCGTGTCCTATACTTAACATTGTGAGCGCAAATGTGAATGTGTGTTGGTACGAGGATGGTATTACAATCTATTTCGGGGTAATTACCGCAAAGCCTTTGCGCGCATAATTTTAGCAACTCCTAAAAGCTGGTGTTAATGGCAAATCTGAACAACCTGGCTGAACCCAAATATACCAGCCCATAAAAAAAAAAATGCAGCAAAGTATAGTGGCCCATTCAACTCATACCAAACTAATACAATGGATGAAGTTGTGTGTGCATGTATTATTGCTGCAGCATATATGCTCAGATTGACTGCGGCAGGCGCAATTTGTTAACGCAAGATAATTGTGGTTCTTAATTCTGATTGGCTGAATGGTGAGAAAAAAAACACTGATTTTTGCGCGCAACAGTACTGCGCGAGCATTTGGGCATGTCCTGTTTGCACGCGTTATTGATCGCCGGATGAAAAGACGCGCGAGGATTGTAATTCTAGCGGTGATTTGCGTGCGCAAAAGTTTAACGCTTGGCGGAAAAATTCACGCTTTGCGCGAGGGTTGCGCGAAGATTGTAATATAGCCCTAATTATTTAATTTTTAGAAAATGTTTGATAGCGAAAAGGTTAGAGAGTCCTTAGGGCTGTCTTAATGCGATCCATGCATCCTTTGTTTAAAACATTGTACACATAACACAATTTGAAAGGCTATTCTGTGAGTTTGATGGGGCTAGTTACGTTAAGTTACAGAGTATCTTTTGGTATGGTATATATATATATATACTAATATTAATATACAGTCACACACTGATAAAAAGGGGGGTTTGTGAGGGTCCTGAGAATGAGCAACAGCACTAGTGGCCTGCTCTACGGTGGGGCCAGCTCAGGTCTCACAAGGCTTTAGCACGATTGTGCCATTACTGGGATAACTGCTCCAAATGCAAATCAGACACAATCAACCAGAAAGGGCGGCCAGTACTGATTGCCAAGGACGTCATCCCTGCATGAGAGGTGCAGCAACCGCAGACGATCATTTCGGCCTTGTTAGGAGGGTATAGCTGACACTCCTCTAGGCATATCGAGCAAGGGGTCCATGTCTGGATTACCCTGTATACTTAGTGAGAAAAAGGGGTTTGTTAGGGTTGTGAGAACGAACAACAGCACTAGTGGCCTGCTCTACAGTGGAGCCTGCTCAGGTCTCACAAGGGTTTAGCTCGATTGTGCTGTTGCTCGTTCTCAGGACCCTCACAATTCACAAACCCCCCCTTTTCTCACAGTCACCCAAACACATACTTATCAGCCACATCGTTAAATCCAATGACAGGTGAAGTGAGTAATACTGGTTATATCAGTACAGTGGCACCTGTCAAGAGATGGGAGGTATATTAGATAGCAAGTAAACAGTCATTGTTTGAATTGAATGTTGGAAGCAGGAAAAATGGGCAAGCGAAAAGTTCTGAGTGTCTTTGACAAGGGTCAACTAGAGATAATTAAATAAAGTAACATAACATTAGAGTCTCCTAATATGGTCCAATAAAGCTAAGCAGAGAAAGGCCCGAGAAAGAGATCAGTATAGCATAATAGGCCCAGTGGCCTTGATAGGGGTAACCCAAGGACCAAATGGCAAAATGTTCTTGGACACTGGGGTCTCTGGAAATCCGTGAGAAGTTAAAATGTAACTTTTAGTAAGTATCAAGTCTTGTCAGTTCTTCCCAGTATGCAATGGTTAGTACCTACCAAAAATGGTGCAAGGAAAACCAGTGAACTGGCGGCAAAGTCATGGGTGGTGAAAACTCATGCTACCCAGACTGGTGCGATCACACAGAAGAGCTACTGTAGCACAAACTGCTGAAATCGTGCTGCTGGCCATGACAAATATGATTAAGATTTCAAGCTGTTGTTTTGGCCTTCAAATTCCTCAGAACTCAATCCAATTGAAAATCTGTAAATATGCTGTGAAACAGATCTGAACCACGGAGGACCCAACTTGCAAGATATTAGGGATCTGCCGCCGGGCCACCCACATCCGCTTACCTGTACATGGCCTCACTGTGCTGTGGTGCCGTCGCAGTCCGCTTTGCAGAGCCACTCGCTGCTGTGTCAGCCCAGGTCACTGGCCTCTCTGTCCCCCTAGTGGCGTACATGCCAGATGTGGTCCATTTTACCTTCTGTCTCCTACAGGCTTCCCGGAGTGACGTCACCGGCCCGATTGGCGTGCGGTGCAGAGCCTATGACCCGGCTTCATTTAATCCAGGCTCTCTCATAGAACAGACGCTGTAGTATAGCATTCTGTGTTTAGTTCCTACCCTTATCATTGCAGATATTCTATGTACCAACCTTCACCTCTCTCCTCACGTTTACGAGTCTTGCTGCCTGCCTACAACCTCTTGCTATTGTCTCGACCACCCACTTTGGATTATCCCTTGTCAGCTGTTGTGCTAAGAGAAACATATATCCTTCCATTATACGTTGCATGAGACTGTATTCAGCATACTGGGATCCAATTCTATCCAATCTGTTACCGGAGTCAATCAGGTTCACTTCATTAACGGCGCCGGACCAGACACAAGCAAGGATTGTCCAAACACGAGTCTCTTCAGGAAAGGCAAGATCTTTATTGTGTCGTCACACAAGTGCTCACACAGGATTGAATCTCTAAGAGTGAGCCCCTCTTTCACCCCGTGCAAGGGGTCTTATACTCAAAAATACGTAATTAGGTACATCCCAATTAGCCCACCTCCCGCTGACACTTTATTCCATCCCACGTGGGTTAATACCTCCCATCATTAGCATAAACACAAAGAACATTCCACATTTAACTATAAATTGATACACTTCATGTTAGTTTGACAGTATGTGATTTGTTTGTGCTGTCTTTCTCCGGCCAGCACCTCCCTCCCTGTTGGCTTTGTTTATTCAGATAGCCAGGGACCTGGTCTGGTTTCTGTGCTCCCTTTGTTCTCTAGCGCATCGCTCTGACCTTGCTTCATTCATAAATCTCTCTGTGTCCCTTATGCCAAGAGCTGGCCGGATCCTGCCTGGATTTCTTGTTAGCTTTTCTAATCTACCACGCATTCCTTAAATTCTACGTGAGCTCAGCTCTTCTCTTCTAAATGAAATCTATTCTATTTACTTGGTGAACCAATATTCTGAACAAGATGGCTGCCTGGCTTATGGTGGCAACCATCTTTCAGCCTGGTTCTCCTTCAAATCCTATTCCACTGACCTCATATAGGACTTAAAGGATTGGCTGTTAATGTTTTGGTGCCAAATACCACAGGACATGTTCAGAGGTCTTGCAGATGTAATGTTTGGTTTTTGTGCTGCTGAGGTGCTTGTGCAAATGACTCTCAGATGCAGAAATAAGGATAAACGTGCTGCTGGTTATATTACAATATGGCAGAGCTTCTGAAAATGACCGTTGCGCACAGAGACCCAACTGCTAACTGACTCTTCAACAGTCAACAGACAGTTTGAACTCTGGCATATCATTGGTTAATAATTACATATGCAAATATTACAGCGGAGTCCACGCATAGACAGCATAAGAGCTGTTTCAACAGCACAAGGGGGATCTACACAATATTAGGCAGGTGGTAATAGTGTTTTGGCTGATCAACGTTAGAGTGTGTGATATATATATATATATATATATACAGTTGCGTTCAAAATTATTCAACCCCCACTGAAATTGAGTGTTTTGGCCAGTTTGACATTGATTTTGATCATTCAGTCATCTTGCTTACAATTAAATCAAAGAGGCACGTGTAGGTCAGACAAATATAACATAACATTTATAATGAAATAACCACAAATGTCTTTTCTGTGCTCACATCATTATCAGTTTTATTCAACCCCCAAGTGACATTCAATCTTAGTACTTAGTACAACATCCTTTTACAGTGATAACAGCTTTTAAACGTGAAGCATAGCTTGACACAAATGTCTTGCAGCGATCTACGGGTATCTTCGCCCATTCGTCATGGGCAAAAGCCTCCAGTTCAGTCACATTCTTAGGCTTGCGCACTGCAACTGCTTTCTTTAAGTCCCACCAGAGGTTCTCAATCGGATTTAAGTCAGGTGACTGCGATGGCCACTCCAAAATGTTCCAGCCTTTAATCTGCAACAATGCTCTAGTGGACTTGGAGGTATGCTTGGGATCATTGTCCTGTTGAAAGGTCCAACGTCTCCCAAGCATCAGGTTTGTGACGGACTGCATCACATTGTCATCCAATATCTCCTGGTACTGAAGAGAATTCATGGTACCTTGCACACACTGAAGCTTCCCTGTACCTGCAGAAGCAAAACAGCCCCAAAGCATGATTGACCCCCGCCATGCTTCACAGTAGGCAAGGTGTTCTTTTCTTCATAGGCCTTGTTCTTCCTCCTCCAAACATAGCGTTGATCCATGGGCCCAAACAGTTCTAATTTTGTTTCATCAGTCCACAGATCACTATCCCAAAACTTCTGTGGTTTGTCCACATGACTTTTGGCATACTGCAGTCGACTCTTCTTATTCTTTGGAGACAGCAAGGGGGTGCGCCTGGGAGTTCTGGCATGGAGGCCTTCATTACGCAGTGTGCGCCATATTGTCTGAGCTGAAACTTTAGTACCCACATCTGACAAATCTTTTCTCAGTTCCTCAGCAGTCACACGGGGACTTTTCTCCACTCCACGCTTCAGGTAGCGCACAGCAGTCGAAGTCAGCATCTTCTTTCTGCCACGACCAGGTAGAGTTTCAACAGTGCCCTTTGCCTTGAATTTGCGAATGATGCTTCCTATGGTCTCTCTTGGTAGGTTTAACATCTTTGCAATCTTCTTATAGCCATTGCCCTTCCTGTGAAGAGTAATCACCTCTTCTCTTGTCTTCCTGGACCATTCTCTTGACTTCACCATGTTTGTAACCACACCAGTAAATGTCTAGAAGGAGCTGAGTATCACAGTCATTTTAAAGCTGCCTAATTGGTGCTTATTATGCTTTATTGCTGCTCCGTGACATCCACAGGTGTTTTCAATACCTGATTGAAAACACTTGAATGAACCTCTGTTCTTCAGAGTGGTAGTCTTTAAGGGGTTGAATAATTGTGTCAATGAAGAATTCATAAAATAAACATTTACTACTGTATTACAAAACCAATTGATGTCATTTTAGTTGCATATGGTTCTTTAAAAAGTCCTTGTAGGATTTCATTCTGAATACAATTACAAATGTACACTAAATTCCCTAAAACCAGCATTGGGGGTTGAATAATTTTGAACACAACTGTACATACATACATACATACATCTAGTACCTTGCAAAAGTTTTAGGCAGGTGTGAAAAAAATGCTGTAAACAAAGAATGCTTTCAGAAAATATAAATAATGATTGTTTATATTTGTCAATTTTCAACATGCAAAGTGAGCGAACAAAAGAAAAATCTAAATCAAATCAATATTTGGTGTTACTACCTTTTGCCTTCAAACCAGCATCAATTCTCATAGGTACACTTGCACAAAGTCAGGGATTTTGTAGGAGTATAGTCAGGTGTATGATCAACCAATTATACCAAACAGGTGCTAATGATCATCAATGTCACACGTAGGTTGAAACCCAGTCATGAACTGAAACAGAACCAGCTGTGTAGGAGGCTTAAAACTGGGTGAGGAACAGCCAAACTCTGTTACCAAGGTGAGGTTGTGACAGACAGTTTCATGTCGTGGCAAGATTGAGCACAGCAACAAGACACAAGGTAGTTACACTGCATCAACAAGGTCTCTCCCAGAAAAAGATTTCAAGCAGACTGTTCAAGATGTGCTGTTCAAGCTCTTTTGAAGAAGCACAAAGAAACGGGCAACGTTGAGGATCGCAGACGCAGTGGTCGGCCAAGGAAACTTAGTGCATCAGATGAAAGACACATCAAGCTTATTGCCCTTCAAAATCGGAAGATGTCCAGCAGTGCCATCAGCTCAGAAATGGCAGAAACCAGTGGGACCCAGGTACACCCATCTACTGTCCGGAGAAGAGTTGCAGCCAAAAAGCCATACCTCCGACGTGGGAACAAGGCCAAGCGACTAAAGTATGCACGAAAACATAGGAACTGGGGTGCAGAACAATGGCAGCAGGTGCTCTGGACTGATGAGTCAAAATTTGAAATATTTGGCTGTAGCAGAAGGCAGTTTGTTTGTCGAAGGGATGGGGAGCAATACAATAATGAGTGTCTGCAGGCAACAGTGAAGCATGGTGGAGGTTCCTTGAATGTTTGGGGCTGCATTTCTGCAAATGGAGTTAGACATTTGGTCAGGATTAATGGTGTACTCAATGCTGAGAAATACACGCAGATACTTATCCATCATGCAATACCATCAGGGAGGCGTATGATTGGCCCCAAATTTATTCTGCAGCAGGACAATGACCCCAAACATTCAGCCAAAGTCATTAAGAACTATCTTCAGCGTAAAGAAGAACAAGAAGTCCTGGAAGTGATGGCATGGCCCCCACAGAGCCCTGATCTCAACATCATTGAGTGTGTCTGGGATTACATGAAGAGACAGAAGGATGTGAGAAAGCCTACATCAACAGAAGATCTGTGGTTAGTTCTCTAAGATGTTTGGAACAACCTACCAGCCGAATTCCTTCAAAAACTGTGTGCAAGTGTACCTAGAAGAATTGCTGCTGTTTTGAAGGCAAAGGGTGGTCACACCAAATATTGATTTGATTTGGATTTCTCTTTTGTTCAGTCATTGCATTTTGTTCATTTATGAACATAAATGTTTAACACTTCTATTTGTGAAAGCATTCTTTGTTTACAGTATTTTTTCACACCTGCCTAAAACGTTTGCACAGTACTGTATACACACACACACCGGTATAATAACTGAAGACTAGCAAGTCTTATGACTGCTCCATTCCAAAAAACATAAATGTAAGTAAAAGTAAGCCAATATTCTTCCAATGTTCCCTCCATTTTTTAGATGGGTTTGTAAGTGTAATAAATTAATTTCAAAGGCATTATTGATTTGCTATCTTTTTCTGCTATATTGTGTTGATGAGTACTTTTGAGATAGTATTTATCTAAAAAAAATTATATTAGAGCACCATGTTCTTTTGACACCATTTAAACTCAACCCCTGTGATATAAAATCCTACTTTTCATAAAAGCCATTATCAGCATATTTACCACTATACACGTTATTGTTTTGATTGACTGATAGAAATGGTACATTTCATAGTACAGGGATGAAATTGAAAAGAAGCCTAATGCATTTGACGTTGTAGCAAGTTTTTCTTAGTTTTATCAGGTGCTTATGTTTCATATGTGTAGCTTCAATTAGACATTTTGTATCCAAGTTCTAGGAACTGCAGTCAAGACCTATAAAAAGACTACATGGTTGGAAAACAGTTTTAGGTATCATTCCAAAGAATCCATAATTAGATTGCATCAATTCCAGATTAGTGCAGCTCTGGATGCTGTTTATAGACAACATTGTTGAAAATCTTGACTGCAGAGAACATTTACTGATGTGTAGCCATGTGTTATTATTAGGTTTTATCAAGTGAAACAGAATTAGATAAGAAAATACTTCAGTACACAAGAAATGCTCAGGTCATGTCAAGATTGGGAAGCCTCTGTGACTTCATGGGCTGCACAAGTGTTACATCGGCCAGCTGAAGAAGACAAGAGGCTGGACACTCTCTCGAGCTTCCACACAATACAGTGGCTCCTATGCAAGCTCACTGAGATTAATTGACTAGTCAGGAATGGTCATCAGGTCACCACCCCGTGGATACAGATAAAAACAACGTGATGATTAGGATGCGGAGTAAAAAAGGACACCAGAATTTGGACGTTGGTAAGAACAGTGGTATATGAAGCAAAAATTGTAATTCAAATTTGATGTCCTCCCATAATTGTATTTAGAACAGATCTCTGAACCGGACTAGGTCACATCTGTTAATGATGTTTTCTTGCTGGACCCCCCTTCTCTCACCAGCAGCCATTCGTGCCTCTTTCTCCATCCCTTAGCTGAAACCTAAAGATGGGTACATGCTAGCGTCCCCCAGAAATGAGATGACACGCAGATCTGGAGTTTTAGAACAGCAACAGCTGGACACCTTTATTGAGTTAAATATATACAGTCCCAGGCAGAGTGTGGTAGCCAACAGAAAATAACACCCTGGCCTCCCACTGCAACCATCAATAATCCCGCCACCTATAATAGTGTTGTGAGGTTCTGATGTTTCTCCTCTCCTAAATCTGCTTCTCAGAGACTGGGAGATGACCAGGCCAAGTACAGACAATGGGATAAGCATTGCTCAACATTTTGCAAACAGACAGAACAATATCCATTCACACATCCAACAGATAATAATACATTCCAGATAGGGGGAGCTTGAAAAGGCTAAAATAACCCACCCGGTAAACCTATCAGCAGATAGCAACACAGACAATAACATTTTCCAAACATAACACAGATTACACAAACACCTCGCACCCTACAGGCACAGGGTGACTTCTACATAGTAGAGAGCAGGAAAGAAATATATCAGGCCTGCACCTCCCAAACACATTTCCAGGCCCATGTACCCCAAGTTCAAAGTGACGCACGTCACAAACAATATTGAGGCATAAACCCATGTTTGTGTTAATTGTAGGGTTAAGGACAGGTTACTTATAGAGCTAAGGTTATGGGTTACTTTTAGAGGTTGGGTTTAGGTTAGGGTTAGCCCTCATGTACCAGCTGGGTGGAGTAGAGGTAATGTCACTGCTCTGCTTGGAGAGAGCCTGTGGAGTCATGGGTTTGATCCCAGCGAGCACCTCTCCAGTAAGTGTCCTTGGGCAAGACACCTAATGGTACATACTCGCCACCCAGGACATACTTGAAAACAAGAGAAATCTCAATGTATCCTTCCTGGTAAAATGCTTTCACAAAAAAAAAATCTCTCATGTAGAGATTAGACTTCCTTGGCATTTCAATGTTGGCTGCCTCTTTTTGGGTGACAGCAGTCTGATTTGCATATGATAATGTCTTGTCTGTAAAGGCACCATTGATCTAACACTTTATGAGACCTGACGAGGGAGACCAAACGCCAGTCCACTTCTAACGCTGTCTGAAATCAGTGCTCTCTCAAACTCACTTTTACCTTTTTATGGCTCCTCTTTTGGACTTAACCTCCTATTACCATCATCATTATCTATTACCTAAAGGTTTCTTCTAGTGGACATACTATCATAGTGAAGAGGCCAATGGAAGAAGGATTTAAAGGGACACTCTACTAATCCTGTCCACTTTACAGATTTAAAGTGGTCAGGAAGGATTTGAGTAGTGCCCCCCCCCCACACACACACAGCTCCACCGATCTGGTGAAAACACTTGTTGAAGTGGAGGAGTTTCTTCCACCCCACCCAGCGTCACCACCAGCCAGGATCTTTTAATTTCCTGGCTGCCGGTCACCAGTGACTAGTGACGTTGGCAAACAGAGAGTATGCTGACCTCACCCTCTCTGATACCAATCACTGTAGCAAGCGGTCTCAGAGAGGCGGCCGACGGATTGGATCTGCGCAGGTACACAGTCCCTATCCATTTTTCTGCACAGGCACTACAGAACTTGCATACATAAAGTGCAAAAGTACTGTAGCGCTGCACAATTTGCAGTTCCTATGCTACGCAAGTAGCGTAGAAATGCAAAAAAGGCTCCGGGACGTCCGTTTTCAATAGTCCCTGTGCTGAAGAGAAGCTACCCCGATACCCCAGGACATACTTGAAAACGAGAGAAATCTCAATGTATCCTTCCTGGTAAAATCCTTTATAAATAAATAAATAAATAAATAAATAAGTGAAAAAAATCACCCGAAAACAAAAAGGAACAAAATAATTGGGCATAGGCTGTCAGTAGCCTTTGCACTATTATGTAATGGAAACAAATGCATACGCTAATAAAATATAGAGTGCTCCTTTAAAGTTTTTTTGGTGTGTGCTTTCTTTTAACTTCTTAGATCATACTTATTAACAGGAATTGCAGGTAGAACTAGACAGATTGCTGTTTAAGGTATATTTAAATCTGTGAGCCGAGGTATCTTGTTATAGAGCGCCCCTGTGGTAAATATACACATTTGACACAACTGTGAAATATTTGTATTGCTTTCATGAGGTGAAAAAAGTATGAAAACATATCTGTCCATTGAAAAAAAAAAAAGGAGTGTGAATGGCGCTAGATATATTCAACTAACAAATGTTATATTGCTGCAGCTCACCAGATTAGTGTATCCCACACTACAACATAGAATTGAGTCAAGTTGCACCGAAGGGGTGTATGGGAGCGCAAAGATAAAAGCCAACACATTAGACGAAGGATATATTCAACCTCCGGTCAAAGTCCGAAATATCATAGTAGATGGTCAAAACCTATAAAAAAGAATGACAACTGATTGCGCAGTATATCGTATTAGGTATTCAAATATTATTCTGAAATCGCAAAACTCCCAAATAGGGAGTCTCCAAGACTCTGGTTATGCACCTGTTCGCCTCTATGGGGGGCTCCTCCCACCTGGTCATATTTTTCACAAAGAGAATTGTATTGGAGATCGGAGTATTGTGAAAAAGACGACCAGGTGGGAGGAGCCCCCATAGAGGCTCACCCTGCGGTGTATTCAGCAAGCACAACAGGGCCGTCGTAGTGCAGGGAAAAGCCGCCACAAACCCGAAGAACACTCACCGCAAAACCAGGCGAACGCACACCGAAAACTGCAAAAACATCTGGATTAACCCCGCCGAACACGCTGGAGAAACCCGAGCATCCGCCGATCACAGGGCAGAGCAGCCGCCGGAAAAAGCCGACACCGCAGACGAATGGAGTTAAAAAAAAAACAGTACGCTTGAATGTTTGAAAAGTGAAACGCTGTTTGCAAAGAAACTACAGAATGAAAATGTCTGAAATTCACATGTAAGGTCCAACAATGAATGATAATAAAAAGGGCTGTTACAGAAAAAAGAAAAAACAATTAAAAAAAAAAAATCCCCAAAAAGTGCCTAAAAGATCCGAAAAAATCTATACATAAGATTACAGCAGAATATTATAATCAACGGTTTATTAGATGGAATATTTTTAACATTGAAGCCTATGGAATTCGTCTGAATAAACCTGTCGAATGAAACCACCGAACAGCAGGGCAATTCGGTAACTTTTCGTTGCTGGTTTTTACTCTCTGAATAGACAAAGCATTGCTTCTCTATGGGGATTCACTGCCCTCAAACATGGAACAAACAGGCACTGTATGTGCAGGCAATTCGCCAACATTTGGCGAACTGCCTGCTCTCTGACTAGCCGAATGGCCAGGAAATGTAAGCGTACGCTGAATTTCACTGTTCGGTTACCTTTTGGCCACAATTCGGATCTCTTTAAATAACCCTGTATTTATCTGTCTTTATATGGGGATGCATGGAGGTAGATTAGATTTCCTTGACTATGACATTGACCACTAATTCCTCCTTGCTGCTATGTTTTCATTGTGTTTAAATGGATTGTTTCAATGTATATGACTCTCTAACCCCCAAATAACCTTCCGTGCCCTTAATGAGGTAATAATAAGTCTCTCCAATTATACAGATCACATATGTTTGTGGAATCGTATTTCAGACGATTGATTACTATTGCTTTATCGTCCCTTCACTTTTACATCTATGTCTATTAGTAGAATAACAGCCAAAGCTTTGCATGTGTCCTATCAAAGAGCATCTTGACCTTTAATGTAGCTGTAATTACTGCTAGTCAAGAATCCAAATGCTTATTCCCCAAATGTTACTCTACAATGCCTAGAAAGATCCCGGCCCTTTAAGTGTTAAGAAATTCCTCTTGGTGTTCCGAGTACTGAAACGTCATTACTGCATGAATTTATTATGCGGTGACCAGAATCAATTTACGAATGATGTGAACACCACATAATGAGAAATAAAAGAATTCTCATCTTACGCAAAGGAGCCACAATGTATATATATATCTTTCCAAGCAAAGCAAAAGACATGCAATGCATGCAAGTCAGATTTTTAAGTAATACTAAAAGCCTAGGGGATTTTTTTTTTGGTCCATTTTGCAGTTCTCATCATTTAAGTTATGTTGTTGATTTGTAAACATGTTTTAAAGGACCATTCTAGACATTATGATCACACATTGTTATTTGAGTGGTCACAGTGGTCTTTGAGGGCTGATTCAGCAATCAGAGTGCAGCTCTGCTCTGAGCTTCGTGCTATGAGACCTGGAAGGATTGGTACAAGGTTACAGAGTAGAGAGAGCGTAAGCCTGAAAGCTTGTCATTATAGCACAAAAGATTAATTCACTTCTATAGTGTGTGAGCTCAAAAGGTAAATGATTCTGGTGCCAGTTTTATTGGTTTTCAGCTCTGTTCCATGCTGACCCCAAATAAATTGGACCTCTAAATAAAAAAAATTAAAAAAGGAAAGATTAGGGTATGACATTCAGGCCAAAGATAGGTTGGTCCTTCCCAAATAAGGGACACTTTTTGGAGATGTGTGTGAATGATAGAAGTAGAGGACACGGTGCCTGTGTGGAGATCCTGGCATGAGGAGCCTTTGAGATTAGCAGACCTGAATGACTGTGAGGAAGGATGTTTTGGGTTTTTGTGGATGCTTGCTTGCTTTTTGTTTTGAATATAAAGATATAATATAATTTTTTTAAGTTTCTCTCCTTACTAATAGTCCTTTGCTCACTTAGTAACTATTAGATAAAGTTGCCAATCCCCCGTCTTCCAATATCTTGCCCTATGGCCATGCCTTGTTGACCTTTGCCAAAATAACACCTCTGCACCAAGATGAAGAATATGATTTCCTATATTGGGTTTGAATAAATTTGATTGATATGCATCCACTTATTAGACTTTTAAACATCTAGGGCGCTATTACATTCTTCATGCAAAAACGCACGCGCAACGTGTGAGTTTTTGCGCGAAGCGTTAAACTTTAACACGCGTAAACCTACGCTGGTATTACAATACGTCAAAAAATAACGCGCGTTAAACGGACGCGCACAAACGCGCGTGCAGCAACATTGCACACAGAAATCAATGTGTGGACTGTTTTTTCACGCGATTCAGCCAATCAGAATTAAGAACCACAATTGTCTCACGTTAAGTTTTTGCGCCTGACAAAGTCAATCTGCGCATATATGCTGCATCAATAAAAAAACACGCACAACTTCTCAAATTTATTGGTTTGGTATGTGTAGAGTGTGTAACTATACTTTGCTGCGTATTTTTTTTCTGGGCTGGTGTATTTGGTTTCGGCCAGGTTGATAGAATTTGCCATTAACACCAGCTTTTAGGAGTTGCTAAGATTATGCGCACAAAGGCTGTGCGTTACAAACTGCGCATAGATTGTAATACCATCCGCGTACCAGCGCACATCGCATTTGCGCTCACAATGTAAAGTATAGGACGCGCGAAGTACAGTAAGCTCACGCAGGGTTCGCGCAGGTTCACCCGTGGTAGACTTATATGCGCGTTTGTTGCGCTGACATTGTAATACGACATTCTGCGCAAAGGGTTTTGCCCCTCGCGTTAATGTGTTTTTGCGCACGCGCTGACGTTTGCGCGAAGATTGTAATAGGACCCCTAGTGTACAGGGCCGGTGCTAGACTATTTTGCGCCCTAGGCAAGACCAGCTACTTGCGCCCCCCAAAAAAACCACTGCACATTACTGTGGAGCTCTATGATACCCTCATAAACACTGCACATTACTGCCCCAGCACACATGGGTATATAATGCCCCCAGCACACATGGATATATATTGCCCCAGCACATATGGATATATATTGCCCCCAGCACACATGGATATATATTGCCCCAGCACACATGGGTATATATTGCCCCCAGCTCACATGGTTATATATTGCCCCAGCACACATGGGTATATATTGCCCCAGCACACATGGATATATATTGCCCCAGCACACATGGGTATATATTGCCCCCAGCACACATGGGTATATATTAGACATGTGCATTCGTTTTAGTACTAAAATGATTTAGTCCGAATTTTGGGATAATTTAGTTTTCGTATGACTCAAGAGAAACAAAACTGCTCAGTACAAAAAACGAAAGAAACTAAAATAAAATGCACTACATTTTAGTTTCAGTCCTTTTTGTGATATTACATTGATGAGTGAAGGAGACCAGCAATGAAGAGCGAAGCATCGCAAAATCCAAAGTTCTGCACCCTCCACATGCCAATGCAGTAGGATGTTCTTTACAGAGAGAGGCATTAATTAATGCAGGAGGATGTTCTATACATTATACAGAGAGGGGTATTAATGCAGGAGGATGTTATATACATTATACAGAGAGGAAACCTTTTTTTTTTTTTTTTAGCCCTTTAAATCCAGTGGCTGTGAGCGCTGAGATCAGCTGCTTGTTACATTATCTCTCAGTACAATGTATCAGGCTCAGCTGTTACAGTAATTGACTGTAACAGCGCTCAGTTTCAGTAAAACAAGGAAATAATAATATTGTTGTAACCTCTTATATATAAAAATATTATTTACTAGTTTTACTGAAACTCTGAGCGCTGTGATGAGCAGCAGTCAGTTACTGTAACAGCTTTGCTTGACACGGGGCAGTATTACAATGTTGGTGCTAACTTAACCAGAACTGTTTTAAACTGAAAACCTCCATAGGCTATAATGGCTCTGGGAAGTTTACAACAGCTCTGGTTAAGTTAGCTTAGCACCAACTATGTAATATGGCCCACATTGTGCTGAGCGTGAGAGATACTGTAACAAGCAGCGATCTCAGCCCTCTGAGGAGCCACAACTACAATATTAAGTGTATCCACTGGATTTCGGATGAATGAAATAAATTTTCATACTAAAGAACTGAAAACGAATTTCTTTAGCAACTAAATAAATTGCATTTTAGGATTAATCCATTAGTTCAAAATGAAATTTTGTGCTGTGCACATGTCTAGTATATATTGCCCCAGCACACATGGGTCTATATTGACCCCAGCTCACATGGGTATATATTGCCCCCAGCTCACATGGATATATAGTGCCCCACAGTTCTCACATGAGTATATATTGCCCCAGCACACATGGGTATATAGTGCCCACCAGCTCACACATGGGTATATAGTGCCCCACAGCTCACACATGGGTATATAGTGCCCCCCAGCTCACACATGGGTATATAGTGCCCCCAGCTCACACATGGGTATATAGTGCCCCACAGCTCACACATGGGTATATAGTGCCCCCCTGCTCACACATGGGTGTATAGTGCCCCACAGCTCACACATGGGTATATAGTGCCCGGCCCCCAGCTCACACATGGGTATATAGTGCCCGGCCCCCAGCTCACACATGGGTATATAGTGCCCAGCCCCAGCTCACACATGAGTATATAATCTCCCCCCAGCTCACACATGGGTACTTATTTGCCCCCCCAGCTCACACATGGGTATTTAGTGCCCCAAGCTCACACATGGGTATATAATCTCCCTCCAGCTCACACATGTTTTTTTTCCCCCAGCTCACACATGGGTATTTAGTGCCCCCCAGCTCACATTTGGGTATATAATCTCCCCCCAGCTCACACATGGGTATTTATTTGCCTCCCCAGCTCACACATAGGTATTTAGTGCCCCCCAGCTCACACATGGGTATTTAGTGCCCCCCAGCTCACACATGGGTATTTAATCTCCCCCAGCTCACACATGGGTATTTATTTGCCCCCCAGCTCACACATGGGTATTTAGTGCCCCCCAGCTCACACATGGGTATATAATCTCCCCCCAAGCCCCAGCTCACACATGGGTATTTATTTGCCCCCCCAGCTCACACATGGGTATTTAGTGCCCCCCAGCTCACACATGGGTTATATAATCTCCCCCCAAGCCCCAGCTCACACATGGGTATTTATTTGCCCCCCAGCTCACACATGGGTATTTAGTGCCCCCCAGCTCACCTCCGCCGGCATCTTCTCCGAGGCGAGCGGCCGCTGACATGTAGCTTGGCCGCTCGCCGGAAACCACCTGACCAGCGCAGAGGTCTCGCGAGAGGAGCTCATGCACTGGTCACGTGGTTCCGATCCAACACGAGCGGCCAAGCTGCAATCCAGCGGCCGCTCGTGTAGGGAGAGGGACGGCCAGCACCCGGCTCCCAGATTCCGGCGCTGATTGCTGGGATCTGGCGGCCGGCGCTGGGCCACTGATTTTTTGGTGGTCGGGCCCGGCTGCGCTCTAGGCGGCCGCCTAGCTCGCCTAGCGGCAGCGCCGCTCCTGCTAGTGTAGCTGATACAGTCAGATCCAGAAATATTGGGACATCGACACAATTCTAACATCTTTGGCTCTATACAACAACACAATGGAGTTGGACTGAAACAAACACAATGTGCTTTAACTGCAGACTGTCAGCTTTAATTTGAGGGTATGTACATCCAACTGAGGTGAACGGTGTAGGATTTACAGCAGTTTGTAGATGTGCCTCCCACTTGTTAAGGGACCAAAGGTAATGGGACAGAATAATAATCATAAATCAAACTTTCCCTTCTTAATACTTGGTTGCAAATCCTTTGCAGTTAATCACAGCCTGAAGTCTGGAACGAATAGACATCACCAGATGCTGGGTTTCATCCCTGGTGAGGCTCTGACAGGCCTCTACTGCAAATGTCTTCAGTTCCTGCTTGTTCTTAGGGCATTTTCCCTTCAGTTTTGTTTTCAGCAAGTGAAATGCATGCTCAATGGGATTCAGGTCAGGTGATTGACTTGGCCATTGCATAACATTCCACTTCTGTCCCTTCAAAAACTCTTTGGTTGCTTTTGCAGTATGCTTTGGGTCATTGTCCATCTGCACTGTGAAGCGCCATCCAATGAGTTCTGCAGCATTTGGCTGAATGTGAGCAGATAATATTGCCCGAAACACTTCAGAATTCATCCTGCTGCTTTTGTCAGCAGTCACATCATCAATAAATACAAGAGAACTAGTTCCATTGGCAGCCATACATGCCCACGCCATGACACTACCACCACCATGCTTCACTGATGAGGTGATATGCTTAGGATGATGAGCAATTCCTTTCCTTCTCCATACTCTTCGCTTCCCATCACTCTGGTACAAGTTGATCTTGGTCTCATCTGTCCATAGGATCTTGTTCCAGAACTGTGAAGGCTTTGTTAGGTGTGGTTTGGCAAACTCTAATCTGGCCTTCCTGTTTTTGAGGCTCACCAATGGTTTACATCTTGTGGTGAACCCTCTGTATTCACTCTGGTGAAGTCGTCTCTTGATTGTTGACTTTGACACACATACACCTACCTCCTGGAGAGTGTTCTTGATCTGGCCAACTGTTGTGAAGGGCGTTTTCTTCACCAGCGAAAGAATTCTTCGGTCATCTGCCACAGTTGTTTTCCGTGGTCTCCCGGGTCTTTTGGTGTTGCTGAGCTCACCGGTGCGTTCCTTCCTTTTGAGAATGTTCCAAACAGTTGTTTTGGCCACGCCTAATGTTCTTGCTATCTCTCTGATGGGTTTGTTTTGATAATTCAGCCTAATGATGGCTTGCTTCACTGATAGTGACAGCTCTTTGGATCTCATCTTGAGAGTTGACAGCAACAGATTCCAAATGCAAATAGCACACTTGAAATGAACTCTGGGCCTTTTATCTACACATTGTAATTGGGGTAATGAGGGAATATCACACACCTGGCCATGGAACAGCTGAGAAGTCAATTGTCCCATTACCTTTGGTCCCTTAACAAGTGGGAGGCACATCTGCAAACTGCTGTAAGTCCTACACCGTTCACCTGAGTTAGCTTTAATTTGAGGGTATGTACATCTGACAGTCTGTAGTTAAAGCACATTGTGTTTGTTTCATTCCAACTCCATTGTGGTGGTGTATAGAGCCAAAGATGTTAGAATTGTGTCGATGTCCCAATATTTCTGGACCTGACTGTATATGTCCATGGGTTCAAGCTTTCAAAGTGCTGTAGTGGTGGGGTCCCTGTATAATGTTCCTCTTGGGCATAATGTGTGTTAGTTGTATGATTTCCTGTATTGCACACTAGGTTGAGACATTCTTTACAGATGCCACATGGTCATCTCATCTCATCTCTTCTGCCACAGAAAAGGAATTATAATTTAATGTTTACAGAAACATGCGCTGTGTTGTGCTTTAAATACTGGTCAGATCTGACCGATTGTCTGAAGGTTAAGTGGTCATCAATTACAGAAGGCATGCAGATCACTATGAATAATTGTATCAGTATATGAGCAATATTTGACCGAACCACAATTGAACCATAACATTAGTAAACCTACCTATAAGAGACAAAATAGAATTACATTAACTTGAACCAATCCACGAGAGAACTAAACATGCGTGAAGACAGGGTCAATCCACAATGGATAAATATAATTAGCAGGTAACTGACTTAACTCATAAGATACCAAATCAAGTTAGGCTCATTTGACAGGGAATCACTCCCTTTATATGGGTTAGCATTTCTTGGATGACACATATAACTTAAAAAAAAATGGTGTCCCTATTTGGGAAGGGCCACCCTGTCTTTGCCTCATTTTTCCATATATTTTTTTAATTGTATGCAGTCCTTGTAGTCCATTTGCCTGTTGTGCCCAATGACCACCAGTCCATACCTGCTGCTCACCTATGTATCTTCACAGACATATACCTTCCAATCAAAATAGCTACAAAGTGAAATATTTAGTATATTTATCTACACAACTTTATTTGTGCCTGGTTACATATAAGTATCAGCCCAGTTATTGAGACCTTCCTGCCTGGGTATATAAAATAAAATTTGCATTATTTCAAGCACTTCCAAAAATGGGCCTACAGAAATCTACAGCTCCAGGTCCGTAAATATCTTAATCTGACCGTTCTATCGTCTTCTAAAAAGTTACAAAACAGCAGATCTATACAGCCCCAGTATCAGCAAGTGGTTTTTTTTTCTGTAACCTATATGTCAATATAAATACACAGTAATTCAGTCCAGGTCCCTCTACTCATTTCCTTGAGATATCATTTCCATTTTGGATATGTAATAAAAAGTGTTCCTTGGGACGCAGAGCACAATATAAGCATGTGATACTTAGCTCCAACCAAACATAAACGTGCAGAGATGCCCCCAGGAGCATGTGTGGTTAGAGGCGTTTATATTTTTATAAATATATGCTGAAATTAATTAATTTTATGTTAATACACTGTTCATTTAGCAAAATGAAAGAGAACAAATGTAATTTTTCTTTTGATTTTCCTGTTCTCTTTATTTCCTCCCAACCTTCTCTGCATTCCAAACCAATTTCCCTGATCCCAGTAATCTCCCTGTCATAGAATTATTCTGATACTGTGGCTGCTCCTGCTTAAAGGGACACTGCCACCAAAAAAATGAAACGATCATATTTGGTTTATTTTCTGTTGCTGTTATCTTACATGTACTTTGTTTTTCTCTTGTATGTTTAGTCAAGAAAATCTTTTACTTGATATGTGTCACTGATTGCATCCATTGCATTGTGTGATCTTTTGTGTTGAAAACAAAACAAAGTCTCCAACACAAAGGGCAATATTGCAAAGCTGGTGCAAACTTAACCAGAGGTGTTGTAAACTTAATAACTCCATAGAGTATGGGCCCTATTACAATCTTCGCGTTAAAACGCTCGCGCAACGCGTGAATTTGTGTGCCCAGCGTTAAACGTTAACGCGCGTAAATCACCGCTGGAATTACAATCCTCGCACATTTTTTCATCTGTTGAGCCACAACGCGTGTAAAATGGACACGCACAAAAGCGCGCGCAGCAGCGTGCACGCAGAGATCAGTGTGCGGACTGTTTTTTTCACACAATTCAGCCAATCAGAATTAAGAACCACAATTGTCTCACGTTAAGTTTTTGCGCCTGTCAAAGTCAATCTGCGCATATATGCTGCATCAATAATAAATGCACCCACAACTTCTCAAATTTATTGGCTTGGTATGTGTAGAATGTGTAACTATACTTTGCTGTATTTTTTTTTGGGCTGGTGTATTTGGTTTCGACCAGGTTGATCGAATTTGCCATTAACACCAGCTTTTTGGAGTTGCTAAAATTATGCGCGCAAAGACTGTGCGTTACAAACTGCGCATAGATTGTAATACCATCCGCAACCAGCTCACAGATGCATTTGCGCTCACAATGTTAAGTATAGGACGCGCGACGGACAGTAAGCTCGCGCAGCGTTCGCGCAGGTTCACCCCTGGTAGATATATATGCGCGTTTGTTGCGCTGACATTGTAATACGACATTCAGCGCAAAGGGTTTTGCCCCTCCAGGCGCAAACGTATGCGCGAAGATTGTAATAGGGCCTTATAATGGCTCTGGTTAGTTTACAACAGCTAGGGTTAAGTTAGCACCAACTTGGGTAATATAACCCACTATCTTTACATCACTTATAGCTCACTTTGTGGCTTTGGCCATAGAATGGGGTCTAGGGTCAGGCAGTGACTCACAATCATTGTGTTGTGTGGAATGTTTTCAGAGGAAGGTAGATTAGAAGTCTTTTAAGCTCCCTGTTTTATCTCATTCGGCTGCCATAGAACAAGAGTTCTGGATTAGGTGCACGTTGGGTTGAGAAGGGGGCTTGTTTAGGAATCACTTCTATGATTATCGACAGCTTCCGACCACACCAGATTGTTGGAGGATATTCATATTATGAGCTGACCAATAACTTTAATAACACAGCCGCATATAATTAAGTCTATTTCATTGTTGCTCTGTGAATATAGCCTGGGGTCTGTGATATGTTTTAGGGATCCCATGTGCCGAACGTATGATTTGATAGCTAAACTCTTGATAGCTCAGAGCCTTCCTTTATAGGTGTAATGGCAGGCTACAGAGTAAAATGGTTTTAAAACACAGAGCATGATTAAAAAGGCAGTCGATTATCTGTGCTTGAGTAGATTAACATAAAGCAATTATGTCTAGTGTGTTAATCCATACAACGACAGAAAACATTGGACTGATAATACCAGGGGGCTATTAGCTAAAGAGAAAAAAAAAATTCAAGAGCAAGCAATATTCGTGAATATAAACAGATACAGAGACGAGTTTGTTTTATACAATATTCCATTCAAAGGTTTCTTGTGATTTATCAGATATATACGACAAACAAGAAAACACAGTGATAGTGTAACATTGTCTGAATATTCAGAATGTATGTGTAAATGGAAGGATGCAGATTACCGCAATAAAGTGCTATCTTGACTTGTTTGTTTCATTATTTGGGGGCTTAGTGTGACAATAATAATAATAATTCCTGCAGGAAAATAATACAATATATTTATTAATTGTTGGAGGTTGCAAAAGCCAAATCTCCTGCGAGAGTGGATTTAGGACTATAAAACATAATGTTTAATGGAAAATACTATAAAAATGGTGTATGGACCCAACGTTTACCATAAAACCGCAAGAAAAGCTCAAGGTGTAGTTACACCTTGCGTTTTTCTTGAGGTTTCATGTTAAACGTTGGGTCCATACATCATTTGTAAAATATACACCTTGGGCCAAATTACATACTTGGTGCTAACGTTAGTACTCACCTGCGTAAGCGTTAACGTTAGCCCAAGTAGTTTACACATATTACAATCCAAACGCTAACGGGTTAACCTCCCTGTCGGTTTTCCCGAGTGTGGCTCGGGGTTAACTTTTTGTACAGAAAGCGGTATCCCCGAGCCACACTCGGGCTGTATACTTACATGTCCTGCGCTCCCTCGCTGATCCCCGCAGTCTCCTCCAGCCGCTCGCAACGTCACACTGCCTGGATCTCTTCTCACGAGGAGTGAACCAGGAAGTGTGACGTCGCGATCGGCTGCAGTGTGACTGCGGGGACAGCGAGGGAGCGCAGGACATGTAAGTATCGGCCCGAGTGTGGCTCGGGGATACCGCTTTCAGTATTGAAAGTTAACCCCCGAGCCACACTTCTACCGCTAGGGGGCCAGAATAAATTGAACCGATTCTGACATATAAAATATGTCAGAATCGGACCGCCAGGGAGGTTAAGTAACCCGTTAGCGTTTGGTATCTTGCACTTTTCAGCACGAGGTTACTGTACTTTGCGCTCTCTATGCTTAACATGGGGAGCGCAAAGTGTTAATCAGCGTTAGGATAGTAAAGTCCTAACGGTGATTAACGTCCGACTGCGGTTAACAAAAAGTTAACAAGAGCCAGGACTTGGTGCTAACAGATTCCGCTTCTGCAGAATCCATTAGCACCATCCAGAAACCCCCCAAAAAAATCAAGATACTCACCTCCTGTCCCACGGCGAGGACCGCGGCTCTGTCCGCCTCCTCAGTCCAACGGGAGCAGGGAGAGACTGGGGCAAAAAGTTCCCCCAGTCTCCCCCTGCGTATCACTACGCTGACTGGCCGGATCTCGCAAGGCGAGATCCGGTTGGTCATGTGACCACCGGCGTTCGCTTCAATGGAGTCCTATGGACTCCATTGAGAGGATGCGCGTTGCTTAGTGCAGCCACGCGCATCCCGGGGCTTAGAGCCCACAAACAATGCAGGCAGCTTTTTAGTACCTGCATTGTAATCTAGCGGTAAAACGGGTACGCTAGGGGGAAAACTGCGGACTCAGTTTTTCCTCCCTAGCGTCCCCGTTTTACCACTAGGATCGTAATTTGGCCCCTTGAGTTTTTCTTGAGGTTATATGGTAAATGTTGGGTCCATACTAAAAGATAATTTTGGGCAATATTACACTAGCATTGAGTTCCATTTTTATGTTTTAAACACTGAAATATTTGATTGTAAGAAAAATGTCTTGTTGTTTTACAGTGTTTATTTATTTATTTTTTATTTATTTATAAAGGATTTTACCAGGAAGGATACATTGAGATTTCTCTCATTTTCAAGTATGTCCTGGATTGTACATTAATGGTCAATGCACTTAACAAAGAGCAAAAAACACAATATTAATTAAAGAGACACTCTAACCACCTGAGCAAATTAGTTTTTGGTTGTAGTGATCTGGGTGTTCTCCCTCTCCTCCTGTGACAGCCTTCCGAATTGGATGGCTTCCTTCCTCCAAGGAAAAAAAGCAGCAGAGCGCATGGCAAAAAGAAAACTGAATTATATTGCTTTGGCTCCCAGGGCAGCCAGCCCGAGAACAGACACAAAGTAACTTCAGCAAATGGAATGAAGTTTAATGAGACTTAGGCAAAGTTACATCGTCCAGTAACGTTAGTCGTGTTTTATCTCTATTCCAACAAGGCTGTCAATCATTTTTCTTCCAGGACTTCCAGCTGTCTGCTTTTTTTTATAGTATGTTAATTGGTTATCTTCATCCATAGTTATTATCACTCTGATCCCAGTATTAAAAGTACACTTATTCATAGAGGAATGAGAGTTTATTTAAGGGGTTATTCAGAGAGAGCCGATCTGGCCTCAAAATGTTACCAAACAGTGAATTTCCCCATACGGTGACATTTTGGGGCCATTCAGCTATTCAGAGAGAAGGCAGTTTCCCAAATTTTGGCAAACTGCCAGAGAGTATGGTACCTGTCTGAAGGCAGTGTAATTCCCCATAGAGAAGCAATGGTTAATCTATTCAGAGACACCGAACAGCAGTGAAAAGTTTCCGAAATGTCCTGCTGTTTGGTGGTTTCATTCGGCAGGTTTATTCAGGCGAATCCCATAGACGTCAATGTAAAAAATATTCCCATTTTTTATTTAATATCTAATAAACCATTTATTATTTTAATCCGCAGTAAAAGGTCTCTTTATTTACAGGTTTTTTTTAAGATATCTTAGGTATTTTTCAGGATTTTTTTCAGCAAAATTCTTTTTCGGTTTTTTTTGTAACAGACATTTTTATTATCATTCATGGGATCTTATACGTAAATTCCAGGTATTTTCATTCAGTAGTTTTTTTGGCAAGCAGCGTTTCAATTTTGACACTTTCAAGCATATTGGTTTTTTTTACCCCGTTCTTAAGCTTGTCGGATTTTTCTGGCTGTTGGTCTGTGCTGTGTTCGGCGACTTGTCGGCTATTTCCGATGTGTTCGGCGTGTTTTTTGCAGTGGCTCCTGCGGGTTTTCGGTGGGTTCTCGGTGGGTTTTCCCTGCACTCCAGGGACCCTGCTGGGAATGCAGAATTCACTGCAGGGTGGGGAAATTTGATTCCCCCAAAGCGCAGGGAAGTGCGGGGAACAAGAGAGCACCGAAATGTCAGCGACATTTCGATGCTCTCGGAATAACCCCCTTAGGTTATGATAAGATTCTAGTGTAGTCTTCTGATTGAAGGGCTGTAAGATAAATTCTGCCTTTCTTTACTTTGGTTTCTTATTCAAAGTCTAAATCATTCCAAGAAGAAGTATTAACAGCGAGACAAAACTAACTTGCACATAAAATGTTTATGCACATAAAATATTCCGTTTAACACAATAACTTGGCAGAGTCTCTTTGATACGCATCGGGGATGAGCTAGTGGGACGTTTTTGCTCTCACTACTCAATGCATTTTATTTTATTGGTTAAAAATACCCATTTTCCTTCCCATTTCTTTCTGCACATAAGAAAATACTGTTCTGCTTTGTTTCCACTGATGCTGTGAGCCAAATTCAAGAAAAACTCCAAATTGTCTCACAAACCAAATATTTCTAAAACTAGAAGGGTTATTCAGAAAGCCCAGATATTTCAGTGTTTTCTCATTTGGCGCACTTCGATTCCAGTTCGCCGACCCTGCGGTGAATTCACTTTTCACTGCTGGGTCCACGAGGTGCGCCGAACATGGAGCCACCGAAGACCGACACTGAACACCGATCAGACTGCCACCAAACTGCAGAAAAAAAACCTCAGCTATTCTTCTGAAAGGTGTTTAAATCAATAAAAATGCAGGAAAATGTGTGGAAATAATAATAAAAAGGTACAAATAAAAAAAAAATAGTAAAACGGTCCGTTAGAGAATAAAAAAAAAAACACCTTTAGAAAAAAATTGGGCATCAAAACTTTTGCATAAAAAAATACATCAAAATGTTCCAAAAAAATAAAAAGACTGCTGGAAATGAAAAGAAAAAACGGTTGCATTAAAAAAGAGTAAAAACAATATTATTTTAAATTGAATCCTATGGGATTCATCTTTTTAAAACTGTCAAACTTAATCAAAGAAAATCAGGGCGTTTCACTGACATTTCGGTGTAGTTCGGCGTTCTCTGAATAGATTAACCATTACTTCCTTATGGAACAATTTCGCTGCTGCCGAAGGTCATCGATCTGCGGCAAACTGCACCGTACTTCGCTGGGAATTTGCCAGTATTTGGAGAAATGACAGCTTTCTAAATAGGCGAACGACTCTGAAATTGCAAGGCAGAGTGAAATTCACCGTTTGGTGCAATTCAGTGGCAAGTTCGTCACGTATTGAATAACCCTTTAAATCTTTCTACCGGTTTGTCTTGAAACTGGACTTAATTTAAAGTACTGTACATTAATGTTTTGTTTCTCTTTTACATTTCTGATTTCTTTTTTTGGAATTTGAATAAGGTGCAAAGGAACATGCTTTGTGAAACAGCATGTGAACCTATAATATCTAAAAGTCGTGGATTAGTCTATATTTAGAGCTCGGCATATGGTTTGGAGATAAGATACCTTAGAAATTCTATGTTCATGAGGGTTGTCTAGTTGTGTATGCCGTCAGTCTGTTAACCCTTTTACAACCAGGATGCACTTTCCAAGGCCTCTGGTTCCTGCATCACTGTTATCAGTCCAACAGTTTCCAAGTATATTTAGAGCCTTGCATTCTCACGAGCCACACACAATCCCTGTGTCCATCACTCAGAATACTTTCCAGATGAACAGTCAAAATATTTCTGTCCACGGCTACGTTTGAGGTTCCGTTTGGTCCCGCTCCAAGATATCACTGCCCAGAATAAAAGGTAAAAATAGATAGGTGCTTAGTCACTAAATGTTGAATCGTGGAGAATGGAAAGTTAAAACGAAAAATGTGAACCAAAATAACAATGTAAGAAATGTTTCAAATTGTTTTGCCTTGTTACTGTTGAATTCTTTACATAAGAAGTAAACACAAAGGTGAATTATGAAAGCAATAACATTTATTCGAAGACACTTTAGCGATAATTTACTAAACTTTAATTTAGGAGGTTAAATGGATTTGGCTGACATGCAGGCACAAAAATGATCTGATTCAGAAGTCTCCAGACATGATAAAAATTGGCCTCAAATTGTAAAAATGTGCGCTGATCTGGTGCCAGTTATCTCATGAAAATGACTATAGAAATTTGAGAAGATTGATGGAAGGCTCTCTTCTTCCCATCTGATGTGTATGATGGAGGAAGAAGACATAAAATAGGAATATTCAGCACCAAAATTTAACTAACATCAGAATTCTACCTATTTACTCTATTTATTTATTTAGTATTTTACCAGGAAGGATACATTGAGATTTCCCTCGTTTTCAAGTGTCCTGGGTTCAAGAACATTGAATTTTTTCAGTATGTGCAGAAATACAAAGTAATAAAGTGCAAGATATTAAAAATAACACAAATATACAGATTTACAAAGAAAATAAATATTTAAGAAATATAGTCACTATGTTACATGTTTACAGGTGCATTCTGCATCGAGGTATATTAATAGCAATCGCTTAAGGGGTTTTAGACTGGGGAAGATTTGATGGCGTCTGGGAGGTTATTCCATATTTGCAGTGCTCTGTAGGAAAATGAGGATCAAGGCGCTTTCTTTTTGTATTGTGGTATTGTAAATAAGGTGAAAGTCCTGGATCGGAGGTTATAGGATGAGGGAACTGCTGGGGGAAGCAGCCTATTCAGGTAGGGTGGCAGCTTCCCAGAAAAGCTATTAAGCACCAGGTTGAAAAGGTTAAGGGTGCGTATAGATTCCAGCAACGGCCAGGTAAGCTCTTTTAACATGTCACAATGGTGGGTCATGTAGTTACATTGTAGCACAAAGCGGCAGAATGAGTTATACAACGTAGTAAGTTTATGAAGGTGTGTTTGCGGTGCAGCTGCATGCATGTACTAAATCTCCGTATTCAATGACCTGCATGAGCATTTGTTGTACAATCTGCTTTCTTACTGCGGGGATCAGGCAGGATTAATTTCTGTACAGGGCACCTAGTTTGGGGTGAAGTTTATGGGTGCTTGTTGGTGAACACAACCCGATACAAAGATCAAGAAAGCCTTATTTATTTAAACCCTACAGCTAAATTTCACAATATGATAAAAACAAATCTGGAAAGTATTTTCATAGTCCTTTATTTCTTTCGTAACTTTGTCATTTCACTGTCAGTCCATCACAATTAAATATTAAAGGCCTGATTAGAACTGTGCTGTTAATAGCCGCTTGCAAATGGAAAAATCCTGCGCAAGCCATTTGTGACTCACTACTAAGGCCGGGGCAAGACGACTGCACTACATGCGCCCAAACTGACGTGCCTCTCAGCTTCCATCACATTGTGTTGCTTTGACGGGGCCAGCCACACGCTGTAAAGCACCAGCGTTCAAGAGCCATGTTCACCTCTAAATACCAACTGGAGATCTGAAGGAGGAGCTATGTTGGAATAGCTTATTCTTCATTGGCTAGCTGTACATTAAAGGCTTTTTTACAAAGTATAGGAGCTTTAATTTACAGTAACTTGCTGCAACATTCAAGCTCATAGCTATGTAGGAATATCGTCTCTAGACTTTAAGTTAATTGGGCCCCTAATGTATAAATAACTTAAAGATAGGAACCCAAGAAAGTGTTAAATGTAATATTTTCAATATAATGCACTACACTGTTGAAAAGTTACAATGGATTTTATACCAAAATGGAGATATGCAGGAGATGGGGGAGTAATTAAATTCTCAACTTTTAACTTAAACGTTTTCACCAAGTCATTACACTTTGAAGAAGCCTTTCAGATTTAATGTTTAACACTTTCCTGGATTCTTATTCTCACAATTAACGTTTTGAGTTTCTATAGGAACACTTTAAAATTCAGGCAAGACATCAGGAGACAGGTTGAGCAAGAACACATGCGAATGTAGTTCCTCCACTATCAGGGTTATTCAGAGAGAGGTGAAAAGCAGGAGAATGGCTGGAGAATGGAAAATTCTAGGTCGAAATAGCCGATTTGGAAAGTGAGATAAATGGGAGAATTTTTCTGGTTTGGCTATTGTGACCTAGAATTTTCCATTCTCCGGCCATTCTCCTGCTTTTCACCTCTCTCTGATTAACCCTGTATGTTTGCAGAGGGAACAGAGTTCCCATTCGGCAGGCAAAGTTTTATGTTTTAGGTTTGGGTCTATCTTTTAAGTCATGATATTTAGCATAATGTTTCCATGAAACTCAGGCAGCATAAATTTTTACTACCAATAGCAGATCTAAGGCTAGGGTCAAACAAACGCATTATTCGCAACGACAGTCAAAAAGTGTGTTCGAACGTATTGACGGATTTTTTCACGGAATGCTCAAACGGTCATACGATGTGCATTTTCGTGTGTGATTTGTTACGGATCCAAACCAGGAAACTTTTGGGTGTCTGGACGTTACGTTGGCCAGACATGAGCAGCGTCTGACGTCTCCTAATCACGCACACACGCCGCTATGCGGGCGCAGCGCACTCTGTACGTCAGCACTAGTGGTTCTGCGTCCTCGAAAAAATGCATTCGTTTGCCGCTTGCGTTGCGTGGCCAGACTTTCGTGCGACCGTACTTTGTTTATTGGCCGTCATTGCCCGTCATTTGCTGCTACTGCGGCCGTGATTAAGTGCGCCTAAACGCACGTTAAAAATGCGTTAGTCTGACCCCAGCCTAAGTGTGAGCTAATACCGAGATGAAAATAATTAAGAGATTAAGCAGAAATCCTGGTGCGGTCCCACACAACTTTATTTTGAACTTGACCCCTGCAGGATGTGCATTTACCTAATCAGTAAAATAAAAGTCACTCACAAAAGTTAAAAGTATATGTTTATTAATAATCATCACTTTGCACCACAACTCACTGTTTAGTGAGTAAACCGCTTTCACTTTTGTGCGTCTCAGATTGAACGCTCTCGTGCAGGGTCCTCTCTCCTACTGTTCTGTGTGTCTAGCTTGTAAGTATATTGTTATTCTGTCTTACCCATTATACAGCGCTATGGAACTTGTAGCGCTTTATAAATACTTGTAACTGTGTGTCTGTACTCAAAGCACCTGTTGCAGCTTGATAGCCGATTGCTGCTTTGTTATCTCGCTAGTCATAAACATAGGCCTGACCGCCAGAGTCAGTCTATAGATGGCAAAAATGCTAAGCCTCCTGGTCCACAATTTATAGAAGGTGGAAAAATAGTTTGTGAGTCTCTTTTGGATCTGTAGCTAAATTAAAACATTTAGAATCATGTGCGAGACAGGAATGATCTTCAACGACCCAGTTTTATATATAATGCAAAAAATATTCCAATTTAATTTGAAATGTACACAAAAATAACCAATATTATTTGCTGGTTAGACTCTTAAACTGAAACTATCACAACAGTTATCTGATGAATGCGTGATTATTTCTAATATAAACCTTTGCATCTAAAGAAATGTATGTTTTAAGGAGATTATTTACTCAACCTGTAAAACTTTCCGTTTCTCCTCCCAAGGTACTCCCATGTATATGTTTGTTACCCCAATTACTACCCTTCTAAGCTCCATTTCTGAGGTTTAACTGTTTTTCATCTGTGAGATGATCACCAAATTTATGCCACATATAGGTATGCAAACTTAATATACTACAGACAGATCATTATATGTGTGCACTCACTGTTGGCCAAAAGAATCACTATTTAGTGAATATAACTCTTCCACATATATACAGTATATGTGTATATACAGATACATATAATTACAATATTGGGACACACATATACTGTTACCACTCTAGTGGTACCTGTGATACAGCAGTGTTCTAAAAAATAGAGAGAGAGATTTGCCTTTGTTTACTTCACAAGCATTTACCATACACGTTTTGAGGTGGGTAAGAAAAAAAATCTGAAAAAAATCTTACATGCAATTTTTTTAAACTTTAACTAAATTTTATAAAATCGTGGAAAAAAAACCCAAAAAAACCTTTAACATCAAGAAAGAAAATACAATGCTTACAAACCATAAAAAAACAATAGAAGTGCATTTGCAAAACAAAATTCAGTTCACTGAAGGTGGCAGTGATTTTTTTATTTACATTTTCCAGAGTACTGATGTAAAATACAAAATTTTAAAATCCACATGTCTATTTCTTTCCTATTTTTTGTAGCAATGCGTCCATAAGACTCAGTCGAAGAAAGAGAGGAAGTAGTTTTCTTTGTGTTCTGTTGAGCTCTGATGGGGAGGGGTACATTTTACCCCTGCAGTGTGTGGGAGGCCTAAACTGTGTTGCTGCACAGCAACTGGCGGGTTAGAGCAACTGTGTATCAGCTGCAGGCCCCTACAGAATACACAAGGGGTAGGGAGGGGGGGTATGGTTAAGGAGGGAGGGGTGGCAATCATTTTGCACCTTAATGTTAATGCATGGCATGTGGGATACATTATCTAAATGCAATTTATAACAACATCTAAACACGCATTCTCTGCAGTAGGCATGGAATGGAATGTGTCTGTTATTTGTAAACATTAATAGAACAGACAATAACATAAACACGACACAAAACAAGCCAGTGCTTATGTGTGGGTTTATTGCATGAGCCTTTTCAAGATTCAAGTAAACATAATAATATCCTATCCATGGTGTCAGCAAGATGTTGTAAAAAAATAATAGAACAAAAACAAAAACAACAGCAGCAACAACAACAAAAAAGATGCAGCATATCCTTAGGACTGTGGTTGTCTATTGTGACTTTCAATGCGGTTTTGTGATACCCCCCTCCTCCTTCAGTATTTGTGACAAGGCAATGTTGTCTGTAATCAAGGCTTCTGCACAAGACAGTGAATAGATGTTAATATTTAATCAGGGATGTGAGTCTGGTTTCTGCAGCCCAGTCCAGCTCAGGTCATTGAATAAACATACAACACAGGGGGCATAGAGGAGGAAGATGAAGAAGGATGAAGGAAAGAGGATGGTTTGGGTGATGGTGATGGTGGGGGGTCTCTGTGCTAACACCCCCCTATCCCTTGCCTGCTGCAGTTCCCATCAGACCCCCCAATGCCTATTTGGGTCTCTCTCTGCTCTGATGTGCTAAGAGCACAGCTGCCTGCCTTGATTTGTCATAATGCAGTGAGAAGAAGAGAGAAAGAGAAGCTCTATTCTGCAGCATTGCAGGTACGGAGCCAGAGAGAGGACAAAAGAAGCAAAGCTTCTCAAGCAATCCAAAAGGGAGGTAGAGCTTGCCCCTCCCGGCAGAGGCAGACAGTTGTGATCTAAAGGGGCAAGGAGAGAGGTGGTAACACAAAGCAGAGGCGTGCTCAGATCAGCACTGCTCAGCGGACAGCTCCAGGGGACCTGCATTCTTCAAAAGTCTTCTCCTTGCCCCGAGTTTCTTGGAGCCAAAATAAAGAGGGCAAAGGATACAGTAACACAGGGAGGAGGGAGGGAGAGAGAGACCAATGAATGGGGGACAGGCATAGGAACCCTCTCCTCGTTCCTTTGTAACCTAGGGGGGTACAGCTGTAACCCACTTCCAAAAGCAACATAGGGGAACTGTGGGAGGGAGTTTGGAAACTGGACCTTTCTAAAAGTGAGCAACCGACCAGTTGAGAAGAACAGAGGAGGTGTGCTGTTTACCTGTGACACGTGTTTTGAAGGAAAATATTTGGCTGACTCTTACTGCAGGAGGCAAAGTTAAGGAGGAGGAGGAGGAAGGTCTTTAGAAAAAGCTAGCTGTACCCCATACCTACCTCTTCACACTCCACTACCACCACCACCACCACCACCACCTCCTCCTTCTTCTTCTCTTACAAACTTGATATGGCCTTTGTTGGCCAGGAATGTTCTTTCTAAAACTGGACTTTTTCTAAGCTGGACTTTCGATGGAGAATGAAGTAAAAGGTAGACTGATTTATCTTGTGTGTTTTTCTTTGGATGAGTGAGGATATGCTGTGCTGTTGTCTAATGGTGTTTCTATGTAGTGTTGTTGTTGTTGTTGTTACTCTTTGTTTTTGTTATTTTAAAGAGAAGTTATGCCATTTACATGTGTCCACTTTTACTCCCAACCTCTACATGTTTTCCCTCTTTAGATGAAGGGCTTTTGGGGACTCTGAGACTTATAGTCTAAAAAAAACTTCATGGTTAGCTTGACTTGAGTTCCTTTAGCATAAACAAAGGAGTTATTCGTGTTGCAAGGTTCCTTTCACAACTCTTTCTCTCCAGCATTCACAGGGTTAATTCCTAAATGGGATCCTATATGCAGTCACACACACAATAAAAACAGTTTCCTGTCCTTTCTTTGTGTTGGGGTGAAGGACCAGTCCTTACTTTAATCAGTGCTGCATTGTAGAAGTTAAGAGACAGAATCAGCATTTAATGCAGCTGTTAACCTTTTCATCACTGTAAGATTTCAGCAGCTTTTTCTGTAGAAAACACTTGGTCCAGCTCAGCAAACGAGTGATCAAACTACTAGTTACCTCTAAAAAAAAAAAAAAAAAAAGCAACAAAAGCAACTTTACACTTAAATATAGATTGCCGTTTCTATGCAATTACAGTGCAGTCAGCCACAGGAGGGTTGCAGAGAACTTTGGACAGCTTCAGGTAACAGTTTTGTGTTGTCATAATGTATTAAAAGATTATTTCCCTGGCTAGTTAAGACTCAGCAAAGATAATATGTTTGTGTTTTTTTTTTTGTTGTTGTTTTTGCCTTCTGTCTTTGATTTAGAAATGATTGAATATTTTTAATTATTATGATTTGGGTTGCATATTCGCAATATTACATTGTCAGAACCCTGCAGCACAGTGTTGTTACCTTGGCAAAATAAATAACACAACTGTGCCATTGAGCTGGTGTCTGAACAAAATTAACTCCAAGTAACTTGTCAGATACTAATAGCCTTGTTGCAGGCAGCTGCAAGTTATTGATATCCTATAGAATTGTGTTAAATAATTCAAGGTACAAATTACCCTAAAGCAAGGATTGTTTGTCTTTAAGAGTTAAATAATGTCTGCACAATGCTTACTTAATGTATTTTTTCCTTTAGAATTGAGCAAATATAAATCTTTTTCTACTCTTTCGGAGAACCACATGGATCTGTGTTTGGATTTTTCTTATTTATAATCATTGTTATCTGTCAAGTCTCCAGCACATGTCAATCATGCAGAATTCACATTTTATCCACTCACTCACTAGAGGTTTATGACATTCTTAACTGGATTAACAATATACCAGCGATATGCCAACTTTACTTTTCTTAATTCACTCTTATTTCATCTGAAAAGTGCAAAATGTGTTAAGTTGTAGCCCTACCTAGAACGTAAGGGGTTAAAAATGAACATGTAAGACTATTTTTTTTTTTTATAAAAAACCACGTGGTAGGAAGTTGTTGCCAATCTGCAGTGGTTTGTAGCTGGAACAGAAACAAAGAGGACAGAATTTACAATATTCTCTATCCACCTAACTCCCTCCCCATCCCAATTCCCTCCCCTTCTCTCCCCCCTCTGACCACTGCATTCACATCTTGGACCAAGATGAATGGGTTTAAATTCAGGATGTTTTAGTAGACAAGTTACAGCAGATTACACTCAAATCTCAGTCTTGTGGATCTCATTGTAACAGGAAGATGTTAATCATATATAACCATTCATTAAAAAAAAAAATACAAGTTCGGCTAAAATAGTTCTGGTTATTTTATTAATGACAACCACCTCCCATTAAGTAACAAAGAAGTGATCAGAGTATTATAGCAAAATCTGTACTTAAATGGTTAAAATACACATTGGGAAATATTACATCAAGAGCTAGGATCTCTTAAAGGATAGACATAATTTAGAACTGATTGAAATGTCAGTGATACAGTATCAAAGAAGAAATTAATGTTTCAAGCTACTATAATACAGTCATGCATTCATCCTGGTGATGTCACATCTTTTTTTTTCTTCTGCCCAGGCACATTATGCCAGAGATTCTGAATTGCAGTGATGCTTTCGCTCTCCCTCTCCCTCTTTCTCTTTCATGTATTGTAACCAAGCCATGTTGATTGGCTTGCATGAGTTTGTGAATGGATGTTGAAAAAAAAAGAGAAGAGGGAGTCCATATTGAATAGAAGGATCCTGTTTTTCAGTAGGGATGTTTAAACACCTCATGCATATTACATTTTTCTCTTAAGAAACGCATAGCTGGATTAAAGTCTTAATTAGCGCATATATATAGAATCTCAAAAATTAGATAAACTATCAAATTGCTGTGTTTATCAATGGTGTGTTCTGAAAAGCATGAATGATTAGTCTTGTTAGAATTCTATATGTTTGGGCTGTACTGACGCAAAGGGGTTCAAAACTTGTTGATACCTTTCACATTCAATTTATGTATAAAGAGGAACATCATGTTTAGAACTTGAAGACAAAATGTGAACACATAATAGAAGGTATAATTAAATTATATCCCTGCTTCGGTATGAAAGCTTTTCCGGTGTGCCGATTGCGTTTAAAGACTATTCCCATCTAAAAAGGATTTTTCTCCAGCGCTGAATAATAAAATAGACATCATAAAGTCTAATCCGATATCTGTTATTCTGATATTTGTAAACATTGATATTTATATGGCAAATGAAGTTTATATTAAGCTCTAAGGAGGCTTTGACTGTAATTCTAATTATTAAGACATGTATTGTATTCTATTAATCATTAGAATACAGACATTGGTATAATCATTGGTTTAGTAGCAAGAATCTTGCATCCTGGGTAATGGGAGTGTTACTCTAGCTAACTAAGCAGCCATTCTCCCTTTTCTGCCGCAGAAAGAGTTAATGACAGAGTACTACTGTAATAATTGACAGACGCTTACTCTTGAAAGGGTTAACCACAGGGCAATAGAGCATACTCAGCAGATTCCCTTAAATCTATCCTAGAAAGGGTTAATCATGTAGTGCTAGGGCACACAGTTAAGTCTCGGCCAATGAAAGTTTTAAACAGTGATAGAAAAATTATTTGATCATGCACACTATTCCATTGAATGAGTTAAATAAAGTTGTAGCGCAGGTACTGACACCCGCTCTCTTTTCTGAGCTGAAAGAGTTAAACATAAAGTATTAACACAAGGATGTAACACCCCTCTCCCAGTTAAAGGAAGAGTGGAATGATCACTTTCTGCAGTGAAAGGATTCAACTTAATCACACACAGGGATTGACATGTGTCACCTCTCTGCCACTGAAAGGGTTAAATATAGCATAACAGCGGAATAACCACATGTTGACCGTTCTGCCGCTGAAAGGATTAAACATACAGTGATCAATACATGCCACCTCTCTGTCACTGAAAGAGTGAAGGGTTAAAAAAAAGAATGCGAAGATCAATTATCACAAGCTCACCTCTCTTTCCCTGAGAGGGATACATACAGTAATAGTGCAATTTGCAGTGCACGCTCAAGCTCCTGACATAGAAACCAACTTTTGCCACTGAAAGGGTTAAATGAAAAGGTAGTAGCGCAACTAGTGACACATGCTCAACCTCCTGCCACTGACAATGTTAATGATAGAGTGACTGCACAATGATAACCAGTAAATAGGTTAAACATAGCATTCGAACAGCGTAATCAGCACATGCTCACTCTGCAGGCACTGGGAGGGTTAAATTCAGCAATACAATGAGCGGCACATGCACAACCTTCCGCCACTGAAAAAAAATCAAAATAGAATGTACAATGATCGCGCTGAAAAGGTTAAACATAGAGTTAGCCCTTCGAAAGGGTTAGTTTAATAGTGGCATCTGTCATTGCTGGCAGCTCTAGCGCTGAGAGAGTTAACCAAAAGTGACAGCACCATAATGAAAACATACCAGTCGACCATACTGAACGCATAGAGTATGGCACAAAGTAATAGTGAGACGGCTTTAGCGGAGTAAGGGTTAAACATAAAGTGACACAGCATTGACTCACCCACAGGGCACTAATCGGGTTAAATGTAGAGAGGCTGAGCAGTAAGAAATGCCTGCTGTTGTTGGCACTTAAAGAGTCTCGGCACAGCTGTAGCTGCTCACAGCATAGTTCAGGGCTGTGGTTTGCGTCTGCATCCATTAAAGAGGTGGCCACTTTAAATATTTCCTACCAGAACTTCATGTTGCTACTCAATACGATATCCTTAGCCATCGTCATATGGTCGTGTCATCACCCAGTGTGCCCAAAACATAGCCAACCCTAATAATAATACCCAGCTGTTATGTAGAGTCATTGTGTCATGTGCCAGAGAGCATCCTCTATGACACTGGTGGCTAATCTCAAGTCCATCCATTGATGTGGACTACAATTCCTATGATGCGAGTCGTCTCCTGTTATAGCAGGAAGACTATTCCTTGTAACTATGAACTATAACATAGAACGTTTTGTCTCCATAGATGTCTCTCTCTGTCATGTCTTTACCATAGAGATTTATTTTCATATATCTACAGTATATGAAGTTGCTGGTGATTTATCCTGCAGATCAATTAAAATGATCCTTAAATTTCTCAAAATTATTAATGCAGGCCTGTATTCCAACTGAGTCGTTATGATTAACGAGCGAGCCGTGACATTCACTGGACCCTCTCGTGAAACATATCAGCTCCTGGCCTACTCCAGCAGAGCCGCAAATATACAATTCAATCTCAAGGAGAGTTCTTTGTGGTCTCCATGAAGTTCTGTGAACTTCAGGGGATGTTACCAGTAAGGGTTAGCTGCTCCCAATTATAACGAGTCAAGCTGCTGATAGAGCGGATCGCTTGTAATAGTGCTGCTACTAGTGAGCCGCTAATGGGTAAACGTTCGTGACCAGGGCCGGATTTATAATTAGGCAGAGTAGGCATGTGCCTACAGGCGCCTGCCACAAGGGGGCGACTTGCTCCGTGTGTAAAAAAAAAAAATATATATATATTTTTTTTTTTTGCAATTTGTAATAATTTAAACCACTGTATCTCTGGAGCCCTAAGGGCTAGAGGGACATGTGAGGTTTCATTGGAAAGGTCAGCTTATAGCCTTTCCACTGATATAAAATATAACTAGGTTAAATTTATGTAAAAATAAAATATCTATTAAAATAATATTTTTCCTTTTTTTCTATCGCAGCACTATTATTCAGTTTACAATTATAAAGTGCACAGTGATGCTGCGCTAACTCACCTCATTTACCATACTGTCAGCAAGTGTGCACCTGGTGAAGCAACGCATTGTTTAATTCACAACTTAGACCATGGGCTGCAGTGAGGAGAGTAAGGCTGGGGTCAGACCAGCGCACTTTTAACGTGCGTTCTGGCATACATAATTACGGCCGCACTAGCAGCAGATGACGGGCAATGACAGCCAATATACGATGTATGGCCGCACAAAAGTCCGGCCGTGCAACGCAAGTGGAATTTGAACGCATTTTTCTGAGAACGCTGAACCGCTAGTACTGACGTGCTGAGTGTGCAGCTGCGGCATAGCAGTGTGTTTGCGTGATTAGGAGATGTCAGACGCTGCTAATGTCCAGCCTACATAACATCCAGACGCAAAAAGAGTTTTATTGACGATCCGTACAAAATCACGCCCGAAAATGCGCATCGTCTGACCGTTTTTGCGCATTCCGTGAAAAAATACGTCAATGCGTTCGGACGCACTTTTTCACGTTCGCGGGGAAAAATGCTTTCGTCTGACCCTAGCCTTAGGGGGACTTTGGAACCTGCATCCCTGAATTGTACACTGCACAAGTTTAAGTGCGTGTCATTGGAAAGGTCAGAGGTTGGTCTTTACAATGATGCCAAACATGACCATGTAATGTGTAAAAGATAAAAAAAAATAAAAAAGTAAATGCAAAATAGTTTTTTTCTGTTCTACAGCAGAGGCAATATATGCTTTTACATATAAAACAAACAATGCAGTGGAATTCACTGCCCTCCTTTAATCATTCTGCCCCACTGACTCCCTCACTCAACATCCATGGTTCGGCACTCTTTCCTTTGCTAAGCATTACAGGTAGGTACTGAGAAGTACTGACCCCCTGAGTGCTGTGTTTTATATAGTTTTTATTTTAATACTTTTTTAAATTGTTTTGAACATCAAAACTTTATTAATAGTGTACCAAAAAGGACAACAAAAGTCTTATAAAACATTGCCAAAAAAACTCCATACTGCATCCTATTACATTTTCAATGGGATTTTATTTACACTCATCATATATTCATTATTTAAGTTTGTGAGCAAAGTTCCATATGAAGTAAATTAACGCTTGTATGGCACAGCATATTATGGTATTTGATAACATATTTGTCTACGAGGCATCCTGAATTTTTATTATTGTTATTATTTTACTTTTTAGGTCTGACGCTACTGAAGTGTTTCAAGTGTTACCAACATGACATTCAACTTGTTTAAAAAATGTTACTAGTTATATATGTCGTGTTTCAGACATTTTTCTGCTTTGTCACTTTATCTTGTTTGTAATTTTGTTAACCGCTTTACAAAATTCTAATCAAAATCTTAAATACAAAATTCTACTCCTGTCTACATTACGTGCAATGCTCAAATAGGAAACAAGAAGCACATACTTCTTTGATTACAATATGATGCCAGGAGATTTTTTTTGGCCTTTTGCTTTTATCGTAAAAGTAAAGTTATTGGGCTAGATTAAAACAAAGAAATGGGGATGCTAATGGGTAGAACCTGTGCCTGCAGGTTTCCCCATAGCCTCCCCATTTTAGCTTTAGATTCCAGGGCAGGCGCTACCCCGGCACTTTGCCCCGGAACAAAGCATTACCCTCGGAGATACTTGCAGTAGCGCTTCCGCGCCACCGTGAGTATCACCTCCTGGAGACCATAGGACACGCAGCGCCAGGGAGTAATCACGGAGAGAGAGACTAGGGACTATTTGTCCCCAGTCTAACTCTGCTTGCAGCCAGGAAAAGCACTGGATCGGGCTACCGTTCCCGTCACGGGACGAGAGGGGAGTATCGGATTTATTGGGGGGTTTAGGAGTTGTTAAATGATTTCGTAAAAGCAGACTCATTTAGCATCAGCTTTCAGGTGTTGCTAAAATTTAACCCATCGTTGCGGTAATTAGCGCTAGGACTTTGTAATACCTTAGTTATCTTAACGCTAATCACTGACTGCGCTCCCCATGTTAAGTATAGGATGCGCGAACTAGAGTACGCTCGCACAAGCTAGTGCAAAAAACAATGTGCTAACAGATTTTTAAAGGGTTTAGCGTTAGGAAGGTAATATGGGGGTCATGCGTTAACAGTTACATATCCAAACGCTACAGTTAGAGTTCAGTATGTAATGTAGCTCATCATCTGTACTCTCACTTTCCCAATGGTGTCCTACCAGAGAATGGATATCGCATTGAGCATGAGGATCAATTCAATATCTCATCCCTTGATCAGATATCGCTAGCCGCTACTTAACTTGATTCCAGCAACAATGTGTCAACATGTATGTTGTCAATGTTGCCCGCTTTGAGGGACATCGGCAACTCTGCATGATTGACTCTCATTGAATGAGTTGCGTGGGGTATGTGGAGGAATGTCTTCTGCTCACAGGAGATACTCATTCTGCAGCATGCCACCAGAAGTGAACGATGGCAAAACTCTCATAGGGAATTACTGAAATCTTTCCAATATATGTACAGTATGTTCACAAAAATATCTAACACATATACTAGGGTGTTATACCCTTTCAAACGAGACCAATATGTGTTACGCATGAACAGTGCACTGAAAATACAATACAGAGATATTCAAAAAGAATCAAAGTCACCGCACGTTCGGTGACTTTTCGTTCTCTTCAATTCGGTCCGATTTTTCGATCCCATTTCGGCGACCCTGCGGTGTATTCAGCAAGCACCACAGGGCTGTCGTAGTGCAGGGAAAAGCCGCTGCAAACCCGACGAACACTCCCCGCAAAACCCAGCGAACGCACACCGAAACCCGCAAAAACATCTGGATTAATCCCGCTGAACACGCCGGAGAAACCCTACTGGCCGCCGATCACAGCGCAGAGCAGCCGCTGGAAAAACCCGACACGCAGACGAAGGAGGTGAAATAAAAAAAAAACAGTACGCTTGAAAGTTGGAAAATTGAAACGCTGTTTGCAAAAAAACTACTGAGCGAAAATGCCTGGAATTTACACGTAAGATCCAATGAATGATAATAAAAAGGGCTGTTACAGTAAAAAGAAAAGACGATAAAAAAACGGGAACTTTTTTTGCCCAAAAACAGGTCCTAAAATTCTATTAATAAAGAGACTTTGTACTGCAGAATAAAATATTAAACGGTTTAGTAGATATTGAATTAAACAGGAATATGTTTAACATTGAAGCCTATGGGATTCTTTTGAATAAATCTGTCGAATGAAACCACCGAACAGGAGGGCATTTTGGCAACTTTTCCCTGCTATTTGGTGTTCTCTGAATAGATGAAGCATTACTTCTCTATGGGGATTTCACTGCCCTCGAACAGGCAACTAACAGGCACCGTATGTGCAGGCAATTCGCCAACATTTGGCGAACTGCCTGCTTTCTGAATAGCCGAATGGACAGAAAAGGTAACCGTACACTGAATTTCACTGTTCGGTTACCTTTCAGGGGCAGATCGGCTCTCTTTGAATAACCCTGATATTAAGGGCAAACTAGAATAAACGTTGAGTAGCAATGTAGAGTTGAGCATGGCGCATACGATGTGTTATTCAATAACAAACTCCCATTTATTGTTGGTGTAAAAAAGGTTTCAGTGGGTTATATAAACTGGGTGAATAGTACTTTGTCATCCTCAAACCCACTTACATAACATTTTCTGCGTTAATTGTGCCATAATTAGTGTCAGGTATACTCGTGTTATATATCTAATTATTCTGGAATGTAGCCACACTAAGTCTATTGATTTCTCTTAAGGGCCACGAGCTCCTGCCTTTGTCTTGAAACCACCAGATCTTGGCGCTGCTTGATTCTATTTTTATTTTTATTGATACATGTTACAAATTCACAACATATAGCAAAAAATAAAAGAGTATAAATACCATTCACCGATTACAATATATAAAAAGTCATTGTAAAATAGGCTACGTGCCAGGTAGAGTTATGGATCCTGAACAAAACAATTGTTTCCGAGAAGCGCAGACTTTTATGCACACTGGCACTTTCACGAATCAGAAAAATTACCGTACTACTTAACACCATGTTTGGAAACAGAAATTTAATTCTACAAATAGGAAAGATAGATTATTCCTGATATATGTCTTTCTGCTATTGATTCCCATTGATGTTTTCCGCATCATCCTTTGATTTATGTCAGAGCTGTCAGAGTACGGCTGTCATCAACATCAGAGTTCCGTACTGAGTGCTGTATTCCCAACATATCCAATATATCTAGCTTCTTTCCCAAGACTGGTAATACTCTCTCTTCTACAATGATAGTAAAACATGAACTCAAGAAAACCGGAATGTGAAAAGATCCAAATCAAGGGTATTGATCAGTTTAGACAAAATAGCCTATTTGGGAAAATTCTGGGCTGTTTTGGCCTAAAATTTCCTGGTCGTGGCTTCTCAAATCCCTATTTATTTTATAAAACCCAATCTTTCCTGGAAGCATGATTTGTAAATATGTGTATATAAAAGCCCGAAACAGCTGTACAGGAGTGACTGTGACTTGTTCAACCTGACCTTTTCTAAAAGAAGTATGGCATGGCATTGGTAAGAGGGTTCTGTGTTGAAACAGACTCAGGATGAAAAAAAGTGAGAAATTGCAAACAAACATTTGCATGTCTTACCCAGAGTTCCTTGCTACATATGGGGAATGTAGCGCATGAGCTCTGGGAAGCAGTTCTCTGAATTGCTGGGATGTATAAATGACAAATGCAATAACAAACTTTATTATATATATAGGGCCCTATTACATTCTTCGCGCAAAAATGCATTAAGGCGAAGGGTAAAACCCTTTCCGCTGAATGTCGTATTACAATGTCAGCGCAACAAACGCACATATACGTCTACCGCGGGTGAACCTGCGTGAACTCTGAGCGAGCTTACTGTTTGTCGCGCCTGCTATACTTAACATTGTGAGCGCAAATGCGTTTGTGCGCTGGTACGCAGATGGTTTTACAATCTATGCGCAGTTTGTAACGCACAGCCTTTGCGCGCATAATTTTAGCAACTCCTGAAAGCTGGTGTTAATGGCAAATTCTATCAACCTGGCCGAAACCAAATACACCAGCCCAAAAAAAAATATGCAGCACATTTGTGCGCGTCCGTTTTATGCGCGTTATTGTTTGACGGATGAAAAAAATGCGCGAGGATTGTAATACCAACGTTGATTTACGCGCATTAACGTTTAACGCTTCACGCAAAAATTCACGCGTTGCGCGTGCGTTTTTGCGTGAAGAATGTAATAGGGCCCATAATGCAAAGTATATAAGAAAGCCTCGATCCCCGCACACCTTGTATCCAAGTATTTGCTCCGGTGCTGGACCAAGGTATAATAAACATATATTCTTGACATTCCGCCACTCAGAGACTTCTTAAGAAGTTATAGAAATGCTTTAACAACGATGTTTCAGTCCCACCGGACTTTTTTCAAGACCTTGAGAAAAATCCGGTAGGACTGAAACGTTGACTCCAATAAAAGCATTTCTATAACTTATTAAGAAGTCTCTGAGTGGCTGAATATCGATTTTTATATATATAACGTGTCATCTTTAGTTTTGATAGACATTTTACAAAAAATGTTTTGAGAAGAATTGCCACTTTGACTCATTATTTGCAATATCTCGAAAACACACAAAGGCATTCTGCAGGAATACTCCAGGGGCTTTTGTAAAAAAAAAAAAAGGTACATATCAGTTTCTAGAACCAACCTATATAATGTTAAAACAAGAATGTTCCCCATTTGCCTCCATTATTTATTTCCTACCTGTATCTGGTTATTCCTCTTTAACAGAAAAGCCTCTGATCCTCTTCCCTTGACCTAAACACAATGTCCTTTTAATTATTGCTTTATATATTTAATAAATAACAATACCAATTGTTCAATCTGAAATTGTGTTAAATGTACATTCATGCTGGCCCTAGCGAAATCCACCATTAACCCCCTCACTGCCATGGTTGATTATACTCAATATTAAAACAGTCCTGAAGGAGCGCAAGGAAGAGTAAATTGAATACGGTTATATTCTAGAGCAATGCAAAGGATTTCCCTTTACTGCAAAGGACATTTCTTTGCTCATTCGCTTCACAATGTGCCTCCAAATTTTCAGCTCCTTGTGCATGTCATCCAAATGCTGAAGGCGTTTAACGTTCCACTTTTCTTTTGCACAAAGTTGGCACTCTAGCTGTATTATTACACATGTAGTAGCACTTTTTGGCCAGTGGGGTCACCCTATGCTTGACAAATAAGCTTACTGTATTTCAAGTATACTTTATGGGTGCTCCGGCCCGCGTTGTGGCAATCGGGTGATCGCGGCTGACCCGTTGATATAATTTTGCCGTGCTCTCCTCGGCCTGTCTGCTGTTGGGCTCTGGACCCTCCAGGATTGTTTTGGAGACTGCGGTGGCGGAGCTGCGGGTCATTTTTGGGACTTCGTGGCTGACTCCTCGCGGCGGCAGCCATCTTGCGGCCTGCTTTTGGGATCTTGCAGCAGCCTGTGTCGGGAGCAAGGACAGATCGCCCCAGTGCAGCAGCTCATGCCCGGAATGGGGAAGAAGTTGAAGAAGTCAGGTGAGGCAAAGCGCCCTCGCCTCCCAGATATCCGGATCTCCCTGGGAGTGGGGAGGGATGGTGGTCTACGAAGCGGTAGATGTGAGACTCCGGTCTCCTCTGGCTCCTCAGATGAGGCGGCACCACCCCCATCTCAGAAGTCGGGAACTGGTGCTCAAGTGCCACGAATCCGAGCTCCGCCGCTTACTATGGCTGACCTGCACAAAGTTATGGAGGACTTTAGAGGACTGTGGCGAAGCGATATCCTTGAGATACACACGGCGATGGACACTCTACAAACCCGAGTCACTGAGACCTCTACCCGTTCCCAGGAGACAGCGGTGTCCCTGGCTGCCACTGATGTCAAGGTTGCTGATCTCCAATCCCAGGTCACCCGCTTGAGTTCTGCGGTGCTGGCCTTAGAGACCCGGCATAGACATCGGAATATTCGGATGCGGGGTATTCCAGAGGAGGTACGCGACGAGAAGCTTCTTGACTTTGTCCGGGGTCTGGTGTCCCATATCCTCCCCAATGCTGAGACTTCGCTGGACTTTCTTATAGTCTCAGCCATGAGGCTCAGGAAGGCTGCTACTGCCCCAGTGTTCCTACCCAGTCCCAGTTTCTTTCCGCGACTAGCCCTACTTATAGGGTCAAATATGCCTCTACCTGTGTCATTCTGTACCGAGATTTGCCCTTCCTGGCACTGGCTGCTCGGCGTCGATTCAGAGAAATCACTACTTTGCTGCAAGACGGCAGATTCGCTATCGTTGGGGAGCCTCGGGCACCCTTGTTTTGACATGGAAAGGCAAGGACCTATTCGTTGGCAACACTGGACGGGGCGCGAGCTGTGGTGGCCACCTTGGGGATCTCGGCTGCTCCGTCTGCTCACCCTCAGTCTGAGCCTGGATGAGGGATATGTTCACCTTCATTATTTGTCATTTTTGTTATTTTCCCCTCTTGTTGTTTGCGATACTCTTGATGAGGCCTGGATTTTTTTTAGGACTTCATTTTTGTTTCTTTTTTCTTTACTGCTGCCTCCTCAACACTTCGTTATTGTTCCCCCCTGTCTTTTGCAAGTTGTTTTGTGGGACTACGCCCCCAGATGGACTTGGTGAATTCTGGATGGTTTTCCACACACCCCTTTTTTTTTTCTTTTTTTTTGAGTGGGAACATAGGGTTGGTCCGGGAGTGCCATTCTGGATGGCTACCGCGGCTCTGTCCGCCCTTTCTGGCCCCGGGCCCCCCTGGCCAAGTGGCCTGCCAGGCCCTCGACTGTCTAGGGCTGTCGGGGAGAGCCACCCAGGCCACGCTACCTTGGGCAGTTCCCCTCTTCCCTCCCCTTCCCTTTGTGTAAGGGAGTTTAATTTTAATTTTTTCCAGACTTACCAATTTTCTTTGTTGCTGAGATTAGGGCCATGTCTCTGGTACTAGTTATGTACCTCTGTGCGATTTCCCCCCCCCCTTTTTTTTCTCCCAGCTTTCTGTGTTTACCAGATCTAACTGGCCCTGTTAGGCCAACTATGTTGATTTTGTGATCTTACTGCTTACATAATAAAAAGTTTTAAAATAAAAAAAGATGTACTTTATGAAGGGTACATTAATGTTTACACTGTCTGCAATGGAAAAATGTTGCCCATAAATCCACTGGGTCCTGGCAGAGGATTTATGGGAAACAACTTGTTAGTGAAGGGGTTAATTGTTTGCAGCCCATGATGTATGTTGTAAGATGGGCAACGAATGACCGTGTGCGGCCCCCATGCCCAGTGTGTGTGTTCTCCCTGCAGTGTGTGTGTGTGTGTGTGTCCCTGTCCACAGTGTGTGCCCCCCGCGTGCACAGTATCCCCCTCTGCATTTCAACAGTCAACAATTTTTTCTGGGGGGGCGCAAGTAGCTGGTCTTGCCTAGGGCGCAAGATAGTCTAGCACCGGCCCTGGGTATATCCATACTATACTTCATACATCTTGTATTAGAGCGGGGACATTTCATATAACCATTGTATTAACAATACTACCTTATGTGCATTTATTTTGTTTTATGTAGAGTGATCCCTGTAACCTTTTTGATTGCTTGATTATACTATATAATATGGATATATTATACTATATATACGGATCAAGATTGGAGGAACCATCCTCACATGGATCCTCTGTACAGATACCGGTCATTCTGTGTATATTCATACATATGGGGCTAAATTACAATCTTCACGCAAACGTTTGCGCCGGCGCAAAAAAAATTAACGCGAGGGGTAAAACCATTTGCACTGAATCCCGTATTAAATTGTCAGCGCAACAACTGCGCGCAATCATCTACCGCAGGTGAACCTGCACGAACCCTGCTCGAGCTTACTGTACTTCTCACGTCCTAAACTTAACATTTTGAGCGCAAATGCGATTGTGCGCTGGTACGCGGATGGTATTACAATCTATTTCGCGGTAATTACCGCATAGTCTTTGCGCACATAATTTTAGCGACTCCTAAAATCCGGTTTTAATGGCAAATCTGAACAACCTGGCCAAACCCAAATACACCAGCCCATAAAAAAAAAATGCAGCAAAGTATAGTTGCCCATTCAACTCATACCAAGCCAATAAAATGGAGAAGTTGTGTGTGCATGTATTATTGCTGCAGCATATATGCTCAGATTGACTGTGGCAGGCGCAATTTCTTAACGTGAGATAATTGTGGTTCTTAATTTTGATTGGCTGAATCGAGAGAAAAAAACAGTGTGCACAATGATTTTTGCCCGTGACGGTACTACGCGAGCATTTGGGCGCGTCCTGTTTGCGCGCGTTATTGATCGGCGGATGAAAAGAGGCGCAAGGATTGTAATTCCAACAGTGATTTGCGTGCGCAAAACTTTTACGCTTGGCGCAAAATTTTTCTCTTTCCGCGAGGGTTTTTTGCGCGAAGATTGTAATTAAGCCCATGATTTTATTTACGAAGATACCTGCTGAAATGATTTACAGGGTTATCCAAAGAGATTCGAAAAGTCACCGCACGTTCGGTGACTTTTCGTTCTCTTCAATTCGGTTCCTTTTGCCGATTGCATTTCGGTGACCCTGCGGTGTATTCAGCAAACACCACAGGGTCCCCGAATTGCAGGGAAAAGCTGCCGAAAACCTGACGAAAACTAACCGAATGCACGCTGAAAACAAGCAAAAACATCTAGATTAACCTTCGAAGAGGAGCCGAACAGGAGCCGAAAAGGAGCCGAATCACACAGAGCCGAAGCAGCTGTGACGTAGAGGAGGCAGTGAATAAATTAGAAAAACCATTTGTATGAATCTGGGAAAAAGAAACGCTGTTTGCAAAGAAACTACTGAGCGAAAATGTCTGAAATTTTCACAGGAGGTCCAGGGAATGATAATAAAGAGGGCTGTTACAAAAAAAATAAGCAAACTGAAAAAAAAATTAAAAAAAATCGGACTTTTATTTTTTTTTTAAAAAATTCAGAAAAATGCTTAAAGTATCCTAAAAAATCTATAAATAAAGAGACTTTTTGCTGCAGAATTTTATAATGAACGGTTTATTAGATATTGAATTAAAACGGGAATATTTTTAACATTGAAGTCTATGGGATTCTCCTGAATAAATTTGCCGAATTAAACCACCGAATGGCAGGGCATTAGGGGAACCTTTCACTGCTGGTTTGTGTTCTCTGAATAGCCGAAGCAGTGCTTTTTCATGGGGATTTCACTGCCCTCGAACAGGGACCGAACAGGCACCGTATGTGCAGGCAATTCGACAGGATTTGGCGAATTGCCTGCTCTCTGGATAGCCGAATGGCCAGGAAAGGTAACCGAACCCTGATTTTCAGCGTTCGGTTACCTTTCTCAAGCAATTCGAATCTCTTTGGATAACCCTGTTAGGAAAAGTTCACAAACCACTTGAATGTCCCTTTAATCCTATGATAATACTTTTGTTATTATGTACTTGATAATGTTAGTAGCAGGGTGACGTGCGTATGTTTATTAAAAAATAGGATACAGCATGTTTCCAACTCGTTGAATTTTGTCCAAAATATTCAAGATTCAAACCTCTTCTTTTTTTCTCTTTTTTTTTTGCAAATCTGTTTGTTCAGTTGAGAAATCTTAAATTTTTAAAAATCCAAAGCCAAAACACACATTTTTTTTTATGTGTTAATCGCTTCTGTTCCTGGACATCAGCTGAGAATTCTCTGTAGAGTAAAGCCTTTTTCACCCAGTTGTCTGCAATTAGCTGAATCTTACTGTTGTTAGACAAAGAGATGAAGGATGATGTCATTCTTTCGATCTCGCAACTGGTAATAATTAAATCACATGATCTATTGTGTGGCTATACTTGGAGAGGGCTATGCTGCACTGCTTGCAGGGAATAAAATTGCTGTATCTACCTGCTCCTCTGTTATTATTCCTCCTCTGATTAACTGATCCAACAGTACTAACAGCTCAATAAAAATGTAGTTTACTGTCAATTTAGTGCCTGGCTGGTTTTTAAGACTGTTTCAAAGAAATGCATGAGAGATTGGAATCTCTCGCTGCAACAGTTTTAATGTGATTATCCGCACATATTTTGTTATTATGTCTTGTCTCCTAGTGTTAGATCAAGATGGGAATGTTGATTAATCTCGCATTGATTTATAAGACTCGAATCCTCGTTCTTTATGCACAATAAGGTATCTTGTCATTGTAATAATGCACTGATATGGAATCAAAATGCAATGATATGGAAGCAAAATGTAACTTCCTTTATTACTCTGCTTGCACTCTCGAGTCTAGGTTTGATTTTATTTAATAAAAACCTCTTTCTCCTAAAATTAATTCACAGGATCAAGATTACAGTTTTTAGTTATAGTTACAAGTACTTACACAGTGCCAACAGATTCCGTAGCATTTTACAAGGGTGCCGCACAAAATCCCTACAACCAGGTTACCTAATGCCAACATCCCAACGGCCAACTTCCAGACAGAACAAGTGCCGGACATATCAAGTTCTCTACACGGCCAACTTCCAGACATCCATAATCCCAGCGGCTAACCCTAATACTAACACCCTAACCCTTAGGGAGTTAGGTTTAGGGGGGTTAGGGTTAGGAAAGGTTTTGGGGGGGTTAGGGCTAGGTTTAGGGGGGATTGGGTTAGCCACTGGTATTTTGGATGTCTGGAAGTTGGCCGTCAGGGAGTTGTCTGTGTAGGGAACTTGGTATGTCCAGCACTTGTTCTGTCTGGAAGTTGGTTGACGGGATTTTGGCATTAGGGAACCTGGTTGTAGGGATTTCGACCCAAACCGTTTTACAATGGTGAAGCACGAACAGGTGACGTAATAAATAATAAAAAAATAAGGAACAGACGGTCCTGCCCGTAGGATAATTGTCCTGCTAATACAGCACTTTATATAAGTGTTCAGACAGATATTCCATGAATTTACAATCTAAGGGACTAAGGCAAGTGAAACAAAAGGGAGCAGGGGGGTGTGGAGATAATTACCAGAGAGAGTATAGCAGAGGATGCATGAGGATAGACAAAGAGCTTGGGCATGATAAGGTTAAACCGAGAGAGAAGTGAAGCAGCTGGAAAAAGGAGATTATATAATTAGGATAGGGGCTAGGTGGGGGGTGGATGGGGCTGGCAGAAGGGTAGGACAGCAGAGGAGAGGATGGAAGTGAAGTGTGATGTGAATTAGAAATAGGGAGTTTAGAGAGATGACCATTGCACGCAAAGAATTTACAAGAGGGAGGAGCAGAACAGACTGAGAATCAGCACAGAATTAAACTATCAAAAAAGGTGGGAAAAAAATAAGATAAAATAAACAGCAGCAGTAACAATATGGCGAAAAAAATTGTTACTAATATTAAGTGTATGCGTTTACTTTTTTGTATTCTTCTTTCTTGTTTATGATAATTTTTCTATATTAAGTTTAGAAGAGAATTATGGGTTTATTTTTCAAATAATTTAAGTGTTTTTATAACTTATCTTTATGTGGATTTTTTTAAATTATTCTCAAATTATTAATTTTACGCTATTGTTCCTGTGAATGTGTTTTTGTTTTGCGAGTGTGTGTGTGTACATAGTTTTAGATGCATATGAAATGTATTGTATCTGTTAGAATAAGTTAAAAACGTTTTTTTTCCTTCTCTGACAGTATGTCTGTCCCAATTCTTTAACTCGTGCAGTACATAATCCTATACGTGACCTACTGGTAAGTTATTAAAAGGACACTCTAGGATTAAATATTAACCCATTCTCAACCCCCCCCCCCATCTGGTTTAACCCTCAAGTGACCTTTATTCACCCTCTATTGAGTTCTACTTCAATCAATCCAGTGCCTCTCTCGCATGGTGCTGGTCTGGATCTGACAGCTGCTGTTACTTCCTGTAACAGCTGTGTATTGATACTGAAGCAGACAAGTGATGACACCAATTTGAGCACACAGTCAATCCAGCCAATCCATTGCCTTTCAATGCAAACACATTGAGAGCCATTGGCAACCAGCAACTAAAGATCTATGTGCCCTACTGAATTCTATTAACAATCTCCAGTTTCCCTTACTAGATCCTAATAGCCCTCACATTCTCTCCCACTAGGCATGGGGCATAGTGTTGATAACTCAATGTAATATTGGGGCTAGGAAATACTTTATCTTTGGTTTAAATCTCCCTATGGACCATTTGACACTTAAATATGACCATTAATGTCTGACTTTGACCTTGTTGAATGCCAACTGGTAAAAAGTCAAATGTGTCATTAAATATTGTGACAACTACTAGTAGGTCTTATTCATTGTGAGCCTGATGGAATAATTAAGAATGATTGCTGACTGAGATGGCAGGTGGAGGTCCCTGTAGGCTGTATTATTTATTATTTATATATATATAATAGATAAAAAAAAAATCGATAGGCCGTGTTAGTCCAGATTTATATATATATATAATATATATATATATATATAATTTATTACACACACACACAACACTAGTCTATCTAGTCAGGGTGGGAGCTAGACTTACCATAATAAATACTGCTGTCTTTTCACAGTTTTACTTTTATCTGTGTAATATGTTGGGAGAAACAACATTTTATATATACATCACGTGACCGTAGACCAAAGTCATTCTGAAAATTGCCTGACCTTTAGAAAACATGTACGTTATAATTAAAAACCATTGCTGTTTCTTGGTGTAATTGAACATAAATCTACAGTGGCGTAACATAAATATTTAAGTATGAGCAGTGTTACGTTTGTCATTATTTCCATTATAAAGACCCAAGAGGGCTTGTTTCAGTATGTGTGAGTACGTGTACATATACATACATTAGCCACAAAATTAAAACCACCTGATGAATATTGTGTAGCCGCCCCCATCCCCCCCCATCTTATTTCTGCCAATACAGCTCTGATGCCTCAAGGTATGGACTCTGCAAGTCCTCTGAATGTGTTCTGTGGTATCTGGCACCAAGACATTAGCAGCAGATCCTTTGCGTCCTGTAAATTGCCCGGTGGGCCTCCATGGATAGGATTTGTTATTCCAGCACATTCCACAGATGCTCAGTCTGATTAAGATCTGGGGAACTCGGAGGCCAAGGCAATACCTTGGAATCTTTGTCAGGTTTCTCAAACCATTTCTGAACATTTTCTGCAGTGTGACAAGTGCATTATGCTACTGAAAGAGGCCACTGCCATCAGGCAACACCATTGCCATGAAGGGGTGTATGTGGGCTGCAACAATCTCTAGGTAGGTTGTACATGTCAAGTGTCTTATGACACTTTTCGATCATGGCCAGCAATACGATTTTTAACAATTTGAGATAAGGTAGTTCTTATTTGTGTTTTGAATCAGACGCCCTAGCCTTTGCTCCCCTTGTGCATCAATGAGCCTTGTGTGCCATGACCCTGTTGCTGTTGTTCTTCCTTGCATCACTTTTGGTAGGTACTAGCCACTTCATACCCTGAACTCCCCACAAGACTTGCTGTTTTGGAGATGCTCTGATCCAGTCATCTAGCCATCACTATTTGGCCCTTGTCAATGTTTCTCAGATCTTTTCGCTTGCTCATTTTTCCTACTTTCAATATATCCCACCACTTGACAGGTGTCACCGTAGCAATAAATTCAATGTTATTCACTTCAGCAGTGGCTTAACCCCTTGGCTGCAGATGACGTGTGGGGAACGTCCTCATTGACTCCCGCTATATGCGGAGGACGTTGCCCACACATCATCCGCTTGCGGGAGCTCCAGCGGAGATTCTCACCTCTCTATCCGGGGTCCCACGGCGGTCTGACTTCAGTGTCCTCAGATGCTGAAGTTAAGCCCTTCCCGACGTCAATGACGTCATCGCGCGAAATGCGCGATGACGTCATTTCCGGATGACCCCTGTCAATGCCGGGAGATCGCCTGAAAGGGAGGGGGAGATCCTTTTAGATCCCTCTCCCCAGTAGGGTTTACAGGAAAAAAAGGCACCGCTTTGAAGAGCAGTGTCTGCCCTTTAAAGCGGTGCCTTTTTTTAACCCCTTGCATGCCAGATTGCGATGCAGCGCCGTTCGGCGCCACATCGCAATCTAGCTCCGGTGGGGGCCGCCATCTTGGATGGCGGCTCCACCTCCAGGTTCCCCCTCGCCTCCTGACATATCACACATAGCGCTATGATGTCAGATAGCCGGGGAACCCCTAGTTGCCCGGGGAATTCCCAAGGAAATCTCCTGGTGGAGATAAGGGGTTCCTTTAAACCCCGATATCTCCAGAACCGTAGGGGGTAGGGGGCAGCTAGGGGGTCATGGAGGGTGTCATTCGAAAGGCCTGAGCAAATATTAAAACAAATAAAATAAAAAATAAAAAAAATAAAAACGTGTTTTTTTGTGTGTTTTTTTTTATTAATGCAGCAATATTGTTCACATTTCAATTATAATGTGAACAATGATACTGCACTAATGATTTTTCTCTATGGGGTGCGTTTGCTAAAAATCATGTATTTCCCCCCAAAAAATGTAATGCGTCCCCATTTCAAATTTTTGTACAAGCGCACCCCATAGAAAATATAACCTCAAACGCTCATGTGATAAAATGTGAAAAAAAACACTTTACACGCTGTAGATGATTAAAAATTCAAATTTTATTGAATTTTTTGTTATAATATACAGGCAGGACATGACGTATACATATAAAAATGATATATTATGAATCTGCCGAGTCTGCCGGAAAGAACGATATATAATATGTCTGGGTTGTATAATAAAATGTGGCTTTGAATCGCTTTAATTCAATATCTAATAGATCGTTTAATATTATATTCTGCAGTAAAGAGTCTCTTTATTTTTCTGCGAATGTCCCGAAAAAGTTCGAAGTTCGCAAATTTTCGAACAGCCGATGTTCGAAACGAACTTTGAGCCGATTCTGTCAAATGTAATTCCCTCTGCCTTTATAAATAACTATATGACCTTTTAAAACACTGAAGCATTTGCTTAAATACATACACTAATCAGCCACAGCAGTTAACCCCTTCACTGCTGAGCCATTTCACGTCTGTGTGCTCAGCTAATTTTTACTGCTTTTGCCCATCATGTTTAAACGCGATTTACCGCTTTTGCTCATGTTTAAATGCGTTTTGAAGCCATGGGAAATGTTTGAGCAACAAGGAGTGGGAAATGTTTGAGCAAAAAGGAGTGGGAAATGTTTGAGCAACACGGAGTGGGAAATGTTTGAGCAACAATGAGTGGGAAATGTTTATGTCCTATAGGCTTCAATGTTAAAAAAATATTAATTAGCTCAGCGCACAGCGCTGAAATGGCTCAGCACTCAGCAGTGAAAGGGTTAAAAACGGTTTTAAAAAAATCATTGTTTCCTGTCCCCCAGGGCAGTACCCAGACCCCCATACACCTTTTATGGCCAATATCTTGTATATATGCTCTCTTGGAGGGGACCTTAATTTTCGAACTTTCTTGCCCCATTGACTTGTATTGTGTTCGAATTGTGTTCGAGTTTGCGGTCGAACTTTTTTGGGTGTTCGAGTTCGAATGCGAACCGAACACGGGGGTGTTCAGTCCATCACTATGGTACACACCATATTCAGATTTTGCCACATCCAGAAGATCAAGAAGTACCATCACTTGTGGGCTCCATGGAAGTGTCTTTTTATTTGATGCATTTCACAGTAGAGTAACAGCAACATTTCTGTCTACCCTTCATTTGTCAAGCCATAGCTGTGTTTGTGACAGTGATTGAGATCGGACTGAGTGTGGGGTTATCTTTGTGCCATAGAAGAGTGTTTGAGCAACTTGGCAGTGAAGTGTGTGTGAGCTGACTGAGAGTGTCTGAGATACCAGTGAATGACGCCCGCTCGACCCCATTCCCACACATCTAATACCACCACTGTCTTCTTCCCACACCCATGCTCTCAAACACATCTTCAACCTATCTCTCTCCACCGACTCCTTCCCATCCATATTCAAACATGCACAGATTACCCCTATATTAAAGAAACCCTCCCTCGATTCCAACTTTCCATCTAACTACCGTCCTGTATCCCTGCTTCCGTTTACCTCTAAGCTCTTGGAAAAACTAGTTTTCAACTGCCCCTCCCTCTTCCTGTCCTCTAATTTCCTACTTACCCCTTGCAATCAGGCTTCCGTCCCATACACTCTATGGAAACTGCCCTCACCAAAGTCACCAATGACCTCCTACCTGCTAAAAACCATGGCCAGTATTCTATCCTCATCCTGCTTGACCTCTCAGCTGCCATTGACACTGTTGACTATCCCCTCCTTCTACAGACTCTCAACTCTCTCAGTCTCTGTGACACTCCACAAGTCCCCATGTAACGAGTCCCCATTTCTAATTTTTTTAACAAGCCCAGCCCATAGAAAATATAAACGCAAAAACTCGCATGATAAAATGTGAAAAAAAACCACTTCACATGTTGTAGATGATTTAAAAATTCAAATTTTATTACATTTTTTGTTATAATATACAGGCAGGACATGACGTATACATATAATAATGATATATTATGAATCTGCGTAGTCTGCCGGAAAGAACGATAAATCTAATATGACTAGGTCATATAATAAAATGTGGCTTCAAATCACATTTAAACATGATGGGCAAAAGCAGTAAAAATGAGCTCAGCACACAGATGTGAAATGGCTCAGTAGTGAAGGGGTTAATTACCACCTCTCTGCTGATGATCTTTTTCTTCCTGTCCTTTCCATTGTCAGCGTCTGTTTATCTGGCATTTCCTCCTGGATGGCCTCTTACCACCTAAAGATTAACATGTCCAAGACTGAGCTCCTACTAATTCCTCCCTCTAATGCTTTCCCACCTCATGAATTCTCTATTATGGTCGATAGTGATACTATCTACCCATCAAACCAGGTTCGCTGTCTCAGAGTTACACTTGACTGTGCTCTTTCCTTTATGCCCCACATCCAGTCTCTTTCCTCCTCTAGCCGCTACCAATTACGTAATATTTCCAGAATTCGGCCATTTCTTACTGCTGACACCACAAAGCAACTCATCCACACACTTGTAATCTCCCAACTTGACTATTGTAGCAATCTTCTAGCTTGCCCCCCTCTCTCTCGCCTCTCCCCCCTACAATCCATTCTAAACAAAGGATAATCCACCTCACCCGCCGCTCGGTCTCGACTGTTCCTCTCTGCGAGTCCCTTCACTGGCTCCCCATCCACTGTAGAATTAAATTCATAATCCTTACCCTGACCTACAAAGCTCTCACTAACTCAGCTCCCCACTACCTGTCCTCACTAATCACCAAATACACCCCAGCCCGCTCCCTAAGATCAAACAGTGAGCTGCGACTAGCTTCTCCCTGCATCACCTCTTCCCATGATAGACTTCAGGATTTCCCATGCACAGCCCACATCCTCTGGACGCTCTCCCTCATACTGTCAGACTTTTCCCTAAGACATTCCTATTTAGGGAAGCCTACCACCCGACTCACTAATACACCTCCCTGCCCCAACCAGTCCATCGCTCTCACCTTGCAGTCCTGTCCTCCTGTTTCCACCTCCAACACACCTAGATTGTAAATTCCTACGGGAATAGGACCCTCGTTTCCTCCTGTACTGTTTGTCAAAATGTTGTTCAGTCTCAATGTATTGTAACCCTGTCTATATTGTGCCCATTGTTCATCGCTGCGGAATATGTTGGCGCTATATAAATAAAGAATAATAATAATACTTCCAGTGAACCATTAGCCCGATCCACCATCACTCAAAGTAATGGAGCCTGCGGTCTACACAAGTTCCTTTACATATAAATGTTTTCCAGTCTTAATTATATCTCTGGAAGGGGATTTTGCAATACGCTGTATTATCTAAGAAAATCAATACAACTACATTAGGAAGTCATTTTATGGAAGCAAAACATTAAGTTTTTTTTCACGTCTTTCCCATTTTTATGCTGTAATTCTTATGTATTTTCAAGAACAAAATGAGATTCCTTCCTGCTGAAACATTTAATCAATTTCCAGTTTCTGATATTATGCAGAAATTACTACGTAAATAAACATCTTTTTAGTTTGTGTTTTTTTTACAAATTAATATCTCAATAAAACTGTATATTTGAGACATTAGCATGATGATTAAAAAAACTTGTTGTGAATTTAATGTTGTTTAACAAGGAGACCACTACAGTGCTGTCATAAATTGCCTTGTATTCTAAATGCTTTTATACAAATTTTATATAATTTCTATATATATTGTGTAAAATTTAGATTATTTAAAAATTTATCTAGAGGTCCAAAAATACGTAAAACAGGTTATGGCGTTGTATGCCCATACAGCAATAAATAAACAATTTTTTCTTTCTTAAATAAAGGAGATGAGGACACTTGATTGAAGCCTAAAGGGGAGATCCTGTCTTGTAATGTTAAGTTAAAAAACTTGTTTCATTTGAAGCTGGTGACTGTAGAAGCTGAAGCCTTCCTGTTATTTGTGCCAGTCCAGCAACTCCACTACCAGGTGCTATGAACTATTAACTGACCTAGAAGAGGATCCAGTGAAATTGCTAGGGTCTCAGGCAGAGCAACGTTAATGGACATCATTACAGATCTATGCTAAAAGCAAACTGGGACATTTTTGAAAGCTGCCCCATCTAAGGCCACTTTAGGCATGCTCAAAGACATGTTCTTTTTCTCTTATGAACCCTGAAAGAGTTAAAAAAAACTATTGATTGCTATATTTTGAATACTTTACAAAGTGCCCTTGGATTGTTTTGTACCATGGTTTGTTTATAGTAGGGATGTGCGTTTCGGGTTTCGGAATTTCGACGAAATTTCCCGATTCGTGTTTTCAGATGCGGCCGAATTTCCGAAAATTTTTAGATCCGAAAATGTCAGATCCGAAATGTTTTCCGAGCCGAAACGAAATATTTTCGGATTTTTCGAATGGACTTGAAATGTGTCAAACGAGGAGAACAGATGTTCCGAAAAACGAAAATTTTCCGAAAAACGAAAATTTCCCGAAAAACGAAAATTTTCTAAAAACGAAAATTTCCTGAAAAACGAAAATTTTCCGAAAAAACGAAAAGTCGATACAAAAAACGAGCAAAATGACACGAAAAATACGAAAAATGGTCGATATTCCGAAAAAAAATTTACCCGAAAAACGGCCCGAACCGAATCGAAACCGAAATCGGTCAAAACGAGCCGAATCGAAAAGTTTAAAAATCCGAAAAATCGAACCGAAAAAAAAAATCGGTGCACAAGCCTAGTTTATAGGACATTCTTAAATTCTGTGAGTAACATTTTCTTTACTCCCAGCTAATTGAAAGACTGTATATAGGACTACATCAAATTGTTAGCCATATTTTTCCAGTCAGATACCAGGATCTGTACAATAAAGTGCTAGAACATGTCGCTGGACATTTAATTAAGTCTCCTGTTTGTAGACATGAGGCGGTCCTAATAAAAGTATAGAGTGGCAGCAATGGTGTGAACCACAGAAACTACTAAGATTCCATGTAGTTGTTTTACTTTACTGTATTCTGTAGACGTTACTTAATAAGACTTGTAGAATGATACAAATAGTTATGTGATAATGTTAACGTGTAGTTAAATTCAGAGGACGAGAAAGAGAACTGCTTGCATGAATTACATTTATCAGACTAAATTAATGGAATTGTGATCCAGGCTGATACACACAGGAGTTGCTACAAGATTACTCCTAGCCCCGATAACAGGTGTGCTATATAAAGGCTGTGCAAGGTCACAGCCAGCAGCTCATTCTCTTGGAAAGAGTCAGATATTGCAGAGTGTGTTCCGACTCGTCAATATTTTTGAGAGCCAAATGAAGAGCAAGCGTTTTCCTGTGATTTCATTAGAAAAAGAAGGCATTATTGCACTTTGCTGTAGCCATAAAGCATTGTATGCCAGGAGACAAAAAAAAACTTAATGTATCTTAATCACTGCAAGATATGTGAGTGCATAAGGAGCGCCCCTTTAAGAGCTTTAAAAGCAAAGACCTTAGAAAGTAGTTCCTAGAAGACATGGTGTTATTGCTTGTACTCTGTGTTTCACGGAAGAATACATTACAACATCTCAATTTCTTGTCTTTCCTAGCAGATGCACAGATTCCTTCAATTGATTTTGCCAGTTATGTTTCCATCTTCTAATCCATGTAAAACCACTGTTATAACATATTAAGCAGTCCCTGGTGCCGCATTGCTTTTAAACAAGAATACATGCGATTATTGTTACTTGATATATGCGTACCATCAGGTGCACTAAATAATTATCTATTGCTGGCATGTTCTCAAGATTGGCCTGTCGAACGTGAAGGCTTACTTGCTAGGTAAAGTCCTTAATGACCATATAGTAAATAAAACAAATAAATAGCACCGATGTAATGTAATATTGATTGACTAGACAGATTAGTTTTTTACAATCTAGTTAGTAACTAATTGCACATTGATTTTAATCTTACATGTATCCGTACAGGAAATGTAGCTCAGCACGTATAGGGTTGAATTTTAAAGACCATATAGAGCAGTTGTGGTTTTTACAAACATTAACCAGAGATCTCTAGTCGTCACATCAGCAAAGGACAGATGAGGCTCCCTATAAAGAGTCGTGTATGTTTAGAATGCAGGAAGGCCTATGTAATTTATTCTCCCGGCTGATATGTTTACCATTCTCGAATCTGCTTTGGTTGTGCACAGCTGTTAAGTTCTTATTCTTTTCTTCTACAAATCAAATGTCTATTTCACCAAAGCAATTTTAGAAAATTAAAAGTATATTTTGCTCCAGAAGGGGCCTCCTAGAAGAGTTATCTTGGCAGGACCCAAAACCATTAAAATAATAATGATAATAAAATTTAAAAAAATAGTTTAACCTCCTGGAAGTGTCACTAATTGAGATAAAGGTTCCCCAATTTATTCTGCATCAGATACCATACAATTTATTTTATGTTATACACATCAACAACCATAGATGTTTGCATGGTGTCATGGAGCTGATGTAACGCTCCATGCTTCAAACCCCAAGAGACTTTATGTTCATTTATATCGTGTGAAATTAGATATATTTTACATCGTTTGGTTTTAGTTTAATTTAGTTTAGTGTAAAATGGCATAGCTTTGGTTTTAAAAATACTTATATTCCTGTAGGTAAATGTGTTTTTGTGTAAAACGGTAAACAAGCTTTACTGCTGTGTAATTTATGCACCAGGGCTTTTCCCATTATCTAGCTGCATGTTTAATTCAAGGGATCTCTGATAGTGTGTGTTTAATAGGGATGTGCGTTTCGGGTTTCGGAATTTTCACGAAATTTCCCGATTCGTGTTTCCGGATGCGGCCGATTTTCCGAAAATTTTTAGATCCGAAAATGGCAGATCCGAAAAGTTTTCCGAGCCGAAACGAAATATTTTCGGAATTTTCGAATGGACTTGAAATGTGTCAAATGGAAATTTATTGCTTTGAAGTGAGGAGAACAGACGTTCCGAAAAAACGAAAATTTCCGAAATCACGAAAAGTCGATACAAAAAACGAGCTAAGTGACACGAAAATACGAAAAATGGTCGATATTCCGAAAAAAAAATGTACACGAAAAACGAGTCGAGCCGAACTGAATCGAAACAGAAATCGGTCGAAACGAGCCGAATCAAAAAGTTTAAACATCCGAAATATCGAACCGAATCGAACCGAAAAAAAATCGGTGCACAAGCCTAGTGTTTAATCTGATGTGTTAGAACAATGGATATACAAATGTTGTGTGAGCTGAAGGCTAAAGAATGTAAAGAATGTTTTAAATAACTGACATAATGTAATTAGTATGGGTAGGACGAGGTGCGTCATTTTATGCAAATTATGACTGTTGGACTTCAGCATAAATGGTGGCGTTTTGTTCATTAAAAAGTCAGAGAACTCTCAGAGCTCAGAGAGAGAGAATCCTGTTTTAAAGCATACAGCCGCGCCTGGTGTCTTTATTTCAGCGACGCTACACTATACACTATCACCCTCAGAAGGTACGAGCGGCCTTCTGGAGATTCCTAACGGCTCCAGGGCAGAGGAACAGAAGCAGGCGGGTCAAGCTGCTCGAAGCGCTGAGGACAGTGCTCCCAGTAGCCGGGCTGACTGCAACGAAGGGGTGTCTGGAGAGTCAGGACAGATGGAAGGGAATGGTTCCATCACATTGGTGGCAAGTGGTGTGGATAGAGGCTCTCCAACACCAATACACCCCGAGATGACAAACTATACAGCCTGCAAGCAGAACACCCTGAAGGACATGCTGGAAAGCCATGGAAGGAACGAATATTGAAGAAAGGGTCAAAGGCACAAGTTTGGTGCAACCAGGAGCGAGATGGAAACGCTCAAGGAGGTAAAAAGACGCCTCAAGCAATATGGTCCAAACCCTAGCATGGACCTGTTCCAGAGCGTTTGGAATGAGGTCTGTTTATTGCAGAAAGGAGAAGCTGTGCAGGACCAGGAAGATTTTAACCCTCTGCATGTGGAATACAGTAAATACAAGGTCCCAGGCTGGATGCAACCAGGGGACATTCGTGGCCAGGAGGAGAACTGGCTGGCAACTACACCACACACCCAGAGGGTGTCTACAGACTTGGATTGGCAGAGACCAGGGATTTTGGAAGCATCGGCTTCTGCCAACGCCAAGACCCAAACAAAATATGCCTCCGCACCAACCGTGACCGTCAACCCACCCTCAAGTAAGGCTAAAAAGAAGCGGAGGGGTGGACGGGTGAAATAAATGGAGGTGGTGCTGGAGAGCGAATGCAAATGTTGTGACCCGCTTCGAAGGGAGGTAGAGACCTTGAAAGGGCAACTAGACTTTGCAACCCAGAGCGAGAAAGAGACTGGCCTGCAATTGCACCGGCTACAGGATAAACTGCAAACTGTCATGGAGGAGAGAGATTTCCACTGCATGGAAGTACGAGAACAGTCGGTCAGTATACGAAAGTTGTCATCCCAGCTGCAGGTCTGTGAGGACTGTAACATCGACCTACACACGGAGCTCCGTGGTGCTCAGGCGCAGATAGCAGAGCTGGAGCGCAGCTCCCATGTAGTGATTGAGCAGCTGGAGGACGAACGGCGAACCAGAACGGCTCTACAGACAGAAATTACCACATTTAAAACTCGTCTGGAGCGCTGTGAGCAGGAGTTGGAGCAGACACAGCTCTCCCGGGATACTTTTCAGGCACGGGTCTATGAGCAGCAAGAGGAAATAATGCTGCTCCAGAACCAACTCCAGCTGTGCCAACACCAGCTACTAGAAGCAGACACAGCTCAGAAGGAGAGCCTCGCTCAAACTAAAGCAAGCGAGATGGAGGTGAGCCGTCTGACACACCAACTAGGTGTATTGGAGCAGGAGCACCAGGGCACTGTTAGCCACCTGCAGGCTGAGCTCGAAGGGACACAAGCTGCCAGCACCCATGTGCCCACCATGGAGGAGAGCAGCACAACAGGGGGTCGAGTCATTGCCCCTGATATATTTTGCACCGAAGAGCGTTTGTACCCGGTGTTGCTGGAGGCTGTTTTGGCATCCACGTGCGACTGTTCCCCGAGGAAAATGGAGACCCCTCATAATGCCACCCCTACCAACCAAGGTGCAGAAAGAGAGGAGATCACTTCCCCCCTTCCCAGGAGACCGGTGAGTGACCATTCTGAGAGGCAATCAAGTTCCTGGCCCCAGGAAGAATTGCGCCCTTTTGGGATTTTGGGGATTGCCGTGAGCTGGGCCCTTTTTAAATGTTCAGGAGGGGGGCATCAGCAGGAGAGACTGGGAACTGTGACTGCTGACTGTATTCGGGTCCGGGGTCCACAGAGGTGCCCTGGACAGAGCAAGATATGGGGGGTAATTTCAGGGTGCCCCCTAACAAACATTTTATGCCTGTGGACTGTGGTGGCCTGTTGCCTGGCGCACTAGACAAGAGGGTTGGCCTGCCTCTTGCCCCGGGAGGCAGCCTTCCAGCCTTCCAGCGACCGTCAGACCCCGCTGACTTTGCTTATGTGCCCGCAACCATGGAACTTTGAAGATGGCACAGAAGAGGGGCAAGGTGAGAGGTCTCGTCAGTGGCAAGCGATCCGTTTGGGATCTAAGCTTGCCCTGCCGTTCTGTAAGGGGGGACATATGTAATGGAGCTGATGTAACGCTCCATGCTTAAAACCCCAAGAGACTTTATGTTCATTTATATCGTGTGATTTTAGATATATTTTACATCGTTTGGTTTTAGTTTAATTTACAGGGTTATCCAAAGAGATTTGAAAAGTCACCGCACGTTCGGTGACTTTTCGTTCTCTTCAATTCGGTTCCTTTTGCCGATTGCATTTCGGTGACCCTGCGGTGTATTCAGCAAGCACCACAGGGCCCCCGAATTGCAGGGAAAAGCTGCCGCAAACCCACCGAAAACTAACCGAATGCACGCTGAAAACAAGCAAAAACATCTGGATTAACCTTCGAAAAACCCGAAAAGGAGCCGAACAGGAGCCGAATCACACAGAGCCGAAGCAGCTGTGACGTAGAGGAGGCAGTGAATAAATTAGCAAAACCATTTGTATGAATCTGGGAAAATGAAACACTGTTTGCAAAGAAACTACTGAGCGAAAATGTCTGAAATTTTCACAGGAGGTCCAGGGAATGATACTAAAGAGGACTGTTACAAAAAAAATAAGTAAACTGAATAAAAATATAAAAAAATAGGACTTTTAAAAAAAAAAAAATAAAAAAAAAAATCTGAAAAATGCTTAAAGTATCCTAAAAAATCTATAAATAAAGAGAAATTACTGCAGAATTTTATAATGAACGGTTTATTAGATATTGAATTAGAACGGGAATATTTTTAACATTGAAGTCTATGGGATTCTCCTGAATTAACTTGCCGAATTAAACCACCGAATGACAGGGCATTAGGGGAACCTTTCACTGCTGGTTTGTGTTCTCTGAATAGCCGAAGCAGTGCTTTTCATGGGGATTTCACTGCCCTCGAACAGGCACCGAACAGGCACCGTATGTGCAGGCAATTCGCCAGGATTTGGCGTATTGCCTGCTCTCTGGATAGCCGAATGGTCAGGAAAGGTAACCGAACGCTGATTTTCAGCGTTCGGTTACCTTTCACAAGCAATTCGGATCTCTTTGAATAACCCTGTTAGTTTAGTGTAAAATGGCATAGCTTTGGTTTTAAAAATACTTATATTCCTGTAGGTAAATGTGGTTTGTGTATACAGTAAACAAGCTTTACTGCTGTGTAATTTATGCACCAGGGCTTTTCCCATTATCTAGCTGCATGTTTAATTCAAGGGATCTCTGATAGTGTGTGTTTAATCTGATGTGTTAGAACAATGGATATACAAATGTTGTGTGAGCTGAAGGCTAAAGAATGTAAAGAATGTTTTAAATAACTGACATAATGTAATTAGTATGGGTAGGACGAGGTGCGTCATTTTATGCAAATTATGACTGTTGGACTTCAGCATAAATGGTGGCGTTTTTGTTCATTAAAAAGTCAGAGAACTCTCAGAGCTCAGAGAGAGAGAATCCTGTTTTAAAGCATACAGCCGCGCCTGGTGTCTTTATTTCAGCGACGCTACACTATACACTATCACCCTCAGAAGGTACCGAGCGGCCTTCTGGAGATTCCTAACGGCTCCAGGGCAGAGGAACAGAAGCAGGCGGGTCAAGCTGCTCGAGGCGCTGAGGACAGTGCTCCCAGTAGCCGGGCTGACCGCAACGAAGGGGTGTCTGGAGAGTCAGGACAGATGGAAGGGAACGGTTCCATCACACATGGGTTAAAACTTTTGTTCATAAATATTGATTTGTCTGAACATTCTAATAGCTTATTTAGAAACATAGAAACATAGAAAAATGTCGGCAGATAAGAACCTTTTCGGCCCATCTAGTCTGCCCAATTACATGGATACTTTACCTGGATTTATCTTTTGTTTAGGATAGCCTTATGCCTATCCCATGCCTGCTTAAATTCAATTACTGTTTTGGCCTCTACCACTTCAACTGGAAGGCTGTTCCATGTATCCACCACCCTCTCAGTAAAATAATGCTTCCTAATGTTACTTTTAAATCTTTGCCCCTCTAATCTAAGACTATGTCCTCTTGTTTTGCTACTTTGTTTCCGTTTAAATGTACTCCCTTCCTGTACCTTGTGGATTCCCTTTACGTATTTAAATGCTTCTATCATATCACCTCTGTCTCGTCTTTTTTCCAAGCTGTACATGTTAAGATCATTAAGCCTTTCCTGGTAACTTTTCTCCTTCAAGCCGTACACCATTTTAGTAGCCCTTCTCTGAACTCTCTCTTTGACCTGAATTAGTTTGATCGTTGATATAGTTGAAATGAAATTCAGATTTAACAGGTTATTCAAAGAGCACCGAACATGTCACCTAATTGCACCGAACAGTGAATTTCACCATACAGTGCAAATTCGTGGCAGTTTGTCTATTCACTAAGCGGTCAATTCGCCAAATACTGCCCAATTGCCAGCAAAATACGTGCAGTTTGCGGTGATCTTCTGCAGCAGTGAAATTGTCCAATAGAGAAGTAATGGTTAATCTATACAGAGAATGCTGAACTGGCCCCAAGTGTCAGTGAAATGTCCTGATTTTCGGTGATTCAGTTCGACAGGTTCAAACAGGCGATTCACATTGTATTCACTATACAAAAATATTATCGTTTAATTCTTTTTTATTCAACAGTTTTTTCATTTTATTTTCAGCAAACCAGACCGTTTTATTTTTTTCTATAGAACCTCTTAGGAATGGACAGATAGATTCTTGCTCTGCCTGTCTATTCTCTTAGTAACCACACATGAAAAGTAAAGTTTATAGAAAATTTGTTTAGCCTTCTGGAACTCATGAGTTAATGCTGGTTTCCTGTTTTCCTCGATTACATTGTCATCTTTCATAAAAGTAAATATTACAAAACAAAGAGATACATTGCCTTATTACATTGGCATTATTGTATATAAAACTGCAATTCTAAAAAAAATGCAGAAAATGCAAAAGAAATTTATTTACTTCGCTTTAGTTATTGTATAAAAATGGAAACAAGTGGAGTCTTTAAGCTGTGCTGTTTAATCACAAGTGCTTCGTTTTTATTGTACTGTAATGAGGGCTGAGACACACAATGTAAATAATCCGTTCCTTGGTGCTCTGTCTCCATAATTTATAGCTGCATCTGTCTTGTGCAGACTCAATTCCTGATCTGCTGAACTTTTCCCCTCATTCAACTGTCTAAACAGCTCAGTGGAGACAGTATTTAAAGAACTGATACCTCTTCAGAGAAAAGACAGACCTTTAAAGCAGCAGTGTCCATATTTGCTCAGCCCACCATCCATTTTTTTTTAAAAAAAACATTTGAGATGTCAATGAACTATATGACATAGAATTCTGGAAATTGTGGGCAGGACTGGGTTTTTATAGTGATTGTCCATAATGTTAGTTTTCAATATTTTTTTTTCTACAGTTTTGCTTTTAATATTTAATTAGCAGATGTTTTTATTTATTTATTTGCAAACTATTTTACCTGGAAGAATTCATTGAGATTTCTCACGTTTTCAAATATCCTGGGTTCAAGAACATTTGGTTCCAGAGTTATCAAGTTAGGCAAAGCTTAAATATGAGGGCCCCCCTCATGCAAAGACAAAATAACCTTTAATAAAGTAGTTATTAAAGCTCCCTCAGTTCTTAATGTTTATGGGAACACGTGAGTGTAGAGGTCTAATTATGAATATGAAGAATATCAATATGAATTTGAATGCAATTTGTATACAGTTACTTCACACAAATTCCATCATGTGTGACCCACCTGTTAAAGGGAGCGACTGCCTATTTTGCATAATTAAAGGGTCACCTCTGAATTATAGTAATGAACAGTCCCAAATGATAGGACAGAATAGAAACTTGCCAATAATAATGTTTCTTTGCTTTGCCTTGTTCGAAAGGGTAGTATTGACCATTACCTAGGTAATTCACTAAACGTATGTTTATCATCTCTTCTTGAGATGTACAATTAGGCTGGGGTCAGACAAACGCACTATGTGCGCCCGTACTGACGTGCCTTCTGGCGTCCATCGCAGCATTGTAGAGATCTGCATGTCAAATAGGGCTTATGGACAATGAACAAGTAGACTAGAGATAGTTCTGTACATTTTACCATGTGAGTAATGGAAAGTGTTTTTCCATAAAACCACTGGGTCCTACAAAGGGTTGCTGGACAAACTCCCTACAACCTGGTTTCCTAATGCCAACATCCCACCAGCCAACTTCCAGACAGAACAAGTGCCTGACATACCAAGTTCCCGACACAGACAGCTACCCCACGGCCAACTTCCTAATGCCCAACTTCCTGAGTCCAAAATCCCGGCGTTTAACCCTAACCCTAACTGGCCAACAGTTAGAATTAGGTTTAGGCTTAGGGAGTTATGGCTGGAGTTAGGGTTAGGGGGTGTTAGGGTCACCATGCTCTGGCCCCCGGCACCCACATTAAACCCTGCAACATGAACAATACACGTTCCTGGACCTTCTGTTTGCATCTAGCATCCTAGCTCTGGAGCCCCACCTGAGCTCACCTTCCCTTGATTTCCTCTGCACTTAAGCAAGCTACGCCCTCCCCAGCCCACTTCCACATTGAAGTCCCAGACTGTGAGAACCTGTTTGAGAAAGCTCCCTGACCTTCCCAAGGATTTCCTGATTGAACTACCAAAGACTCTAAGGACCCTCTGTTGCTATCTTGACATTCATTTCATTACTTCATCATACCGGTACCCCCCATCCTGCTCCCTTCTGCCCCCCATCTAGGATCCCCATGCACCAGACCCATTGCTTAGTCTTGACCATTCTATTACCTGCCCCTTGCCTCAGACCATGATTTCTAAGATCTGTGTTCTAAGTTTATATCTGTATTATTGTTTATTCATTGCTTGCTCCATGTGCTGTTAAGTTCCCTTTGTGTCGATTTCCACTCTCACTCTCTCTAGTCTCTTATTCTCATCTTGCTATCCCTCATTTCTCCTGCTTTCCTAAACCGCTCCCATATTCAGTTCTCCTTAAACCTCCCTTCCCACAACTCTCAGGTTAGGGTTCTATTGCTTCAATCTCCTTTTCCTGCATCTCCTCTCCTTCCCTAATCTATTCCCTTTTGTGCCCAGTCTCTTCCAGTGTCTAGTTCTGATCTGTTGTTTAGTTCATGTCTTTTATGTTCTTGTGTTTATTCTAAAAGAAACCCCTTTTGTTACCTTGCATACCTGCCTATTCACTGCATCCTGGGCTCACAACCCCACTTGCTGCATAAATTGCTGTCTACACGTGACAGGGGGTTAGGCTTAGGTAGTAAGGTTCGGGATAGAGGGTTATTGTTAGCTGCTGGGATTTTGGATGTCTGGAAGTTGGCCATCAGGGAGTTGTTGTAACGATCACCCCCCTATAGAGGGTGAGGGGGGGCCTTTAGGCTGCGTAGTTTGAAGCCCTTAAGGCAGGTTAGTGGTTTGCTGCTTATAGCAGAATCCAGCACACACTTGTAAAGCACAGAAACAAGAGAGATAGTGCAGAAGACAGACACAAGGGGGAGCCCTGCACTGGATATGATTTCTACTATAAATACAGATTACAGGGCTGAGAGTAGACACAATGAATAACATGAGTTTAGCAAAAGACCTTAACACAAGGATGATACATACACAGTAGCGCTCACCCTCGATAAAGGTGGTTTGTATCCTTAGGACAGATTTCTGTGATACTCGATTTGATAGCAGTTAGGACTGCCACACCTAGCACTCCCAGCCAGGGAGGTGAGACAGAATACTAGATAACACTCAGTAGCAAATGATTTTGTGACCAAGTGTCTTCTGAGCGAAGGCAAGTTAACTATTCCCAGACAGAGATAGCGTAGCAATACATAAATATAACTTCTTATAGAAAAAGCCTGGTCAAAGGTACGTTCCGAGTTGGCACCAGAGAGGGTAGTCGTACAGGCAGGATTGGCAACAGAGGAGACTCCCATATAATTACTCTCGGCAACGCAAAAGGAGGATACAATGAATTCAGTAACATGCAGGGCAGGCCTACAATCAGAGGTGAAGTAGTATTCTGTGTCCATTAAACTGATGAATCCCTGCTCCTACCACCAGGGGGCAGGGCCGAAATATGACAGTTGTCTGTGTAGGAAACTTGGTATGTCCGGCACTTGTTCTCTCTGGTAGTTGGCCGTCAGGATGTTGAAATTAGGGAACCTGGTTATAGGGATTTCAACCCAAGCCTCCTACAAAGTGATCTTATGAAATATCACTCGGTAGCTATAAAGTTAATAAATTCCACATCTCTTCATTGTATCTTAAGTATATCTGGTTCAGGATGAAAACTCTTAATTTTTTTTGAGAAAGTATTTTACCAGGAAGGATACATTGAGATTTCTCTCGTTTTCAAGTATGTCCTGGGTGGCGAGTATGTACCGTTAGGTGTCTTGCCCAAGGACACTTACTGGAGAGGTGCTCTTGCTGGGATTCTAACCTGGGTCTCCACGGTCTCCACAGTCATAGAGTAGTGATGTTACCTCTATTCCACCCAGCCGGTAATTATCATCCAAAGACACAGGAAAATGATATCATCCAGGGACACATTGCGGTTCATCAACACCTAGACCAGGGATTTCAAACTCTAGCCAACCAGATGGTTCTGAGCTACACCTCCCATGATTCTCTCACCATCTATTGCATTCAAAGAATTCTGGGAATGTTTAGCAATCAACATCTGAAGGGTCAGAGATTGAGATCCCTGACCTAGACTCTGCTCTACTACATACGTTTGCCTTTGTGAAAAGATCAGTGTCGTATAAAGTAACTCTCCTGTTACATCTGTTCTAACAGGCCCTGGCTTTGGTACCTTGACCCTGGCTTTCTTGAGAAGGAGAGAAAGTGTTAATAGTGTAAAATAAATTCCTTCCTCTCATGTGACATTGTTAATGGGAGAATTGTAATGCAGTACTGGCCGCACGGTTCTTAATTAAATAACTCTGAAGAGGTAATCTATTTTTGATTGCTTGCGGAAACAGTAATCAGTTACAGATCATGTCTGCTTTGTCTTCTATGTAATATATAACCAATCGGCACATGTTGTAGGGCTGGGATCATGCATCAATAGCACTTATTACAGGGCTAAATTGGATATTCTTGGATCCTGATTACCTTGTAAAAAGTAATGTAATTAAATTGCAGGTAACTATTAATCAGATACTTAAAGAGTGTCACTCCTTAAAATAAGCTGCCGCGTCCTAAATATTTAGCAATAGTTGTGACGGCAATGATATTCATTAAGTGGCTTAATGATTTAACTACATCTGCTTATTTAAAATATTTAAAGGATACGCATTTTATAAATGTTATTGATTTTAATACGACCTTTAATTTTTCTAACATGCAATACATAATGGCAATAGTGACAGGTTTTTGTGACAAAGGTGAAATATTTTCTGACACCTTCTTTGAATCTATGATCAAATAGTGACATGCTGTAAACGTGCAATCGTAAAAGTAAATATACATAAAAAACTCTAAGTTGCAATTGTCTTATTTTTTCTTATTCCCCTTTAACTGCTAGAGATCAGAATTCAGAATAAAATTGCATTTTTTTAAAAAAAAAATTGAGAATTTATAAGTTTACAGAGAATGTCTAAAGACTCAAAACTAAAAAATATACATAACCATTCGGTCGTTAACGTATAACAGCTAGAGCCACTATGGCAAACTAGTGGCAAACCTCTTTGTTTGTGGCTTGGCATTAGCAGCTGCTTGCTGTAATGTAAGAGTTCCTATAATTTGTATAGGGGTCACTATCAATGTGGAAAAAACGCTATTCACTGGTAGCTTGTTATTCTGTGGCTCAAGTAGGTATTCAGAAATGAATACTAGCTTTGAGAATCTGGTGTTAAGTGATTTGCTTCTGCAAAATCACTTAACACTGTTAAAAAAAAAAAAAACTTAAAAAAATCCATTACTTAGTCTAGGTATCGTGGCATTTTGTTATGTGGGCAAGGCAACATGAAGGACATTTGCTGTACCTGAGGCTCAAAATAAAGGTGCAATGCCCATTTAATATTATTTACTAAGTATTCCAACTCTGGTGTAAACTTAACCAGAGCTGTTGTAACCGTAGCAACGCCATAGACTTTAATTGCTCTGGGACGTTTACAACAGCCCTGGTTAAGTCTACACGAGTGTTGTGCGTTTGCAAGAGAGCAACTGACACTCTTTGCTCCACTTACAGGACTTTTTATTAGTCATTGCTCCTGTAAAAAAGCAAATACAACATTTAACCTCTAGCTCTGGCGGTGATACATGAGGCGTTTGCTGTATCTCCATGCATCATACAGATTTACCATGGGGCATTACATTTCCTTGTCCACGACCCTCCACGCCCAACCATGCTCACGCCATTTACTGACTGGAAGTGATATTCACCGCTCAATGCACTACTGATACAATGGAATTACTTTTCCCCTAGAGATTAAAGCAGAAAGCCCCACATAGCTGGTACTTAAGTAGTTTTTAAACAGAAAAGGTGAAATACGTTTTCAAGGGCTATATCCTATACTTGACAGAAACATTCCTTAGCCTGTCTATCAAGGGTTATGGTTATGTTCTTTTTGCACTAAGTAACACAAAAGAGCCCTTAATTTGATAACTGATGGCACCAAAAATAAAAAGTTTGCTCCATTATCCGGGGAATAAAGTTGAAACTGCCAAACTGCTATAATGTTTTCTGAACATTCAGTAATTTGAGGCTACGTTGTTGACCTCAGCAGGGTGCAAATGGGAACCCATCAAACATAGGCCAAGAGTTTAATAACTGCTATTTAATAAAGTGATAATGCAAAGTCAATGCAATCACCTGCTCCCGCTTGTAGATATGTTTCTTTCTACTTTGTCTTCTCATTATAATTGTTATTATTATTTTAGGATTCGTTTTATCCTCCCTATAAATAAAATCCACTAAATGTATATAAAGCTCTATGGAGCAGATGGTGTTTATAGATCTGGTGTCTGGTATCCACACCTGCTAAATGTATATTCTGAAAGTCCATAGCTGAAATGACTAAATGAGCCTAATAATCCCACTTTAATGCGTCTATTCTCAGAGTAAGTGTCCCCTTGCCCAATCAGTGGAACATGAGCAGGCACAGTCTAGACACTGTTGTTTAGACTGTAATATGAAATTGTATAGGGACTGATTAAAGTGGAGTTTGTTTCAGTCTTAAGTGCTAGAGACAAATCATATGTATGTTATATCAATTGGTTCTTTTAGCGTGTAACTCAATAGGCTTGAAATGAGTGCAGTCCTTTAAGAACTCTCATTAACCATTTGAATGCTCATACCATAGCATAGCATTAAAGAATATAAGATTGCTAACGGTTTGATCCAAAATAAATTGTGTTACCATTTTATTAAAGGCAGTATAGTATCAAGTTAATGTATAACAGGTGTAATTATCTGTGCAAGTTAAAAAAAAATTCTTCTTTCATCTGATTTGTAATAAACTCTTCTGCTGTATTTGCATGTAAAAAGGAAAAATAAAATTAGGTAGCTTATCTCTGGGTTCCAGTTTCTGGATTTTTCCAATGATGCAACATTTACCAAAATATCTGCTTTGTGGCTCTTGTTTATTTAATCTACAATATTTACCAGTTAATGAGACGTAAGAGGGAATGTTTAGATAAGGGCATTGTTCTCCAGGCAACCTGAAATAGGAGATGGCAGCTGGATGAGATATTACAGGGAGCTTAAAAGACTCTTCTGACCCCAGCCTAAAAGGTTCCTTTTAACAAGTACATTTAATCCCTTTGCTACCAAGGCTGAGTATATGCAATCTTCAAAGCACCTGCTGGTGCCCCAATAGCATGGACACTCAATTTGATGTAATTTTGGAGCAATGCAAAGGAATTTTGTTTATTGCAAATTAAATTTGTTTGCATTTGGACTCTGAAACATGCACCAAAACATTTTAGCACCTCAGACATGACACCCAAGGTGCTAAAACAGTTTGAACCCCTGCGACTCTGTGTCTAAAACACAGATCCCCAGCTCATTCAGCACAGAGGCCCAGCTACATGTCACTTTTCCACATTGCAGCCAGGCCCCCTGGTTGTGAGAGTGATCCTATGCAGCTCTTGTGGGTTTTTGGGTTATTCAGTTCAGGCTCTCCACCCCTGGATTCTCTGTGGCTGATTTGGCCTGTGGTCACATGACCTGCCCTATATATATATATATGGCCAGCTGGACATCAGATCCTTGCTCCAGGATAAGTCTTTATTTTTGAGTGCCTGATATTCTGATATTGATTCTGCTACCTGTGTATGACTTTGGCTTATTGTTCTAGACCCTTCTCTTGTCTGCTCCCTGTAACCTGTATTTCCTGACAGATTCTGTGTACTATCTTTGGCTTGTATAACTTACTCTTCTGGCTCCTGAACCCTGGTATTTGGCTGACATTCCTCTCTAGCGTCTAGACTTGGCTTTCCCTGACCATTCTTGTATATACCTGTTTACGTTCTGTACGTCGTATTTCCTTGTCTGTGTTGTATTTTCCCAGCAGCATAGTGTAGTTTGTGATAGAGGCCAACTATAAGGACCTCATTCATAGTTCAGGGTAGGGATGTGCATTTCGGGTTTCGGAATTTCGGAATTTTCACGAAATTTCCCGATTCGTGTTTTCGGATGCGGCCGATTTTCCGAAAATTTTTAGATCCGAAAATGGCAGATCCGAAAAGTTTTCCGAGCCGAAACGAAATATTTTCGGAATTTTCGAATGTACTTGAAATGAGTCAAATCGAAAATTTATTGCTTTGAAACGAGGAGAACAGACGTTCCGAAAAAATGAAAATTTTCGAAAATACGAAAAGTCGATACAAAAACGAGCTAAGTGACACAAAAATACGAAAAATGGTCGATATTCCGAAACCATTTACAATTCCGAAAAACGAAAATTTCCGAAAATACGAAAAGTCGATACAAAAAACAAGCTAAGTGACACGAAAATACGAAAAATGGTCGATATTCCGAAACCATTTACAATTCCGAAAAACGAAAATTTCCGAAAATACGAAAAGTCGATACAAAAAACAAGCTAAGTGACACGAAAATACGAAAAATGGTCGATATTCCGAAAAAATATGTACACGAAAAACGAGTCGAGCCGAACCGAATCGAAACAGAAATCGGTCGAAACGAGCCAAATCGAAAAGTTTAAAAATCCGAAAAAAAAACAAATCAAACCGAACCAAAAAAACGGTGCACAAGCCCAGTTCAGGGTTCTGTGTTGCTGCTGGGCATATTGGTTGTTGTTACTTGTTTATTCCCTACCCCGTACTCTGTATAGATTCAGAAGGTCAAATAAGGACCTTACTCCAAGGGCAGGGCCTCCTCTTGTGTCTGTATCCTGTCCTATCATCTCTTGTTCAGGTTCTGTGTATACTGTGTGCTGGGTTCTGCATCATGCAGCAAACCACAAACCTGCCTAAAGGGCTTAAAGACACTCGGTATAAAGAGCCCTCCTTGGCTCCAGTGACATTACCGTAGTGTTTTCTTGCCAGTAGATGGCGACATCTGCCTTTCAAATAGGGTTGCTACAGTAAGAAATACACTGGGAAAATTCTGAAACCACATCTTACTGTATAATTCGTGAAATGTTTAAAAAAAAATTGGTTCCTGACAGTGGATATATGGAAAATCACTCGGTAGTGAAGGGGTTAATGATCATTGCCATCCTGGCTGTCTGTCAGAACACACTTTTACCACATGAAAATATAGGGTAGAAGGTGCCCTTTGCTAATTAAAGGTTTACTCACTAAGAGTATTTGCTCTTTCCATGCGGGTTGGGATTAAGTGTAATAGAGAAGCCCTGAGGTTTCCACATTGAAGCCATACTAAACACCATGATGATTTCAGGCCCCTGCTGTGTCCCTCCTGTCACTCAACCCCTAGAAAGCATAACAAGAAGCCAGATACAATGACAAGTCACGTATTGCCAAACATGGGTCATTTTTAGGCAAAAAGGTTGACATTTGCATCAAAAGAGATATGGAAGTAAACCACTTTAAATAATTAATAGACGACATTTCAAATGTTGGCAGGGAATAACCTTCAATTAAATGTGATTTTTGATGCTTCAATTACTCCTACTGCTGTGTAATTTTTAATAACCATGCGCAAAGGGAGAAGTTTCTGACCTTGAGATGTTTAGATGTTGGCCATCTTTAACCTTTTCTATGCTTCCTGTAGTTGGAGAACACTGTTTCCCCTTTATTCTTTCACCTGTCATTTGTAGTTGTCAGAAGTGACGAGTTTAGGGATCCGCAGATGTTGAGTTACTGCTGTGATATCATCCAGAGCAGACGGGGTGATTCAGTCTTGCCTGAACTTTACTGAACTATTTATGTGTTTTGATTGATAGGGATTGAAAAAGCCCAACATACATGCAAAGAAAGGTTAGTTATATGGATATATCAAGAATGGCAATTCTTAGTTGTCCTGATAATCATTAAACATTAAGGACTCTATCACCTCCTTCAGGCTAACACTAGCGTCAGTGTTAGCTTAAAGGGGGTCATAGCGCTGCACCCACATCGCCTTCGAATCGCTGATGGGTTAAAAAAAACGTCAGCGCTTGTTAATTTGCGATTCGTAGTGCGAGTTTACTGTACTTCGCGTTCCCTATACCTAACATGGGGAGCGCAAAGTGCAAGCACAGATTAACTAGCGTTAGGATCACTTCCGCTGCTGCAGAATCCGTTACCTGCAGCTCAAAACCCCCCAAAAATCACATACTCACCTCTTATCCTGCGGCGAGAACGGCGGCCCGATCCGCTGCTTCTGGCCACTGGGCGCAGAGGGAGACTAGGGGAAGAAAGTCCCCTGTCTCCTACCACGATCACTCCGCCGACCAGCAGAATATCGTGAGGCGAGATCCTGTAGTCATGTGACCTGGCAGCACGATCCTCCATGGCGTCCTAAGGACGCCATGGAGGGGATGCTGGGGACGGCACTGTAGTGCTGCCCCCAGCATCTGTGAGCTTAGCGATCAATAAGGGGCAGGCTGCTGGACTTGGCGCCTGCCCCGCGATCTGCTGGGGAAACCGGGGCGCAAAGGGGAAGCTATTTTTTTCCCCTTTGCGTCTTAGTTTTAGCTCAGTGCAGCTGATAGTGCTCTAAGTATCTGTCATACTTACTTAAAGGGCACCACCATCTTGGTTGTAGCATTGGCACAGCATTCTGAAGTCCAATCATAGCTCTCGATATCTACCTGTCAGGTAAGATTAGATGAGCGGACCTATAGTAGACATGCAATGGCGGCACCCAGCAACCGAGCATGACAGGTGCTCTAAGCACCGCCTGCTCCATAATCTTAGATTAATTACTTTGCCCTTAAATTCATAGTTTACTGATTAGTGGATAAACCCTAGAGCAGGGATGTCAAACTCACGGCCCCACAGATGTTTATACCTACAAATCCCAGAATTCCTTTGATACAACAGATTTCCAAGGAATCATGGAAGTTGCAGTTCAGAAATATCTGGGGGGTGGGTTCTGTTTGTTTGACAGCCCTGCCCTAGACTAGTCATGTGGTCAATCAGACCAGTGAACCAGATAATTCACCATACTAGTGCATTCCTGAAAAAGGCCTCCATCTCTTTTAACTAAAGCCACTGATTGACAGATAGAAGTGTCATGTAATTGATATGTGGCTGGAAATAAGAAAAAAATTAGTCATTTGAAACTCAATTTACATGTGACTTAATTGATTAATGTTGTCCACAGCCGCTCTGAACTTCAGCCAATTAAGAAAAAGAAATTAAAATATGTGACAGTGCAATTTTAATGACACTAAATTGTTATGGCAATTATATTGCTATAACTTAGTGGAGCAGATCACTGATGTTTAATATTAAATAGAAAGTGCTCTTTTTAATTTATTTTTGTTCAGAAAATGTCAGGTAAAGATTATAAATTTGTGTAGCATTTAAAATTGTGCACATTTATCTTTGGAGATCAGGGTATATGAACAGCTTTTATTGTGATCAGTTTAAACAACTTTATAGAGTATTGTGGGGGGGGCACATATCTGTACTCCCACCTCAAGGGTTACATTTCACATTCATTAGTGTACATTTCAATCATATTGCATGTAATAACAATAGAGTATTTCACAATGTGAGGGAATATGTCAAATGCTCTGAAATGGATGATTTTTAGCCTATTTCATCATGTGGATCACTATCAATAATAAAATTGTCAAGGCACACCATCGGGTTACACAAGAAGTCGGAGATCCTTCGATCCCATTTTCAATTAGAGATTTCACCTGCTCCCTGAGAAAAAATAAGCATCCTTGCAGATTTTACACGAATAAACCTTTCACTACCAAGATCAAGTATACTTGATCTTCAAAAGCACCTGCTGGTGACCTGATATCAAGTGTACTCGATTTAGACTAGTTCTGCAGCAATGCAAAGATTAATTTGTAAATGAATCTCCACAATGTGCTCTCAAAGTTTTAGCACCTTGTGCCGTTACAATCGAGGTGCTAAAACTGTTTGAAAGGCTTGAGGTTTGTTTGTTTTGTTACCCAAGTTGTATTAGGAGATGCAGTAGTGCTTTTTGGCCAGTAGATGGCACCATCAGGCTGTCAAATAATGCATACAGTTTGAAAATGTGCTTTTGAGATTCTTAAGCACATCTTCACTCTTTGGCTACTGCAAAGTTGTTTTTCATAAATCCACTGGCTCCTGGCAATGGTTTTATAAAAAACCTATTTGGTAGGGAAGAGGTTAAGTGCTTTTAACAATATTTTCGTTAATGGTTCATATTCAAAATGCAAAAGCAATAGTTTGAATTTAACAGTTAATAATTCCATTCTGCATTGACCAGTCTATCCTCAACTGCTGAGCTAATGTGTACCTAAAAATGCTAAATGTATGCCAAGTGTGGGAAGAAGCCTGTATTGAAAGTATGTTTTTGGTTTAAATTTTGTAAATTTTAAGACTAGATTAGAAAATAATTTACCAATAATATCTTGTATTAATTACGCTAATTTTTTTGTTTTTGTTTTCTTTTTACATTGTACAGCATCAGGATTAAACTGTAATTAGAAATTAATATAGTTTGTCCAGTAATGCCTAGCAATAATAATTTTAGAGGGTTTGCAGGACCAGTTTGCCCAGAGCTTTACCAAAGTCCTGAGCAGGAGATGGTTCAGATTCAAGGTGCCGGATATTTCTGTAGTCCAGTAATGGTATGCTCTTCAGTATGTGTCCTGACTGCTCGGGTGATGCCAGCTGTTCTTGACAGATGACAGAAATACCACATTTAAAAGCTTTATCCAGACATACAAGTTTGGAAATTAATACTTTGGGGACCTTTTGTCTGTCTAACATGGAATGTTGAATCGAACTCTTGCCAGAATTTCAAGTCTCGTATTGACTGTCATTTATACACAGGCCATTTGTGCGTCCTATGTCCTGTAGGAGCTCTTTGTTAGTGCTGCATTACGTGAGAACAGACCTATACAGGTCAACCAGACGTAGCTCAATAAAATGTTTATATTTTGAACCAGTGAGATTATTAACAGGTAAACAAGAGCTTTATTGCATTTCACTCAGAGCAGAACATTTTGAGACCCAAAAACCTTAGATGGTCACATTCAGGGGTTTGGCAGGCACCACTCATCGGACTTACATTCTACTTTTAATATGAGCTCTAAAGCAGTTTTGCAGTTACAGAATAGTCTGTAAACAGCACATCAGAACATCCAGAGAATTTATAACTCCACAACATAGCGGTACACATAAGGGGTGCCGGCTAGATGTACGGGTCCTGCTTGTTATAGTTTTATGTCCTCATCTCTCCTTTTTTGGGGTGTTTATTTGGATTGTGATAAAGAGCATTTATTTATTTATTTATTTATAAAGGATTTTACCAGGAAGGATACATTGAGATTTCTCTCGTTTTCAAGTATGTCCTGGGTTCAAGAACATTGAAGTGTTACAGTTACAGAAATACAAAGTAATACAATGCAAGATATTAAAAAAAAAACAACACAAATATACAGATTAACAGAAAAATATGTAGGAAATATAGTCACTAGGTTACATGTTTACAGGTGCATTCTGTATTGAGGTATGTTAGTAAGGAGCTTTTGAGTGACCTAAGACTGGGGGAAGATTTGATGGTGTCTGGGAGGTTATTCCATAATTGTGGTGCTCTGTAGGAAAATGAGGACCGAGCCACTGTCTTTTTGTATTGTGGTATAGCAAGTAAGGTGCTGGTCCTGGATCGGAGGTTATAGGATGAGGGAGCTGCTGGGGGAAGCAGTCTATTCAGGTAGGGTGGCAGCTTCCCAGAGATGCTCTTAAAAACCAGGCTGGAAAGGTGAAGGGTGCGTCTAGATTCCAGCGATGGCCAGTTTAGCTCTTTTAACATGTCACAATGGTGGGTCATGTAGTTACATTGTAGCGCAAAGCGGCAGAATGAGTTATACAATGTAGTAAGTTTATGAAGGTGTGTTTGCGGGGCGGCTGCATACACTACATCTCCGTAATCAATAGCCGGCATAAGCATTTGCTGTACAATCTGCTTTCTTACCGCGGGACTCAAGCAGGATTTGTTTCTGTACAGGGCACCTAGTTTGTGGTAAAGTTTAGATGAGAGTTTTTCGATGTGGGGGCCAAAGGATAGATTAGGGTCCAACCACATACCTAGATATTTGAGAGAAGTGACTGTGGTCAGCATGCCATTTGATTTTTGTCCCAACAGATAGATGGGGATTTTGCAATTTGTGTAGTTTAGGTGCTGTTCCAAAGAGCATCGTTACAGTTTTGTCAGTATTTAAAAAAAGTTTGTTGTTTTTGATCCACTTTTCTACCTCTGTGAATTGTTCTTGCAGCACGGCCTCCAGCTGCGGGAGATTTGGTTTGCTGGTATAGATCACAGTGTCGTCTGCGTACATATGTACAGTTGAGGCTTTGCAGACGTTGGGCAGATCATTTATGAATATTGTGAATAGCAGGGGGCCTAGTATTGAGCCTTGGGGTACACCGCAAGTGACTGGGAGCGGGAGGGAGGAGCTGCTAGAAATTGACACATATTGTGATCGGTCGGATACATATGATTGAAACCAGGTTAGCGTGCGATCACCAATGCCAGAGTTTTTAAGTTTTTGTAACAAGATGCCATGGTCTACCGTGTCAAAGGCCTTGGCAAAATCAAGGAAGATGGCTCCAGTTAGGTTTCCTTGTTCCATCCCAGCCTGGATATCATTGCAGACTTTTAAAAGAGTGGTTGTAGTTGAGTGATCTGGACGAAAGCCTGATTGATCCGGGGTTAAGTAGTTCCAATATTGATAATAATCACGTAATTGTGTGTAGACACATTTTTCCAAGACTTTTGACATTACAGGGAGCAACGATATCGGACGGTAGTTGGATACCAAAGTACTGTCTCCACTTTTATGGATAGGTACCACTCTTGCAGTCTTCCAGAGCTTGGGTATGTATCCAGTCGCCAGTGACTCATTTATTAGGGTTGCGACAGGATTTGCAATTGCTGGCGCACTGATTTTCAGCAGCATTGCTGGTATTTGATCAGGTCCAGACTGGTATTTCATTTTTTGCTTACGGAGAAGTTTAGTAACGACACTGACAGGCACTGGTCTAAAACTGAATTCCTGCCTGATACAGGGACTTTGCACAGTTGGGGGGGCCTGACCTGCATGAGGCCTCTCTGATTGCATGTCATTTCCTAGCTTGGCAATCAAAGTGGTGGCACATCCAACAAAATAATCATTAAAGGCATTTGCTACATCTAGGGGGTGTTGCAGGGTTTGGTTGTTTACTTTGACAGCAGCTGGCTGGGAGTGGACTGGGGGTGCTTGTATGTTACTTATGGTTCTCCAAAAGTTTCTAGGGTTTGATATGTTATTGTTTAGATTTTCATTGAAGTAATGTGCTTTGGCCATTTTTGTTTGTTTTGTGCATTCATTCCGGCATTTTCGGTATTCGTAGTGATCGTTCATGGAACCAGTACTCTTGAAATTTGACCACCGTGAATCTCTAAGCTGGTACATTAGTGTAAGATCAGCTGTAACCCAGGGGAGATGAGTCCCTTTTACTCGCACTTTACGCAGCGGGGCATGGGAATTCCAGACTTGCAGGAGCTCAGACTGAAAGTATTCAACTGCACAGTCTAGTCTGGGATTAGGTTTAGCCTGTACCAGGGGAGCTGTTTGAGATCACTTAGGAAGGATTCAAGAATAAATTTCTTGAAAGACCTGGTGGTTATTACCTTTGGGGGAGATTTCAAGGCCTTAATTTTGCGCACGCAGTACACTAGACAATGGTCACTAAAGCTATTAGCAAGAACGCCTGCCTCCTGTATTCTATCAGGAGATGAGGAGAGAATCCAGTCCAACAAGGTATGGTTAGGGCTTTTCATATTAATGCGAGTGGGGGAGGAGATTAATTGAGTTAGCTGCAAAGTTTTAAACAGCGAGCAGTGTTTATTGTTTTTAGGATTTAGCCAATCTGTATTAAAATCGCTGAGGACCAGCAGTTCACTTTTTTGGTTTTGGGCAAGTAGGTTATTAAGGATTTGAGATATGTCAGAGAGGGAGTGCACTGGAGAGCTCGGTGGACGATAGAACCCAGCAACAATGATTGATTTACTGAATGGGATCTCAATTATACCAGAGAGGAAATCAAAGGTGACAGACTGACTATTTGTGATTGATTACTTACAAACTATAAATAAGTGTGGGATGTGTATTTAGGTGACAGACCTACTGGAGTATAATAAAATGAGATAACTAGTAATAATCAAAGTATTGCTTCGGTGTATTATTAATATAGTCTTCCATTGCGGAAGATTTCTGCTACCAACCTATTTCCCTCTTCCTCTTATAAAACAAATCTCAAAGCAAAATAAAGTATTTTCTTATGTCGTGGAAAGGGTAACAAAATGAGATTTATTCTGTGTTCAAAAAAAACAACTGTTGTTTTGTTTTTCTTATTGGTTGCTATTATATGTGTTTTTATGCATTTTCAAAGGTATCCATAGAGACCTGTCATTAGGTATAACATTATTATGCTGAGTTGACATGCACAAGTGCCTTAAAGTAGATTTGTAGTGTGAAAAGGCTCTGCGCTGGTATTGAGAAACACAGGGATTATAACGGCACATCTATCACAAATAAAGCCATATGGATATGCCTTTACACTGTCCATACCTTACCTACCGTATTTTTCGCTCCATAAGACGCACCTAGTTTTTAGAGGAGGAAAACAGGAAAATAAATATTCTGAATCAAATAGTGTAATAATGGATACTGTCCCCCAGCTCATGGATACTGTCCCCCAGCTCATGGATAATGCCCCAGCTCATGGATATACTGCCCCAACTCATGGATATACTGCCCCAGCTCATGGATATGCCCCAGCTCATAGATATGCCCCAGCTCACACATGGATAATGCCCCAGCTCACACATGGATAATGCCCCAGCTCACACATGGATATTGCCCCAGCTCATGGGATTTGCACCAGCTCATGGATAATGTCCCAGCTCACACATGGATTTGCCCCAGCTCATGGATATGCCCCAGCTCGCTCATGGATATGCCCCAGCAGCTCATGGATATGCCTTAGCTCACCTGCTGCCGCCGCCGCGTTCGTCTCCCTCTGAGCATGCGTCTGGCGGCAGGAAGCTTGGGCACTCGCCTGGGGAGCCACGTGACCGCGACATCGCGAGATCGCGGTCACGTGGCTCCCCCAGGCGAGTGCCCAGGTTCCTTGCCGCCGGACGCACGCTCAGAGGGAGACGAACGCGGCGGCGGCAGGTGAGCTGAGGCATATCATGGGGCATTCGCTCCATAAGACGCACCCACTTTTTCCCCCCACTTTTTGGGGGGAGAAAAGTGCGTCTTATGGAGCGAAAAATACGGTATATCTTTTTGTTTGTGATAGATAAGTTGATAGCAGGTAAATACACAAAAGAACTGATCTATAATTTAAGGAATACATACAGGGTAATTCAAAGAGATTCGAAAAGTCACCGCACGTTCGATGACTTTTCGTTCTCTTCAATTCGGTTCCTTTTGCCGATCCCATTTCGGTGACCCTGCGGTGTATTCAGCAAGCACCACAGGGTCCCCGAATTGCAGGGAAAGGCTGCCGCAAACCCGACGAAAACGAACCGCAAAACCCGGGGAATGCACGTCGAAAACCCGCTAAAACATCTGGATTAACCCTTTGAAAAACCTGAGCAGAGCCGATCACCCGCAGTGAAGCAGCCGAGACCACAGCCGAGGCAGTGAATAAATTAGCAAAACAGTTTATGTGAATGTTTGAAAATGAAAAGCTGTTTGCAAAGAAACTACTGAGCGAAAATGTCTGAAATTTGCATATGAGGTCCAGGGAATGATAATAAAGAGGGCTGTTACAGAAAAATGAAGAAAACTTAAAAAAAATATATATATATCGGACTTTTAAAGAAAAAAAAAACAGAAAAATGCTTAAAATATCCAAAAAAATCTATAAATAAAGAGACTCTTTACTGCAGGATTTTATAATGAACGGTTTATTAGATATTGAATTAAAACTGGAATATTTTTTAACATTGAAGCCTATGGGATTCTCCTGAATAAACTTGCCGAATTAAACCACCGAATGGCAGGGCATTAGGGGAACCTTTCACTGCTGGTTTGTGTTCTCTGAATAGCCGAAGCAGTGCTTTTTCAGGGGGATTTCACTGCCCTTGAACAGGCACCGAACAGGCACCGTATGTGCAGGCAATTCGCTAGGATTTGGCGAATTGCCTGCTCTCTGGATAGCCGAATGGCCAAGAAAGGTAACCGAATGCTGATTTTCAGCGTTCAGTTACCTTTCTCAAGCAATTCGGAGCTCTTTGAATAACCCTGATAGTATAGTCCATAAAAGATTCAATATAATAGAAAAAGGTTCAGATTCATGTGAAAGGGACTGATTTCCTATTTTTTATGGAATACACTTACAGGGTTATCCAAAGAGATCCGAATTGCTTGAGAAAGGTAACCGAACGCTGAAAATCAGCGTTCGGTTACCTTTCCTGGCCATTCGGCTATCCAGAGAGCAGGCAATTCGCCAAATCCTGGCGAATTGCCTGCACATACGGTGCCTGTTCAGTCCCTGTTCGAGGGCAGTGAAATCTCCATAGAGAAGCACTGCTTCGGCTATTCAGAGAACACAAACCAGCAGTGAAAGGTTCCCCTAATGCCCTGCCATTCGGTGGTTTCATTCGGCAAATTTATTCAGGAGAATCCCATAGACTTCAATGTTAAAAATATTCCCGTTTTAATTCAATATCTAATAAACCGTTCATTATAAAAGTCTCTTTATTTATAGATTTTTTAGGATACTTTAAGCATTTTTCTGATTTTTTTTTTTTTTTTATTAAAAGTCCGATTTTTTTTTTTTGATTTTTTTTCAGTTTACTTCTTTTTTCTGTAACAGCCCTCTTTATTATCATTCCCTGGACCTCCTGTGAAAATTTCAGACATTTTCGCTCAGTAGTTTCTTTGCAAACAGCGTTTCATTTTCCCAGATTCATACAAATGGTTTTTCTAATTTATTCACTGCCTCCTCTACGTCACAGCTGCTTCGGCTCTGTGTGATTCGGCTCATGTTCGGCTCCTGTTCGGCTTTTTCAAAGGTTAATCCAGATGTTTTTGCTTGTTTTCAGCGTGCATTCGGTTAGTGTTCGGTGGGTTTGCGGTAGCTTTTCCCTGCAATTCGGGGACCCTGTGGTGTTTGCATTTCGGTGACCCTGCGGTGTATTCAGCAATCGGCAAAAGGAACCGAATTGAAGAGAACGAAAAGTCACCGAACGTGCGGTGACTTTTCGAATCTCTTTGGATAACCCTGTATGAGGGTTATTCAGAAAGTACCAAAAATTCAGTGAAATTTCAGTGCTTTCGCGTTCGGCGCACTTCGGTGATTCCAGTTTGCTGACCCTGCGGTGAATTCACTATTCACCGCAGGGTCCATGAAGAGCACCAAACGTGGAGTCGCCAAAAGAAGCAGAACGCCACAGCCAAAAACCGCCAAAAGACCACTGAACAGTCCGCTGATCTGCAAAAAAAAGTGTATAAAACATTTAAAATGCGTGAAAATGTGTTGAAATAATTAAAATGGTACTATAAAAAATAATAAATAAACGCAGTAAAAAAATGGGAATCAAAAAATTTCGCTTAGAAAATGCAAAAAAAAATACAAAAATGTCAAAAATATAAATTGAAAGACTGTTTGCTGAAAATGAAAAGAATAAACGGTTAAATAAAAAAAAAAAAAAATAATAATAATTTTTTACATTCAGGGTTATTCAAAGAGAATCGAAGTAGAAGAGAATCGAGTTCTCTTCAATTCGGTACGATTTGGTGATCCCATTTCAGCGACCATGCGGTGTATTCAGCAAGCACCACAGGGCTGCCGGAATGCAGGGAAAAGTCGCCGCAAACCCGCTGAAAACTCACCGCAAAACAAGGGCGAACGCACACCGAAACCCGCAAAAACATCGGGATTATCCCACCGAAAATGCTGGAAATACCCGAGCAGGAGCCGATCACACGCAGCGCAGCCGCCGGAAGAACCCGACACTGCAGACGAATGGAGTGAATAAATTAAAAAAACTGTTTGCTTGAATGTTTGAAAAGTGAAACGCGAAAATGTCTGAAATTTACTAATAAAAAGGGCTGTTACAGAAAAAATAAGTAAAGTTAAAAATGTTTTTTAAAAAAATTGGAAATTTAACAAAAAAAATCCCGAAAAATGCTTAAAATATCCTAAAAAAGTCTATAAATAAAGAGACTCTTTACTGCAGAATATTATAATCAACAGTTTATTAGATATTGAATTAAAACGGGAATATTTTTAACATTGAAGGGTTGAAGCCTATGGGATTCGCCTGAATAAATCTGCCGCATGAAACCACCGAATAGCAGGGCAATTCGGCAACTTTTCACTGCTGGTTTTTGTTCTCTGAATAGCCGAAGCATTGCTTCTCTATGGGGATTTCACTGCCCTCGAACAGGCAACGAACAGGCACCGTATGTGCAGGCAATTCGCCAGGATTTGGCAAATTGCCTGCTCTCTGGATAGCCGAATGGCCAAGAAAGGTAACTGTACGCTGAATTTCAGCGTTCGGTTCCCTTTCGGGAGCCATTCGGATCTCTTTGAATAACCCTGATTGAATTCTATGATATTCGCCTGTTTAACCCTGAACTGAATCACCGAAAATCTGAGCATTTCACTGACACTTCAGTGCAGTCCGGTGCAGTTCGGCATTCTCTGAATAGATTAACCATCAGGTTATTCAGAGAGGAGGTGAAAACCAGGAGAATGACTGAAGAACTGAAAATTCTAGGTCAAAATAGCCGATTTGGAAAGTGAGATAAATGGAAGAATTTTTCTGGCTTTGCTATTTTAACCTACAAATGTCACTTCTCCAGTCAGTCTCCTGGTTTTCACCGCTCTCTGAATAATCCTGCTGAGCTTCTCCGAGACAATTTTGCTGCTGCCAAAGATCGCCGAACTGCACTGTATTTTGCCGTCAATTTGCCTGTATTTGGCGAATTGACAGCTTACTGAATAGATGAACTGCCATGAAATTGCAACGTAAGGTGAAATTCCCCGTTCGTTCGGTGCCCTTCGGTGGAAAGTTCAGGGCTCTTTAAATAACCCTTTAAGTGCTGTACCTTTTTATTTTAAGGTTTAACCACAATCTCAGAAATCTGGATATACTAGGATTTGTCAGATAAAAGTCAAATTTAATACGGTAAAAAGATTGATGTATCCACTGGACGCAACACAGTATTTTTGCACATGAGGTCTTTTTCACTAATGTCTGGCTTGTTACAGAGCTCGTGTTCAGAAAAACTTTATAGAAAACCCTGCTGGAAAAGTATGTAGAAGTGATAAGTGTCCGTCAAAATAAGGTTGATCTAGTTGGAACTTGAAGTTACATCTACGCCACCACACATGGTCAAAGCCCACCAACGCTGAGGCTAGAGTCAGACGAATGCAGTCTGAGTGCACTCTGGCATAACGGACAGACGTACTGACGGAAGATGCTGTTGACACCACACGGTCCGTGTTTTTTTGACGGACGTAGAAAAAAAAAGGGAACTATGGGAAATAAAATTAATATGAAAAATGCTAAAAATTTGGCATTTTGTATGTCAAGGTGCTGGATGTCGCAAATGCGCTGCGTCTGACATCTCCCCATCACTCACAGAGAACGCTACGCGGATGTGGCGCACTCTGCGCGTCCGTCTAGCTGTTTTACGTTTTTGCCTAACGTGCGTCCGTTTGCCACGTGCGTTGTGTGTGCGCAGTTCGGTGCGCACGTACTTCGTGTGTGGGTCTCTATTGCTCATGATTCTATGTTACGACGGACGTTAAACTGTGCAGCGACACATCTGACGCGGGCCTGAATGTGTGACACCTGAAAACTTGAAATGTGACCTCGATACATTTAAACTCTGTTTAGGCCTTATTCATTAGCATACATTGGAATTCGGAGTTTAGTTGCATCATGATTTGGTGCTGATCTTGCATCACGCTGGAGCCTTTGTAATGATGTCAACAAACAATAGGGTTGGTAATGCTTTGAAGGCACCGCAGCTGTGTACGTTCATTGCAGAGCCCAAGCTTCCATTAATAACCATTTTCTGATCCAAGGACGCCTGTGTGCAATGTCTCTATAGCAATTAACCTTTATCTCCACGTGTACCGGACTGTGCTGCCACAGCTCATCTTTGCAAATTTTCACCTTATTACATTATGGGATTTGCACTGGACATGTCTGCACGTGTGGTCAACATCTGACTGGCAAGGAAAGAAACACTTCAAGCCAGAGATATCGTTTGATCTACAGCGGTTTAACTAGAACCAAGTGTGGGTCACATAGCGTCCTCCTCTCGCAAAGGAGCCCTGTTATGTTTAGATGACAGATCCCTTTTAAAGCGTTCTCCTGCAAATCTGCTTTCGGTTGAGTGTGCCGTCCTGTCAGAAGAGGCGTAGAGGGCTGGACAAGCATTGTTGTACTTGATCCAGGCTTGTTGTGAGGAGGAGGTTGGCCTGGTGATGTCAGTCAGATGTCAGTCTCTGCAGCAGACGTGCCTAGCCTAATAATTTACCAGGAGGAGGAGATCACGCTAACTGCACTGCAGTACACTGCAGCACTAACACAACAAAGGCGCAGAGACAGGACTACATGGCTCCTTATTCACCTGCTATCTTACGAGAGATTTCATTCAGCAATCTCTGATTCCTCATTAATGTTTGTCCTTAGGTGGCATAATTAATTAGCACTTGTCGTTCTGTTAAGAAAAAGGCTGGGTTGATTGTATCTCTCTCTTTACGATTGAAATATTGAATACATTTGTAATATTTTATATATATTTCATACTTTGTAGTTTGCTATATTATTTAATGATATTTAATAGTATATATAATTTACGTCGTGTGTATATGTACATTTATATATTTACGCCTAATATAGTACGTTTTTTTTATAAAAAAAAAATAATCTAGGTATAGGATGGTTTAGAAAACATATTCTTTCTGTGTACTTCTTTATTATATATATATATATGTAGTTTGGGGGTTAATGATAGATAGATAGATAGATAGATAATCAAGCTTTGGAGAGGCTGCACACGTGTATAAATAACAAACTTTATTCCATTTTTTGGGCTAAGCACCGTGGCTGCTATTAATTGATAATTTTGAATATTTAATGATAGGTAGTTGCTGGGACCTAGGTCGATAGATTATGGGCTCTGTTACAATCTTCACGCAAAAGTTTGCGCCGGCGCAAAAACACGTTAACGCGAGGGGTAAAACCCTTTGCGCAGAGCGTCGTATTACAAAGTCAGCGCAACAAACGCGCGCATTCTCTTCTAACGCGGGTGAACCTGCGCGAACCCTTTGCGAGCTTACTGTACTGCGCGCGTCCTATACTTAACATTGTGAGCGCAAATGCGTTTGTGCGCTGGTACGTGGATGGTATTACAATCTATGCGCAGGATTTAACGCACAGCCATTGCGCGCATAATTTTAGCAGCTCCTAAAAGCTGGTGTTAAAGGCAGATCTGACCGTCCTGGCCGAAACCAAATACACCAGCCCAAAAAAAAAATACAGCAAAGTATAGTTACACATTCTACTCATACCAAACCAATAAAATGGAGAAGTTGTGTATGCATGTATTATTGCTGCAGCATACAGTATATGCTCAGATTGACTTTGACAGGCGCAAAAACTTAACCTGAGATAATTGTGGTTCTTACTTCTGATTGGCTGAATCGCGTGAAAAGAACAGTCCGCACACTGATTTCTGCGCTCAACGTTGCAGCGTGAGCATTTGTGCGCGTCCGTTTTACGCGCGTTATTGCTTGACGGATGAAAAAATGCACGAGGATTGTAATTCCAGTGTTGATTTACGCGCGTTAACGTTTAACGCTTGGCGCACAAATTCACCCGTTGCGCGAGCATTTTAACGCGAAGATTTTAATAGGGCCATGTATATATATACAGTTGTGGTGGAGGACAAAGAGTGAGATAAAAAGCCTCCACACTATAATAAGTGGGCTTTGACCAGTTGCATAACCTTATCTCTGCTAGAAAGCCATAGTATGGCATGGCATTGATTTTTAGGGTTCTGTGTAATAACAAATCCAGGATGCAAAAAGGTGAGACAGATGTCATTTGCATATCCTACCCAGAATTCCTTGCTGCATATGGGGAATGTGGCACAGGAGCTCTGGGATGCAATTCATCGAATTGCTGTGATGTGCAAGTGGCTTCTGCAATAATAAACACACTATATTTATATATATATTTATACATACCCAAATAAATATATATTTATACACAATACATATATGTGCATATGCAGTGATGTGCATATATTCAAGTATTTCATAATAAATCATCTAATATTAAGCAAGCAATACCTGAGGACATAGGGAAAAACTACTTCATAGAGACATTTTAGAAACAATACTGCACAGTGGAAAGTAATTTATATTTCACCTCTGAAAGGTGAGATTTAGGTACCGTTAGAGGATATTTCTTAAATTGTTTATAATGGAGGATTATATATAAGAATTGTATGTTAATGCACTTTCATATAGAAAATCTGGGGCTGTATTCCAAGCCTGGTGTAAAGTTAACCAGAGAGCACCAAAGGTCAAGCCCTAAAGATATAAGTGTGAGAACTCACCATCATTTCTGTACATTCTGGTCTCAAAGATTACTGGGAGCCGCTGCAGCGCTTCTTTATGAATGAGAATGCCATTCCTCTGGCAACCACTGAGAAATTGTCATTCCCATGCCTTCCCGATGTACTTAAATCCAGGAAAAACCTTTAACCCCTTCACTACCAAGTGATTTTCCAAAAAAACATAGTTAGAAACCAGTGTTTTTTTGTAAAATCATTTTTAATTAATTATAAAATAAAAAATGTTTGAGTTTTTATACCTATTGTATTTCTTACTATAAATAACCTATTTTTGGCCAGTAGATGGCGCCATCTAATGCCAAATAGAGTTACAGAGGTTTAAACAGCAGGTCTATTTTCTTCTATTTCTCCTGCATCGGCTGATGAAAGCCAGATATTTCAGAGCATTGAGCAGCTGATTTTACA